>OV788323.1:12850218-13462718 GCA_928718305.1 Tetramorium bicarinatum | reverse complement strand
TACATGTTTACATCTGAATTCCATTTCGTTCTGGGCGACATCGAAGTTCTTGAGGAACATCAAGCATTAGTAGTATATCTCGAGAAGGCTGGATTGCCTGTTATCCAGGGGGTATCCAAGAATTGCACAAAGCCATTGGCATGGAGGATTATGTGTCGCCTAAAATACAGAGCATTTTGAAATCTTAGGTTGGAACCCAAAAGGTCGATGATGGAATGAAAGGAATGATCGAGAATCTTTATAATTTACTACCTATTGACGAAATTGACGCTCTTTACAAGGAGAAATTGCAGAATTTAAAGGTCTTCGCCGATTTCATCAATAAACTAACATCTCTGCAGAAAATAATCGATAACCTGTATGGAAATCAAACTTATAAAAATTTTGTCATGGCATGCAGAGAAAAGGGATTGTAACTTTAGGAATTAACGAAACTTATTGCTAGAATTTTTGGCCTCAAATTTTCATATTGATATGTAATATTTTAAACGCGTATTTTAAACATGTATTCTTTTACATCGTTACATTGATATAATATGTAATAATAGAACAATGGTATTTTTGAATTAAACAATTATTTCTTTAAAAATTACCAATAATTTTATTACTTTATAATAAACAAATTATTCTATTTGTTTTATGTCATATAAAGATGGAAGTAAAAAAATAAATTTGTTTTAAATAAGTGTTTATTACATTATTTTGACTCATAAATTTTAATCTCCAACAGACTTTTCTTAATATTCCTTTCCTAACCTAATAGATAACTTTTTCCTCCAATTACTTACTTTTATTTTGCATGTACTTTCTTTAAAATTAGTTTTATGTCACAACAAGATAACTTTCTGAAGACAACATACACAGGCATTTCACATTGCTTTTGTATCAGCCAGCTACGTGTGACATTATAATCAACTATATTCAAAATTGATATTCAAAAACATATTTATTCTAATAAAGTCTCTAAAGTTAATAATAATATTCAGCTGAACAATGGAAATATATAGTAAATGTATTTACCAAAAAAGAGATAGCGAATATTGCATCTTTAAAGAATATGCTTCAGCATATGTGTAAGTAAAGTAAATAATAATAATAATAATAATAATAAATGAAATATTAAGAATATATTTTTATATATACTGTATAAAAATTAACTTAATAAAAATTTTTAAAAGTAAATACAAATTGTTGAAAGCACAAATAATTTTGTGCTTTAAATTAAATTTAAAAATTCCAAATTTATATAATTTCAAAATTTGTTATATTAGGCAATCCAGAAAGTAAAACGATTCTTACGCAATTTACATGTTTCTCTTAAAATTCAATTACGATGCTAATTCACATTTTATTTGAAATAAAATTAATCATTTTTTACATAAATAAACTTGAAAGTAAAAGGAATATATATTTTATTCTTAATAAATTTCTTAGTTCTAACGTTACGAATTTTGAATAATTTTTTGTAATATGATCTATAGATTATCAATATTTAAAACGTAAAATAATATTTAAATATAAGTTTTTCCGTTTTTTTAATACGATAAAGGAAAGAATATAGGAAAGAAGAAAAAGTGCATATATAAGAAGAAATTTCTTATTTATTATTTTGCACAAGTGAAGTACATAATTACATGACCAAATAATTTATAATATTTCTTTAAGATTTATAAAAACTATTTAATAATAAAAAGAAATTCTTTTTTCTTTCACTTAACTGTTTTTCAATGTAACGATGACATCTAATAATCGTAGATGGAATAAGAAGGAATATCAATGCCAAGGATTGTCTTCAGTAAGTCCTTGATGAGCTTAAGATCAATTCCTGCATTCGCAGCGTGTTTCAGAAGCTCCTGGCATTTGGGGTGGCCATAAACCTTGTTGACGAGTTCTTGAAAATTCCGGGACTTTAGTTGTGCGACAAAATCTGCGAACACCTTGGAGGTTTGCATCTTTTCTTTGTAAAGAGCGACAATTTGGTCCTTAACGGGACGAATGAGTGCCTTGATGTCATCGACATATCCGCGAATTCCACCAGTGATCTGTTTATCAATGGCAAAGTTGGCCTGTCCGATCAACCCAAGCCAATTGTTCAACATATCCTGCAGTTTGTAAACGTCAATACCGGCGTTATACATGTATTCCATCAGAGTCTTCATCTCAGGTAGAGCTTCGACATCTTTCACAAGCTGCTTGAAGCCGTCGGACTTGAAATATTGGATCATAGCTTGGAATTCCGCGTCCTGGGCATAGTACTGGAGAGTGACTGAAGCTATTTCTTGTTGCGGCAGGAGCTCCACGATATCCTGGAGTTCCTTTGCAAGTTCACCTCTACCGACAATAGGGATTGTCCATGCGGTGGACGTAGCCACGAAGGCCAACAATGCCAATGCGAATTTCATCTGTGTAATAAATTTTACTTATTGTTAGATCATTGATATGTTTAGAGACACCTTATAATTATATATTTTGTATGTTACAGAGTTCTATCTTATTCTCTTATGGTATAATGACTGTGCACGAATCTTATAAATCAACTTGGATTGTAATTAAATAGTAAATAAAATTAATTCTACCAAGTTGGATTTACGAATCATGTTAATAAAAAGTACGTTTTTAGTGATATTTATAATCAGTATTATAATTCTAAAATAATTTTTAATAATATTTGGGACATGTTGGCTAAATGTTTACTAATTGAGTTTTATGTGTTTTTATGGAAACCGCGAATGTCATTCAGTTTTTATCACATACTGTTGATTAAATTATATCATACTGAATTAATTTATTTAAAATGTAAATAATTTGTTAATTTATGAGTTATTAATAAAATGAAAATAAGTCTTTTGCAATACAGAATAAATACTGAAATAATAGCAATACTTAGACAATAAATATGAATATTAATTTGAATTTTATTTCTAATTAATCAATTATAATAAAAAGCAAATTTTTTTGGTAAAATGTTTGTAAAATTAAAACAATTTACTTAAATTAAATTTTGAGTAAATAATGCTGTTTAATTATACAATATCTAATCATTATAAAGAAAAATAATTTTGGGTAATGCTAAAATAGATCAAGTAATTGTTAAAATTAAAGAAAAAGTAATATCATCCAATTTTTACTTGTATAATAATTTGTAGTTAAAATTTGAATAAGCACACATACACGTATATAAAGTAAAGTTAATATATACACGTATATATTAACTAATGACAATATTGGTACTTACCTTCGAAGTATTGCAATTGTGATACTTCTACTTGTGACTCAAGGAAGTGTGCCTTACGATTTCGGTCGGTGGTTTATATACGCATGAAATTAATCCTTGTTCGTTTGATTCAGATAAGATTATGCAGATAATCTCAATGTGAAAAACCAAGATATTTTTAAACTTATGTTTTTTGAAAATCTTTTAAAAAGAATTTTACTAAACTCAAATGTTATCTAAAAAGAAATAAAGAAAAACTAATCGAGGGTAACTAATCGACAAATAAAAATATTATATTAATATTACTCTGTTTATTATGTAAAAGAGAAAGTATACGTTTCGATTTCACTTAGTCTTCTTCAATATTAATATAATACCTTTGTTTCTGTAGTTAGCCAATTAATTTTTTATTTTTTATATTACTCTGTTTATTATGTAAAAGAGAAAGTATACGTTTTGATTTCACTTAGTCTTCTTCAATATTAATATAATACCTTTGTTTCTGTAGTTAGCCAATTAATTTTTTATTTTTTAAAATTTCTTTTAGAAAGAATATAAATTATATATTTTTTTAAAAATTAGTTTTTACAAATTTGATAATTATAAATAAGCGGAATGCATGTGCGGAATAATTACCTATAGTGAAATAAATAATTACATATAAATAATAGTAAAAATGTCTTACGAGTTGATGTAATACATCAGAAAGTCACAATTAATGTTCCACACATATAATCGTTTATGAATTACAATTTTAACATATTTTTAATGTTATTTTAATTTTATTAGCTTTCAAAATATTTTATGTTTAAAATCTTCCCATTTTTTTACATAATAAAAAAATATGAATTAAAAATTATTTGATTTGATTTGAAACCTATTCTCATTAAAACTTTAATATGATGAATATATTTGATAAATTTGAATGATTGAATAAGAATTAAATATTTATTTTAGGATATCTTGTATGCTTGTATTAATTATTGGGTGATTGTTGCAACATTAAATATCAATACAAATATAATATAAATCATATAAGAAGTATATAATTAAAGAAGATTGTTCTTTATTATTTATGATAACTTTGTTACTTAACTAATTATTTATGAGAACAAAGGTCATCTAGAAAAAAATAATTTTCTCAATATTTTTAACATTAATAATTTAAAATTTGAAAATTTTGAAATATAATTCTTTACATTTCTTTATGATATTGAATTTGATTTTACCATTTTTTTGTTGCATTAAGGTTCTTGAAAGAAATAAAAATCAAATCATTTGTAATCTCACTCAAAAATTTAATTGATAAGATGTAGGTTATCGTGAAAAATTAACCATTGCTCTCCATATTATTTATTGTCTATAGTATACAGGTGTTATACATTTCAGTAAATCGATTTTATCTCATGAATGCTACATGTGATAAAAGTTTCCAATGAGTCATGTTGTCATTAAAATAGAGAATTTTTATAATTAATATAAAATTAATTTGAAAAAAGAATGTCATTACATTTTATAAAATAATTTCTTAAAAATATTTTTATTTTATGTATAGTTCTGTCAAAATAAAAATATTTGTCTGTAAAATCATTATTAAATTTTTAAAAGCATAAAGATAGATAAAAAGGACGTTTTAAAAAAAAAATATATGATCAAATTGGGAAATAACTGTTAGTATTCATTTAATTTTGCTTATTTGCACAAATAAACATAGATACTTTATTATCTCGTATTTAATTTTATTAAGAATCGATTTAAAATTAGCAATTTTTTAAAATACATTCTTATTACGGTCTCGAAATACTTTTTAATCAACTTTGAAATCTCTTATTTTTCGCAACACTATTGCTATTTTGAAAGATGGATTAACTCTACACTTGCTCAGAAAAAAAAACTCGAGTATTATCGTTGCGCTTTCGTTAGTACGCCTAAAGTTTTGTCGATCGTAAGAGAAAACGGATCATGCACCGTGTGCTACGAATGACTCTCTGGACGCTCGCACCTATTTGATAAATATGAAAAGATGATGTTAGCGCACGTGGCACTAATTTAAAAAAGAAAAACTAAAAGACACTTGAGTCGGTATCCGGTTTTTCGTACTGGAGATGAAAAGAATACCTTTAATTGCGAGGTAGCTACGCTTAGGCACGAAGAAAGCAAAACTGCAGAAACGGCATGAAGCGAGAGTAGGGAGAGTGTAGAGGCCAACGGTGCTTCCCTAATTAAAATTGTTACAATTTAATAAGCCTCGGAACTCACCATTGGCGCGTCGTAATGGGAAGTCGTGAGAAGAATAAGTGAGATAGAACAAAACGAGGGAGAGACTTCTAGAAGGGGAATGAGGGAAAATCGGATGTTTAAACGAGCGTCTTTGAGGGTTACGGACAAAGAGGCTGCGCAAGGGTGAGAAAAGGAGAGGAAAGAGACAAAGGGGAAGAGGCGTAAGGGCGCAGAGGAGAAATCGTCTTCGCGATCTCTTAACTTTTCCACTCAATATGGAGCGTGAACTATACTTTCGTTCTTGCGATATAGCTTTTGCAAAAAGTTTAAATGCGATTTTATGATTTTGTTTCCTTTTTTTTTCATCGTTTGGGTGCAATAACTGATAGAAGAAAAATTATATAAAATGTTTTAATCGAATAATTTACAAGGATATTACATTAATTTTTTCATTATTGCACTGTTCAAAAATTTTTATATCGGAAATGTGTAGTCGGAATTTCTGTAGCTATTCCATTAATTTTAAAGGATTAATAATATACAATAAAATTTAAAATTTGTATTGATATAATATATTTATATAATATATTTGCTTCTGCACTGTAAAAACATCTGTTAAATGAGTTTAATTTGTTTTAAGAAGAAAGAGACATTTTGGAGTCTTCTGTATCGCAATACTATGTTTAATTGGCAATAGCGGTAACATCGGTTTCATAATTGTACTTTTGAGGATCTCCGTTTCCTTCCAAGTTCCACCTGCACAACGGCGAGTCATATCAAATTATTTTCTCCTGCTGGCCAGAAAACTTTTGCCCGATATTATGGCGGCATGTGGCGGTAACAGCCTGCCGTGCCGGTTCTATCGTTACGGACGTAACGGCCTCGAGGATTTTCACAGTAAAACAAGAAGAACCAACTAAGAAAATGTGTTCGGAATTGCATTAAGGCGGCTTTTGCCGCTGGGCTGAATCCCGCGAGTAATCCCGGTGCTCCGATCGTAGCTTTACCGGTACGCAATAACGGATGCGAAACGCGTATATAAAGATGTATTTTGAAATCTTGACAGAATTACAAGATGCTACAAAAAACGGTAGTATATTAATAATTTATAATATCGGCAATTTATGAACATTCACAAAATGTCTTTAATATTTGTAATATAAATAATCTTACGAAAAGCTTCACATATTACGTATTAGTTTTTTAAATTAATAATTAACTTAATAAATCAATAATTTATTTTAAAAACTTTGCTTCACATGGGATATATACAATCTTGTCTAACTATTTTGGAACTGTTTTCTTGAAGATGAAGACTTTTAATTTTTCTAAGCGTTTACGAATTTTTAATAGTCAGTATTATAATTTTACTGCATCGGAAATACTTATATTTATTATGCGCATAAGCAATATAATTCCCTATCATAATTGAAGCCTAATGAAAATTTATTTATCATCTGCGATAAAAATTATTATTTTTGAGGCACATATGAATCGGATGTGACACGTGCGATATCATATTTTTGAGCATAAAAGTTGACATGACAGCAGATAATATTTCGATTGCTGATTTAAAGGAAGATAAATATTATATATTATTTTATTTTTATCATTGTTCCATCAATGTTATATATATATATATATATATATATATATATATATATATATATATTTATAAGTATATCACGAAACACACATTCATTTGCTTGATTCTATAACATAGAAAATAATTTTAATCAAAATTTATCTTTAAGTTATAAAGCTAATAAGTATTATAAAATTATAATAATTAATATATATAAAAAATTCAGACTTTTAAATCTTAGATTTGAACCCATGCTTTCATTACTCTTTGTATTTATCGTTCTTATTTCTATTATAATAATGTATATTTTGTTTGTTATAAATGTGTGTTTTAATATTCAATAATTACGTTTTTATCATGTAAAGCTAATAGAATTAGTAACTAATTATCTAAAAGCTTAAATTCAAAATTCATTAACTATATTTATCGATAACTTCGCAGGTGTTAACCAGAGATTCATGTGATATCTCTGTGAATCATTAATTGACAATTTAATAAATAAATCTGCTTAAGAAAACAGGTGCAAATTTCAATATTAAGATATCATCGTTTTTTTCCGGTATACGTCAATATGAAATCAGATAAAACAAATCTAGATTATTGCTTGGACAAGTATTGCTTATTAATAAATACATATCTTTCGGGTTTTCCGTCATAAAATGCTTCTTTGATATTTAGGCACGCGCGATCGATTTCCAAAAGAACGAATGAGAACGAGGACCAATAAAGGCGTGGAACGAGGGTGCCAGGGCGGACGAAAAAAATTTGTGTTTTACGACACGTTATCCGATGACGACACCGGGAATTGGTGACCGACTAAACTCGGCCAATCGGAAGTCTCTCGTGTTTGATGGCGAGAAAAAGTCCGGCAACGGGGCGGGGAGCAAAGCGTTCTTTTACTCCCTTTAGTGTTACGTTCGTGTTACGTTGCTTGCCTTTCAGGGAGGCTCGCGGACAAAGAAAGACTCTGGGACGATTCTATGGTGCCGGAGAAGCAAAGAGGTTGCCCGCTAGAAAGTGGCAGAAAAGGTGGCCGTAACAAATCCTCCGCAAGTAATCGAGGTCGTGCCTCGGCAAGGTTTTACTCTCGAACACTTAACTCTATTGCGATTGGATTCTCTGGCTGCCTGGTGGAGCGCACACTCCACCGCGTCCTGTTTCGTTTTCTCGCTACCTCGCCGCGCTCGCCGCCCCCTTTGTCTCTTTCTGTACCGCTCTTCTCGACCACCTATATCGCGGAACACCTCGGTGGTTTCTTACACGTGGAAACCTTATTACAGACGACACGATAAAATACCCCCGAGACGAAGGAAACCGTTGCTCGAGTGCCGGCACCACTATGAACTCTGACAGGGCGCAATGGGTAGGGACGATACAACTAGGATTGTACCCCGAGCAGTAATGGGAACTTTTAAAGATTGCACGTGAGGAAGATATATTCGGGAATGCGGGAGGGAAAAGGAGTTCGTGAGAGTAGTATTGTATAGGACAGTGAGGCATTGCCGCCAGCCATCAGCACAGGACACTTCCCGAACACATGACAATTTTAGTTTTAAAATCGTTGTAAGTTAAGAGAACGATGTTCTACCATAAAACGTAAATAACGTAAAAACGTTAATAATTTTATCTATGAGTTTCTAATCTACTTTAAATTTATTCTAACGTTCGCATTAAAATTGATAAATATTTTTATGAAATATTACATTCTTCTTTCAACTTACTTCTTTCTCTTTCTCTCTCTCTCTCTCTCTCTCTTCTAATCTTGAATATTTAATGAAATTACATCTCTGATTTCTCTTTACAACATTTAATTCAGAAATTAAAACTAATTGTAAGATTATTGTGAAAGTCTGCGAATTATATAATAACATAAACGAGTAAAGTAAAACAATTAAAACTCTTAATTAAATAATACAATATCGCGATCATAAAATAGTTTTTTCAAAATGAATATATTGATAAATATTTATTTAAAATTTGTCAGAATATCTTTAAAAAATGACAATTATATTGATTTTATTATGGAAAAATCAATAATAATGCGACTTATTCCATTTGCAAAATAATGAGTGGATAAGTGGAATGAGTGACGTAAGACATTTAAAAGAAATTATTATAATTTTGAAAACTTTGTTATTTCGGAGTAACCAAATGGGAATATACTGAATTCTTAGCGGTTAATAGCGGGTGACTTCCGCATCACAGAGACGCGGGCTCGAGGAGAGGAAAGGAGAGGAACGATAAAGAACTGTAGGGGTTAGCAACCCTGGTGGACGCGCACGAGTTCGCTTGTATTTCAATGTCGGGACATCCGGCCGGGACGACGAGTGATGTGGTCTGCTACCCTCGTACATCCGGCCGTCGCCAAACATTGCCGTATGCGTTCGCCCTACCGTATGTTTGCGCGGGTTCAACTTTCCTCAGCACCACGGGCCTGACTGTCACGAGGTGACCGTCTAACGCACGACCCTTCAACCCCGTGACGCGCAAACCGCGTCATTGTGGGTTACATAGTAATACACCTGCATGTGCACCACGAAAAATGCTGTGCGAGCGAGGAGAAAGCTCGGGAACGCAAAGCCATTAGGTAAAGTTTGTTGACAACGTCTTTGCCGTATGGCTTTATGATCTAGCCCTTCCACAAATAGATTTAAAACTTCAAAATAGGATACAAACAACGGAAATAATTTACCGGAAAAATTATGTTACTGCATATATTTATCGTAAACACAAATTGAACAGGGTTTTTTATAAGATCTTTGGAATATATGTATTATAGAAAGGAAACTATATATGGATAAATCCAATCATGACACTTTTTTATAACTTTTAAATTATCGATTCAACAATTATTCATTTCTTCCTCTTTATCATTATGAAATTCTATATGATACGTTAAGTATAAAGTATATATGTACATATAACTATAACATATATGTACATATACAAGTTATATATACAGTTCAATTTTTGCACTAATACAAAGTAGGCGAAGGTGCCAAATGCTCACCAAACATTATTTCATAAATTCAATTTAATAATAATTTTGAGTGACAATTAATATTACGCATTATTATTGAAAATTGCAATAGTATATATGATTATGCCGGTAAATTGTTCAATCACACTCGTTCGCATTAATTGGATAGTCGGCACATTGAGATAATATGAATAATATAATATAAAAGTTTAAAATATCGCGCATAAATAGAATTTTAGACTATCTTATACATCTCTTATATTATAAAATGATTACTATGTTAAAATCATTTATATTGAAGAAATTTCTATTAAAGAGATGTATCTATAATATGAATGAAAATTATTTTTTTCTTCCTGTTTCTCATAATAAGGAAAATGAGTATTTCATACATGTATCCATGATAATGTTGGAAAAAGAGAATTGCATTCAGCAAACGAAGATTAAGTCTTAATACAGTGTTGTTAATCCGTTTACGCCTGACCACTGTCCATAAGATGCAAATAGAACACTGCGAAAGGTGATAATATCACAATATCCGGTGTTAAGGCTAGATTATCGATGTGCCTTGCGTCATCTATGTGTAACTACGTGGAGCCCCGATAACGAGCAAACTTTTGGCTCCGGCTACTCGAGCAAAGTAATTATGCTCGTATTCCTCGTCGAGTTACATTAATTAACGTCGGCTGCAGGCCGAGACTGCGAGTCGCAAAGTAGAAGCATCCTTAAGAAGAACTTTATAAAGTAAACGTGTAACATGTATATTTATACTTGCTATCAATAAGATAGAACACACGTGTTTGAGATTACGCCGATAGCAAATCTTTTGCAATAATTACCTTTTGCTTTATAATTATTGTTGGCAATATAGAAAATTAAGATGTAAATAATAGATTTTATTTCCTATTAAATTAATTTTATCATTATACATGTATTCGAAATTTAGGATATCAAAATCTAAAATATAATATCAAGGATAATTTGTTTCTTATTGTTATATAATATTTTGAATTTATTTTGAATCATGATAATAAATATATACATCGTCTTTCGTAAATTTTGAATATGTACAAGTAAATAAGTGCAAGTAATATTTCTTAAAATAAAAGTTGATATTACAAATGCTACGAGCGTCTTTGCAGTTTAATGCGTTTCAATTTGTTGTGTACTAATCTAGATGCCACTTCTTCTCCGCAAGACGATCAATGTCGCAACATCCCTTAGGTTATTTATGAAATCACATTTCACCTGGATACACCCTCTACGGGAGCAATTTTCTCAAGAGCAAACAAGCCGGCCTTCTTGCATGCATTAAATTTTGAAGTCGCGTAAGAAGCCAACACAGTTACAGGTACTCTTTACGTATGAGTCTCCTCCGACAACTTCCGCAACGAAATAAAATTTCAGTCAATTCGCAACTGCCGAATGTTGCATGATTTTTCTAAGTCCGTTCTCTTTTCATATCTATATATTTACTTATATTTTTTTACTAAAGAAAATTATTTTTATTACTATTTTTCCAAAGATAGAAATTTTACATAGTTTAGCTTAATTTAAAGTAAAATTCTACTAAAGTTTATTAAAAAAATAGTAATAAGATCAAATAGAATTCAATAATTTGCGCTTTTAAAGCTTAAATCACATAAAATTCGTCATTTTTAACAAGGTTTTTATCTTAAAATAAATACCATATTAATGTAACTATATCTTTAATGTTAGATAGTAAAAAATTTCTCAAATACGTTATGATTCTCATTACTGTTCACGTATTCGGAAACTTCTAGGCAGCTTAATTCCGTTAGCTCTGGTTCTGAAATTACCGGGGCGAGACCGTAATTCTTGTTCGGTCCAGTGGCGTATACCTTTAACGCCGACCCCACGAGGGTCAGACCGGCATTGTTTCCGCTGGCGCAGTTTATCTGCATGGAACCACATGTTATTGTTGTGTACTTTGCCCCACGGGCGCGCACCGCTCGCCCGTATCTCGTGATATAATAACCGGCAACAGCAATGCTTTAATCCAGGAGCTGGCGTGGGGTACAAAAGGTGTGAGCTACGGAAGTAAGCTGATTAGGAAGCCGCCCTCGTCTTCTCGCCTCTTGAACCAACCCTTCCTCTCTTTCTTCATTCTTGTCTCGATTCTATCCTTCTCTCTCTCTCTCTCTCTCTCTCTCTCTCTCTCTCTCTCGCTCGTTCGTTCCCTCCCTTTCTATTCCCCCTCTTTGTCTTCACTGTTTCTCTCTTTGTCTCCGTTCTTGCTCCTTCGCTTCTTCCCTCTTCCTGCAACAACTGAACCACGCATACAAACAGACACCAGCCCTGTCTCATCCCAGTTCTCTATCTTGCAGTTTCCCAGCGTTCGCGTGAGAAGCTAGGGTGGTTGGCGACAACGATATATCATAGTATTATACCTGTCGGTTACGCCCGGGGGGTAGAGGCGAGAATAAAGTAATTTATAAAGACGGACGGAACCACTTTCATGCCATCCAGTGTCGTCGTCGACGCCCGATGCTTTTCTGCGGATTCATCGCCAGGTGCTGAGTACGCTGCCTGCATCTCTAACGAGGTACACGCGACGTGGAAAGATTACGTTAGTCTTTCAATGGAGTCGCCGCGAGATCCTTCTAATACGCATCAATTAAGCGTGAGTAATAGAACATTCGGTATTGCGACAGTTGTGATATGGGATGTAGTACAAGATATTTCTTTCACGCTTTGAAAGGTAAAATTTCATTAAACTACAGAATAATCCCACTTTACTTGCTGCAGTTTTTTATTTATTTGGAATCGATATTTTTTTTGTTTGTAAAAATTGCATTTAATGTTGTTCTTTTGGAATATTTTAATAATTCTCAATAAATAATATACCAAAGTATTCTAAAATTTTAAAAATATTTTAATTAGAAAGTATAATAAGAAATAAATAGTCTTATTTATTGCCAAAACATGTTGATTCGCTCAATTGTCACAAAATTGTATATGATACATATGGTTCCGTTTGCAAATTTTCTTTGTATTAATAAATACGTAGATGTATATTATTAACGTTTTTACTTTTTGTAAAAAGCATAATTTTAAAAATCCAACGCAGCGAAGAAGTATATAACGAGTAGTGGCGAATATTTTACTGTTTTACGCGGACAAAGAAAAAAATGTCATTTCTCGTAAATAAACTATGCGGAGGCAAATGTACACGCATTTTAAAATCCTACATACTGACTGGACGTACAACATCGGCTTGAAACAATATACGACGTGGAAACATGCACGAACGCAAATATTTGCTTTCCATTTCATACGTTTTACCCCCCTCCCCCCTCTCCTCCTCCCGAATATGCTATTTTTATTTTAAATTCTTTAAAGACAAGTTCTTTTTACTCGTTACATATTGCGATAATTGAAGTTAAGTTTAATTGACGATTATAAGATGTTCTTTCAAGTATTCCAATAGGAAATACGAGTCGCTTGTGTGTGCGTGTGCAGCATTATTTAAATATTAAATCACACTCTTTCGTTGGTTTCATGCTTGTAATCGCTTCGATAAAAGAGAAACGGTAAGATGTCGAAAATTGTTTTCAAGATTAATTAAAGTTAACAAGCCTTCTGTTTCGTTAATCAAAGGCAGAGTTTCGCCGAGGAGTGATGGTGGCCTTTACGAGCTCTTTTAGAACTTAATACTTGAATACGAAATTTATCAAACTCGAAACTTCGAAGTCTGAATTCGCATGCAAACGCGCCGCGAATGCATCCGACGCTTCTTATTACAGCGACTAGGAAGACAATCCACTTAATCGCTGTATACAAACTGAATAATCCACTTGATCTACTGAATGCAAACTGCAAATGCTTGCCGAAATAAACTTATGTCGCGAGCACGAAACTAGTACGTGCCTTCCCGCCATAATGTGACAAATCTCCTTACTTCCTTCCCTTCCAATTTAATTTTATTTATTCCTATCTTGTGCATGACTTTTGACTGGTCACATATTTACGATTCCCGATGGAGGACAACCATCTTCATATTTTTCACTTCCTACGAAAATCAAGTTCTCAACGGAGGAAACCTTCGAATAATGACGACTGCATGTGCAGTGTAGAGAAAGAGTTCGTTGTTTCAGTTTTCAGCGAATTTACTGCATTTTTTATATGGAAAAATATAAGCGTTAAAAAGAGTGATGCGTTAGAATCAGTTCACAAATTTATAAATCAAAATTTTATATGTATATATACATATATTAATTATTATATACTTATAAATGTTATGTAAGTAATGACAAGAAAGAAAGAGAGCTAAAGAAAGAGCAAAGAAAAAAATGATTCTATGAAACCATACACACACAACAATTTTTATTTATATGGTTGCTGAATCGTTGTTTAATTTATCGCATTATATTGAATTTTTAGAAAGATAGAAAGAAAGATAGAAAAATATCCAAAATTACATCTGAATCTATTAACAAAACTATGAAGTTTTTTTTAGCAATTATGAAGTTTGAACATGTCTTATGCATTAATAAAAACAGCTCTACTGACTACCATTTTACACGTAGGAGAGTATATATACGTCTAGGAAGACAATAAGATTTTAATCTCTCGTTTTACGTGCGAAGATCACGGGAGAGAAGTGATGGGAGAAGGATTAATCTCAGAAAAGAAATTTACGCGGTGTGCGCAAGTTGCTTTTTAAATTCGCCACGACGGCAGTCACGGCAACTCCGCGCTAGCACGTGATAAGGATAACGACGATGATAATCTCATCGGCATCTCTGAATATAAATATGTGTGTACGTCTCACGCGGGTGAATCTGTCGAGCCGCCGTTTCACGTCGGTTTCTGAATACCCATGATATCAATTCCTCCCTTCAAAATTCGAAATCAACGCGAAATGCAATTTCAATGTGCAAATATGAGTGACATAATGATGGCATGCCAAATAAGTATGATAATGTCGCGACAAACAAATTTGCGCGAGTGCGTCGCGTTGCCGCTGCTCTGGCTCGTTTAGAGGAACTTAGCGAAATAATTATGTCGTTTCGTGTGCGTTAGCTTCACGCCGTCGTGCGTGGCTGCTTCGCGAATTTGCCGCCACGTACAATATGATAATTCTGCGAAATGCAGTTGAAAGTTGTTGAGAATTGGCGGTAGCACACTCCGCCAAATTAAAATCATCGAGGTTAACAATCACGCGGAATCCATTTCGCGCGTTGTAAATTGTAATAATGGATTTACGACGGTAAATCCTATGTCTCATTCAATAATAGCGAATTATCGGTTTTAGTCGCGAACCTGTTCACGTACACGCATTAGCTTCTTCGCCTATTTTGAATTTAGACGTCTGCATACTGTAAACACTTGAGTACATACTGTAGTACGCTGACGCAGCCATTAAAATTTTTTGTGTGTGGAAAATTGAATAATTATCTCAAAATAATTTATATCAAGGATAAAACATCAATAAAACATATTAATACAATGTTCAAATTTTGAAGATAAGCAGAATAATAAAATAAGGGAAGTAAACTAGATAAAGTAGATTAAAAAATAGAAGTAGACTAAAAAATAGAATAAAGAAACTAAAGAAAATTTTATTGATATTGATAAACAAGTATATAACAAGTATAATAAAATTGCTCTTCTAAATATTCTTACATAAGAATTAGATGGAACATCGATAAAAATATATTGCTAGTAATACTAACTGTTTTTATTTCTTAAAAATTTATTTCTCATAAACAGATGAGATCATTTTAAGATATGCACCGCAATGAAAATTCAATAAGACGATTCTACGAAGCGAGAGAAACGACATTAGATTGAAGAAAAAAGTGTAATAAAATTTTTATTAGAGCGTGTAATAAAAATATCCAGATGTATAGACAGCACGTTAAATTAGCAATATCGTTGACATGTTATTATCAAATGTCCAATAAGATTCTATAAAAGCACTTTTCCTTACGAATAAAGTGTCGTTTCTTCGAACTATTAAAATGAAGCAAATAACATCCTGCCATGAAAGCCTCTTGCTTTTAAGTTTTAATACGTATTTCTCTTTGCGAAACTTGGATTCCTGTTTTCTAAAGCATTGGCGCGGCGTATCAATTTTTCCCTTTCTCCTCTCACTCTTTTACGGTATTTTCCATCCGATTTCGTTTCACGGAAATACAATAACAGCGGGGATGGCGATAAATCTGTAAATAGTTGGGCGTAGTTTACCGGGCGCGGGACTCTCGTGGTGAATCCCGGTCCTCTTCCTGGATTCACTCCGCGGTGTCTCATCGATCCGATGACTACGGAGAAATTTATCGTCTCGCTCATTTTCTCTATTCTCCGCGTTTCTCATTCCCTTTCGGATCGTCTTTTTCCACCATTCGTACGGAAATATAATAACGCTTGGTACCTTACAACGGAGTTTTATCGTCGGTAAAGCCGGTTGTAAACGGACATATTAACCGTTTATACCGGCAACATCGAGTGTCGGAAAGAAATGTCGTGCCATAAATGTCAGATCTAAACGCACTTTCAGTTTAGAGTAGCGACATCGCTATTTATTTTCCGCGGGCGAAACTTTTACGATATCGATGGCCCCTGAAGATACCTCGACGTTGGACTTTCGCGAACGTAATTCAACCAAACTGTGCGTCGTCCACATTGCTTTATCATACGATCATCCTCGACATCTGCGACATTTGGTCGCGTGTACTGAAGACTGACAGAATTATACATCATATTATCTAGTTGCTGTTGTCACAGTAGAAACGTCTGTCTCTGACATATCGCAAGATTTAGATAGTTACGGTCCCCGCTGCAATTGTTTTGATTGTTACTTTATATTACGTTTTGACGTAATGTCACGTCATGATTGTCATCTAGCAGTGTTTAAAAGTATAGATTTTATAATTTCCGTTCTCGTAAGGAGCGTAATGATTTTTTTCTTAGGCTTTCTTAAACTTGTAAATAATAAACACCACCAAGAAATTATCCAAATATTATTACAGATTACGATTGAAATAATTTTTCTACTGTTATTCAAAAATTACTTTAAATAATCTGCTTAGAAAATAAAAAATAAAAAATACGCGTATATTTCAAGAGAGATTGAAGGATGGGTATCTACCGGATTGAAAATCGTGGACGCGCGTAATACGTGAAATATACGAATGAGTTTTGACATTCAATGTTAATATTAGTCAGAGCGTGACACTAGGACGATATAACATGACTAACAAATCGTGAACTAGTTAATCGGTTTAGTCGGCAACGTTTTCATTGCGCGGGATTTGCATCGAGTCAGACTCGATAACGGAGACGGACTCGTATACGTAGACGAATCTGTAAATACCGGCGTGTTATGCAAATTGAGGCAGCTGCACGTGCACCGGATCTCTACGTATGTATGTACACGCGAAACACACACATATGCATACATTTATACGTCCACACGCCGCCGCATGATGTAGCGGCAAACGTTATAAGCCGAGACTGGAATAAGCGTGTAAAGTAGATGCTGTGAACAAGTGACACGTTCGCTTCGTCCCGGTGACATGCTCGAATGTTCCGAGTGGATGGTGGAACACGCGATACGCGGAAACGTGATGTGCTCGTTGATGGACTAAAATATGATCTATGCTCTAGCACATCGTTCTTTTGTTCTTTTTTTTTCTCTTCTCTTCTATGCCTTTGCCCTCTTTTCATCATTCATTCGCGGTCGGTCGAAGCGCCGAACGAAGTTAAGAGCGTTAGCAAGTGGATTACGTGGCACGTCGCTACGAAAGATTCGAAATGACAACACATTCCTTGATACTGGATAAATGCATTAAAGGCAAAATGATATAAAAAGTTTTTATTTTACTTTTAGTTTAGACTAGGGGGTGATGTTACGTGTTTAAAAACAAGTACATAAAGAGGTATGTGAAAAATGTTTTGAAGATTTTTAGATGTCTTGAAAATTTTGTATCTGTTTTTTATCGAAAATTAACTCAAATAGTTCCTCCCCTTATCTTGTCTCCTATATTTTTCATTAATATAATTTTATTAAAAATGGAAAAATATGTAAACTGTGACAAATTAGTAATTTTAAGATATATGTGTTGGAGAATTATTCAACAAGTAATATTTCTTTATTTTTTTGGAGCATCATGGCAGGAGAAAGTAAAAGGAACATGACCAAGGTCTTTTCAAATAATTGGCTTCTGGAACTATTCGCGAGATACGTAATTTGAAAGAAATATTCCTTCGGCGATCTCAAGTTTCCTTTCGTTTCTTAAAAAGACTTATTTTCCTTCTTCTTTCCATTCTCCCCCTCTCTCTCTCTCTCTTAGCTTTGAGTTGTTGTAGCTGAGCACAGATTATCTTTTCCTTGATTATCATTTCCCTGTGTTTTTCCGCTGCACTGCCGAGCGCGAGTATTTAAAGCAAATGGTCAAAGGGAATAATATTAATATTAAATGTTGATTAATCGTTTCGTGATTTGCGCGAGAAATTATTTAAAGGGTCTGTTTTACCTCATGAAAGTGATTTAAGACGTTTGTACCAAATGTTGAATGCCAAGGATTACAGAGAGATACGGAAGAATTTTCTGTATCTCAGTTTTGCACAAGTAAACTTGAGAACTTTTGGGATTATTCAATTAGAATGCAAAAGTCTTGAGTTAGATGTCTTTTAGCTCAAGTCACCCTTTCTCATTTCTCGAAATAACCAATGCGGAAAGAAGTAAGCAGACAATTTTCTCTGCGAATTATAAATAAGATTTCTCTCTTGCAACAATCTGAAACATTGTCTTCTCATTTATTTGAAAAACAATTCGTACATTTATATCGTAATTTTATAAAGTTCTTTTATATTTAATGTATATTTATTTAAATATGTAAAATTAAATAAAAAAATATATTTTATTTTTTCTCTTTATTTTACAAATTCAAAGATAATAAATAATTTGTGCTCTTTGTAATAATGAAATGTGTAGTTCCATGTTCCAATATTTTAATAGCTTTTAGATAAAAATTTTTTTATAAATTTTACAAAATATAATGTACAACAACACTTAAATAATTTGTTACTTCATGTAAGATACATGATTTGAAATATGTCAACATTTGCTAGTATGGAATACTTTTGATGAAAACGAATTGCAAACGGGCCGCATCTAAACCCTGTTGCTGGGATTTGCAATTTTGTGTTGTGTTCCTTCACGCGGAAATGCGCCGTAATGAGACGCTGAAGAATTTATCACGAGAAACCGTGAAAAGAGCGTTGGTGCATGAAATGCTCTTTTCATTTTGCGCCACGTACTCACCGGAATTGCCACTCTCTTTTTCAATGAAACCTGTCCCGCGCGCGCCGTGTTTGCGCCCTGCCGACACGTATACACTCACAGCGTTTCCTTGCAACTCGCGGTGTGTAATGGACTAAGTAACCCCCGTGAAGAAAGCAAGTCGGAAGAAATCTAGTCTGTTTGCACGCATTATTGTTACTTCTCAACGTTGTCTCCAACATTTTTCGTTTATTTCTTGAAACGGTAGCAAGGGGCACAACAGAAATTTCACCTCGTCTGCCATTTGTTTAATTACAGTATCACAAAATTGCAGCGTTCGCTAGATAATGTGATTCTTTTCTGAAGGAATATTGCGCGCGCGCGTTGTACAGCCGAAGTAAAAAAAGTAATTCTATCGCGAGGCTTCACCGGGAATATTGCGAGTTCCGACGCTCGTTACGTATTAACCTTTTTGCAATGCGATTTCCCGTTTTTCAAGGCAGCGAAGCAATAAACGGGACTCGACTGAGCATAATTAATATACCGCTCGTCGGCCAAGAATCAGGAAGCGAACTTTTGAAAGCAATGAGGGTAACTGGAAAGGGCGACTCTCTCGGTTGCATTATTAATCGGCGTGTCTCAACGAGAACGAGGCACCGGGAAACGAGTCGTGAGATGCGCCTGGGATTAAAGAGTTGCTAATATCGCGCTAATTGCTCGCTGAACAAGCAGCAAGCGCGAGTACTGTCGGCAAAGAAGCCTGTCGGCGTAGTAGTAGTGAGAGATAAGAAATTCATAGAGCTCCTATCAAAGGCGCTACAAGATTTTACGCTCGGAGTCGAGTGCGTCGTATCTACCGTGAAATATTCGATCGTCGAATAAAGTTGGCGATTAGAAATGCAATAAAAAGAAATTGAACGAAAACTGTCCCAGAAGTTAAGTTACACATAGATGATTTTTAATATTTTCCACAAGGTACATTTTACAAATGAACGACGTGCATTATAGATAGATGGATCAAGTATTACATAAGAGATTTAGTGTACGTACGTGCCTTTCCGCACGTAATTATCGCGCAAGAAATCTCGTTTGTATTCAATATCTGAATATTTTATTCATAATTAACTGATATATATAATTATGTGATATTGTTCAATTGCTTAAGTTTAATAAAATCATCAAATATTAGAAATATTATCGACTTTTGTTGTGATCTTTTTTATAGTTAAAATTATAGAAAATGATAGTCAAATCTTTTTGTACATAATTGTTTAAAAAAAAGAATATTGAATATTTGGATCAATAACGTATGTTATATAAATAATATTTTTTAAAAATAAAACTATTTAGTTCTTAAATTTAATTTTAATGTAATATTCCAAATTTTATATCTCATATTCCTTGAGAGGATCACGGCTATAGTATAAAAGACAGTATTCACTGACATATTTTCCTTTTATTCGCTCATCTTATGATTGGACGATAAACGTCGACAATTTGATGGCTTCTTGACAGTTAGATCAACGATCAAATATTACTGGGATATTCGCTGAAGAGACAGCGTGAACTCCGGTAAAGCCGGCTTACTAAAGTTTTTCACAACGGGAGGAAAATGTCGCCCGCCCGGCCATATCGATTTCCATTCGGCGCTCGTTTTGCAAAAAGCGAGAATTCGCTACGCCGTACTTTTATTTGTATGATGCCGAGGCTCATAAACAGAGGACTATTATGCAACGAATTTTCCGCAAATGCGTTTTTATCACAAACGGAATTGAGTATTATGTAAAATGAATGAAACGAAATAGAGTCTAACGTTGATTTTGTAATCCAGTTCTACGACCGATGATCCGCATTTGCAAATAACGGAATATATTTACTTGACGTATTGTTGAGAACGTTAAACGCACATGCCATTTCGCTATTATTATTTAAAATTGTTCGTTATTTTTATACTATAATAATTTTTTTTAGAAACTATATTTTATTTTATCAGTGACGTAATAAATTTGTATGATACACGTTTAGACTTTTTAAAAATGTAATTTAGAAAAATTATTAATTATAACTCATTTTTTTATTCTTATATATTTATAAAATAATAAAAATAACAAGATATATTATAATAAGAAAACAAAAAATCAATTAAATTGAAATTAAAATCAACGAATGAATGACTTTTCAAATGATAACTAATAATATAAAATCTATAATATTATCACATAATTACATTAAAATTTAGCCGTAATAATACATATCAATCTGGTTCTGTAAATTCAATAGAAAATCGGATATAAATTTAATAGATAATTCGCTACTTGGAAACCTACGTTGATATCTCAGACAAACTTCGGTGTCGCGTCTTCTATTTCAATAGTTTCAATAGAATTCTACGATAAACGATTAAAACGTAGTACTGTCGATCGTTGCATCGAGGACTTATCTCGCTTGTTAGAGATAAATGGATATATCACGTCCTCCTGGAGGGGCGCAAGGAAAAATTCGATTGTATCCGGAGGCAAAATAAAAAGCGAGTCTTGTTTGGTCTTATCCTTCTTCCCCGGCGCGTCCCCAGTTTCTCTTTAACGAACTTTCTTACGTCCTCTCTGTTTGCGCGCTTTTATTTAATTTCTCAACGCTCGTCCAATCGCAGTGCTGCAGCCGCGTAGGAATTGAAACCAGGATGGCGGCAAGGAGAGGAAGTGCCCGGGCTCTCTCGATCTGACGGTAATTCAATTTCGTCGAACGTCGAGCAAAATACATTGTCTTCGGACGGTTACCTCGTCGACTATGGAAGTATTATATCTCGGGCCCGAGAGCTTACCTTGTTTCCGTATCTGTCTCTTCCCTCGCACTGTAATTCTCATCAACGGCTCCACGTATTTCTCCCTGCTAGGACACCGACTTCTGTAACAAGAGGAACCACGATCCTTCCGAATTGCGTGTTGCACCGACTATAAATTGCGTGTGGGAAATGCGATTTGTATAAGACGATCACAAGAAATTGTATTTATTACACCTCAAGAAATAATTTTATTTAAAGCTCTTTTAAAACATGATTTTCCTTAAATTCGAAGATTGAAAGAAAGAGAGAAATAATGTGACATGAATCATTATTGTCAATAGTCAATAAAGTTTCGAAACAGATTACGTTTTGTATTTTGCCATTTCAGATTTTGCGCTTGCAATTTCAATATTTTGCGATATTTCGAATATCCCGCAAAGCTTGCTTACAGAAAGTAAGTTTTGGATCTTTATATCGGCAATATGATTTATTCCGATTTGAGAATGATTCGAGATATACGACACACAAATATGAATAAATATAGGTAGTCGCGAGGATTTTCTCGATTCTTCTCCATTTTGGAGCAGATTACGCAAATATGTACGATTTCGTGTTGGGAACCGCAGGAAGAGGGAAGAAAGAAGTATCGTAAGATACCTTATTTTCCGCATTCGATAGGAGTAGAACCTACGAGAGCCGAGAATCACGTAAAGGTTGCGTCAAATCGAATCTCTATCATGTCGCATGAGATTAATCAGATTGCAAGGCACATACGGAAATAGCTCTGAAGCGCGGTTTCGAAATTCATATCAATCCAAAACTGGAAATGCAATATTTTCCAAATCCTTCCATTGTAACGACCACAAATTATAAAACAATTTTTATATTTATTTTCCATTTGTTGAAATAAAATACTAAATCTAAAAACAAAATAATTTCTCTTTATATAAAAAGTAACCGCGAATTGCATAATATATCAGTGATAAAATCAGTCAGGTTCTTCAATTCAAAACTTTGCACTCACAACTATAGCATAATCATCGAGAAATATTGTCGAAGCCAAATATTAAACGGATCCATCCTGGGCGAATACGCTGCAGGGAAAAAATGCCGTTTCACCAAACTTTGAAAAGAGACACGAAGAAAATTGTCGCTGGCGGTTTCTCTTAAGATATCGGCGCTTCGCAGAACGACCCCCGCGCTTCCCCGACGGTGCGCGGAATTCGGCGAAGAGGGGAACCAAGGGGTTACTCCGGCCATTTGTCATCGTCAGCGTCGTGGTGCCCTGACACCCGACAGAGAACACTGCTAAACCAATTAAAACTATGTCGTCCTCGAGGAGTGGCAGATCTCTCGTCGAAGTACGAGAGTGGGAAAGACGGGGGCGCGAATACGGGAGAGAGGAAAGCAGAAGGGAGACGAAGGGAGAAGGAGAGAATGGCAGAAAGTTCAACTCACGACGAAACGAGGGTTGAGGAAAGAGGAAACGGAAGCATAAACCAGTTCACCCGAGCGTCGCGCATGAGGGTGGCACCCTTCGGCCGTCCGACATCACTCTCTAAATTATGCTCGATCCGATAATTTATACCACCGAAGACTGGAACGCGCTTCGCTGCATTACGTACATTTCGCGCAGTGCCGCGTCCACTAATACGTGCAACTGCAATGTTTTCATTACGAATTAACGCAGTGAGCGAATTTAGATTGACTGGCCGAACGATCAATTGACATACACGGAGCTTTCGTTAATTTCCGCCGCGTTTCACGCCGGTCGCCCGGACTCGCACATGCATGAAAATGATGTCTATCACAAGCGGATAGCCTGCTCTGGACGCGGAGATTTTTTGACATTCGCCTCATCCGGCGTCCCTCGTATCTACAACGGCAAAGTCGCAAAAAGACATTCCAGAAATGTTTCGTCGTTCTGGCAGCAAAATAAATATTCGACTTTTTCGTTAAGTGCACTCTCGCAAAACGCGCGACCGAAACTTTTTCCGTCGTCCGTGTCTGCCGTTTGTTACCGCTAACTGCGCGGAACCGGCGCAAACACGCAAATGTTCTTCCGCCCTCCGCCCTCCGCCCACCACCCTCCCGCCTTGCATATGCACTTTCTCTCCCTTTTCTCTTTCGTTCGTTACCATCGGTTGTACCTCGTTCCCGCCTCCGCCTGCCGATGTAAACATCTGAAGTTCCAGCGTTTTTCGCGCGCGCCACCCGCATAAACCACGCGGAACGCCACATAATTCGCCGAAGCCCTACCGCCCGCGGGCTGGATGCACGTTGCACGTTGCCGCGGGATCCGCGTGTAAACGCCCCAAGTTCCCGGCATTGTTACGTGTACGAGTATAAACTCGAAGATTCACCGCATAATTCGCCGTGCGCTATGTATGCGTGCCTTCCCTAGGCATGCATTTTCTCTGCCAGCACATCCCCTCACGTTCTCTCTACCTTCCCTTCCACCCTCTCTCTCTCTCTCTCTCTCTCTCTCTCTCTCTCTCAACCCTTTTCGCCCTTGTCGTCCTTCCTTCCTTCGTCTTGGTTTCCCCACGAATCCGGTTCGTCACCGCCGCCTGCACCTGACGCTTAGTATCTAACGTTACCGCCGCACTCGCGGAAATACCGAAACAAGATTCGTAATTTTGTATTCTGTGTGTACGCGTCTATCTTGTACATGCATTTCGAGTATCTCCTGTTCGTAACCACTAGTTGCATCCTGTGCAAGAGACCGCGATGTAAACTACTCAAGTTCTAGGCTTCTTCCTGCGCACTCGACAGAGACGTGTACTTAGAGATTCTTAATCCTTTACAGTTGTCAAACCAATTTCTGGAAATTAGTAAAGTTAAATAAGATTATCGTTATTAACGTGGTACCTATATTGTCACAACATAATGAATTTCCATCAGCTACAGAAATATAGAAATATAGCTTACAAATTGTAACGATCAATTCTATTATTTAAAGAATTCTATTTACAGAACTTTTTTATATAACAAGAAATTGTAGCTAGATTGTATGAACAGCATCGATAAAGTTTTTGGCATTAGAAAAAATTGCAATTCGTAGAGCGATATGATTTATTTCACTTTGCATTCGAATTTCCCGAAATTGAATTATCTCTGTTTTGCATGATTTGCATAGCAGGAAAGCAAGCTTTCGAGGGGTGAACGAATCATCCTGTATTTAACCCTTTGTCTACCGTTTAGTTCTATTAGTTCCGTACCTATTTCCGAAAGTAAGTTTACGTAATTGGATGAAAGATTACACAGTCTTGTAATTTTAACACACAACATTTTACATGTCTATTATTGGAGCAGAAAGTATTCTAAAATTACAGAATTTTATTATTATTTAAATAATTCAGAAATATATTTTGATTTAGTAATATTGATAGCCCCCCCCCCCTTCATAATTATATTTGTTACTGATGCGCTAATAAATAAACATTTTATCATGTTTATATCGTTCGTGTGATTTTGTCGCATTCAATAATATGAACCGTTTGCGAAATTCGTGAGCGTAGCTATATGATCGCTAATGTACCGTTAAGTGGATTTACAAACGTGTGCTATGTCATTATAGAAAGCACGCGGAGAATGCTTTACGGTGTCCCTAGCGTGCACGGATTGTAGAGTGAATTTAGATTTATTTACTGGCCACATAGAGTCATCGTCCGAAATCTCGAAATACCCCGACTAAACGATGGCAGTTTATAGGGGGTGGCTTGTAATCTCGTATAAATTCAAATAGTCGCGGTGTAATATGATTTGGGTTCGGTACTCTGTTCGTCGGCAGAGTTTCTCATATTTTCCATTATTACTGTATAGAGTTGCATAGTACACATTGTATATTATCGTGTCTGTCGTGCAAAATTAATAGCAGATAATTTAAAACGCATGTACGTATATAATTGTATCTAATGTAGGTAGAATTGCAGCAGTATATGATTCCACAATTAAAATGACAATATGACGTATAAATACGACGATGAAATATGAAGGTAATTAAAATTGAAAGAAGAACATGTGCTATTGATATGCGATATAAAAATATCTATTTTATTAGTATATTATATTTAGTATAAATCAGTATTTAAAAAATATACGATCATTAAAGTATAAAAATTTTAAGATATATACAGATTAGATGCAGCTAAAGCAAAAATAAAGCAATATAAAAGACATAATAATTAATTTTAGATTTAATGTATTTCAAATCACAAAGTAAAATTATATATCAAGAAGATGCAGTAGCGAATTACAAAAAAATATAAGAGTGTGTAAATATTAATGGTATTAAAAAATACATAAACATCTTTGCGATAAGAATCAAGGCAACACGTGGCAGCCACAGGGAACGGCTGTATCTGCAGTGCTTTTCGCCATCGAACGCGCACTGATCAACCCTCGTTGTTGTGGTTTTAAATCTCAAGTCCCCGAGGGCGGTTACCACGCCTGAGTGACATCTGATGTCCAAATTCCACAGCAACCGCTTTCCTGCTAAAGTTTCGACGGTGAAGCGATACAAACTCTCGTGAACCTGAAACGAAGCACTCGATACCGATGTTGAACACGCGTGTAAAATCAAAGATAGCACACGCGCGATAGCGTTGACTCGATTTCGCAATTACGCCGACTTGTATAACATTTGCGTACGACAGCTTTTACGGCGACATAATTTCCAGAAAGTTCTATCCCGGCGTGAGTTTATTTATGTACCTGCTATTTCGTCGCACTTTGTTTGCCCCGACGGTGGTGTGCTCTCTTGCTTAATATTCATTTCTAATTTTGCAATTCTGGTTACTTATGTATCACCGTCTCGCAAGCAATTCCGCCGAGATGTAATAAATACGCCATCTCTGTCGACGGCTCCTCATCTCTCTGTCTCTCGCTTATATTCGAGCTTTCTTTTTCTCGTTCCTCTCTCTGCTGGCTTTCGCCACCAGTTGCGCTCTTGCGCACGGAAACTTACTGTAAACGAACGAAATTCCTAAAGACGCAGGTTTATTTTGCATATTTATTAGAATGTAAATTAAATGCCAGGCTCAATGCGCTTGTCGATATTAATAATCAATATACGAGATACACATACATAAATTATCAGATGAATTTTTATTATAAAGCTGCTGATTTATTACTTTATTTAATTATATTACTTAATTATATATTCATAACACAAGAGATATTATTCGATATAAATGATATTTCTATTGTAAATTAGTCTTTTGATTTATTACGATAAATAAAATAAATAAAAGTTATTGCGATACCAGAATGATGCAATTATGACATAGAAACAGATTAAAAGTATAACGTAAATTCTCTGGTTAACGTTGAAATGAAATAATTATTTAACATAATTAAGTTTTCAGTGTCAAATGTGTGAATGGAATCTTTTATTTTACACACCGTCGATCGATGCAAGCCATCGTTAATAAGAGCATAGTGAGGAAATTGCGTGCGCGACCCGGAGGAGACAGCGATCTCCCGCGTATTTTCTAACTTCTTCGTCCACTTTTTCCCATCGCGCGGTTTCCGTTCGGGAGCAATGCGAGCGTCGCTACGCTATGGCGCCGAATGAAAGCAGGAGGCACGCGTCGTGTGGTGGTAGAAATTCAATTTCCCGTCTATGCCGGACGTCGATGCTTTTGGGAAAACAACTGTCAGCCAATGCGGTGGTGAACGAAACGAAAGGTCTGAGGCTATTTACCGGACTGTTTCATGGCGACTCCGCCTGTGGAAAATGCCGATTGCATGAAAGACCGGCCCTTTGTCGGGCTGCCCTTCTATTTCCAAGAAAACCTTAGACCGTCCTCATGAAAAACGACCAACACGCGGCGAACGTTATCGTAAAGGCATGTTATACACGACATTGGACGAAACTGGACGAGAGCAAACGCACATTAACGAACAAATGTGAACATGGACAATTTGAAAATTGTACAAACGAAAAAGAATACTAATTCGATATTCATTGACGGTTTATTCGTTAAATTGCTGAAATACAAAAAAAAATGTTCCCTGAAGAATAAATCTAATAATAAAAAACTGTAATATGTAAAATGTAATATGTTTATTTTTATCTTGACATTTAGATTTATTTTTTTAAGACACGCCGTAATGCGTATTTCTTTATCAATAGATAGCGAGTTTTAATTATTATACAAAAATTATGGCATTAATTAATAGATACACCAAAGAAATAAATTGAAGACTATTGAAACATCAAATAGAAAATTAATTAACCAGGGACCTTCTTATTATCCTTCTCTTTAGGATATATGTATAGGAATTACGGTCACGTAAGTTCTCCCTGTTTCCGCGGATGATCGATCGACGGTTGTTCGAATCTTGCCAGATGAAATGACACGGACGAACGGGTGTCGCGCACGATCGGGGGGGGGGTTGATGGGAATTGTGGCATGCCGTTTATTCGATGGCGAACGAGGCGAATCGAAGTGAGGGATAACGTCGACGCGTTTACGCGCTTCCGTGTTTCCGCCGCAATATCCTGGAATCCAGTGGATCCCGATAATCCGTGAGTGCGAAATGGCCGATTTGCACGTTTCGTGCTGATTGAGCGGGTGTGTACTTTAACAGTATTACACACGCGATTCGCGAACGCGGCGTGCGCGCGCGGCTAGTAATAAATTTGATCCTACTTCGGGAACACCGGCGTCGCTACGACGCGGACGGGAGGGATTTTGCATCGTAGACGCCTGCAATTGTTACGCGACGTAATGAAAGGTAAACACATGTACCTTTCGGCGGTGACAAGTTGCCAGGACTCGCGGAGTCCACAGAGTCATGTGTTTTCAGCGTAATCGCATGCCACCCAACAGTCATAAATCCGAATTAGTCCGCCCTTGGGAATTGCTTGAGATAGTTAAGCCTTGAAAGATATCGATAACTACAAACTTTTATGGCAATCTGTTTGAAAGACTAGAAGACCCGCCTTGCGCGTCTGGCGAACGCTAGTTACGGCCGCTGAAGCTGTAGCTCATAAGCACTAACTTCGGTAAGTGCCAGATATAAATTACTACTTAGTTAGTCGTGATTTATATGCTCAGGTAGAAGTTGCATATTGCGTACATGCGGCGT
The DNA here is from genome assembly GCA_928718305.1 of Tetramorium bicarinatum. NCBI lineage: Eukaryota > Metazoa > Arthropoda > Insecta > Hymenoptera > Formicidae > Tetramorium > Tetramorium bicarinatum. The sequence goes on along the minus strand of OV788323.1, from coordinate 13,433,589 downwards.
GAACACTGCATACCAAATGCGTTTTGATCTGTAATAAAGTTCGATTTTTGTACACTTTGTTATTGTTAAATTTAAAGTTGTGAAAAGAAGAAAAAAATAATTATACCAACAGGTATACGAAAAATAATTTCATTTTTTGCAATTAGGAATAATTATATTTATTCAATGAGGAATAACAACATATGACAGTAAAAAACAATCGTTATTCTAGATGTACTGCCTTCTTGATAAACAAATATGGAAAATTACTAATAATTAAATTAAACTAATATTATATTTTTTAAATCACGATTATACATAACATGTTTTAATATCTTACCATATTTTAATGCAAAGATGCGTTTTATTACATTGCTCTACGCAATGAATTTCGAACGTATTTCAATCAGCATTTTAAATAATAATAAATGCGAACATTTCGTTCAATATATAATATCTGTTCACATTGCATCAGAATTCTACTTAAAATCCCAACGTGATATGACGGAGGACAATAATATACGATTTATTACTCTGGTACAAAACCGACAGCACGGTAAAGCGCGGCTGGGAATATGTGGATGTGCCACATTTCGACTTACGATTTATCATGATTTATTATCTATACAGTGCATGGCGCTTTCGAAGCGAAGGTAAAATGCACGATTTTTCTTCCGCGTTCGTGTAAAGAGGTATAGCTTCGCGAGACAGCTTCGTTTGCAACACGATGCCAGCGACAGTCTGCGAAACGAAACGGAATGATTCGGATTTTGCGCTTATCGGCTTCCTATATCGATGCTGCGAGACTGAGCGAGAAAAATCCCTTAATATGTATATGAGAACTGCGGAGAATTAATTACCGAATTAAGATCGAGCGCCCCGATCGATTGCGTTAATGAGTTTTGTAATTTTCACGCGACAGAGGATTTTACATGGCATACTGACTAACGATGATTTCCGACGCCATTGAGAAATACAATATGTTCGATAGTTCGATTACTTATAAATACCACACAGTTGACTGAAATGTAATATTATAATATTTTAATGATCGGAAATAGGAGTTTGAAATTTTTTGAAATTAATTACACTCATTATAAATTTTATATCACGAGAGAATTACAGAAATTCCGCACATTTAGAGTATAACGAAATTCTAGGTTGCCACTGTAATTTAATAAAACAAGGTCGATATTTAATTACATAAAATAATAGTTTAATATTCCTGATAATTTGGAAGTAATTTTAAGGATCATTAATTATATTCGTTTTATGAGAGAGCTAATAATAATTCGGAGAAATATTCATTTCGCAAAATTAGCAACTTTGGCAGTGCCATTTATTATTCTTAAACCTAATAATATTTTTATGTAATTTAAGATAAGAAAAAGGAATATCCGTTATACTTATGTATGCATGTGTAGATAAAGTAATCTTTCTAGGTCGATTATAATCTCTCCTGCATTTCAGCATATAGCTGAACGTAATTCCTATTTTTTATCTATTGTACATTCATTAGAACCATGATTTTAAAATAATCCTGCATTTATAAATATATCAACAAATCGATATATTTGTTGAAACAATTTTTCAAATATATTTATAATTGGACAAATCACTTTGCCCAATCCAATGTAGTTTATGTATGTTACGAAAAATTTTAATTGCTTTTAAAATTGTAATTTATTTTTTTTTAATAATTGATAAGAAAACACAAAACAATTGTATATTATTTTCATAATTTTATATAGTTAACATTACAATAAGATATTTGATAAAAAGACACGCGAGGTACAGTCTTCTTCTCTAAATAATCTTGATTCGAGGAGGCTTGCATTGACGACAGGAAACCACCGTCTTGCGGACAGTAATCCAGGCTTTGCAAGTCAAATCGCGAAAATGGATTTTCGGCAAGGATCAGGAGCCAAGGAGAATCGCCCAAGACCGGCGGCATTCACTACTTGCAAATTCTAGGATGCCGCGAAGTTAAACTACTTAAATGTTTAGTTTCGCGAAGTGGAGTTGGTTTGGTAAAGTGCGGTTCCAAAGGATTACAGAAATTTTCTAACAGTCAGCTGCAATACGAGGTACAGATTTTAAAATATCTACATTTTAATGGGTAGAATAAATACATATCTTAACTCTCCGTCCGTGATTTAGTATGATAAGTGTTAAACGGTTCGTCTCGTAAGAGAACTAGATTTTATTTGATAAGCACTTGTTGTGAGTCCACTCTTCATCTCGTTATGGAGCTTGCAAGTGAAAATTATCCACTTAATACAATATCTTGTCAAATCCTTTATCTTCTAATTAATGTAGTCGCAGGATATAATTACAGACGAGCGTCTGAGCGCGTAACGTTGATGGTAGTTTATTAACTCTTTGTTTAAACCTCAATGGCGAAAGGAGTAATTTATATTCCAGGGTGAAGATAATTAATTGTAAGTGCGGCGTCGACAAAAAAGACTCCTCTGACGTGCTTTGTTACGCGAACTTCTTAACCGGTGCCGGTAAGAAAAATTTGCAAAACTTAAGTCGATCGCTAAATAAGCAAGATTGTTGGCAAGATCTTGGCTCCTCCCTTAGTTTTCTCGTGGTTTTCCTTAATTAAGGATTCTGCTCATTACCATTGCGGTAAACTTCCTCGTCCTCTCTCCTCAGTAAGTGGACGAGATGGGGATAGCAGGAAAAAAAAGAAGAATTTTCATTCTCCAGATTATGGCTTTTTTTTCCAGCGACTGAGAGCTGGATGAAAACTTGTATCCACGTAGACGATGACGCATATGACGCTAACAGCCTTCTTCCCTTCATCTCGACGCGCTCCAACGCAACGGATTACTGTCACGTCGGAAGAAAGAAAATAAATAGTAGAAGAGTAATCACGTTGAAAAAATTAAGATAGATAAATGGACAGAATGTAAGACTGGCATATAAACAAAGGGAAGTCGTGTTATTTTTATTTCTTTGCTCGTCTAGTTCCATAGAGTAAAGTTTATATAATAGTTTTTTTATATAAACAATCATGAAAAGTTATAAGTTTGAAATCTTAAAAATATTTTCAACGTCACGAGTGTAATTTGAATTTCAATTTTATTTGTTTTTGTTCACAGTACAAAATTATCAATAAATCGTCTTTATCACGGGATAAGAAGAATACAATAACTAGAATAAAGACAAATGTTATCCATTGAAATAAATCTTTGTAAGCGTTGACGAATTGTGGTCTTTGAAATTCTATCGACATTACGTTAGAAGCGATAAAATTGATAATTTTCCCGTGATGAAAATTTAAGCAAACGCGAGATCGCGTTCTCCCACGAGAAGAAAGGCAAGAAAATAAGAATATAAGAATAAGCGAAAGAGATCGGCGTGCAATATAAGAATAAGCGAATTTCTTCGAGGTACGGGAGATCCTGGAAGGTGCCGGAGAAGCATTCGCTTTCTTCCTTGCGCTCTTTTCCTTTTCCGTATTTTCTCTCCTTCCGACGAGAGAGGAGCGGTAATCAATACATGCGTCTACTCTTCCACTACCTTTTCACCCTCTTCACCGCCGTCTCCGCGCGCCACCTTTGTCTTGGAACACCCCGACCACTGAACTTCTCGCCGTGCGTTTGCGTTCATATGACATCGCCAGTTATATCTTCAGGGTCGTTGTTCTTTATTGAAGGACTGATACGTTTACGGATATCTTTTATGAAATGTGCCCTCGTACCAGAGAGAGAAATCTTCCTGTTCGAAGAAACGCGACCCAAATTTGTGTGTTATGAGAGTTGTGAAGGGTTTGACTGATTGCGTGCTAAGTCGCCACCCGTGAACAAATCACTTTCTATGGCATAGTCGCAACAGCGGAAAACTCTTGAGATTTTTATTGTTTACATGTTTCCACACAGAATCTTCTCTTATCGAAGTGGGAGAATTTAATTAGATTTTAAAACTGTATAATAAAATATTTGTATGTAGTATTTACTAATATCAACTAATCTCGGAATGTGTAACTGAAAATACACATCGTCGTCGCAAAGTTATTAATAATGATGTATTAAATTTATTATTGTCCAATATTGATACGCTTTGTAGGAATTTAATCGCGGAAGGGATCCGCGTAGTTTGGAAAAAAATTTTATCGATATTCGCTTCATAAGGAAGTCGCACCGCCGGTAATAATACCCGATGATAAACAGTGCCGCCTTGTACCCTGTAGCTGATAAAATTTTAATTACAGCACCGTGCATGTATTCGGTAGATTATGAACCTTAATGCGATTAAAAGTTGCCCGGAATAAACGGGAGGCGGTATAATAATTATCTCTGTTAAGATGCGGTTATACAACGCTGATAATTATTATTAAGTAGCTGAAGTTATATTGCCGTCGATAAATCAATTTCAAGTTACGATGCGTCGAGACGTTGCATTATTTAGGCACATTAGTTCCGCATCTAATTAACTTGATGAAGCTTTAAATAATATCGCATCCCCGAAGTCCGCGAGTGCGAATTTCTTTCTTGTCATCTTAGAGCAGCCATCTTTTTATCACATTTCCTACAGTTTTTAAGTTGAGCCATTAGCGGAAGAGCTTCCATAAAATTTGATTAAATAGTAGAAGTAATTGCTAAAAATCAGGTATATTTTGCTAATATAACTGCCCTTTGAAGACTAATGGGAATGATAACTTCTGAAAGTAAAGTTAACTGACCAATTTGAAATTGATGCAACGTATACACGAAGATATACATATTCATATATATATGTATATATACACATACACACCCATTTACACAAATATACTAGATTTTACGTATATATTGCGTTATATACATACATTAAACTTTAATTAGAGAAAATGTATACAATTTCGTTCACTTATTGCGAAAATACTACTTTTCTACATTAATATTCCTTCTCCTACAAGTTCTCTCAACATGTAACAGTCAAGAAATATACTTTGAGAGTCTATACAAGGAACTCGACAATTTAAAAGAGAGCAAAACATTCCATTCATTTCCATAAATCATCGCTTGTTATTTTTTAAGAATAAAATATAAATAATTGAAAATTGATATTTAATTTTTCATATGATATACATAGACAGTAATATCATTACTAATTACAATAATGTCTATTAATACAAAAGCTTTCATATTTTTAAGATATTATATTATGAAAACTTGTTGATTCGTTGCAACGAATTCATTCATGAATTAATATTACTGGATTGAATAACGTAATCAAAATTTTTTAAAATAAGACTTTAAGTACTAACACTTAAATTATTATACTTAATCTTAAAATATCTACATCACACGCGTAATTAAACATTAAATATAATTCATTCATTCTATTTATTTAACTTGCACGATTTATTTACAACTTTTCGGGTATAGGATTAAATGTAGCAAAGTGCTGTCCATTTTCCTCTCTCCCGCTCTTCTCCTCTCTCTGTCTCTGTTGTAGACCACGTAAACTTTCGACGCAACACGCGGAAAACGTCCCTCTTCGTGCCGGCTCAGCCATGTAGAAGAGTTATAATTTACGAGGGGCGAATCTGCCGTGGACGTACACAAATGCAAGACGGATGACACTGATGTTCGGGGGCATTAACTTCTGCCTACGCACGAAAAGGGGCGAAGGACACGCGCACGGCGATAACGCCCACGAATAACAAATTAGATATCGTCGTGGGTTAAGGAGGCCGGAAATCTTTTGCTAACGACTTCAGACCCTCCCGCGGATTTGCATTTACATCGTTGTAGTCGCTCATAAATATAATAATGTCGGAAGACTGGTGCATGTGCACGGTGACATTCCTCTTTTAAGAGTACATTTGTTATTTATCATTTAAAGCGAAATAGAAAAAGAATAGAAATTGGTAGAAGACGTTTAAATGATTACATGTCAAAAGTATATTTAGAAATAGTCCTTACAACATTTCATTGATATTAGAAATACGATAATATACAATAAATAATGGATATTAAATCATATATATATATATATACATATATATAATGACATGCTATACCTTTATATTTCAAAGAAATGCACTTTAAAATGTAAGAGACAACAACGTTTAAGTGAAAGAAAGAAATTAAGGATTGTGTTATTTGTAAGGTAAAACGTTAAATAAAATATGCGTGTATTTGCGTTAAAAGATTGTAGGAGCAAGTCCATCCATCACGAGCGATGAACGCAGGAACGGAAGATCACATTAAGACGACACGAAGCTAATTCCGGGCGAGGAAGACGAAAATTTTGCCGGCAGAACGCGCCGGTACGATTACACCTTCGCAAGATCATCGTTCACGACGACACGCTCTTAGCCGTAGTGGGTAGTTAGGCTCGTATTACATTTACGCGACGTGCCGCATTAATTTATTATCCCGTAGTCGCGTTAGCCGTGGCTATGCCGGTGCTCCCGTTACAGGCACTAAGGTAATTACAACTCAACTCCCGACACGCGAAACTATGCAAAGCCAATCTAAGCCCTGTACCGATCCACGTCCTGCACTATCCCTCCTCCGTCTTGCCTGTTCGTCCTATACTCCCCCCCCCCCCAGTGTCATCCCTCAGTCTTTCCGTAAGCTTCCCTTCCGTCGTAAACCGACATCTTAGATAACGAAGATCGGTGTCGTGTGATGGATCGGCGCCACCTTCCCATTAAATTGTGTCTTGCTCCGACCGAGCGTGCAGACGGAGAACAGCTCCTGTTCCATCGAGCCGCGACATGACGCGCGGTATTTTTCGTTGGTCTACGGTTTCATTACACTGAGATTTAGAAGCAGAAGTGATGGATATCTCCTTATCCGTGAAATCGTGTGGACTGATGAACGGTGGATGAATTTTAACTTAACGAAAAAATACTGGTTACAAATAATGGCTTCAACGATAAAATCTTATATAACTTTTATATCGGAAAAAATTCCATTTAAAATTTTAAAATTAAGTCTACATTAAAGTGATACAATAAAACTGAGATTATTTAATTACAAATAAGAAAAATTCTTTATTCACAATTTATATCATCGATATATATATATATATATACATATTTAAATGTATATCGGTTAAAGTAATAAAGTTTTAATAGTTTATTGTATCAAAATATCATAAAATGTATCTCGTAAGAAATTTAAAAAATTGAACAAATATATAATTAATATATAAAAAAAATTTTTATACATATGTATTTATATTTATTCAAATAACAATTAAATTAAATCAAATCACGCGTGAGTAACATATGAGTAAATCATTAATGATTGTCAGTTTCCCTGGACGCGAGGAAGACTCGCGCTGCGACTTTCTGTAGAAAAGAAGAACGAAGAGAGCCACAAATCGCCTCGACACCGGCGTTAACGCTCGGGGACGCGCGCTCCAGCAAGCAACGATGGTAACGACCCTCTTAAAGCGGCGCGAAAGTTCGTTTGTCTGATACTTCCGATACATTAAGCCGCGGATTTGTGACTCCGGCGCGGAATTCGGATTAGCAAAATTGCATTTTACGGCTCGCGGGCGCATTCCCAGGTACATAAATTTACCGCGAGAGCACCGTGACTGCGCGCGTCCTCGTGCCTCGGCGATCGATTTCTTGCTGCGCATCGCGCGAAAATTGCATGCCGTGCTAACGTTTCGGTATTCTACCTACGTCAGTGCATAAGTATCCCAATCGAATCCCTATCACATTGCGGACGTTCATTCAGGAATTCATGTTAATGCCGTGTAACGCGCCTACGGAACGTTTGAAAGTTAACGTTTCTCGTCAACGATGGAAAATTTCGATGTAAGTTTATGAAAGTAATAAATCTCTTCGAATCTAGGCGACGAAGTAAAGCCTTCAAAGTAAGGCAGATACTGAGTTTGTGATTTATTTGGAATAGTTCTCAATATAGTACGCTTTAAAATAATGATTAAAGAAGAGATGATGAAAATTAAATGTTTAAAATTAATTTATAAGTACATATTAGATTCAGACAGTTATTATAAAGGATGATGATCCGATTAAGAAAAACTCGATATTTTTATTCACAAATTATTTTTTAATGTTACAAGAATTTTGGTAAATATTTCTAATTAATTCAAATTTAATATTTAAAATTATTTCACTCTTTACAAGAATTTTAGTAATTGTTTAAATCAAGTATTTTCTGGTTATGTTAAACTATGCTGCGTGTGTGCCAATAATGAGATTACTTGGCTGCAGCTTTAAACAATTGAATAACGAGAGGTCGACGGTAATTTCCACAAAAAGTAGAATACAACCAAGAATTGCAAAGTATCGAGCGTGGTCGAACCCACGCTTGACTTGTGGAGCCGTTTGATGTTGCAAATGCGGTGCAATAAAGCCGCCAGTCGAGAAGCAAAGCTTGATGAAACTTAATTCTGTCTCTCATATATCCGACAATTTTATATTTGCGTGGACGTTGGCATGTTTTATTCAAGGGCGAGACGATGTTACGCCATCTTCTGAGGCTTCATCTTCCCTTGCTGGTAGAGCGGTAATGCGGATTGCTCTTTCATTCGAAGCTAAAATTTATTGAGATTCCCGTGGCGCGTTTCCTTAAGGGAAATTTTAAAAATTCAAAAATTCCTTCTCGCGCACGTGTCGTCGCTGCCGCTATCTGGTCTAACATCGTAGCAAACGTCGGCAAGAAATTGAATTATGATGCGTTAAACATGACGGAAATTAATTAGCTTACGATTTATCTCCTCTATGTTAGAATATTGAGCAATTCTAAATCATAAACGATTTATAAGTTTCTTAAACAGTTTTTCATTCTGTTACATTTTTTATGCTCAAAACATTGCATGTGTGACAAACATATGAAGAGAAGCACTAACAGTACAAATCATTTCTTATGTATTAAACAAGATTCTTCTTTTTTTTTTTATCGAATGTCTCTTTTATGAAACTAATGTGCATTTTCACTTTTTAATTTAAGGAAACGCTCGTCCTACCTGTCTTTCTCGTAAGTGCGAACAAATTATACCTGCGGGTAATTTTGACTCGTGTCACGTGTACGCACTGTCTACTTAAGAATCATTAATTAACTGTCCGTTAAGAAGGAAATTGCGCGTGAGGTAAGCTCAAAGACGTAGACTTATGAGCTCGATCTGTCTGCCGATAAATTTCACCCCCACACGCGCGTCCATACCTCATTCGGTCCCGTACGGCGATGTAATATCGACAGCGCGCGTTGTATATCGAGGCAGGATTTTCCGTGTCGGGGACGTTATCGACGTAAGATGCGATATAACGGCGCTACAGCATGACCGCCGTACATTTTGTCCTGTTCCCGTAGCAGGGCGACGGTTCAGTGTACTGTGGGAGCACTTCGTTGGATTTTTTATACAGTCCGACCATCAAGCCCTGCATTATAGAGGCCCTGCGGGCGCCTCACTGGGAATTATATTAAGGGAAAGACAGAGAGATGTTATCCCGAGGGAAGCTTCGCAGCGAGGCGAGACTTCCTGGAACGTGAACGCGAAGTCTTCTGGTGCTCCCGGATCGTGGATCCATCGAACTTGCTCTCGCGAAAATTATGCCCGTGCATGTGCCGGGGAAGATATTAGCCTTCTTACGTGCTGCATTTCCCTCCGACGCCATTATAACGATAACACGCTTATGTTAATCAACTCGTTTTCTTTCTCAGCGTTGGATGTTATGCAGCTTCCTCGACTACTTGCTTTTTCCTTTATTTATAAATTCTTCGAATTTAAAGTTGAATTTTTCTTTATTTTCCACGAAAGAAAATTAAACGTTAAAGAAATGCGCGTAGAAAAAGGATAATTGGAAAAAAAACATTTTAGACAATCAAGAAAATGTGGAATAAAATATAAACCAAGGCAAAAGAGAGTATGTATTTCAGATTTACCGCACTTCCTTTTATTCTAGAATCAATTTAGAGTATATCTATTCTTTAATTTCTCTTTATATTACAAGTATCTATAAAATTTTCTCTCTAAAATAATCTTTAAATTACTAAATAAGAAAGATTTATTTGCTACTAGATTTTTAACGAATAGAATTTTAGTTTAAAAGTTATTTCTGAGAATATTTAAAAAAACTCAAAGTTAAAAAGTTACAAAAATATAGAGTTATATTTATTAAGTACGACGAAATATCAAATTGCCTAAGGAATGTGTAGATAAACGGAAGTACAAAAAATAGAGGACATTTTCTATTGAAGAGAAAAAAGTGAGAAGGCGATCCATCGGTTTACGAACATCCGATTTCGTCGCTTGAAACGGATGGCGACAATATTTTCTAGGGCGACGAAGTGCCAGGAGCGCGAGGTGCCGCGTATACGTAACCGTGTGTACACACATCCGGACCAGAGATGCTGCCAAGTAGAGGAGAGAAGGGCGGGAAAGGGGTGGATCTCACGTACATGGTGCAGCGTGAGAGAGACGTCGCGGAGAGCGGGAGTGCGAGCGAGACGAATTAACGGCGCGAGGATACTCGAGGAGGTGCGAAGGGAGCATTAGGGGGAAACGCGGTTTTCGGGACGGCGCGGCACGGCGGGAGAAGGGACTAGGGGTAGCGAGGCAGGGTCACGTACCGTGGAAGTAACTTGGCCGGCAAAGCCTTCGGGGCTATCAAACTTTCGGCTTGATACATCGAGCTCTAGCCACTTCGCCTACCAACCCCGCACGTTACGTTCGTCCCTCCGATCCTGTACCTTTCACCCTCCCCTCGCATCCGCTCTTTTTTTTTCTTCCGGATAGAGACTGATCAGACGCCATTGTAATTCGTAGGCAGCACAGTACAGACTCTATTTGCGGTGGGCGTTAATATGGCAGGTGGGTGTAGCCGAAGGGCCAAAACCGATTTCGTTTATCTCCTCGTATCTCATCCCTCGAAATGATCAAGGAATGTACGGACCAAGAGTTCCGCGCCGTTTTATTGGCGGGCGTTTATTGGACGTCGACGAAAGAACGCGAATCGTTGCGTCGAGATAACACATCGATGGAACGTGGACGTGCCTGTCGGCAGAGATGAAAGGTTCATCTGGGAGATTGATCGACATGGATTTCGATACTTTGAGAAAATTTTGTACAGAAAACGGTGAAACGCAGTCCTGCGCGACATGTGACATTTGATGGTCGTGTAGAATATAATCAAACTAAGAATAAAAGATTCAATTCTACATAAACAAATTTTAATAAATGTATGTTTCAGAATATTTCTTAAACTTAAAAATACTACTTTAGCAAAGAAGTTTTGTGTATCATAATTTCTTATGAATTACATTTTACATGATACAGTTGAATTTGTAATAGATAATGATTAGTATAATAGAGTTTAATAGATTATTTTAATCGCGATAAGTATATTTAACTTTTTTAATAACAGATTGACGCATACGTAAATATTTGATCAAATCTCGTAGTATTTTTTAAAAGACGTATTCATTTGTTTATTCTACGCTGTAAGTATATTCATATTTTATATATTTCATCTTTTTATTTTATTGGAACACCTATAGATAATTTTTTCATACACACATTTAAGATTTATAAAAGGTAATATTTTATTTGCACAAAATATGTGGAGAGTATATTACAATCTGAAACGCCTAGAATTGTTATCATATAAAACTCACTTGCACAGCGTATAGATCGTCGACAGGCGCGACTGATATCTGGTGTAGTCGTTCGTATCTCTTCAATGTTTCAACTATGTACTTCGTGTCATATACATAGAAAAATGTCTATACATTTTTCAGTTTAGTAAATAATTTGAAATGTTTAAAGAAATTATTCTAAAATAGAATAGATGTTTAAAATGCTTAATGTTTTTTATGTATACCAATACATCAAAAAGCAATTAATTATTTTTTGAGCAATATTCTTCAATTCATAATTTTGCAATATTAGAAAATACTATTTTTTATAGCGTTTAGACATGACAAAAGTAAAATTTTTTATCTACATGTTATATAGAGTATCCCATAAGTCTAACATCAGCTTTTATTCACACGAATTGTTCGCTATTATTATCTGTACAAATATAACGTAGAATATCGTATATTAAAATAACGTTTTTGACGACATTTCAATATCAAAATGATGATAAATAACGTTAGCTTGCTACCTGGGTCCTAAATCGTTAGATCGATCTGGATCAAATTTTGCATAGTTATTCTTTAGGATTCTGCGGAAGTAATAAGCTAATAATATTGTAAAAATACAGTATCAATTTTTTGGAATTATTTATAATATGCAAATTAATTTTTTTATATTTTTTAAAACAAGTAATTATAATTTATCGAATAAGTGGTGGTCTTTCTATTTTTGTTTTTGCCATTTATATTATTTATTGTGTTAAATGTTTTTCTATTTTATTTTACTTTAGCTATGTATACGACAGTGCTATTATTATATTACATAAATATGAATAGACAAGATAGAAGAGTAATTAATTCACTTAGATATACATATATATATATATATATATATATATATATATATATATATATATATACAATAAAAACAGTAATATATCTTACGTAAAATTCGCAAAGTAGAAGAGGAAGGATGAGATCAGACATGGCCAGTTGTTAGGCATAAGTGGACGCAGCGTTCAAGATAAAATACGAGCTTCGCAGTCGGCAATGAGGGTTGAAGTCGTGAGGGCCGGGCTATTAGATTATGGGTGGTCGAACAACAAGATTGCGGACGAAGGGGAAGAGGTCCATTAGTCTCACAAACCATATCTTGCGTCATGTAACTGGGTTAACAATTCGACGCCCTCGTTTATTGCAATCAGCCATCTTATCCGAAAATATTGAGTAAGAGAATTGGCACTGTAAATGTTTATACAGAAAATAAATTATGCAAAAGAAACTTTTTTATTGTACAAAAAAGATAAGATATCCTTTTCTCTTAAAAAATTTACAAAAAAATTAAAACTGATATCTAAAATCTAATATCAGTAAACGCATTATATTTTATCTAATTTTATTCGTTATCTTACATACTTATGTTCTACATTGCATGTCATACATATAGTTTATTTTGATTTGACGTATTGAAACATAGCTTTTGTACAATTTCTTTTCTAATCATTATTTATTGCGATATAGGATTGCTCTAACAATGACGCATACAGGTATATACGGACGCATATCAAAATATTGTATTTAATTTTCATTGTTTAATATCGAGATAAAATAGTACTTTTTATAATTTATAAAATTTAGAATGAAATAACTCATAAAATTATCTTATATATAATAAGTTATTTTATGATAGATTGTGTGAGCTGGAGCATATAGAAAATGTTGTTTTATAAAGTCATGGATAAAATTACATGTATGTTTGTATTGCAAGATATCTACTATGCGCGATTCGATTTTCATTCGCAAACAATTGATGTACGACACAAAATAAAGGGTAACGACCTGGCTTGCGGCATCGCTGCGGGCTACATCACTTCAGTTGGTTGTTTGTCTTTCGGTTGTATATCAAGGTAGTATCGCTGGCTGTTTATGGAAGCGCAAAACGCGGACGCGCATTCTCTTTATACTACAAAGCGAAAGTATTAACGGAAGCGTGTATTCCGCATGTACAATACACGTGGCACATTTTAAAGGAAAATGGCGAAAAACCGAAACCGTACCCTGGTTTCTGTCCACATCAAATATCCTCGAGCGAATTCCCTCCTGACTCGAGTGATTCGAGCGCACCGGCAACGTGGGGTCACAGGCCGATTCCGCTCGACGTAGATGCTCGAGCGAGAAAAGAAAATATCAGGTATCAAATAACTGCATACTAGGTGCGCTCATGCCCGACGGAATTAAATTCCGCCGAGATACTTGAGAGCACGTCGACTTCCTGGAGAGGGCATCGCACGTAGGGATAAGGTCTGCGATTTCACCCCGGTGCACGGCGCGACGAGCCGGACAGCTGTTTCTTCGTACCACCCGTCTGCGAGTTTGTGGCATCTCCCTATGATATCCAGAATCCCAATCTTCCTATCTATTCGCCCTTGACGATCGACGATTAAAAAAGGGAAAAGTAGTGAGATTCTTTGTGGTTAGAAGCATTTGCTTGTAAAAATTACGAACGCGAATCAAAAGAAATATAAAATAATGTAATTAATAATAATAACAATAATGTGGATAAAAAGTTTAAAATACTTGAGTGCTTCGCGAAATCTAAGTTCCTACATATATTTAATTATTATTAAGTTGCGTTGATTATGCGTCATTCAATTATATTATTGCGTTAGTATAGGAATTTTTGTATAAACTACATAAATATGAAATTATAAACGTCGTAAAACAGCAAAGCTTTGTAAAACCATGTCACAAGCAACGATTGATTTTGCGGTTCCTTCAATCTAGTGTTAGAGGATACTATTGTGTGACCCTTTTAGATCTTTACTCGACCATTCCCTATATCCTGTACGAGCGGCAGTTCTTTAGTTTCAGGGTATCCGGATCGGCTGAAGTGCCTCGGATTAAGCGGATCCGGCTCACCACGCGAAAGATACTCTTTTCCCTCTTCCTCTCAGGAAGGAAGACGTTTAAGGGTTTTACCTCTTTGCCAGGCACTCGCAATAATTTTCTTACAGTCCGCTAGCCCGTCCGGTTCCTGCGTTCTTGGCGGGGATATACTCCGAAAATTTTCCAGCAATTCCACTGACTGCCGTTAGATACGCTCACGATTTCGTCGAGACAGAGACAAATGTAATCGTTGCACGCCTGCACATGGAATAGCTTCTTTTTTGGTTATTTTTTTCTCGTTTTTCGCTTAATTCGTTTCTCCTTCCTTTTAGTCATGTGTATGTGTGTGTATGTGTGTGAATTATCTCATGCTTCATTAATTCTAATACATAGTTCATTAGTTTATAAAGCGAGGTGTATGAAATAACAACGAGAATTGAATATCAAAATTGTGATGAATGTAATGCTGCTACGTAAATATTTTATGATAATTTGTGACAGTAAATTATACTTAATTTAAAAAAGCGAGCAAATTAAACTGCACAATCGTTTGCACAAGTCTAATTCATTAATAATTTAATGCTTCATATATTACTTTATCAAGTGAACAATGACCCTTTAGATTTCAACGTTGCCTATAGGAAAACATATGAAACATCGATCATATGAAACAATGTGGTGCCGGCATGTATGTTAACCGCGTTAATACCGCGCAAACAAGTTGTTTCTCCACGTACACGCCGTTTGCGGAACAAAAGGGACTCTGCGATTCATGCAGAATATTCTGAACGGTATACAAGACCATATTACAGTGCCGCGTGTACATCCGGACAGAATTGGCTCGCAACGCCAAGAACGTAGCTGCGGCGTACTTCGCCATAGCGTGGAATGCATCGCTTCCGCAGCGAGTGCGGTTCGCTGTTTCGTTACAGTTCGCTTGCAACGTCAGGTGAAGTATTCATCCTCCTCCGTGAGCTGCGTCACGTATCTTCCGCAAGGGGAGGGACCGCCGACCCTAATCCTCGAGAAGAAACGAAGCGAAAAAGGGGCTGGGTTACGTATCCTCGGAAGAGCGGAGCGACAATGCTTCGGTGTTTTTATAATGCCTATCCCCGGCTCGAGAACGTTTCTCAAAATAAATGCCTTCCTTTTCACATCCACCCTCGGATAGCTTGTAACAAACAATGCCGCCTGAGAGATTAATTGCAAATGTTGAGAGATTCTTAACAGTTTGCGTGAAGTGGGACGTTTCCGATAGATTGTTTTTTTTTATCGAAAGTTAAAAATAAACGTGTAGCTTTACCGTAATAATTAAATATGTACAAAAGTTTAAATTTGGGAAGCATGGAATAAAACTGCGATAAAACTTTTACTTTTTGTAATGTAGGTATTAAAGAAAATAATGGTAATTGCTTCATCTCGAATATGTTCATTTTTACTTCTACAATATTATATTTAAATTAAATTAGAACATTATTCATATATATATCGTTGATACATGTAGTTGTATTGCTATCATATTTCACTGTAATTAAATTATGCAAAAAAGAACTGATATTAAAATAAGAAACATAGTGGATGTCTTAATGGTTGTCATTACAATTTGGAAGCTTCCGTATCTCCAGAGTGTCTTCGAAGGTGTTATTGCTCCATGCTGCAAGAGCGGTGAATTTCTGGCGTATCACTTCGAAACAAATAGCCTCTTTGATCGCGAAATTCGATATACCCTTCGTCGTTCCTGGATCTTACCAATGGACGGAGGCCAACGGAAACGAACGGGATGCAAGAAGAAAAAAATAAGAATAAGGAAGTGTAAAGACAGTAAAACGTCGTTTATGGGTCGATCGAATGAAAAGCGCAGTGAATGCCCCCTATATATTTCGCCCGAAATAGCTTCGTATCTGGACGTACGCTCAGATCCCCATAGGGAAAGAGCACATTATAATTTCCCATAAAACGCTTTACGATGACAAAACGCCGTGAATGTCTTCCTGCGACGGCCATTGGAAGGAGTTATAGTTTTAGGGACGATCTCGCAATAGAACCGGCCGACTCATGCTATGCATATGTAATACGCGTAAGAATCATCAGTCATTTTTTCTCATACGCTGTATCGTATATGAAAATTATATTATTTCGCAACGACGTGCTCGTGTTTCTATTGAAAACATTTATTCGGTATCTGTCGTTTGACGTAAAGCGTGACAAACAAGATTTATTAAATATAATTGCACATTAATTAATCGTCTACGTGACATACCTTTGCAATAAGCCAAAGTAAAAAAGATACATGACGATCTAACGAGTTTATTGAATCTGATTTTATTGCCACTAAAATAATCATTAAAAATTTATTCGGTAAAGTAATACTTAATTCCTTCAATTTTGAGTTTTAAAGTGCTTTCTATCTGATGAAAGTTTTGTGAAATTATCACAGTGTCGAATACTTACCTGTGTTTTTCCCGAAGCGCGTATTCACGTCAACATCTTCGATAGAAAGCGTGGGTCACAATCGATCCGAGACGCCGATTTCGAGGGAGCTTGGACGCAACTGAAGACGAAGGTGCAAAAGAAGTAGACGAGACGAATGGTCGTTCTTTGTTTTTTTCTTTTTTTCATTTTTTTCAACAGGAACGTACGTTTATTTTGCACTGAGCAGAAATACAAGCTATTCATGAAAGATGAGGTTACAGCGGCCGCAAGCCCCCCTCCCCGCTCCTTTCCTCTCCACCCCCGCCCTTCCGCCCTTCGCGCGCATTCACAGAGTCCCTTTCGCTTGCCATCGCACCGCAACGCCTTCCACCTCGAATCCCTCCTACGACCAACATCGCAAATCATCATCCCCCGATCCCGCACTTCTTCCCTCACCACCGTCTGAATGTAGAGCAAGATAATAATTATACATGTACATATAATTACATTTGTGCATTATCATAATTTAATATACATAGATGATATATATATTATATCTTAGAAAATAAATATATATATATTTATATATATATATTTCAATATCGCGTTTACTCCGTCTTCGTGTAATTCTTCTTAAAAAATAACGATATTTAGAGTACGCTACGGTGTGTAATATAAGAGCTACCAAGAGAGGAAAGAAAAGAATGAAGAGGAATAAAGTGCTGCGAGGCGGGCCTGAGCCGCTCATTTTCTTCTCTCTCATGCACCGCGCTTCGTGTCATACAGCCTCTCTCTTTCTCGCGCGCATACCTTCCCGCCTTTTAATTCATCCAATTTCTCATTCACTCGTGCTATTTCGCTCCTCTCTCTCTCTCTCTCTCTCTCTCTCTCTCTCTCTCTCTCTCTCGTCCACTTTTACCCTCGCGCACGTTTCTTCTCTCCGTCGTCATTTAACGTTCCTTCCATCCTCTTTCTCTCTCTTTCATCCAACACACTCATTCGCGGTTCTGGCTCTCTTTGTCTCTTCACTTCCTTCCTTTGGATACAGTCATTTTTCGTGCGATTTCGAGGCGGGCAGACGTTTTGACGGACAATTTTTGCGCGTCGCGTTTTACAAGGCAAACGGATCGAAAGGTGGTGATTTTAGTTTTTGAGTCAAAGGGTAGGTATGCTAATGCATAATGGCATAAGCATTAATTAGCGTACATTAATTAGCAGACCTTTTTGCACAACCTGTGATCGGTCGTGACTCAGCGAGGGAGATGACTTCCTTAACTGAGATGACAGCACAGAAAGGTAACAAAGGCTTTGTTGAAATTTAGCGAATTTTATTTCCATGTTTCCTGCTCTGCAAACATCCTCCTCGACATTCAGTGCAAAACACCAAGTATTTCACGTTGGTAAATATCGCGGGTAACTCATGCACGCGTATCTTTTGCGCAATCTTTCAATTCGCAAGTTAAAAACAGATTAATCGCTCTATCAAAAGTATGTTATTAGCAGATGGGCCGGCCCTGGCGCTAATTCATGCCTAATAATAGGAAAGCTCGGGCTCGACTCGGGCAATTTTGCGTCCAATATCGAATCAGCCCTCACCTAAAGCAACCTGGAACGACGAGGCTGCACGACGCGACGCGAATTAAACAGCTCGACCAGCGTAAAATCGAATAATTCACAGTTTGCACGTTGAATTGAGCGCAATTCAATAACATTTGTTTAACGACTGTGTATGTCCCGATGTCCGTGTTGACGCCGATGTGTTTCGTGCCAACGATACGGGACGTAAGCGTTCTTAAAGAGGAAAACAAGCTCAAGCACGAAAAAAATGAGAAATTTGTTTATTAATGAATTATTTACAAAGCGCGGCCGGCCCGGTCGCTCCGATAGCCGAAGAAGAAGCGTGCGCTTTTCGACAACGCAAAAATCTCTAGGCAGACAACAATTATAAATCGATGACGAAACATGGCGCTGTCGCACGAGCGAGGGATATCTCGGGTAACATTCGTCGATCGATCTCTCTCATGGTCTCGCATTGTCAGCGAAACGTGTGTCACGATCTCCTTTCGTAGCGAGGAGCTGTCGCGCGAGCGCGCTGGGTGTTTCGGGGCGCGCGAGAAAGGACGGTCTCTGAAAATAATAAAAATAAAATTTCCATCCCCCCCGTAACGCGCCGTGGCAAAACATCCGAAACATCATCGCCGAGCGTCGCGTCGACAAGTCCTCTCGTTATTCTCATCGTGTTCTCAAACTCGCGCTCGTTAAATACACAAGGATCGGTACTGATCGATATCACTCACTCCGCGACGCGCTTCATCGATCGTTCAGCGATTCGTGCACACATCGAATTAAAGATTCAATCGCAAATGTAAAGAGGAGGAACGCTCGTCGGCGACACGGAGCGGTTCCCGTGCTACGCTTAATTATATAAAATATAATTAGTTAACCAATCAATCATAATATGTATATATAATATTACAAATGATCTCTACATGCTAAACATTTAAACTTAGACGGTATTCGCTGCTTTTGTACAATCGACAATAGAAAAAGAAGAACAATACGGCGATCGTATAATAATAATAATAATAACATTAATAATATTAACTGTAGCGTCATTAATATAAAGATAAAGATGTAATAAAAGACTTTGTGTAGTAAATAATTTATATAAAAGTTCTGGCAAACATTAAGAAATCGCACAAAGTTTGATTCTCGCGTCATTCAAATTTCTAACACACGTGGGCGCGCATTCATACACACACACACACACACACACACACACACACACACACACACACACACACACACACACACACACACACACACACACACACACACACACACACACACACACACACACACACACACACACACACACACACACACACACACACATATACATATACATATATACGCAAGCAGTTATACATACAATTGGTTGTTCTTTTTCGTTTTGTACATCTTTTACGCTCGTACTCTCATTCGCACTTTTGCAATTTGCATTCGCACATTCCTCTCTCGTCGCGTACAACTCTCGCTAGACAGTTTAGCAAACCTTGGCTAGCGCTTGCTAATCTCTTCTTCGCGTCGCTTCCCTGTTCTCCGTCGACAAGTGCGAAAGCAACGGAACAAACCAAAAAAGAGGAAAGGAAAAAGCGACATACGCAGGACGAGCTCGTTCGTATCCAAGACAATTTTTGAACGCAATATATCTTTCAGCAGCGAGCAGAGATAAGAATCGATAAAAGTCGCCGATAGACAATTTCCGAGATTGAAGAAAGAGAAGAAATTCAAAAACAACCAGAGACACGAAGCAATTTAACATCGCCAAACGATTCGATTTTTACTCGCGCTAGCATTCTCACAATACATACGCATCGACGTGGAATTGTTGCAAAGCGACTCGTCCTGCAGGCAGGAAGGAAATAAAAAGAGTCAAGTCACTATGCATCGCGAAACTACTCGCCTCTCGGGCTCGAGTGACACTACTCTCGAGTGCGCAAATGGCTGCCCAATATCTTCCCCCTTCACATTTCTTGTACGTCATCGAGTATCGAGACTTGAAAGAATTCGTCGGAGCGGTCACGTTTTCGCGTGCTTTGCCCGTGAAAATTTGATAGAACCGTTCCCATAAATACCAGTTAAAGTTACATGGAATTCAACTAATTGTAAGTCTCGGTTGCTGTTCTCTCTCTGAAAAGAAACGCAGAATTGGTTCGTTCCCACTTAACCCCAGAATCAGTTGAACTTCAATTAACTTTAACGAATATTTATAGCCGCGGTCCGTGAAAAATTTGGAAATTCGGACGAGCTACGCTCGCGCTGATTCCCTTTTAAGCTCGTGTCCCTTCTTTTGCACACTCGTGCCGATTATATATCTTTCCCCGTCCGAATTGGAGAACCGTTTTTCTTTTTTTGTTTTTTTCAAAACCGGCAAGTAGGCCTGTAGGCGCGTAGCGCAATTAGGCGGAGCTCAGGCGGGAGCGCGGTGTTTCCGCGGAAAATTGATCGTTTCCGCCGTGTCCCTCACTCTTCCGTCCACGAGGCGTTCGCTTGTTCTACGGCGGGACGTTCGATGGGGCCCGACGCATTTCGTCTTTCCTTCTCTCTCCCTTTCTTTTCCCATCTCATCCCCCCTTTTACGTCTTTT
Organism: Tetramorium bicarinatum; assembly: GCA_928718305.1. Lineage (NCBI taxonomy): Eukaryota > Metazoa > Arthropoda > Insecta > Hymenoptera > Formicidae > Tetramorium > Tetramorium bicarinatum. Next base: position 13,412,601 of record OV788323.1, on the reverse strand, counting down.
TTTTCTCTAACTACCAGTCATAATCCTAACGGAATACTCTCTAATATATAATGTACATTTACATATATATATGTATATATTTATATATAATAGCCGATACAAATATCACATGTGATCACCTACTGCGCTCGTTACACGAGCTCGCTACACCTTGTACAAAACGTCGAGTCTTCGAAGTAAACCAGCGCGTCTCGACTGCTGAGAGACTTTTGCGGTAAGATGATTAGTCTCAACTTCGATGAAGATGCCTTTCTCTTATATTCCTTTTTTTTCTTAGTTTCAATCTTTTTTTTAATGTAATCTGTGTTTTTGTCATCGAGGACAGTCAGGTTCCTAGAATCGTATACATTTCGCGTTCGTTCTTGTTTTTCTTGGCGGTGTCGCGTGATTATCGATTCTCCGTCGCTGATAACGTCCAACACTCGCTTCGTAGCACTAGGGGGAGGGGGGGTCTTGCTTAAAAATTGCTAAATTTAAAAAACATATACGATCACATCCCGATGAATAGGGTCTGGTAGACAAGACTCGAGCTCGCCGCGCGTGCTGAAGCGTATACGCGCGCGTATGGTATTACGCTCATCTCTCACGCAATGCAATCGATACGAACGACTCGTGGCGCGAAGCATGTTTACGCGGCGCCGTGTAATGCGGGGTACGAGATATTTTCCGAGAGGGGAGTGTGGAAGCGGTTGAAAAGTCCCTGCATCAGATTTCGACGGACAGACCCGAGACATGTAGTGCAGAACCGTGCTTGTTTTCAATAAGATGATCGATAAGCTGCCGACTTTTCCAAGATGACAATGGTCAAAAGTCTGCATAGAGCGAAGAATGTAACACCACGTAAAAAGTTGATCATGTACTGACATCGAATGTACATGAATATATATTTTTTTAATTTATTAGCGTAATTACTAACGATTCTGTTTTCGTTGTCATATTTTTTTTATATTGATAGACAAGCATTGATAGATAAAGGAGCATAATGTCTGCAAGCGGTCATCGTCTATCTTGACGAAAACATAGCGACCATGATAATGCTAGAAGAGGAAAAAGAGAAGAAAGAAAAGGAAGAAGGAGAAATGACGCTGAGAGAAAAAAACGACACCTATGCAAGCGCAATCTTCATTACAATTATACAGTTTAGCGACAAAAAAGCTGCGACTACAAGAATATTAACTATCGCTTTTGCACTCGTACTCCTTTGCACTCCCTCTCTCCCTTTCTCGCTCGCATCTTCTCTTTGTATCCATTTTACTTGGTAATATAAAATACTCCTTTAAAGATTTTCCTACATCTCTCTCCGCGTTCAAAATCACACATAATAAATCACATTGTCATAATATGTTGGTACGCGCAGTTATATAAATAGAAATGTACACGCAACAAGATACAGAATTCTGGAAAAATGATTTTCGCCGATTTCCATTTGCCCCGCACTTTACTCCTACTCTTCCTCTTCCTCTCTCTCTCTCTCTCTCTCTCTCTCTGGCACTCCCTCAAGAATCATATTGCGTACTTTTCCGTTCACACTGTCTCTCGTTACATGTGTTACGTGCGCACGCACTCGTCTTACGTACATACACGAAGAAACGTCAATAATTATCGACAGTAAATCCCGGCTAAAACATAGAAATGCCGTCGCATGCCTGTATAAAATCCCTAAAAATACTATCCCCTACCATGGATTGTGTTGTTGGATGACATTAGTGACTGTGCGGTGACTGTTTGTTGGCTCGTTTTCTTTCCGTTTTCCTTCTCGATGCTCGACACCTCGTCGCGAGAAAAGTTTCACCCCCGACAGAACGCGTCTACCCGTTAATAGCCGTCGTGTTACTTTGACTGGTAGTTCCTTCTTTTAATATACCGCGTAAACGTCAGGGATTCGATTTAAAATCAGGAAGACTCAATTTACGACGAATCGGGGAAGATCACACGAGCGAGGCTCGAGAATCGAGCGTTGATCGAAATTATTTCTTTCCTTTTAGGCCCCGAGATAATCGTCTGCCTATAAATACAATTATTCGTCTACTGATTAGTTGTGTTTTATGAGATGTATGTTTCTTTCAAAGAACGACGTTTACGTCTCTTTTACTTTTTCTCCCTCCATTCGAATGATTTTTCAATTTTTTTCAGCTCTTACTTGTCTTTCTTCAGTTTCTTCAGATTAGAACGCACACTCGGGTATATATTCGGACTCTTTCTTAATTTCGGGCCCCGTTGTACGCCTGTGTATCTGTACATGCGCTTGACGGCTGGAAATGTAGGTATGTACCACAATTTAGAAAATGTCTCAGAATTGTAAATCGCACCTGTTACCGAATTTTTCAACGAGTGCGTTGTGTGTGAGTGTGTTTGCGTGTACATGTGTGATGCGTGTATGTCGTGTCGTGTATGTATTAGTATAAGTGTAAAAGTGCATTGTGAGAAGAGACACGGAGAAGGACGGACGCCACTTAATATACTGCGCCCTTGATTTTGTTTGTTTATTTAACTCGTTGCACGATTTTTACAAGTCTTTATATATGCCAAAGGTCACTTTTTAAAAATATAAGTTATATCGTCTGTTTTTTTTCATTATTCTTTCGTTCTCGCGCACCTTGTCTTTCATTCTCTTTCTCTCTTTCATTCCCTTTCTCTCTTATTTATACACTTACACTCTTGTTCATTTGCACATTGTCACTAGTACTTCCGTATTCACCTACATCGTTATTCTCTTTCTCTCTTTTTTTAACTTTTTTATTCAAACTTTTTCTTTTCTCTCTTTCTTCCTTTCTTGCTGTTCTTTTTAAGTCTTTCGTCATAAAATCCTTGTATATCATTAATAGTATTCATTATTTTTATTTAACTCTGCTCTAACGAGGAAATTCCCTAAAAATAATATTAGTTCTATCAGTTCGGTTATCAGTGTAGCATTTTGAATGTGCATTTGACAATACATGACGTCCACAGTGCGAACAAGGAAAAACTCAATGATTTGAAATGGACTTTGACGTAACAGGTTTTAATATAAAAATTTTATTAAAAAATATATATATAATTCCTAAATAAAATATAAAAATATTTTTCGTGCAAAAACTGCGACAATATTAATAAAAGAACAACAAATAAAAACAACAAAAAATATATAGAATTATCGCAAAATATAAAAATTAAATAATAAATGAGATTATTGCAGACGTCCTGAATTGCGTTAATTAATACTTCTTTTTTTCATAATTTTATAAATATTAACATCAAATCTCTTTCACTCGTATCGGGGATAAGTGCTTTGAAATTTACATGATTACAGCTGTCCAGTGTTGCGTTCGTCAGTGCCCTGTTATCTCGTGAGAGTATTAATTATTAATTATTAACATTATTATTAAAAGGAGGTTCCTTACATTTTTCTTTTAATTCACGTCCCGTTTGCTAGTTTGTGCCGAAATCTTTGGGGGAAAGGGAAAGAATTTATATTATACAAATTTCGCGACGCTCGACCGATGTAACCCATTCGCTTCGATTTTTCGTACTTTAATTAAATTTTTTCTTACGCAAAGATGATCTTGATGAGCCGCGTCGCACTTCTTACGTTTGCTGTTTCTGTCATTCTCTCTTCCTTTTTCTCTCTCTCTCGTTTTCTTTTTCCCTTTCACGTATACACACACACATATATGCACATACGTTCATACATTTTCGCATTTTTTCCTTTAAAATCGTATAATTTACAGTTACTATACAACATGACTGAAAATACCTTAGACCACGATAATACAATTATAATCGTACTGTGTTTTTTAATTTTTTTATTACCACTTAATTTTATGTACGTTTTTATTTTTTTATTCCTCAGTATTCATCTCATTTTTTTCTTGTACGCGAGTATCATAAAACATTTATGTTCACTTATCGTACCTCGTACAACGATACTGCTTCTCCTAAGATTCTTTAGAGTTTTCTTAGATACTTACATCTCTACCTATGTATAACGGGTCTCTACCTACTTGCTATCTATTCTCAAGCACTCTTGGGCGCACACGCTCTATTCTCATTCGTCAGCTTATAATATTCATCTGTCTATCTAAGTGCCTATCTAACGATTTAGCTATCCATCTATCTAAACGTTTAGCTACTTTTTTTTTATTCAAAGTATCCGATTTTTCTCTCGCCGTTACTTAATTGCTCGTGCAATTGCACGTGCCTCTATCTCCGATCTCGTTTGCTTAGCGATATATATCTACAGAGCTCGTTGGTCGCCTCGATTGGAAATGCCGGAAACGTCCGTCGTGACGGCAAAGACCTTTCGCCGGGAAAAGTTTTCCCTTTTGCGGTATCTCGGCTCGTCACCCCGTTTTCAACACTAAGTCTAAATACGAACCCAGTGTAGAGGTGCGCGAGTCTGAAGAGCAAATTATACATGCGTGGACTCTAGCTCTAACAAGGACCATTATCTTCAGTTACTTTCGTTCCAGCAGTCAGCGGCATGGAATTTAACGAGAGGTCGTCGAGGTCAGAGACGAGACTTTGCATCTTTCGCGCGGCCATTTCTTTTCCCTTGTACTACGCGTACTTTTAATTACATCTCGCCCGGAAAAAAAAAGATCGGGGATGCGGGGGGAGGGGGGATGTCGCGAACGCGACGACGACCACAGTATCCGAATATGGCTATCAAAAAGACGTCTGGCTTCATGGCCGTTATATCTTAAAATTGTAAATGCTACATATATATATATATATATATATATATATATTTATTTATTTATAATTAATCGTGAACATGGTAACAAATAATGAAACATTGAAAAAATTGCACGATATACAAACTCAGTGTTCGACTCGTCTCCTCCCTTGGATTCTCCACCGTTCAAAAGGTTTGGAATACCCGTGAAAAAAAATACACACATACGCACACGCTCCTCACACGCAAATACGTATACACCCGCGCATCGACGACCCACGCAAACATAACACAGCCGCACTAGCATGCACATGCACTCGTACGAACCGTGCCGACCCTCAATCAGTCGGACTTATTCAGTAGGTACGGAATAATTTTAGGTTCTACGTGCGTATCAATTAATTTATTTGGCCACTGAACATTTAAAATTTAGTTATTCTTTATTTCTCATTTCTCCTTGGCTATTTCGCCTCTCTTACGATCAGGTAAGATTAGTCTTCTTAAAGTTTTCTCCTTCCCTCGTTTTTGATAGGTACGTGCTGCAACAACTCAATTACTTCGTACTTTTTTTTTCCTCTGTCGCTGGGATACTTGATTATTCTGTTGCGCGCGATATATTAAATATCGGGACTTTTCAGATCGATGACGAGCGAGACGAGCAATCTCCCGCTGATAAATCAGTTGATAGATCAGCGTGCTCGCGAATACAAGATAATAAAGTCGACTGTCTGCTGTAGATCATGCACGAGGCAGGGAATCGTTGGCGAAATACTCGGCTGCGTGAAAAGCGTACGAAAGTCTTATGCGGATTATACAGCCCGTAATGTACTTGTTTATCTACATTGTTTCAATGAGTATGACGAGAATATTAAAAAATATATATATATATTTATCATTTGTATTCTGTTGAGTTTTTCGTGATGATCGTCTCGTCGAACGATTTCCTCACTCGCGCATGTTTCGAATAACGTTACAGTCGGAAAAAGATGACGAGAGATAAAGCCCTTTACATTCCCCGCAGGCATGCAAAATTCGAGTGATTTCCTTTTTGTCCATAAGAATAAAAAAGCGCTGCGTCAACAATGACGATCAAGATAGATTACCTGAAAGCTGGAGTGCGTTGGCGTTTAGTAAAAATCAGCTGTAAGTAGCAAAGCAAAACAGTCGTATCCCGCATTCGTAAGCTTCTTTGCGAGCGGGCTGGTACGGTATCGCGGCGACGAAATCGGCGGCGAGCCGCGTTGTAATTCGCACTGTAAATTCAGGATTAGCATCCGACACAGCGAATCTTCGTTGCCGTCGAAACTGGTCGAAATCACGTATTCAATTACCACGCGTCCGCCTCGACTCTCCGCTGCGTGAGAGTGCGATTTCGATACGCTCGAGGGAGATCAGCCGGCGGTACCGCGAATGCCGCGTGCGTGTTTTTTTTTTTTCGTCGCGAATGCCTTCGCGGAGTTCCTGAAAGAAAAAGCAAGAGAAAGGAAATAATGTTTGGCACCGACAGTTTGCATTATTGTCCTCGCGTTCGAAATCCTACGTTTTTCTCTATTTCTTTTTTAGTGCACGCGCGACGGCTCTCGCGATACCCGACGCATTTCAACATCGATAAATGCGACAACCGCTGATCGATTTGGAAAAGATAAACGGTTTGTTCTATGGTACACATACGTATATGTGTGTGTATGTGTTTGTTTGTTTGTTTGTGTGTGTGTGTGTGTGTGTGTGTGCGTGTATATTATAGTAGGAGCGTATCTTTTATTTAATATTACAATTGTTTTCCCTTTTTCATCGCGAATGAGCATCTGCCCGTGGCGCGCGCCATTGAGGAACGGCGAAAACTTTAGGCTTTCTCCAGTCAGCTTCTCGAAGAGACCTCCGGTTGTTAAAGTCGCAGCTTGAAATCTTCGACGGTAGCGTTGATCTTAGAATGTAACGAATTGGCAGTGATTGACGTCTCTCGTGCGAGACTTCCCCGGCGACTTCCTTCGGCAACTTCCCCGGAGGCCTTCTTCCTATATTACATTGGTTTGTAATCTCTCTTCCGGATCACTGCTGACCGTCGACGTCTCCGTCCCCTCAACAAATTCGCGCGAGTTAGCGGGGTCGAAAATTTGCTTCGTGCGATCCCTTTGGCTCTTAAAGACAAGTATCGTTGATCACTTTTTTCCCCCCCTTTTGATCTTACAGGGCACTTCGAGGAAATGCACGTCGTTATATACGTGACTCTTTGGACTCCGATGAAATGTAACACGACATCTGATTGCTCGTCAAGCCTTCTTCCGAACCATCCTCGTGGATCGTCTTAGATATAAACTCGATCTTCGATTGTCTCCAAACAGCGTCTCGCTAATCATCGATCTCCTCAAGTGACCCTCGAAAATGGGTATCCCGTCAATGACGGGAGTCTGACGAATCTCGAATACCTAATATAGCTACTTTCGTAGATTTCCCTCTTGATGTTTGTCCATCAAGCTTAGACGTTCGATAATCGATCGCCTTCTACTTGCAGCATACTACTAGGTGACCTCGGAAAATGCTAGATCGCGTGAATTTCCCCGTGCAAACGTCGAAAATCTCCGCGATCTTTACGAGGAAGAGGTCTCGACGGTCCCAACCGCGGAGTGTGACGCGCGGCTGCGACCGCTCGCGGAGACGATTGATTACACGTGTCTCTTCATGTGGAGAGCTAGATGGTCGCTGCGGGAGAAGCATCGGTCGCAATGCCGGCACTTGAATGGCTTCGCGCCGGTGTGCTTGCGGTAATGGCGCGTCAATTCGTCCGAACGCGCGAATCGCCATTCGCAGCCCTCCCAGCTGCATTTGTATGGCTTTTCCCCTGAAACAGAAGAAAGGAAAGCCACGTTAGTAAATCTGTTAGAGCGTTTAATCCTTCGACTGGTCGCAAAACGTTTTCGATAAGTCAATTCATAACATTCGAATCGGCGTACGCTAGCGCTAACATTCATGATAAAGCAAAAATAAATAGATATTTTTAACAAGGTTCAGAAACTGTACAAACTAACTTTCTAAAAATGAGTCGTTGTCGTTACGTGTCATTACGTAGAGCTTAAACATATCGGAAAATAGCTGCGTATAACGTTTATCGTTTAAAGTTATAAAGGGGTAAAGATTTGATAATAATTTTATAATATATTTAATAGAATATTTATAAACAAAGTAAGATTTTATAAATTTAGGAAATTAATAAAAGCTAAAATATAAATCAGCAAACTCTTTATCAAGCTTTTAATTTGCAAATTTATAACAAATAGTAAATAAATGTTTTCTGACATTTAATGTTAGAAGATTATGGATTAGCATCTATCTTTCTAAACTGTGGGACATTACTAAACTCGCTATAAATCACATATGCCTAGTTTCAGCAAACTGCCATTGTCAATCGGTAGTTTGCGCAGAACATAACGCTGGATAATGTCGCCGTTTATACAGAGATAAGCGGAACCACAGAGTATCAGTCTCCTACTTGAGAAAGCTCGTTCGTTCAATGTTATGATCCAGGCACCGTAGGGGCTTCCTTGATCGCGGGACAGTAAACGTACCGCGATAGGCATAAGCTTAGAGCAAAGCGATTCAATAGATTTCCACGAGATGATACAAGGATTGGACGTTATTATCCTCCTAAACAGACTATCAGAGACAATGAGTAGTATCTAATCGTCGTTTACTGCGACGAAATGCCGGTGACGGGATTCGTGTCCAACTGTCGGCACAATAGCAACCACACAGGTTGAGCGGCGACACGATACAAATCCCCGTGTCGCAAATCCGAGGTAATCCCCGAGGATTTGCGCGCGGCAATTGAATCTGATTTAAAAATCTATATAACCCTGAAAAATCCGTACGATGCCGCCCCCGTCCACCGCTGCTGATTCGCGACACGTTCGTGAGAGAATAATCAGAGACCGTTGGCGAAAAACACGTGTGCGACTGCATATTGAGACAGAGCCGCATTCGCGCTCGTCAGGCGGAAGGAGATACACCATGTGTTATTAAACCCGTAAATAATCTATTCGGTAATATAGAAGGCGGCTGCTGACGTTGATGAGGCCACGGCGGAGAAGAGACAATACGGGTCACCACCTGTGGCGCGATGTTAGCGAGATTAACAAGCTGAGGGAGTTTCGCAGCACGGAAAGAGAAGCGGGTTGAGGTAGGGATGGAAGGGTTGAATCAGAGGAACGACTGTGAACCCCATACTAGCTGGTAAATCGTGGCTTGTCGGGGGAAAGGGTGACTGGCGCCGCGCCGCCTTCACCAACATATTGCGTCGCGTCGACCTCGCGATAACGATTTCTTTTACATATGCTTTAAAATGCTCAACCCGTGCACTCTTTTTTTTTTTATTTAATTATTCGTGTGCACTGGATTATAATATTCTTGGTCGAATGTATCTTTTGCAGATAAGTTGAGAAATATACACGAGTTAATTCTGCCATTTATAACGTATTTCGAAGCATGATGACAAGTGAATATTTATGTAACAAAACATTTGTACTTAATTAATAAGCGAAATGATTAGATTATCTCTGTTGAATAAATCTCTCAAGGAGTAATGAAAAATTATGGCTCGTGCAAAAAGGCTACAAGCGAGGGCTTTGTCTTCCTGATTTAAACTTTCGGAGTGTCCGTGCAGACGTGTCTCTTGTCGCGATCTAGATACGTCCGTTGTAAAGTACTTTGAGCTCGCACTGAAATACGATCTTCTATTATTTTTGTCAAGGCACGAAATTTGTCGGGCATATCCGACTGCATCTAGGAACTGATGCGCGAGTATATTTCACAACACCGCCGTCGAGATAAAAGTAATACAAATGTGTGTATAAAACCCCGAAGAGAAACGTTTAACACGTCGCCTACCCTCCCGCGGTTCTCATAAATCCGAAAAAGAGGCGGAATCCTCGACTCCACAAAGTGCTGTTTTTAGATTGCCGTGTCTGTTTGCGAGTTTGCGCAAAAGGCACGGTTGTAATTTAAATGTACTGTTTTCTCATCCATGTAACGCGCTGCGTCTGAAAAAGTAGATGTAACAGATTGCATCGTGATTTTCAGTCAATTTTTATAAAGATATTTTCCGCACGTCGTGCGCGTAATCAGTATTCAAGAAAAACAAAAAATATCCTAAATTAAATATGTAATCTGAAATTATCATGATCTGAAATCATCATATCTACCAACTGTACGCTTGTATGTACAATAATTAATATTATTTCTCAATCGTTAACTGTGCGACCAATATTATGTTCTAAAGAAATGTAAAAGCTTAAATATCTTTAGATATTTATTTGCAAAAGTTCTATCAAGCTGGCAGGATCAAATCAACAAGATCGAATGCGACCTATTTGCAAAGTTATTGTCCTCTGCATCGTAAACACATTATAGACTTATTCTAAATATTAATATTTAAATATAAATATTAATTGCAAGTTTTTCTGGCAAGAATTAAAAAAAAATATGTATATAATTAAGTTCCCGAAAGCCTACACCTGCCCTCGACTACACAATCACAATGACTGGTGCAACTGACGTTTCCCCGAACGACGTTCCACCACATCCCGCGAGAGAAAGGGAACGACCGGAAAAAAATTTACACCGCGTTTCGGTCTCTTTCAAAGTTGTTCCGAGGGGGTACTAGCGGGAACCCCTCTTCTCCACTGAGTCTCTCATCCCTAGCAGGAGGTGACGACGACAAATCCAGCCAGGACGTGGCGACGCATAACCAAATCCGTCCATCCCCCGTTACTCCACCACCTGCACCCACCCTCGAAACTGGCTGTTTCCGGCGCCTCCGCCAACGACACCCGACATTCTACGAGGCCGCGACTCTGCGGAAAATACGGCACACGTACTTGACGTACCTCACACCGTTCATCCATCTCACCCTCTCGCCCCTCGCGTTTCGAGAAAATCAACCCCGGAATACCATCCGTTCGCCTTGCCGCCTTGCTGTCCTCCGCAGCCAGCTAGAGAAATGGTGACACGACGGTGCCTGGGCCCCTCCGCGAGGGGGAGGACGTGCGAACTTGCGTCAGAAGAAAATTCCAGGGACGATAAGGATAAACCGCGACGGAGTGGAAGGTGCCGACGGCGCATGTATTACAAGTGGCCTGGCTGGCGAGGAGAAAAATTGTTGTCGACTCCACGGACTGTTGGATCGCCGCGCCGTGAAGCGCCGCGAAAGGAATCGATGCAGCGTGATCGCAATTACCGATCTATATTGAATTCACGCCACACAGTCTACATACAAAACAGTTACCGTTCTGTATCCTACATTCGGATAAATAAAGAAAATCAAACAGCTATTGTTATTCTTTATCTATTAACATTGCGAATTAGGATTTAACAAAATAACATTCATTGAATTTCACCCATATTCGCCCATGTGTATGTACGATATCTTGTCGCTGCAGCCTCAGTAACGAGAACTGCCATTGCAGCTCTCACTGTACGATAACGAGGAGCTGATTGTTTCGTTCGAGAAACCATCGGGAATCGAGAGCGAACAAATGCGAATGCGAATGCGAATGCGAATGCGAATGCTAGGTATATGGTCGTGCTCGCGGAGGTAACGCAATTTTTGCCAAAAATCCCGTGCGCGGCTACGCGCGCGCGTAATGTTCGATTTCATGGGCGAATTAAATTTTGCGTAGCCATGGCGACCATGGCGTAACGCTTTACACGACCGCAGGCGTTTATCGCGAACGCGTGCCCCGTCTGGTCCGTTCGACGCGCATGGGTATATCACAGCGCGGCTTGGAATACACGCGAAACGACGTGTACGTGCAACGGGCATTGTGCATTTTATCGCCGCATAATGGCCTCCCGGCGGTTCGTTACCACCTACGTAATAAAGCCATATTAAACAAGATGGCTTAACGTGTTAAACCCTCTCATCCCCACCTTCTCATCCCCTTCGCGTGTCGACAACGAATGTTGCTAAACGACGCGCGATGAAAAACCGCTCGCACTCTCGTCCGCGTCGCTCTAGATATTTTTAAGCGTGCATCAGAAATCACGAATTTATCTTCTTTCTTCCATTCTCTATCGATAGCGAGAGTGAAATTTGCGGAAATTATTTTTTATAGAAGATCACGCATTGAAGGTTTAACTTCGAGACATTTTTTAATCTCGATTTTGGAGTTTTTGGAATTTTTTGGACATTTTTCGGAATCGAACTCTAGGTCAATTCGAAATTCTTTGAATTTTTTCTTGCAGTTTTATTATTAAGAATTAATTAAAATTAAATTTTCATCTTTTGTACACGTAAATAATGATTATAAAGTTATTTTATTTTTTCGGAAAATAATACATTGAATATTTTCAATATTTCCAAAAATTAAAAAAAAATAAAATGACAACTTTATAATCATTATTTACGTGTACAAAAAATGAAATTTAATTTTAATTAATTTTTAAATAATAAAATTGCGAGGAAAAATATAAAGATTATTGCAAAATTTACTCTTATATAATTTTCGGTATTGTTGCAGCAACCATTCTGCCATAGTCAGCTTTTGTCGACGTACGTTCTCATGCAGCGTTAAACGTTAAGTCATTAATTTACGCTAGCATATAATAGATTTAGACGCGTTGATGATTTGAGCATCCGGTTTGTATACCGTGTTATACATAAACGCTATGAAACTAATGCGATTAGTTTATACCTTGCGCGAAACGCATAACATATTAGACATTGTTTGCCATGAATATCGCATAAAATCACCAACAGCTTCGATTGACGAAATATATCAGAAATCCATCGAAACGAGGCGTACGGCAATTATGAGCCCTTGAAGAGATCGTTTTACCCCATTTTGATAAGTGAATTTCGCGATATAAGCAATATTATTATTACAGAACAATGCTCGCGTTTCTGTAATCTGCGTTTTATTATCGCATAATGACATCGTCTGTTGTCGACGGTGCCGTTTCTACGTAATAGAGCGGTATTAAACAAGTAGACTTAACTCCGTTAAAACATCCCCGAGATTCTTTTTCATCTCTCTCTCTCTCTCTCTCTCTCTCTCTCTCTCTCTCTCTCTCTCTCTGCCCTATATAGAAACTTCTTCATCCGTCCGAGGGGATGCAAATGACAATGCGTCGGTGCACGTCCCAGGTCCTTAATAATTATTTTTATCCGCAACCTTGACGATTAAATCAATAATCATCGTCGAGATATCAAAGCGACACGGTGGTGCTTCTGCCCTTTCCGTTTCAATTTTATAACGCAAACTTACGTCACTACATTTTATTGATAGAATACTTTAGAACGAGTCGAGATACCGATGCAAATTTTATTAATTGCGATAAATTCACAATATGATACATAAATTTAAGAAAAATTTCTTTCTTTCAAATTTCTGTAAAAAAGTAATTTTCAAGCACGTAAGAATGTAATAAGTGCGATATTAAAATTATTATGTCGAGCACGTTACCCTTTTGCTCTTGTGCCAATAAACATTATCTCGAGGAGAAAAGGTTGTCGGGAAACACGCAAAAATATCGGCTTTTACCTTTGCATGTAAACGAGCTGGAATACCGAATCGTCCTAAGTCTAAAAACGCGGCACGCTCGCGTGCTCGTGAATAACGAAGTTAGCGTCGTCGCGGCGCCTTATACGGTATGCCGGAGCGTCCTTTCCGCCGGAAGGGCGATTTTTCTATGTCCTCCCTCTGCCAAGGACGAGGACGTTACACCGGCGGGGGTCCGGGCGGCGGGTCGGTATTGCGTCGATATGTCAGTCCGTCCTGGCAACGTGTGCTCGTCGTCTTTGCATTTTATTAAGTCCACCGCCGGCGAGGATGTATAGGGTACCTTCCGTCATGTCGCCGAGGGATAGGACAACCGGAATTTATGGGCGAGGATTCCGCCCCTGAGTCCGCCTTTTACATCCGAGGACATTTTGCGCGAAAACGTTTCGGCGAATAGCGCGCGTCTAATACCCGCGTGACGGATCGCTCGAGGGACGGCTCGAGATTTTCCCTCCTGGCTCCTGGAAAACTCACCAAGTCGCGGCGAGCGTTACTTTCCGCGCGATACTTGGCGCCAGCGGACTTACGTTACTCGCGAGCGAATTTGCCGAGTGATCGGCAGTCGATCGATCTACTTCTGCTTGAATCGACACGCCCTATATAGAAACTTCTACTCGGGACCGAATTTCGTCACCGCGAAATAACTCGGCTGCCGAATAATTCAGAAATACGTAAAACCAATGATTGCGGAAAGTTGACTCTTTACGATATTGCCTTTTTACCGAACTGAAAAGTACATAGAAATGAAGTGAGAAGTTGCAATTACGACATGTTGCGCACTTTGGTTATTTCTTCTCAGAATTTAGTATCAAATAAGTTTTGTGAAGCTTAATAATATATTTATTGATACGCGATGCCAACGTACTTTTCATGTTTTATTGATCTTACAAATAGGCAACGACTCTGAACGAATTCTCCATTTTCTGTTCTCGAATTCTAGTTTTAGGGAGAAATACGTTGAAAACTTATCTTTTTAGAAAGAGACGGTCGTCACCGCGAGCAAGTAAGAAAGAGGAACGCTTTCTTCGGAGAAATATCGTACGCTATAAAAGAGGAAATGCAAGGTATCTCTTTTACAAAAAGATTTTGCTTCATGCCCCCTGGGAAGAGAGATACGATTTTCTGGCACCGCCAGCATAGTACTCGTACTTTACATTAGTCGCTTTTATGCACCTCGCGTTTCGCGTGCAATCTGAGGAATTCCTCGTAGTGACGCGTATCAAATTACGAGACGTATTGCACCCGTTTCTTTTTCGCATACCGAATTTCGGCGGAGCACGGTTCTTTTTTTTTTTTGTAAGACAAGGCAAGGATAGAAACCAACCCCCCTGTTGTCGGAATGAAAAACGGTGGGAGTAAGAAAGAGAGGGTTTTCCTTTCAAGAAATATTGTGCGCTATAAAGGAGAAGATACGCTTGTACTTTATTCACAAAAAGATTTTCATTGCCCCCGCCGGCGAAGGAGATGAGATTTTCTGATAGCGCGGCGTTCCCTTGCATATTCAAAGGCGTTCTTCGCGCGAATCTTTCGGTATCTAATGATGACGCGAGGCCTTCGACGCATTTGCGAAAATTCGATTGGACGTAATCGCCGAGAGTTGACCCGCTTGAACGGCAAACAAAGCAAAGTCGGTAATGCCAAACTTTTCGACAAATATTGTAATGCGCGATAAAAGACATCGTTCTGCTTTAAAGGAAAAAGGATCGTGTTCTGCGCGATCAATTTTTTACCGGAAGAAAAAGAGAGAGAGAGAGAGGCGCTCAGTGAACTGTCCTGCGATTAGAGATTACCAAATTCTGGTTTACATCCAAAAATACTTGGCAAAGAGAAGTTTCTTGTTGTAAAAGCGTTTAATATATCAGAGACCATCCTACAGGATCGCGTGATAGATGGTTCAAGGGACGACCGATCGACGTAAGAAAGGGTCCGCGGAAAACAGCGCAGTTACCCTCCCTACGAAGGAAGGGGTGGCATTTTATTTTTTTTCGACATTCCACTTCGGGGAGAATTCTCGTCTGAGATCCCTCTCGAGGATCGCATGGGGGTCCGAGGAAATTTTACGAAGCGCGATATCGCTTCATACTCAGTTTTGAACAGGCGGATTTTGCGAACGACATTGTTCTTACCGGTATGAGATAGCGGCGTTATAGAAATGATAAATGAGAGATTTCTTCCGGAAGCATCGCATCGTGAAAATGGGCGTACGATCGTTCGCGAAACAAAACGCAGTAAAAAGAATATAAAAACTCTCGCACATTTGGAGATCGATCACGCGTTTTTTTAGCGAATTTATTTATTATTTTTCGTTATGTTAAATTGCATGTAAATTATGCGTAGAAATCAAAATAATTACAATTTGTATAATATATAATTTGTATAATCTTCCAAACAGAGATTCTCTTGTACATCTTACTCTTTTTCTTCTGAATTTATAAAAATAAAAAAAAACAGACGTTTTTAGTTTTACTATTAACATCAGGTCACAAAATCACAGATGTGACAAAAAAAGAACGCAAGAGTAAGGGATGTCGAGAGATATGGTATATACTTGACATAAAAATCGCGCGAGACTCTTTACAGCCTCACTTTTCGAGTCGCATCTCCGTGACGCATGTATAAAAGATTTTCATTGCGTGTCGCGAAACTGCCGGATGCGATTCGCATTTCGCGGGCTGTGAAGTGCGGTTACGCTGTCAACCGAAGCGAGAACTTTGACGACGTTTCCAATTGTTTGCGGTACACAACCCCCGTCGCGGCAGACGGGTCTAACTTTGGCGCGATCATGTGTTTCGAACAGTACCCGAGGTGCGAATCGATGTGTGCTACACATATGTGCGCATAGTCGCTTCGGGGCGAACGCGTTTGCAATATACGTTATGTAAACTTTTACGTACAATACGTAAGTAATTGAGGAAATGATCTGTGCGATCTGCCAATACTAACATCGGGATATGCTATTAGGATCTAATTGAATACTACCTCGATATCGTTAAAAGCAGCTTACCAATTCTCGTTGAAATATTTTGTAACTCGAAACGTAACGCGAAAGCACATCACATCGTGTTTGCAATAAAACGTTCCGATTGGAATTTCTTTTATTACAGCATACGCGCAATTCAGATTCGCCAGCAAGTTTCCACCACGAACGAATCTCTAAAAATAAAGTCTGAAAAACAACTCGATTCTACTAATTCCGTGCAATAAAGCTTTTCAAAGAATCGGGAAGCGTTTTATCGCTACTGATACTCGAATTACGCGCAATAATCGATTAGCTTCTGGTACACCCATAACGTTCGTTGGCGATAAAACGCGCTCCGATATAAAATAGACGACTTCCCCCGTGTAATTAATCCTGAATTAATTACGTTGACCTAAATTTATCTGGAGCTAAACTCTCGCGGGAGTACGATTGCGATCCGGTCGCGACTTTCCAGCTGCGAAAATCGATGGCTGCCGCGTGTATCGCGTTGGAGCATCGCGGCACGCTGGCAACATCTAAGATTTAACATCGACGAAATATAGAAGGGAAAGGGGAAGATCACTTACAACCACGGGCGCCTGCGGTCTCTTGTAGGAGCGGGGGAACTCGGAAGATGCAGCTGAGACTTTGAGCTTGCGGTTTAAACGTAAGAGGAGACGTGTTCAATCGCGCAGATGCACTTGGCTCGCGGGAATACGACGACGACGACGACGACGACGACGACGGACGGCGTCGACGACGTTCTACGAAGAAGAAGGCGGACGGTGTGTCGCCGAGTTCAGTTTCTCGAACCATTATTTACGAATCGCATTACCGCGATGCACCGCGACCAGAAACTTTTAGTAATGGAGTACGGGGGATGTACGTGCCGCGCTCACCAGCCCCCGTGAACGCGCGGGCCCGTCGTCTCTTCGAATCAATGTACCGACAAATTTCGGATCACCGTCGCGATGCAGTTGTTTCCTGCGTACACCGGCACAATGTCTGCGGCGAAAAATAACAGGCTCGTTTATATGCGAAATAGCACCGACGCGTAAATCACGCGTTGAGGGTATCGTCCGATGCACATATCGCAATATCGTGTAAGCACGTCAGAGAAAGAATATGCATACTGATACATACATTAATAGTCTACAATAGGGATTATTTTTATTTATACTTAAACAAGAATTTATGTATATTTTACAGACATCTGTTGCGCTTAAATCAGTCCTTTCAATATACGGACACTTTTCATCTTATAAAAAGCAACGTATTTTTGAGTTGGATATAAATATATTTGAAATAGTCGAAATCGTGGTAAAGTGAGAAAGTAGCGACAAGTGGCGACATAATTAATGTTGTAGAGGAAAGCAATATATTTCCCATGCAAACGTTGGAAACTTAAGAAAGTCGTTTCCACCGTTTTGCAAATTTATTTCTTGCTTCATTGTAATGTTTTAACCGGGCGATTGCGCCGCTCGCTTCTTTCGCGCTTCGGACCATTCGCCAGGCATAAATCACGGATATCCGTTTGCGCGGAAATGCACTGGATTTATGGTTAATTCGATTATACCGCCCTCCCGACGCTGGATACCTTCGGGTCCTATTGTTCGCGGATACACCGACACGTCTAAGGAGAAATGCAGAAGTAATGTATATAAGCAGACTGTTTTCGACAGCGCGGATTCATCGTCGCGAGTTACGTTGATAAATAAGTTCCCGGGGCCGCGCCGCCGCTCGTTCCATTCTTCGTTTGATTTAAGATCGCGGAAAGCTGTGCGTCTCTAAAGCGCTCTCATGTTAAATTATTATACTTTGGCTGACCTACTTCGATCTCCATGCTCTCGTAATCTCGGCTCTCTCTTTCCCTTCAACCGTAACTGCCTCCCTCGATCCGTTAAAGCAAAGTTTTCAATCGTGTATGAATATATATACGTGGCGTACGTATTATCATCTTCGAGTCATTTATATCCCCATTCTCGTCTTTCCCCATTCTTCGCAGTCGAAAATATTATAGAGGAAAATACATCTTTGGGGTGTAATGCGATAAGAAAAGATGCAATCCCTGCATGACGCTGAAAATAGGTTTTGTTAAACTATTACTTCGTTTCGTGCTATATAATTACTTAACAACTTGCATTTACGTCGTTATCGAGCGTTATTTGTACGTTGCGCACTAATAGAGGTTTTCTTCTACGACAAACGTTTTCCTATTTTTTTTTGTAGACCGAAGAATGCTAACATTTCATTTCCTGCACGAAATCGTGCGATTGTCGAGTGAACTCAAAGAAGGGATAAAATCGCTCTTTCTCATATATGTTGACTATCCACTTTCCAGAACGAAGTGAAGGACTGTTAAGTGTCCCGGGCGAAGCGATCGGACTCTCGCATCGTCGAAGGATCAAAGTCCTGTCCGCGGCGCGCGACGCGAGAACAATGACGTTCGGAATGGAATTCCAGAACGGAAAGTCCCTGTAATTGGAAATCTCTCTCTTCCTATCCTTCCGTCCCTCTTTTCTCTCGCCGCTATACACCACCGATGTGAGGCTGCGGGACGGCGATCGATAGTTCCTTGACACCCGTGGGAAAATCTGATACGAGAGTCCTGCAACGCTCCCACAGCGAGAAAGGACCCGCTCGGACAAGAACCTAATACGCGAGTAGGATAAGCACGATGAAAAAGAAGAATTAGTCCGGTTTTATTCTCGTGAAGATACTATGAGAATAGAACAAAGAGTTTATCTGCGGATTTTTCTTTCGGTATTATCATTCCCGTAACCAGTCTCTTCTCCTTCTCCAGGTTTTTCCTTTACGATTTATAATTAACGTAATTACGTAGGGCTTTCTTCTCATCGCGCATTACACAAATTCCACGTAAATCTGTCTGTGCTGTGAGTGACAGTGAAAAATCGCGGCCGTTCCGAAAACATTCGCGAAACGCCGCACTCCGCGCTCAAATTAGCCTCTTTGCAGAAGGCCCAAATCCGTTAAACGATTTAATTAACTTGCGGGTTTGAACAATGTGATTTAAACGGCCGGTGGAAAACCACCGTTTGCATCGGTGCGTAACGCAGACAAAAATGTAGAATTATTACGAGGTGCTGAACCAGCGAGATTCAAGATATTTCAACGGTTTCCCTCGCAGTTGAGATCGTTCGTTTTAAACGAGCTTCACGTGCAAAAATCACGTCTTGATAAATCGATGGGCATACTTGGTATTTAGCGACGTCTGATCGCCTCGTTAGAAAGGAATTAGCAAGTAGATACGTTGATGATTGTTGAGTCGTTTAATCGGATCACATTGTAGAATCGGCGCAAAGTCCACCGTCTTAAGAATAATGTGATCCGACAGATATAGATGGGCATGTCGTTTCTGTCGTCGACGTCGTCGTCGTCAAATATAAGATCAGACTAAGGGACTAGATCTTCGCCGATCCTTCTTGGAATATCTACATATCGAGAAGCCTTCGAGAGGGGAAACTTCGCCGATGGAATTCGTAACGAACCTTCACGTTGTCGTCTCGCGATCGACGACTCGCTTCGTTTCGTGTCTCGCTACCGCGAAGTCCTGTCCGCAGGGTAATTAGATTCCGTCGAGTGAGATCAAAGTCTACCGCCATTTCCATCCCCGCGAAAAGCTCCGCTTCCCGAAGTTTCTCGGTGCGGTCGTTTTTCTCCTGGCAGCGAAAACTCTCAGAGAGCGTGTCGCTGAACTTTTTCGATGACGAGATCGCGACGAAAATCTCGTGCAGTGGATGGATGTAATCAATAAGTATGGAAGTAGTCGCGCAATTGTTTTTATCGCAGTATTCTAAGAAAAATCGGTGAAACCAATATATCTTGAAATTTTTTACGTTTTCTCAATTCAATACGCTTCTTGAATAAAATTGATTGGATAATTATATACGACTACAATATAAAAAAATATTTTTGATGAAACGTTTTTTAATATAAAAGTATTATTTATACACATTGAAAATATTTTTAAAGAATCGCCATCCAACAAAAATAAATTACTACTAATAGAAAATGCTTTAATAACTATACTTTACTTTTTCTACACGATACAGTTACATCGTATTCAATTTCTTACAAAGACTGCATTTCGAGCATTTTATGAAGACGATAAGCGGATATAAAACAGAGAGAATCTTAAGAAAAGCATTGTGCGACAGAAGGACGTTTCAGTTCCGAAGCAGATACATTCGATTCTCGCATGTGACACTGTGAAATCCGGATTGAACAAGAGAAAGACGACGGGGCGAACCAATACCCGAGGGCACAGTGCGCTTTTACACCTTTTTCACTCGTAAATGTCTCGAGATAAACGTCCTACGGCGAGCCGTTGTACATGTCGCGGCCGTCCGTCGTCTGGCGCAGCCGTTCCGCCGACAAGGGGATCCTTGTGTCAGGACGAATTCATAACAGAGTCATAATTGCGGGACGGGTCCCGCAGTATGCATAATCCCGTAGTTAGCAGTTCTGCTTAACGATCCGCGAGAAGCAATCCCGACGTACCTGCCATGCTGCAGGATGGAGGCGTCCCGGCCAACCCGTCCCTTATTACCACCCTTGCATTCCGTCCCTTCCCCTCCCTCCTCTCTCTCTCTCTCTCTCTCTTTCCTTCTTTCTCGTCATTTCCCTACAGTGTAGGAATCGTGCCTAAGCTATACATACGAGGGACGAGGGCACGTACCACAGGGTACCCCGTACGTACGACTGGCGAGACCGTAGGACCTGAGTGTGACGCGACAAAAACCGTGGATAAAGAGCAGGGGCCCGAGAATGAGAATGGATTGTACACTCGCACTGTGGAAGAAGAGAGAAAGGCAAAAGAGAGTTCGTTAATTACAATCTCTCTGTCTGCCACCGTTCACCGCAAGCGACCGCGAAGAGGATCGGAGAGAGGAGAACGCGAAGACCCATGGCAATATCGCGTTCGGACAGTGACGCGCACCGTCAACGTGGATGGAAGTAGCGAGACGGATATTGCCACTCTTTAAGATGGAAGGAAACTTTATTCCTTTTATCGAGCTACAAAAATTTTAATCGAAGAAAAATTACCTTTGTTTTGCAAATTAATATATACTGATTAAATACTAATAATATCCGACATAATATAGCGAGCACATATAAAATTGCAATATAATCGACGTAAATAGTTAACAAGCTTCGAATAATATTTCCACGATTATAAATTATATTGAATTTATAAAAATTTTTACTAACGTATTTTTCACAATTGCGATAAGTAACGTGCTTTTGCTAATATTAAAAACTAGAGAAATTTTAAATAATTCTTTAGATATTAAGTGCGCGCCATGTGAAAAGCCTGATAGAAATGTAAAAAGTGACACAAACACAATACGACAAAATTGATACGCTTAAATAAAAACACGCTAAACGAGTTCAACGTTTACTCGTCGTACATTATGTATCCTTTCGTTTTTGAAAGAACATATTTTGTAGGAAGAGCACAAAAATGCTTCTCTCCAAATGACAATAGCCAATTAGAGGAACATGCCATGTGTCGAGTGGATGTTCTGATTCTATCGGAGATAAATGCGTCAGAGTGCGCGCGAATGAGCGTTACATTTGTCCGCTTTGTTTCGTCAGCGAGATGTCATCTCGCGAACGCGTCGCGTCGACGCGAATAACGACGAAGCACCCTTAATTCGGCACCCGTAATTAATTATACTTCCGTTGTTCGCGTAGCGGGAGTGTCCGGTAGCGATTTGAAAAAAATTTGTTATAACTCGCACCGATATTCTCGTAAACGTTTCTCGCGCACGTAACTCTCGTTGTAATTGCAGTTTTACCGCTTTTATCATTCGTTCGAATTTGCACGTATCGCGTTGCGGCAATCTATCGGATCATGCCGCATTGGCGATTTGAACCGTCTAAATTCTAATTTATCGGCAATCTCGCAACACGCCGGCCTCAAATCAACTATTAGGTTGCACATAGCTGCACCAGTGCTCACTCACCCGTATGCGTCCTTTGATGGGCCTTGAGATGCGAGCTCTTGGTATACACCTTCTTGCACCCGGGAAACTGGCATTTGTGTATCCTGCGTTTCGTGTCGGGCGGACTGTGCTCGTTGCTCCTCGCGTGGTGCCTGTTAGCCACGGTGGTCGTGGCCGTGGTTGCGCCCGTGTGCGCGTGTTGCGTGCTGGCTACCGCGGGGAAGCCGTTCGCCGTGACGGAGATCAGTCTGCAAAAAACGCGATTTGCTTGCTCTCATTGGCCGTATTTGAGCTCTCTTCTCATTGTAATTAGTCCGTTGGGCGCCTGTCGAGGCGCGACATTCGTAAGACGGACCCCGTGCGTGTCACGGCTCGCTACTAGCCCCGGCGAGTTTAACGCGCGCGAAATAGCAAGTAGCGTGATCGGTAGACTGTTGAGTAATCGGTGCACGTCTCGTGCTTCAGAAGAAACGCGAGCGAATCGAGAAGAGCGCAATTCCGGCGACGGGTTAATGATGGATCGCGAGAGCGAATTGTTTTAAGTTTCTTACCCCGGCGTAGCGAGAACGTTCCGAGGAACGCTACTTCCCGACAACGTCGACTTTTTTTTCGCGAACTCGTGTCTTTCTCTCTCTTTTTTTTTTGTAAATTCCGTAGAAAATTGCCGGGAACGAATTGGATGGGATAAGTCGACCCGGAAAGTACGGCCACTTTATGTCAGGTAATGCCAGTTACAGTTAATCAAGATAATTTCCGAGCGAGACGTAGCTACATATACAGCACATCCGTCTTTCGTAGGGCAAGTATCGTATTAGCCACTTGTCTCTTTCAATTCTAAAGGCAATTAAGTTTTCATTAAGTAAGAATAGCAGAGAACGAGAGAGGAACGTCAAAGAGGAACTCTGCTGGTCCGGAAGCGGACGTTTCTTTTGTCGACCTTTCATCACGCGACGCGAAAAAAGACCAACTGTACGTATGATCGTTCGGAGAGGCTAAGTACGCGCATTTTACGATACTTACCTTGCGACACCCTGCGCGTTCCCGGCGGTAACCCTGACGATGGCACTCCTCCCGCCCGTGCCGTGAAGGTTGAGGTTGTGCACGTCGAGCATCGAACTCCCACTCGACGAGTGACTGGAGTTGGAATGACCTTGACCCGACCCGGGACTCGACGGCGGCGTAAGGATTTGACCTTCACTTTCGCACCCGCTGTCCTCCTCCTCCTCGATCTCCTGCAGCGGCAAAATCGCGCGCATTATACAACGAGATTGTGATTAATAACGTAACGGGATTGATTGCGTGATTCGTGATTCGCCGTCGGGGATTGCATTGGACGGGTTACATCAGGTTACAAATAAACCGATGAGAATCGAATCGAACCGAGTCGAGAATCCAGCGTCAATGCAATATTGCGCGTTGTATTGAATTAGAAATTATATTTGCGAGAAAGTAACTTGTCGGTCGGAATCGAAAAATACGTGAAAAAAATGGCTGTCTTCATAAATAATAAATGTATTTACAATAAATAATCGAATGCGCTATTTGTATAACGTCCACAATTTTTAGACTTCTCATGCGAGAAATTAACTTTGAAAGTTTAAAAAAGTTAAATTGGATTTTTAAAAATATTTTCTAGAAATAAAATCCGGTAATAATTTTCAGAACAAAAACTTCATCAAAATATATTAATATTAATTTACTCTTATAAAACAAGAGTAAAAAAAACGTATTTTCACTTATTTATTAAATTTATTTGTAATTTTTTGCTTGTGTAAACGCGGATTTGTAACTTCTGTAATTCCAAGTAAAATATTATCTATTAGTCGAAAACGCTAAGCATGTATAACGTACCTCATGCTCCTCATCCTCCTCGAGGTCTTCGCTCGGTTCTTTTTTAAGAATAAGCGCCGTGCAAGAGAGGGAAGGTGAGCTGTCCCAGGACAGTGCTGAACACGCCGAACTCGCCGAAGACATCGATAACGAGTCGAGGTGACGATCGAGAAGATCCCTATCGCGGCCATTGTCGTTATGATCGCCAGGACTGAATTTAATATCGTCCAGACAGAGGGGATCTCTTTCGTCTGACGACGTCGTCACCTGATTTACAAAGAAGAAAAAGCGTTTTCATTTTTTTAAACGATATTAATCCCTTCTTTCGGAGAATCCGAAAAGGAGATAATTAAGTTATTAGTATTACATTAAATATATGCACATAGAAGCAACGTATAAGCAAAAATGAAAATTATTTATATATACTATTAGATTTTTAATAGAAAAATTCTCTCTTCTGGGATAATTTGATAGTAGACTAATAGCCTGTAAGCAACGGCTGATTACACACCTCCATTTTGATTGGGGGGTCGAATTGTGCGCTTGTTCCGGTGGACGTCGTCCATGAGATCGATGGGGCTCTGAAGAGGTTCCAGGGCGCTGTGTCCAGTTCCGTGGGGAGTTTTTTGTACGATTGTAACTTCGGCTCGTCCTTCAGGTACCTCTCCATCTCGTAGCATGTCTAAAAGAGAAGACAAGAGGGCTTGTTAGGAGACTGAAGCGACTTAAGTATCCCGCCGAGCCACTCACGCTGAAATGGTGGCAATGAGCGATACTGTGGCTTAAATTTTACAGCCATAAAAGAAGGGAGGGGAGAAAATCGATTACGATCAGATGATATATATCGCTTTAATAGCAATTGACTCTTCACACTTCTATTCTAGAATATTTAGTGAATATTTGATGAGAAATTTTACACCGTTCTGCGCAAGAAAAAAACATAATAAATTGCTAGAATAATGTAATTTAACGAGATTAAAAATAATTAGCATATAAAAACTACTTCAATTTTATACAGCTATAAATAAAGCTCAGACATAAATAATTAATAAAAATCAGACATGCGACAATATCTCGATTAGACAAATTATAGATCGCATAATGTAAGAAGTGAGATATTTTTTTACAATGTACATTTAATTTGTTCGTGACAAGTACCTGCGGTGATCGTACAGTCCGCAAATGCTTCAGAAATTATCTTTAGAAGTCAAGCATCCCATATGGGAAAGTACATCGCCGTCAACTACCCGCGAGTTTGGGAAGTTGATGCTCTCTAGGTTGTGCCAGTTTGGTACAGTTCCTTGGAGAGAGTACAAAGTTATGCTACTCACTGCGAGGAATTATGCACCAACTATACCACACAAATGAGATTATAGCATCCCGTTCTGGCTAAGTCTCCTTCGGGTCCTTCGTCCCGTCGACTTCTCTTTGAACGAAGGGTTCGTATAGCGAATAATCACGAAATAATGTGTCATAACAGCTTGCAATTTTAATACACAAGTTTTAAGTACTAAATGTTATGAAACAATGATTTCTGTTCGATTTGGCAAGAATTTGATTATCCATTCTTGTAAGAATCGATTAAAACCGTCCATTTTCGCTTCAACGCCATTGCTTCCTACTTTAATGAAATTCTTTACATTGTTATAGTCAAAGAAAATCTAAAAAGACATCGTTAACGCGAGCGAAAGATAGTTGACACAAAAACAAGAAGTATTTAAGCTTCACAATTTCAAGTAATTGCAATTTTAGAATTATTGTAATTTTTTAATATTCATTATACTTGTGTATAAATATGATATTTATATCTTCAATTTGTATTGCTTTGTAATTTCTTTCTTATTATTGCCTGATTCTATCATATCACTATTCGGATCTCTTTTTTTAGTACGTTAATCAACAACAGTATTAATTATCGAAAACGGAGTGATATTCTAGAGAGTAAATTATGCCAGCGTTGAACAATCATATTATTCTTCTTTCCGCCTGCGAGTTAAAAATGATAGCTGACGCAAGCATTCTTTGTGCACTTTGGTATCTTCCTTCGGGCATTGTCTGCCAATTTATTATTCGCCCTAACGGTTACCATCAGGAGCGACGGTTCTGTCTGACGCTATTACAAATGAAGCTATTCGCCTTTTATAAAGCTACTTTAAGAACGTTTGTTACATGCCGACACTGGTAGCGGTATAATATAGTTCATCGAGAAATATGTTCTTAACGTCACAACAATAACACGTCTTAATAAATAGCCTCTTTGAGTGAACAATTAAATTGCAATTCATCTTTGCTTTTTAAAAACAGAATTTTAAGAATAAAAATAAAACGCTTACAGCCTATTTTATGTAAAGTCTGCAATTAAAAATAGTGCGCGGGAATTAAGCGAATTAACAAATACTGTTTTGCGCCGAGTGAATCGGCTTTTGAAATCGTAATCATAAAATTAAAAAAGGGATGTATGCGGGACTCCCCTACTTATCTTTAAAACCATAATTTACGATAAGTACGTCTAGAATCAAACAACGAGCAAGAAGTCAAGTCTATTTCCCCGCCTGACAAAGATTCTTCGGGAACTGCAAAAAATGGCTCCGCGCCGAAGTTCGAGGGCTGCGTCTAATGCCGTCGGTCCCTTCTGCGAGAAAAATAATCGCCGCCGGGCTCCTTCATTATTCACGATTAAAGTTCGTCCGGGGGCACCGTGGGTACGACTAACGGCGTTAATATAACTTGGAAAGGAATTTTATCACTCGCTTAGGGACCGTTTCTCCTTCCCTAGGGCTTGCTCCAGCATCAACTGAACTTTACTAATCCTGACCTGCGAGGCACAGCTCTATATATAGTCGACGATCGATCTATCCCGCCGACTTAATCTGTCAGAAAATTTTCGAGGAAAACAACGTTAATCGTCTCTCGTTGCAAATAGAACAATATTAATGCGTTCGAAGTCACGAGAATATTGATTGAATCCGTCTAATTAAAGGCACTTAATGTCTAAATAACTAAAACGCTTTAAACATATTTTCTCAATAAAGCACATTGAAAAAACGAACAGAAAATAGAGAATAAAATTATAAAGTTCCAAGGAACTCTATAAAGAGGAATATATATCTCTACTAAAACGTCTTCTTTCACTATTGAAATAAAAACGAAGAAAATATTTTAATTTAGTATCGAAAGTAGATCATGTCTATGATGAAAATTTTAGTATCAAAATTTCGGCATTTGTTCGGAGGTAATACATGTTATATTAATATTGATTTTGTACAGCGTCATAATCTACCGCAAAACAGGAAGCAAATGCATTTACGAGGCTACGTACGACTGACGTTCGGAGAAACGGAGTTCGACCTTTCGCAGTTTCTAGATTATTCCGGGAAGGTGGATGGTTTCGTGGAAGATATTTTGATTTTCTTTGTTTCCGTAACGGTAAGTCGGCCTCGCTGCCGCTTAGGAGTGCGCTGCGCGACGGAATCATCGCGGGGAAAAATAGCCGGGAGCTTTCTGGTTAAGCATACACCCGTAGCTTTACGACTTCGCGGAGAAGAGCCGAAGCCGCGTCTTTTCGCCATTGGCTCCGTTAAATTCAAAACTGCGTAATAATTTAGAAGCTCACGGCGGAGCCTGTCTGTGTGCTCGCGGTCGATTACAACAGCCACATCAACGTTTTCCATCGGAGTGCCCCATAAGCATCCGAATTGCGGAATTCTCTATTACGCTTTTCGCGATGAGCCCACAGGCCATTCGTCCGCGGATTTATGCGGCCCCATTGCCGCTCTCTTCGTCATTGCCATGAAATTCTACTGGCGAAATTATACAATATTTGAGACCTTGTCCGCTCGTTTCATTTACACGGCTATTCTAAATACAGGATCATCGTCGCTCCATTATCGCGTTCCGTTCTGTTCGAGTTTTCGATTACGTATAACTTAATTAAGTGCGCGAGTCGTAATGAACGTGTGGTGTATTCAATATTGATAAACAAGAAGATGATTTCAAAGTTATGTCACCAATTTCTACAAGTGATATTCCTTTCGTGGGACCTGAGCAAACACTCGGTGAGTGCGAATTTTTTTTACGATGTTTACTTTCTTTTAGCTGACGAAGGGATCGCGCTGCGAGGGACAGTGGCAATAAAAAAATTCCACGGATCGATAGGCCGAATGCGCGATGAAAAAGGACGATGAAAGGAGACCGTCTCGCCATTATGTTTTTATAGGTAAACCTGTAAGCCATTTGCAGTGGATTTATGAGGTTCCAGCAATTCCGCTGCATCACATACGCGATCAGCGGAAACATTCTCGTTGCTCGTCAAACATCGTGTCAGACATTAAAGTGTAATTATTCGGATATCGGGATGTAATATTTTCAGCGCGATTAAACTTCAGACTTTTTTATAAGTGGTATTAATATCTACATATTTATATCAAGACTTCTATATATGGATCAAATAATAAACTATGCGAATTGAATGTATTTTTCATCAAAATTTTCGTGAAGCGTATACTGCACATCGATACATTTATTATTACTAGTTTTTAGACTTGAGCGCATTCATATCTATGATATTGTCAAGTTCGATACCAATCGATTAATATTCATCTAAACCCTTAATAATAATTGTAAAATTGATACATAGAAATTGTATAAAACTCTCACGATCTCGCAGGAAATACAATTTGATTTTCTGGCGACCTAGCGGCAATTACGTTGCATTCAGTATCGCATAATGTTGTAATATCAAAGAACATTTACGGATTTTTATTTCTCATGGAACCATGGGGACTTTCTACATCCAACCAACGAGGTCATATCTAAAAGGGAAAATGTCTTCGTCGGGCTCAATGGGCGCAGAAACAGTTCGGAGATAATGGTCACTCCCTACGACCGATAAGACCGTTCTTAATGATAACGGCGTCATTTCAGAGCTTGTGTAGGATAGAGGTCGATTCGTCGGTGGGCTATCACATTGGACAAACAGTAGGAAGAAAAAAAAAGAAAGAAGAGAGAAAATTGACCGGATCGTGGAGCGTAGCGCGAAATCTGAACGGACAAAGAGGACATTGAGAGCCCCATCGTGGATTCTCAAAATCTCTTATCGCAGCCCGCTCGTAGATCCCTGAAAGCCGGACTCTTCTCTTTAGAGGCCACCCGTCACCTCACTCTTCTCTCTTTCTCCCTCGGCTGCAGTTTACGCAAACTCAAATCTTTACTCAACCTCGCGAAGACGCTTCGACAGTAACGAGGCCGGAATCCGCTGGATCTGGCGGTAACAATAAAATAAAGTATTTTCAAGGAGACATGCGCCTCTCCGAAGCGGTAGGCTCAAACGTCGAGAATGCAGTTGGCAACAGACTCGACGATGGGAAATGCTAAGAGGGAAGAAGCGAGCAGTGAGAAGAGAAAGCGAGCCACCCCCTCGAGGAGGAAGATAATCTTCGCCCGCCGCGCCGGCGGAATTTCGCGCGGTGGATTCACCTTTTCTTCTCTCTCGCGCATTTTTCAGCGCCCTTACCTCGCGCGCCGTCCTGGCGGACGGTGAAGTTCCGCAGTACGTCCATGGGACTGTCATTAACAGAGCCCTCACAGCTCGCTCGAGAGCGAATGAATGATAACCCGAACTCGCATTCGCGCACGAGCCCGCGCGCACACTCGCGAGCGAGCGAGCGACCGTCAATGCATTTTCAGCCCTCCCGCTAGGAGGACCACCACGGTGGCGGTCTGCCAGGTCGTTAAAGAGATCCCCACGATTTTAAGGGCGCCGTAAACCCGCGAATTTATCTCGTCCTTTCCTCCTACTTTCCAGCTCCACGCGCGTTTCTCTCCTTTCGTCTGATCCCACCTATCCTCGCGTTGTCTTCGGAGCGACGAAATTTGGAAAGCGCGCGGTCGAGGTCGCCTCTTCCATCTCTGTCCCATCCTTCCTTTTAATCGCGCCCTCCGGTTCCCCTCGTTCTTTTCAAGTGGCGGTGGAAGGAAGAGAATGGCGATCAGGTGCTTTCCATAGATATCGGAGCTCTCCGGCGGACTGATTAAATGGAGTGTACCGTATCTTAATCTCGTACCGTATGCGCGCTCTCGTTCTCTGTCCAAGATACGAAACCTCGGGAACGACGGCGCGTCGAGGCCAGCGCAAGGATTTACGATTCTGGCCCTTCGGGCGTTTGAATTGCTATCTCGATTCTGCGGATTCGAGGGAAGTATCGAATGGTGGGACATTATGTCAGCCTTTATATCGCGGATTGTCTCTTGTCCTAGCAATACTCCAGTCCGAGATACTAAAAACATATTGTCTCAAGTAACATTCTGTTAAAGAAATGTAGAAACTCGATAGTGGATTTTTCTCGCATGTATTTGTATTCTAAAAAAAGCAAATTGTACCCATAATAAAGCTGCATTATATACATATTCAATCGATATTAACTTGAAAAAATTATTTTATATATTATTAACGGAGTTATTTTTTCGTTAAACTTTTAATATTCTATACATCATAAATTAATGAATTAAATACTACGAAGCTCAAATCTTAAAAATACACGTTCCTAAAATGTCGCTGGCGAAATCTTAGCTCTCAAGAGCTCGTATCGATCGCGCGGCGTCTAGTCCGGATCCACATCGAGGAAATCCTGGCGAGGCGACATTCAAGGGAATGGCATCTAGAACGCGAGATCGTGGAAGGATACCATCCAGTCTGATCGTGTTTCGAGGCTTATGGTTTTCCTGCGCCATGCCGGTCGTCCATTCGAAAACGCGACGGAACGCCGTTATAGCAAAGGCGATATCCCGGGGGTCAGGGTTAACGACGCTAACAAGCCGTGGCTGAGTGACTTACGACTAATTCAGTATCCGTCCCCTTTCTCTCCTCCCCTCGCTCATGTCGCGTGATGATGATTCTCGGACAGATGCCCGAAGAAGAGAAAGAAACGGAGACCGGTACAAAGACCGTGCGGCTCTCTCTTGTCCGGCCAATAGAATGCACAGAGGGCTAGCCAAGCTCGTTAGGGTGCAATCGTACATACGGCAAGACGATACAATTGTTCGTTATTGTTATGACGTCACCTCGTTAAGAGCGCCTTCGTGTTTCTAAGCTTGTTAACCGGTAATTTGTTACCGCCGCGATTCGCGGTAAGGAAATGTGGGAAAAGGAGCGGAAGTGCGCGTACCAGCCAGCAAACGATTTCCGGGTGTACACAATTGCAGGCGATATGGGTACCGCGACGCTCTTTAAAGAGGAACGAATTTGTATAGGTTGATGATGCGAACTCGAGTCTAAGTAAGCTAGCGTTATTCAAGAGCATCGTTCATTCATTCTTGTAGATATTTAATGACATGTTTTAGTTTAGGTAAAATGTAAAACGGGATAATTGGCTTGCGATGCATGACAATGATAAATCGGTTTGCGCAACGTATAGGGAGCGTTCACTTGAGCGGTAAATTTATCTACAGCGCGCGCGTTCCATCGCAATATCGGGTGTAATAGCAACTAAGCAAACAGCCGATTTTTATTAGCCCCTACAGTTCCTTTGTGAGAGGATAGGGGCTTATCGTCGAGAAGGAATCCTCTTGCGCTGCCTGCGCGCTCGTCTCCTCATTGGTCCGCCACTCTCGTTCCTCAGCAGCGGCCTTCAAAGCCAGCAGCAGCCCTCGACGAAGATTCGGAACACGAGAGGGATCAGTGCCAAGGATCATAGGGTTCAAATTCCTGGAAGAACCGCAAACTAACTGGCGTACAGTCGATACCAGAAAGGTATTCGGCCTCGAGCCAGCGCAGGAACCATACGTAGAAACACACGCATGCCATGGAAACACACACACACACACGCGCGCGCCATCGATCGGGACGCACGTTGCGTAACCATTCTGGTCTCATCCTACCATCGGGATGATTCTCCCGAAGACGTCGTTACCGCCATAGGTCGCAATCTTCTCCGCTCTCGAGCAAATCGAGCAAAAACTCGCCCTCGACATCGACGCCGTCGTTCCTCGGGATCGCTCACATTCTTCGAGATTCTTTCGCGGTAGCCTTTCTTCCCCCGTAATCCCCTGCGTGATGTCTGTCGGGGATGATTCTCCCGAAGACGTCGTTACCGCCATAGGTCGCAATCTTCTCCGCTTTCGAGCAAATCGAGCAAAAACTCGCCCTCGACGTCGACGCCGTCGTTCCTCGGGATCGCTCACATTCTTCGAGATTCTTTCGCGGTAGCCTTTCTTCCCCCGTTCTATCCCCTGCGTGATGCCCGTCGGATAATTTTCCACGCTTTTTTTCTCCATCACGCGTCCCCATGTTTCCCTGTCTCTATTTAATCATTACGATTTTTCTTGTTTTCTTCGTGAACAAACGTGCATGGTTAATATCATAAATGTTGTACAATTACAAATACTGATGATTTTTAAATTAAATATAATATATTCTAAGGAAAATGTTAACTATAATTATTATGTAAAATAAAATAGAATAGATATATACAGGGTGTGTTAACAAATTTTCGTGAGCAGGTAGAGCGGACGAAACTAAGTCGAAAAGTCCTCTACCATTTTGCAAAAAAGGTAACGAGATATTATTTATTGAAAATTGTTGTATTAGCCCGGCCCTTATAAGCGCGCGGCGAGATACGATCATTGTTTCCAAGGAGGAGTTGTTTTCTACAAATGGCAAAAAACAGGGGGACAATCGCAACTCAAAACCGCCGCGTGCCGCATATAGTAAACAATTCCTCGAGTGCCTAGCACGCTGGGCGGTCGTCTCGCGCCGCGCGCTTATAATTACGGTGATGTTAACTATTGCGAAAATAAAATGGTAGAGGACTTTTCGATTCAGTTTCGTCCGCTCTACCTGCTCACGAAATTTTGTTCCATAATTCTGGGACACCCTAGAACTGTTTGATGTAATCTCTGAGGCAACATGTGATTGCGAAATATTTAATTAAAAATAATACGCGCACATAATCAAGATTTTTTTTATTACTTGTCTGATATAAGATTATAATTAATAAATCATACAAATACTGTTAGATGACAATGCAATTATAATATCAAATAATAAAAATAATTCTTATAGAATAATAGCGATTGAATATGCCGAGTTATTTATACGAAGAAGCGCTTGCACTGGACTTTCTCGTATAAATCTCAACGATTTTAATTCGTCGAACGTTATCGACTGAAACGTCAAAGCTGGTAGATGCCGATGATACGCCGTAATGACAGGTGACATTGATGAGCGACCGAATGGCCGCTCGAAATTTACACGATGCAATTACTCGCGAGAGAAATAAAATCTTCGATTGAGAAAAAAAGGCGGAACCAAATAAACGGATGTGTCGATAACACGTATATTCTCGACGTTTCCTTCGCCGTGCTGGATTTAATCGTCAACGGA
This sequence comes from Tetramorium bicarinatum, assembly GCA_928718305.1. Lineage (NCBI taxonomy): Eukaryota > Metazoa > Arthropoda > Insecta > Hymenoptera > Formicidae > Tetramorium > Tetramorium bicarinatum. Next base: position 13,379,258 of record OV788323.1, on the reverse strand, counting down.
CAAAGTTATCGCGATACAAATCTCCGCGCTGGTCTTCCATCAAGTCAGAGAGAGGGTTAATTGATCGCTAGTATTGTGTGATGGACGTGACCCATAAAGTTGCAATTTGAAAGAGACTAATAAAAGTAAATAGATTGGAAACCATCCAGGTACGACGAACTTAATTTTTCACGCATGCCAATCAGGTTGTTCACGTGTGCTTGCGCAAATGATATTGCTGCCTACGTATGGTATGCAGTAAATTTTTATCTTGGGGGAAGTTTAAATGGTATGATTACAATATAATATTTCGAATTGCCGAGGTAGAATACGAAGCTGACATAAATGCATTAATTTTTTCTTTATACGTGTATTTTATCGTTGTGTACAAGCATGACAATATCATCCAAAAATCATAAATTTTTAACAATACTGGGTTATTTTGCGTGATGTCTAATTCAAGATTTCATATATAATTCCACTGTATATTAATAAATTTTTTGCGAATAATTTTATGAATTTCATTTACATAATATAACATTTTATAGTAAAACATAGATTAAAATATTAAAAAGATTAAAAATTAATCTTTATTTCATTGTTTATTTCCCAGAGTTATACATTTTGGAAAACAGCCTATTATGTGATAAACGCGTTAGCGAACAACGAAGAAAAAGCAGTGTAGCGAATGTTGGAACGAGATGAAACGCATCGACCGGCTTTACGTTGTGAAATATGTATCCGCCGTGTCCGCTCGGCAGAGTGGTGGAGTAGTTTGAGTCTTCTATTCGCGATAAATGGCGAGGATGAGTGGACGGAGATGTCAATACGTCATTCCCGTGCATCTACCGCATCACAGAGCCTGATGAGAACGTGCCAGCGAAGAGGCACAAGCGGGATGGGAAAGGAACGAAGGTAATGATAAAAGAAAGTTATGTATAACAAAGAAAAAGATTTTTAAGAGAGAAAACACAAGTGGAATTTTTAAGATGTAGATAAGATAAACCGTGATATGAAAATGTATAAAATGATAGAATATTTATTTTAAAAAGGTTAATAATTTAATTCTTAAATTAACAAAATTCTTAGCGGCACAAATGCAAAAATTTTTACAAATTAAAATGATACATAAAAAAATAACCACCTGAATTACATAATTTAGCAAATCTATTAATAGTAAACATGGAAAATGTGGATACTATTGACAATTTACAGTGAATAAGATCCCGTTTTAGATCTTGTTGGTCAGCTTGCAAAACGAGACGTGACTTATAACTCAGCGGTTTCTTATTTCTTTTTTCTTTCAATAATTCCGCATTCTTCATCTTAAAGTCGTCTCAGCGGAGATTACTATTGAGAGCACGATTTCTTCACGTTTCTCTCCCCTGCTCTTTCCTCTCCGATGCTCTCTATTTCGACCGATTAGCCGTCGCTTCCTAGTCGGCAGTCACAGTATTCGCGTGCGGTTCTGCCTATCTCGGTCTTCGTAAATCTAGGTAATGAGGCGTGACGAAATGCAGAGCGCTACCTGACGAACTGTAATACTGGGGACTGACGATTGGTTCTGATCTCGTCTTGTATTCATGGCAAATTCATTCGCTTAACTCACCTCGCATTCGCCATTCACAATTCGTTCTACAGAATATCTAATTTCCTGCCTCCTTATCCTTACAATCAGTTATAAATAAGCAGTTCAAAAAACGATTCAAGAAATTTAAGAAACATTCGGAGATACTATAAAATTAAATTCTATACCATTATGGCAAATAGAAATTAATTAAATATTACGCGTTCGCTTGCGCATTCATTATTATAATAAAATTATTATATTATAGGAATAAAACATAATTTGTAGTATTATTTGAAGTTACAATTTATCCGCAAATAATGTATGTATATTAAATGTTCCTCTCGCTTCTAACAATAAAAAAAATATTTCATTTTCTTTTTAATAATTTATTCTCCGCGTTTCAGTTCAATTGACTATACTTTTTAACTTCAGAAATAAGATTCTTTATATTAAAATTCACTTAGTTATACATTTACCGAAAATCAAAGTGGTTTCTAAAATCGATATGTAACATATGTAACGCTCGACATCGATTTTCGAAGTTCACTTCTTCATAAATTATATCCATCACATTTACTTTCGCTTAACGGCACGTCTCGAAGTTTCTCAAAGTTTCAGCCGTTAAATCCTTACATCATTTTACACTTTTTTTTATCTTGTAGCCTTCAATTAGAAACAATAACGTGTCGGGCGCAGAACGCGCGTGCATCAGCGTGAAATTTAATTCCCCGTCTCACAAAGTCGACGTATTCCGCGTCTTCGTTTCTCAGCGGAGAATATTAATCCGCCGTAAGGCTCGCCGCGAGAAAGAGAGAGTTAACGTCTCGACGGTTCCTTGTAAAAATCGTTATTCCGCGTCGTTGAGTCACGAGGATCCCGAGGAGGCCCGGTAGCGTCGGCGGCGCACGGCGGCAGACATTATTAAATTACATTTAGAAGCAGCGCGGAGAAAAGGCAAGGGGTGAGAAGGTGGCGAAGGAAGACGAGGAAAAGTGACGGGGAGAACGAAGCGAGACGATGGTGCACGCGGCAGGGGTTCCGCGGAGGTACGCGGTCGCGGCTGTATATATTAATTTGGCGTCGACAATACATATTCAAGTTGGAATTCATACGCTGTCAGAGACAGCGCGCTTGGTCGAGTGAATAGACAGACATTATGGATGTTGTACGGAAGCGGGAGAGTACCCGGGGGTACAGAGGGGATGCGTGCGCGCGCGCGCGCGCGCGGCGTTATGAGACCCACGGGGTTTCACGTACGCCTTGCGCCCGTACGACCGCAGGGAGCCGAGTGCGCGACATCGCCAGGTGAAGGGGAACAGGGAGAATATATCAAGTGGCGCGCGGGGGCCCTGATAGAGTGAACGGCCAAGGGGGAAGGGACTTTGCGTCGCACGTTCCACGGCGACGTGACATCCTATTCGGGAACACGGGCTGCATGTAACGAGCGATTCCGAAACTACTCTTCCACCGTCCATCGGAGGAGAGAGAGATTCTATACGGCTGCCATACGCGCGCATTCGTCAATCCCTCGAAATTCGGAGGAATCGTCGCGACACTTGTGTTAAAGACTGTCAATGACAAAAGAAGGATGTGTTCCTGAGCGATACAAGAACCATTTTTTGCTAAGATATTTGGTAAAAATATTTATGTAATAAAATAATTTAAAAAAGTCAAGTCGGAACGTGGATGTTCGATATGATAAATAAACGTTACATTAGCTCAAGAATCTGTTCGAGTCGTTTAAGTGTTAGAAAACACATTGCAGCATGTACACGGCGAGACGGTAAGCAGATTTCAATTACGCTCCTAATGCGAAGCACCATCTCAATAACATTCGACTTTCGATGCGTGCGCAATCGACTGTAATGCAACTCTCATTACTTGTTCTACGAAAAAAGAATAACGTTATGAGATTGTATAGTTAGATAATCATTAGTAATTGTCACAACGTAGTGCGGTGAAAAGAAAATAAAATACAGTGATCGGACTTTGTAAAGATATGAACATGATATCTCATATCAATATTACTTTTCTTTTTCATAAGAGCGCAGAAGAATCTGTCCACCTATCGCTGGCTAAAAATATTTTAATTTATCACTCACGAAAACGTATGAATTATTCTTTGTCTAATAAGACATTTTACACAACAAATTGTAAATTGCTCTGTTAAAAATTGTTATTTTGCATTATCAATATCCATTATTTGTTCATTATTTTCTACTATATAAAATGTTGCCTGTGTGTTTATGTGCAATAAAAATAGCAATGTTTTGCAATTTGTAATGTTATTCAGTATAATAAAATATATAAAATTATATATACTGCGTTATCGCAAGCGACAATAATATTATCGTTTATTTTTGTTAATGATTCATTACAAAATACCGTTACAAAGTTACGAGTACGACTACGTTAAATGTCGATAAACTGTCATTCTCGCACAAGGAAAATTGCTTCATTCAAGAGACGGTTATTATTATAAAGTGGATAATATACGTTGTATGGTTCAGAATATTTACGATGCCAATATACGTTGATCTATGATTGCCACTTGTTAGTTACGAAATACTTGAGGAACAGGCATATTGGCGCCACGCACAGACTTTATATTCACTTATCCCAGTCGTAAATTTTATTCCACTCTTTATAGATTCTTGTTCTTCTCGCAAATTTGATCAACAGCCGCGTCGACATTCAGAAAGGACAAATCGAATCGCGTGAGCGACGAGCTCACCCGCCAATCGGGGTAAATTCGGTCTGAACAAGGAAAACGGAGCTAAGCGGAATCGACTGAGCGGAAGGAAAGAAGCCGCGCGATGGGCCCGTGGCCAACGTATATAGGGCGAAGCCGCGGATGTACGAGCGCGTAAATCACTGATGCGGAGACCGGGGATGAAACTTCGGGTCCGCTTGTGTAGCGGGCGGACGACGAAGCCGGAGGCCATAACTTTAAGCCGCTCGACTTGCTCGACAACGACGACGACGACGACGACGACGGTGAGAACGACGGCGAAGAAGCCACGCATCGAGTCGTGCACGGCCGACTTTCCGGGATTCCGGTGTTCCATTTACGGTGAAGGAGCGTGCGCGATTCGAGCCGGTACTCTCATCCGTGCCAGAAGCGATTGTTTTATACGGGCCAGAACTGGGGAATACGTTACGACTCGCCTAAACTGAATACGGAACGTGCGCGCCAGGAGGGAGAGAAAATGTTTTTCCCCGACGACGCCGGGCAAGAAGGAAAATTGCCACGGTCGCGCAATTTGTCGTGAGCGCATTGTCACAATTCTACGTTATACCTGTACATGAATACGATATATATGTAATTTCCCGGTGTAATAAATTTATTTGCACATTCCTCGCATACTACACGACCGGAATGAAATACGACCGGGAAGCTCTCCGTGAAAGTTATTTAAACAAAATAAAAAAATTTACTCTAAAAATATAAAAAATAAAATTGAGAAATTTATCCCGGAAAATTAAATAATCACTCACAAAGCATTACACACGGTGCAAAACGGTTACCGTTTTATATGCCATTTAAAACATTAATCAATTTTTTTTCTATTATATTTACTCAATAAATATTTTTTATGTTACCCGCTTTTCCGGAAAGTATTTGTTGAAATACTTAAATTTTGATAACTGTAAAAGGCGTTATATAATGAAGAAGTAAAATCTCCGTCTGGAATTTTAAAGAGGTGCATTGCGATATGCGTGATTCACTTTCTGCGTGCGCGCCGTTTATGGGACGCGCGCGCGTGAAAGTATGTCTTACCAGATACCATCACCCAACGGATGATTATTTCACGACACAAACGTAATTGTGAACTTTCGTTCTCGAACCAACCTTTTATTATCGCGAGACACGTGGTGCATGAATCTTCTATAGAATCACATGTTGCCGCTCGCAAAAGGGAATGATTGTATACGCTTATCATCGCTATTATTCTAGATGACTGTACCAAATATAGCTCTGTATTATGAAGTTTATATAAGACCTTTTAAAATTTTTTTATAAAATACTTACAGTATAATTTTTTTATAAAATCAGCGAAAGCGTTCTTTGTATTGCTAATTGTGATGGAAACGTATTTACTTCCGACAATTAATAATAATGAGATATACTTTAACATAAAAATTAAATTTTTTAATTTCTTGTCTACTTATCATTTAATTTTAATTTGAAATATACGTAAGAATAAACAGAATTTATTACTTTATGTATAACTTAAATATTATATCACTAATTTTTTTGTACAATTAAAATTTTATAGCAATTTCTTTAATAATACGTAATATGCCTTAATAATTTTCTCCCTTTTTTTGTAATATTTGTATACAGTTTAATTAACATTAATCGATATTCCTTCGTATCGAAAAGTTACGCAATCGATGGGGAACTCATTCGAAAGTGTAGGATCAAGGTAACCTTGGCCGGCCCTTCGAAAGGAAATCGATCTTTCGCAAAAGCGTCTCAAGAACGCGATCTCACTGCGTGAATATCACGTTTATACGTCAGTATGAGATGAAAACCGGAGAGACAAGTAGAACTAAAAGCAGCGCAATTAACGAGAGCGCGTTTTAACGAATCGCCATGGCACGCCGTACATACTTCACGCTGAAATTCAACGGGATAATTTTAATTAAAGCATGGTCCCGTCCGAGTTTTGGCCATCTGTAATTTACGGGAAAGTAGAATGTAGAATGCAATCAGTGATACAAAGTGATGAAATCATAGATCTCCATCTGACCTTCCATAAAATCATCGATGTATTATGTAATTTATATTTAAATAGAAATATAATTATATAATAATGAATTAATAATTACGATAATACAGCAAATATAGTTTAACTTTAAATTAGTAATTCAATTTGATATTTTATCAAATAATAAATTTGTAAAAAAATACAAAAAGGTATTAATATTGTATTAGTGACATTCATAGAATATTACTAATATTACAATAACCTGCGACCAGAATTTCGTATGGTGCTTTTAAATTGTAGAAATGTAAAAGTTACAAGCATTTATCTCATTTGTTCATCAAAATATTTCTTTTTAATTTTTGCGGAATACCTTAATAATATATTCTAGATGAAAGAATCATTAATTATAGTATACTCTTTCACATTTTATTGGGTTCTTTGTTCTATTGTCTTATGCAAAACAAAATATATTGTGGATTCTTCAATGAACAATTTACGAAATTTAATCAGCAAACGTCCGATCGATCTCATATTAAGTAAAAAAATTGTTCTCAATAAATCGCTACGTGTCTTAGATAAACCAAGTAAATAAATCCTGTCGAACAAACAACATAATGCAATGCATTTGCTCTACAGCTAACGTCGGTTAAACGACACCGACGAATCATTTCTCCACTGGTAATTTATTTCATTAAAAAGTTTAGCGCAATAATTTAAAGTTTCATCGTTTCGTGTCTTTTCTCCTATTCACAAGGCTTTCGCCGGCTCGTTAATGGCTCGATTAGCTCGTGAGAGTTTTTATCTCTTTTTCCGTTTATTCTACTTTCAAACCGATGGATAATTCAAGCACGTTCTGCGATCACCGATGATGCAAAATGCGTATACCATTCGATCCCTCGATCTATAATATCCGTGCGTCACTTCTAGCGCTCAACGATACCCATTAATGATGATTTCTCCATCAAACAGTGGGAGTCACAATGTTCGATTGTTATGCATGCTTCCATTATTCTGCAAGTAAATTACGCTAAATTCGATGTAAAATTAAAAATCCGGTGTATCGTGTAATTATATTATTTAATTCTGATATTATCCTCTTCAAGATGAATTTACTACTGATTCCGAGCGTCAGACGTAAAAAGGCATTAAGATGAAACGCGAATATTTCTTAATAAGTTTACGTGAAACTAAATTTTTGCAACTTGCTTTCATCTGAGCTCTGAATGTGCATTACAGAATATAACATAGCTGCGATGCATTTTTGATAAATTAAAAATAAAGAGAGAAAAGAAAGTTGCAATCTAGAAGCGAGAATATTATTACATAACTGCATCGTATTTCTACTCTATCTACATCTAGTTGTCTGCAAGTATTAGAATATTTTGTATTTATCAATATTGAATGTCCAAAATTGTGCAGAAATTGCCGACATTGGATGACCGCTTAACAGAATATTCCCAGCCTAATTATAGTGATCTACTACAACTGTAGCGATAACTTTTCTGTTTTTCAGTTTGCTCGTCGTACGTGTGTTATTATCCTCGAATTTCTCTCTCTCTCTCTTTCTCTAACAAAAAATGTCAATCTTACCCCGAGCCAAATGTCTCTGATAAATTTTTTTTACAGTGGCTATACTCGACGCTTTCGAGGGTTCTCCGCCTGGAGCTCGTCCTGGGCGGATCTGATGTCTCCCTAGTCTACGGTCTGAACAGGTTCGAAGAGCGGCAACAAGGGATACGGAGACGAAGCACGACGAGGAAGAACACAAGGACCAGGAGGAAAGGGAGAGAGAGGTCTGACTTTGTTGTTCGTAGGTAGGTTTACATGGCCAATCTCGCTTTGATGTCCTTTCCCCCCTTAGCCTCCGGATCCCTCTCGACCTTCCAAACAACGACACAACCCCTTTACGGCGGAGGGGTACGTACTTTGCGCGATGTGTGTCATGTACAGATACGTGGATGACGATACGCACACGCTCATACATCTTGGTCCTATTCTCCAGTCTCATATTTAAGAGCGTATAATGACTATAGTTAGTAAACTACCTATACCGAGCCGAGAATAGTGAATATAAAAAACAAGTACCAGAAATTTCTACAAACAAGAATGCAAAAATAAATTCAATTATCTTTTTAATTTAGATCTTCCCCTATTTATGCAACATGCTATTTTGTACATCAAAATTTTATAGCGTTTTACATTTCAATTATTGATAAAACAATCGTTGTGTTATCGATCTTATAAAAAGATTATATCAATTACGAAAGCTAGTTAAATTACAATGTTTAATGTTATTTTTTATAAAGGAATATTCTTCATGAAGCATAACATATACATTAGCTGTTAACATGTATCTAATTATTGCATTCCCCTACAGATTATCCGATCTTCCCGACTTGAAGATAAACCGGGGCCGACAATGAAATTCTCAATTAATTGACCGACTCTGCGCTGAAATCCGCCGTGTCGTTCAGTTCGGCACGCCCGTTATTTCGAATTTTAACATCTTCTCCCGTCTCGTGCATCGTGTACTACCAAATCGGTCGTTTCGATCGCAATCGCAAGCGCGGTCCATAAATTCAGTCAGCAGTCGGTCCGAAGCCGCTTGTGGCACGCAATCGAGAAGAACGCTCAAGAATTCAAGACACAGAAGATGAAGGTAATTTCTCCCGACGGCTCTTTAGTTTGCATGCCTCGAACCGAACACCTGCGACCTCGTATCGGCCGATCTTGCCCGACGTATCAGTAAAGCCGACGACCACTCGTAGCATGTCCATCGTTTGAGAACGTCGTTCTTCCGAGCGCGCGGTATCTTCTTTTTTTCGCACAAATGTCATATCGAATATGTACACTTTTCGTTACGAAAAATTAAGTTGCTAAACAAGTTGAAAGATCTTGAATAATAACAGCGACCGGTAGCGAATTAAAATACTTCAAAGTTCGGAAATAATTCTTTTTATTTTGTGATTTTTCACAGTGTTAATGCTAAAAGTTTATATAAAAAACTTTCGAGAAACGTTAAAAATAATCGCTCTTAATTTTTAGTAAGAATTATTTGTATAATTTTATCTCTTTGTCGATCAATAATTGTATAATGCTAAAACTAAAATTTGAAAAAATCTAAAAATACAACAAATAAAACTAAAAATTTTCTATCAAGAATGTAACGCACATGCTCTCCTATTCGTCCTCTCGACTGAAAAGTCACGCGTGCTCGTAATATGCCGCAAGAAGTTAGAGAATTTCAATTCACGTCTATCACATCGTATATAAGCTAACATCGATACCGGCCAAGAGGTTGCACATTTCCGCGGGACATTTAACTGAAGTTTTACGCGATCTGATGGCCGACGTGTTACAAAAGAGCGGCCGTTCACCAGCTCACCGCGTTTATGCATTGCGTCGATATATCGGCACGGCAATAAACTGTGTGCGCGTGACCGGAAAGCCGCAACGCAAAGTCGTAATCTTGCAAACGGTAAGTTGCGAAACGGGCGTAATCGCGCGTTCCCCCGCGCACGGATCTCGTCCGCGCTTATTTATTTGCAATTCCGCGTTAATTCGGGAATTTATGCAGCCAACGATATCAACGCCGCACGCAGGCCCGAGTCTCTCAGGATATCCCTTAAGTTTATACGACCGGTTTCACCGCTCCCCTTTTAGTTCGTCGTTGATATATGCGTACGCCTTTCTTTTCAATAGAAAGAAACTTGATCTTCACTCCGAAGAGAGATGAGTTCTCGCTATGTGACTGCAATAACAAAAGAAGATATGAAAATTAAAGTTGAAGTGTCAATATTTGTGTGTATATTAAAAAATAATTTAATTCAATGAAATCGTAAATAGGTATCAACACGTATTAATTAGTTTCAATTGACTGAATTTATTATAATTATATAATATTTATTTTATAATATATATGAATTTATTTTAATTATTCACGCTGTATATACGGAAAATTAATTTTAAGTAATTAATTAAATCCAAAATATAGTCGATTCGAATATAAGATTCAGCCTGAATAAATAAGATGCGAGCGACGGATTAAATTCAGATCCATGTATACTTTGAATAGAGAGATTATATTAACAGTGCGATATGGTCTAATTTCTTAGTCGCTAGGACTAAAACCTGACCGGAGCTAAAAACAAGAGTGCAACGAGAGTCTCATTCCTCACGTACACATATGGCACTTGCACACATACTCCCGGATCCGTGCAGTCTCCTCTTCACTTGTTGCGCTTTACGCGAACACAAGGAAGTCATTTCATTCGCCGCGACATTTCGCGAGCGCGAATTAATTGTCGACGTTAAATTATACCGTTCTTAATCCGCCCCAATCGCGAAAGTCCGAGACATTTCATTACGACGGCCCATAAAACGCTGCTCTAATTTTCCATGTTGAAGATTAGATAGCGTAGCTTCAGCGCTCGTTGACGCTAACTATTTCCCTGAGCGATATCTATCTAGAACACCGAGATTATAATACTCACAATTAGAAACGTGCTGATTTACTAACACACATTTAAGCAAAATTCTCATACGTATACGTATCATGATTACGTGATATGATCGTTTTCTTCTGAGATTTATTATTAACAGCCGTTTTATGAAAGCGCATCAGAACAATATATTTGCTAATATTTTTATATTTTTTAATATAAATAATCTTAAATTCTTAATATTAAAATATCAATTGCATCCAAAATATATTTTCTTCTAAAGATTTAGTTTAAAACTTGTTATTAAATTTTGTCAATTTTTGTCGCAATTAATAAGACATTTCTTTCGAAATAAAATAATAAAAAAATATGCAAGTCTACGTATCCTATCTCCATGATTACGTGTGATTACTTATAAATTTTTTCAAATTCTTGCTATGGACCAAGAGACCGCAACTAACGATTCCCATTTCGAGACATGATCTCGTTACTTTCATTATCGCGCAAGTTGCACAAGGCTCCGTGCGATACGTCCCCATATACGTAATGCGCTCGCTGTGCGTCGTGAGCGGGAATCTCTACGGTCCATAAAGATTTTTATGGCGACGTTCTGCGCGCGGTATCAGGCGGTCTCTCTCGGTTTCCTAGTTGGCCCTGACCGCAACTCCTCGTTCCGCAAGGTAATACCGGCCGAGGATCGTCGACACTCGTAAAATCGCGATGAACACCGGCACGACGTTGAGAGAACGCGAGGCAGGGGAGATGATAACGCCATCCGATATCTGCCTCGTTTGTGTACGATTATGCAGCTCGATCGATTAACTGTACACGGAATTATTGCTTGGTTTGACAGAGCAATCGAGAGAAATCTGACGTACTGGGTATATATGCGGTGGATATGTCTTCGGCTCGTTCTGCATATGCTGGATTTGCGGTAATGCATGCCAAAGATGCAATTATAAGGAGAAATCGGTTATCATGGATCTATTGAAACGTTCGTTAAGATATCGTAATAAGATAAAAACAGAGTTATTTGAAATAATTTTTAAAAAAAGTTCAAAGCGCGTGCTCAAGCAGAAAGCAAGATAAGCTGGGACGTCAGGAAAAGACATATTTAATGTATATAGAGATTTTACATGGAGAAGTACCGTAAATCTTCTAGATATAACTTGAAATTTTATCGCAAAGAACGGAAATTTGATAAATAATTAGAATGGAAAATTAATAACTTTGTGTGTAAATCTTAATTATGTCACATAAATTAAAAAGGAAGATTTTTAATAAAATTCTTGTTTCAATATGCAAAGTATCACAAAGCTACGGCGACGTATATCGATGTATGGTAAAAAGAAAGAATTTCTACAAGAACGGTGTAGAAAACCTAGCGCTCTGAACGATGGGAAAGTAATGAATTATACTGAAAGTTGCCTAATAAGTGTGCCCGCTCACGTGCATAATCGTGCAATTAGTTTGATTGCCCAGAGGTAAAGTTTTTTAATAATACGTAGTCGCTTACAAAGTTCCGCAAGGCAAATACGTTATGGAAACACGCCGCCGGCGTACGAGTTAGTTACGCAAGGAAATCTCCTCGCGCCATAAAGATTTTTACGGGTACATCTTACGTGTCTCGCGCTCGGTACTCTGATGCTCGTTTGCCCACCGACCCTGACCGCAACTTACGCGGTAATACGATCAAACATCGCGAAGGCTCGTAAAACCTCGATGAACATTGTAGAACATTATATCGGGATAGAGGAGGAAGACGACACAGTCGAGAGACAAAATAATGCTGAGAATACACGACCAGGATCATACAATAAGATAATTTATGCATTATCGCTCGGTTTCGTTAAGCGAACATATGCAAGGCGATAAGATGGTCGTATAAATCACTCACGAAGCACAAGTTTTCGCTAACAATGTAGCCGCAAACAATATTTTGAAAAGATAGCGGTTATTGCTTTATACTGTCAAACTAATTCGAATAAGATTTAATAAACAAATATATCTAATATAAAGTCTACTGATATTAAATATACATTTAAATATACAGTTATAGCTTGAATGTTTAATTTTATTTTTAACTTTATTTTTAATTTGCAATGTAAAACACATTTTTCAAATAATTATTCATGCAAGTATTTATACTTATATGACACGTAAGTGTGTATGTATATGTATACTATTTAAAATTTTAGCATTAGAACGATTTTAGTATTAGAATGTGCAACTTATTGATGTATTATTTTGGAAACAAAATTTATGCAGAAAACTTAACAATTCCTTAATATAGCAGCTCTCTGTTTCCCCCACATGTAACTTTATTTCACTGGTCGTTAAGTCTCCCAGAACAATCCCTCGGTTTATAACTTTATAATCATTCTATACCGAGAAGCGAAACATTTCTCGCTACACCTGCTAGCGCTGTAAGCCGGCGCGAGTTGCCGCACGTGGAGTAACAATGCGGGATGCGGAAACTTTCGCGCGTAATCGTCGAATTTGCACATAAATCGGCGGAGGACGTCACGCTCGCGCACACCGTGCGATTTATCCCGCTTACAGACAATTATTCACGCGCTTACACGAGGCGACGCGATACAGCAAGCTTTCCGGACAGAAATTAATTTCGCGATAAAAATCTGCGGGACTCGTAAAAAATTTTTACGGATTATTCCTGCGGCAGCCTCGAGCCGCAAACGGCGTGTCTCTCGTGACAATACGACTGCAAATCGCGAGCGATCGTAAAGCTTGACGTATATCATCGGTGTTTAAACAGCGAGAGAGGTCAAAAGCCTCGCGAAGAGGGAGACAAGGTAAATCAACGCAGAGATGGAGCAAGAAAAGGAGAGGCAGAGAAGTGGACTGCCAATCGCCGAGGACATTTACGTCCAATTATTCAGTTTAATTAACCGTCGTCATTAAACACCTTGGCCTTTAGCGATTTGCGATGGGCACGTAACGGCGCGCAGAATGCTCCTCGCGCGATCAAAGATCAGCTGCGGTCGCAACTTTCGCTTTTATGGCGAAACTTTAGATTTCGTTGGCCGCGTCTACGTTGGCACGTTCTCATCGTCGTACAAAATTTACGGATGCTTTGATAAAGATTATAGGATTTTATTGTTTTTCGACAAACTTGAGATTAAGCCTATTTGCACAAATTTAAATTAGGCTTTGGTAACAGAATTTAAATTCATTACCAAGAGATCAAGCTTTGAAATATAAAAACAGAAAAGATAATATTCAAAGAAAAGAAAGTTGTTTATATGTTAATTGAAAGTGCATTTAACTGAGGACGCTTAAAAAATAATCCCAAAAATAACATAAAAATCTGTTTTATTATATTTCATATAAGATATAATGACAAAAGTGTTTAATTATTTTTCTCTGCAGAACTGATAAATACGAAATTTATGTACATACTAAAAGAATAACGATAACATGCTTCATATATCGCAATTATTGTTATGTCATCGAAAAGCAATGTGCAATGAACCGGAATGAAAATAAATAAACATTTCGTATCGATTACAATAATTGATGCAATAGAATGGAAAATTACTATTAAATTACTATTGCGTTTCTTATTAAGCATCGACTAGCATTATTAAAAATGGACGGACATCATAGGTCCTATTAACGCGTAAAAAAACAGGGAGTGCCTTGTGTCGTTGCTCGCGGTGCGATCGCTTTCGCCTTCCTTTCGCCGCGAGCAGTCCTGAAATTTTTTTACACCACGCGCACGTAAATCCCGGCGAATTTAATACTCGTCTTAACGTCTGCGAGCGGTATGCAGATTTACGACGGCAATTTATTACACATTTTAAAGCCGATGACGCGGAAAACGTGAGGGGGGGGGGGAGGGTGCAGTCGAAGGCGACGACTCTACACTCTTCCACCGCGAGCGAAATCGCGAGAGATCGAAGCGGATTATCGCGTTAGATCCCGTTATCTCGATCTACACCCGACGACATTCGATCGATTCTCCGATGATTGGTGTACGATAGAAGAAGAAAAAGAAGCGTGATGTAAAACGGAAAGAAAAATTCGCCGTCGTTCGGAAGCAGGGATGAACGAGCCAACGAGACATCGCGGTGAATCGACGATTCGAAATCTCGTAACGGGGCGACGGAGTAACTGCGACAAGACGGAGACGGAGAGAGAACAGGACCAAGTCGCGTATTAAAATCGGCATAAAACGTTATTATCCAACGGCGTAATTCCGCGGTACCCGATGGTAAGCTTCGGCGAGAACCGCGGACTCGCAGTCGCCGGCATGGAAACTCCAAGTGAGAGGGTGGATTCCATGCCGAAGTTGGAGATAATGCACTCCCCTCATCTCCCCCTTCCTCTCTTCCTCACAACTCGCCTCAGCGATTTGCCCGCGCGCTTACCTTCTCTCCGTCGCCGCGTTCTCTACCACCTAGAACCAAGAGTGAAGAATTCAATATCAAATTCTTTTAAAAAGAACCCGCGCACACCAGGGAAGGGATGAAGGACGCCGCGAGGAGAGCAAGAAGATATTGCTGCATTCCTACGGTACATAATGAGCTGTGAAATTTCGAGAAGGTCACCGTCAGCGGTCCGCTATCGGCCGCAGGAATTATATTCCTCGAATCCCAACGTTGGGATGGCTTTGCGAGAGAATTCGAACTTACAAAAAAAAAAAATTAGAGAAATAGTTCTTTCTGCATTCTGATTGAAAATCGGCAGATGCATTTTCTTGCGTTTCGATGAAAAATCTTTATATATTTTTAATTTGTAATTTGTATCGAATATCACGAGATTTCTTATTTTTCACGAATAGAACGCTTACGCGGAAGACGGAAATAATATCTAGTGACGGCGAGAAGTATCAGATTTTTATATCGCTCATAATAGCATCATATAGCATCTTATTCTCGATATTTATAGCAGAAAGACAACGGAAAATGACACTTAACATCGTCCTTCGTAGAGAACCGATGAATCCTCGATTCTCGACGAGTGTAAACAGCCAAATGGCTGAGAATGAATAGCATTTATGGACGTAGCATAAACAATCCGATATCGAGACGATGAGATTGCGTAATGAAATCTTACGTCGATCTCGAGAAGTAAAAGTGTGCGAGTGTGAACACACGATTCGACAATAACTGTCGAAGGAATCCCGAAAGCGACTGCTGAAATGACGACACGACTGTCCACCCGGACGGCCTTGAACTCTTGTCCCCTCTTCTTTCTGACGAAATTAATCGAAGCCGCAGAAACTCGATCATAAATCATACGCGTTTTAACTCCACCCACCGACCGTATGATCTAACACCTGGCACGTAAAGAGTTCCCCCCCCTCCCCTCCCTAGCTGGCGAGGTCGTAAACCATCTTCCGGAACACAAACCGCTATCACCGGGGTAGGTACTATCTCCCAGTGCTTACTGGAACGCCGTAAACTATTCCGCTAGTGAGCGTCTTTAAGACTTTGTGCGGCTTCTTTTCTCCATGATCTGGCGCAAAAAGATACGGCATATCGAATCTTGATCATGGTTTAAAACTTTTCGTACCACACACGAGATTAAGCGGAGACGAAACTTCTTCCGTTAGAAATGTACATGTGCGAGAGACAATCGATAATGTACAAAATAATTAATCTGATATCATTACGACGATTATCACTCGTGAATCTTATATTCATTTGTATCAATGCAGATTAACTTTAATCTCTTTAATTTGCTTTGTATGTTTTTTCGATTTTTAGAATTAGAAAAAGATGAAAAGTAAATTAAATCGAGATTAAAATTAATCTACATAGAAATAGATATTAGACACCTAAAAAATATTGAAATACTTTAGACTTTTGTATTTTCCTTTACAAATTTTTTTATATCTAATAAATAAAACAATTTATGAATATAAAATAAAAATTTAAAAAATTTCTTTACATACAATAAATAAAAACGACAAAAGATTCTAGTTTTCATCCTTAGAATAAATTGTTCGCAAATTATTATCAACGATCGATCTATATTCACAGATACCAGAGACGTTAGATTATCCAATTTATTCTTACTACGAACATTGTCGTTGTTCCATTCGCATCCAAAGTCGACCGCCGGATGTATAAGGGAACACAAATAACTTTCTACCATAAATACGCACGTAGATCTCGCAGCGGCATGCATTATGCATATCGCATTGGTTGCCGTTGATTGCGATTCGTACCGAGGCTACTACCGGTTTTACTTCCGCACGAAAAATTGGTATATTTTTAACGCATCGCCAAGCAAGTCTGTCGTAGTCAGTTTGCACGCCTCGTTCAGCCCAAGAAATGAAAGTTTAGTTACGTGTTCCTGAATTTTTTTCACTTACCACTAGTTTCAAGATTCTTCGTAATCTATTCCATGATTATCGTAAGGAAGAGAGTTTCAAAGAGTTTTGCCATTACCTGAAACAGAAAGCAAATTCTTAATTAATATAAAACATTCAATGGCTAATAATATTTGTTTAATAAATAAAAATAATAATTGACATAAAAAAGGCTTTGTTTTCTGTGATATTATTCAAAGTTTTTTTTTTCATAATGTACAGGGTAATGTTTAAAGTATCTTTCTGAAAAATCATTATTTAAAAAAATATATAATCTTTCCTCTAAAGATTTTCCTTTTATTTGCTTTACGTATTTTTGATGTATTTTGATGATTTTCATGTAAAGCCTTCAAAACTTTTAACAAATGCAAAGTCTTAATATTAAAATGACCGAAGAGACAAACTTAATACTTTAAATAGATTTGAATACAGGAACGACAGGGAAAAAATACCAGATGCTAGAACTGATTACATCAATGTCACTTAGCGTTAACTAATTCGATATTGTCTTATACGAAAGGTGTCACAGTCTAGAAAGGGACAGCAAATCGCTATCCCGAGTTAATTAAATCAGATTGTTAGTGCAACTCAATCCCGGCATTAATGTATATAATAGCTAACAGAATCGCGTTGCATTTCACCTGATCGCCCAATCTGCTCGAGTCTCATCACGTTGTTTAAATGAGCTTAATTCTAGCGGAACAATATGGAACAATATACGAGCATCTTTCGTTATATTTGAAAATGATGAAGCAGCTACTTTAACACAATTGACTGTAATTCTTACGCAATTATTTGTCCTATTAACACGTATATATGCATCTATATTCTACAGATTGTCAGTACACAAACCACGTAATTCAGTTTGCAATTTTTTTAAAAATTAGAACTTTTGGAGATGAAAAGAAACCTGTTTCGTTTCGCGATTACTGATTTCAAATGAATTTAATATACGCGTGAATTTGTGTAATTTCAATTATGGTTGCGGTTAGTGTCTTACAATTTATTAATCTCTTTCATATTCGCATTTTCTTTAAACTATATTTTTATCTGGAAAAGTCTCTCTCTCTCTCACACTTTCAGTACGACGTTTATGCGACCTTTACGCGAACTTTGCCTGCTTCCACTTCCCCTATCTTTCTCTCTTCATCCCTCTCCATCCCTTTCGGTTTCTCGCTTCGGCTCTTACGTTTATTTCATTCTGCGCTTCCTCCACCCTCTCGTGGCAACTCCGGAGCCACCCTCGCCGTCGACATCAACAAACATCTTGATTATACCGTGAAAGCCGCCTCGACTACGAGTCCTGACTAGAAGCTGGAAGACTCGCCCATCGGAGCCGACGAGAGGTTCCGTTCTTTCCCACCCCTACTGCGCGTTCTCTTAACTTCGCCCTCGAGCTTTACTCTCTTTCCCGCTCCGGGGCTGCCCTTCCTTTTCGCCCGCCTCTATCGCCTCACCTTCGTAACGATGGAAAGCATACGAACACTGGAAGCCGCCTGGTAGTCTGGTAGTATATTTGCATGCGAAATTAATGCCTTTCTATTTCGGTCCGAATTAAATGCAAGTTTGCATAAAGAAACGGCGATTTATTCGTTTATTCTTTGGGGGTGAACGGGAAAGGGGCGGAGGCGACGACCGAGGCGAGAAGGGGACGAATCACCGCGGCTTTCTATCCATCCGAATCGAGTTCTTCAAACCCTCTTGCAATCAGAACGAACGGCATAGTCGTTCTTCTTGCCTTTCTTCCCCTTCGACCGCTCTTCCACCTCTCCCTCCCGCTTTCTTTCCTTCCAAGAGGGAAACGGCAAGAAAGTAAAGAGACTCGAGGGCGCGGATGTACGGCACCTGCCCGCGTTTATATCATTTTATCCCGGGTATCCTTCACCAACCGACTGACAACGATCAAATGACGACTTCGTAAGTGACGTTAGAACTCCTTTTCGTTACGCTTCGGCTAACTCTTTGTACCGAGATCGCCTTGATGTATCGTTCAAACACGACTAGTAGATTTTTCATTATAGAAATAACGTTCTAATTTCAGAAAAAATTTTAAGAGAACGAAGAATCGATAGAAAAAAATATAATGTACAATTTTAATGGGCAAATTGCGAGCATTCTGACGAATTATTAAATATATGATTTAAAAAACAATAAAGGTAATTTAATTAATGAAATAAAATTATGAAATTATTACAAATCGCAAATGTTTAATGTATAAAGTTCGCAGACATTAAAATATATTAATTTTATATTAATTTTCGTGACAAAATAATTTTTTAAACTACAAAATTAATTTGCTCTTTTTCAAATTCTCTCTTCTATAAAATAGTATTACATCTGCAACGTCGTTTTTTTTTTTGTTAAATCATGTGTTTTGTCACGTCATTAAAGTGTCGCTACTGTATGTTTTACGAGTTTAATAAAAATTAGAATGGTATCAGCAGTGGTAAGAAAAAAAAAGGATGGAACGCTGATGGTGAATGCTGGTCGTTGAGCGATGCATGCATGCGACTAGAAAACGACCTGCGAGCATACCTAAGCGCAACTACTGGCAATATATTACAAAGTCTCGTTACTTTTGTTTCTTTTTCCATCGTTAACGCGCGTATATGCACATCCGTACGCTAGAATGCCCTTTAGTGTGCGAAAGAACAAATTTTCTCCCTTGAATCGCTACGAAAAAGACCAACAACTTCGTAATGAAGTGTAGAATAATGGTGCGATTTCTTGTAGCCAGAAAAATATTTATGGTGACTTTTTCCATTTAATATCTGGAAAAAAAATCGAAATAATTTATTATAACTACGTATATTTATTACAATTTATTAAATAATTATTGAATATAAACTCAACATAAATTTCTATAAAATAAAAATATAATACATATCTTTAATAATTAATGTATAAATGTGTGATATTTTTTATAATATAATAAAGTCAATCATTTTTTTATTAAAATTTTTTAAATTAAAATAACTTGCTTTTTGAAATTTTAGAAAATATCTCCATGATCGAGTTTTATGCTGAACAATATTTATGACTTGTTAAGCAAACCAATAATATTTGATAACGCCACAAATTTTTGCACGTGTCACGATTTTTTCTGTGTTCTCGCGTGTTCTCGATAATCGATAATATCGACAGAAGAGAATGTTGAAGAGAAACAGGGCAGAGGATACGAATTACCTTATAAATCGGCGTTTAGAAAGGTGAATATTTCGTAGAGCAAACATCGATAAAAGACCACGCTCGTTCCTTAAATTCGTCGGGAAGACTTTTCAATGGGCGAGGAGAACAAGTATACAATTACTTTGCTGCACGGAGAGCTTGCCTTTCTTTCTTAGGGACCTAACCATTCGGTATTCTCGACGTGACCTATCTCTCTTCGTAATATCGTTATGGTTACTCATCATCCTTAATGCACGTTTGGCACACACCGTCGTACGCGCGAGGTAACTATTCAGAGAAAGCATAGTCAAAGAACGCGTCCCTCAGCAGTTAATCGCCCCCGCGAATTACATTTCAGAGGTTCAAAAGAATTTTATGGCTACTCTTGCCGCGAGAGGGTGCCGCGGGGAACGATAACGGCGAAACTTGGAGAGGATTCTTAAGCCAACTGCATCTTATATACTTCATACGGAGGTAGCTCGTTAAGCAATTTATTTACATTAACTTCTGAATACCCAGAAATTTTATGGAAAATGTAGTCTTAAATAAATGTTTATCGCTTCCAAGTTTTACGACTTGGAACATCGATTTTAGATAAATTGAGAGAAAAGTTGAGAGAAATTCATTCGCCGCGAAAATGAATTTCTTATCTGCACAATCAACTATCGATTTTGTTTTTTCTTTTTTTATGAATTGCTCGTCCTACAAAAATTACGATATTAATCATCTTCTTGAAGTAACAAATATCTATTACATTTTTCTTCTTTCTTGTCTTCTATAAAATCAATTCTTTTGGTAGAAATTAATAATAATCCAATAATAATTTTGAAAGTAAATTTCTCTCGTCACTTTATAGAAACTCAATTTTGCAAAGTGGATTCTCGAAAATTTCTAGTTTATCCATCTCACGCAGAATTATTTGTCGCGCTCGAGTAATATAAATTGTAATAATTCTCTGGCCTCTGATAAACCTATATTGTGTGACATGTCAAATTGCAAAAATACAAGATCAACGTTCCATCGGTGTTCGTTCAGTATATAGCGTTTGTAACACGCCGTCGTTATTGTTACGCGTGCGATCTGTATGACATAACGATGGATTTTTATTACCACATCACTGTTACGTAATAACGCGTTGTCGCCCACCAAAGTTATTGCTGCAACAGCTATGCAAGTTGGGCTACGTAAACATCGGAGTACGTGATTTTCAATGTGGCTTTTTCTTTCAATTTCTAATTAATTTATTGCAATACTAATTGCAGTCTATGTTCGCTGTCGTTGAGAATGCTCTGATCGAAATCATGCTTGATAAGTATTACATTATAAATTGTTATAGATATTTTGCGATAGGAATATAATTCACGTTAATAAAAATTTAGACTGCATATGTTAGTTAAGCATGCAATTTCAGTGATGATTGGAAAATATATTAAAAAATGGATCGGAATCTTTTTAGGATTATAATGATTACCATCAGTTTGTGGCAATAAAGCCTGTTCGTGAGTTCCAATTAAATCCAGAGATTATTATGTGTATCGTATACTCGCTCTCCCGCCCCTCCGATCGTAAGGCACTTGCATATATCTTGCTTATCTTGCTGCATCGAAGTTGTGCACGCACATGCACGTGCATTGGTACAACGTTAAGCGTAGAAACCCCCTCGCGTGTGCCGCGTGATCGGCGCGCGTGTGGAAAACACAAGAGCGAATGGGCCTCGGCTTCCACGTATTCGCGTTTGTAAATTGAACAGCCGACACGGAGAGCGTGTATGTACGTGCAGGTGCATCGCGGATGCTCGCCGCGCTTAGAAGCGCGACGTATCTATTTATGGAACTTACAGCCGGACTACACCGGACTTAGTCTAAAAGTTGCGGCTTATTTAGCCAGGTTTATTTACAGACTCGGCTAATCGTTCCCTGGAATTTTATCACTGTAACTTATTCTTGAGCCAAGTCTTGCGGAAACGGGCTTTAAACATTTATGACGCAGGTGCACCTGATGAAGAGCACATAGAAGCGAAGGTGTATACAGTCCCGCAACTCTTGTTTAGTTTGGAAACTCGACTATAATGCCGAGGCAACGCTCGAGGCGGGAGAATGAATAAGAATTTGCTGTTGCGACGTTGCTCTATGTTTTGCATCGCCAAGACAAATTTCATTCGCAAATGCGCAACGAAATTTCCTTTCAGAAATTAAGAGGACTTGGTATCCGATTAAACATCGTTTTACATGCAAATTGATTGGACGATTATATTTATCAGCTTGATACCTGCAGCGTTGACTTACGGTGGCATATCCTGTCTCGGCGGAGTCACAGTCGATCGGTGTCTTATACCTCATTTGGCTGTGATCGCCGTGTCGCCAGGATGTGTGCAGGTATGCATGACGCACAGACGTACACATCTGGCAGGTCGATATATACGCGTATGCAAACCATACACTGTATCGATACCCATATTCTGTCAACCACACGTATGCTACTACACGCGCAGCTGCAAATGCATGTCTGGCAGCGATGATCCAATAGCGTTCGCTATTCATGAGAGCCTTATTAGCGGTAACGGACGTGCGTGCACGCATTAAGACATATTTGGCGAGTCATTAGCAACGTCTGCGCGAGATCCGCGAATGGTATTGACACACGATTCGATATCCTTCGACGCCGAAAGAATTGAAGTTCAAGCGCCCGATACTCACGTAGAATATTACTTTAAGTGTATAACGAGAAAAGCAGTCCTGTTATTAAAACTATATATGTATATACATGTATATACATGAAGAGAGAGAGAGAAATGTTGGCAACAACCTTAACATATTCATGCAAGATCATTACATATTTTAATATAAACTTTAAAAATTTTGCAATGTTAAAGAAATTGGATTTTTGAGTATAACAAAGTGGATTTGATAGTGAGACTTGATAATATGTCAGGCTACTTTCAAATTTTAATTTCTCGCATGCTTCAATACATATAAGTAATTAAATTATTAAATATATATGTATATTCGCGCGTATATAGAAAAGAAGATTCGTGTCGCACGCACGTGGCGGTCACGATATGCAGATAATACCCGGTGCGTGCTTCTTCAGAGGTAAATACACAGATTCCCCGTCGTATGTAACGGGTATCGTGAATGTGCCGTAAGTAGCCGGCGTTATTCCGGTGCGCACAGAAACGCAGCTGCATCGATGCACGTATGCATGTATGCACGTAGCGACGGCTCTCTGCGTGCGGCTGGAGACCGCTGCTATCGCGGCGGCCCATAAAGTTCGAATGGAATTGGAATACAGTGCCGACCAATGTCACTCGTGTTACCGTGGCCCGTTGCCGTGGCGCACATACAGCTTCATTAAAGAGCTGTAACGCCGCGCCGCGCCGCGCGTTCGCATTTCGAAGCGATATAATACTACAGTAACGCCTACGCGATGCGGAAATGCGATTTTGCAACGGTGGGAAATACCGTCGGAGCGAGCCGTGATTCATTGAGTTCTGTTACTCGTCCTCTCGCAATCCGGCAAATTCGTCATGACTTTAACGAAGCCGATGGAACACGGTACAGAATTACACGTAGAATCAAGAGAATCGTGCGCTGTAATGTGCGGATATTGTTACAAGAAATGCTAGGAGAAAAAACAATTTGAAAAAATTGTGGAAGTCTTTAAAAGCTTATTTTATTTCAAAGTAAGCCCTTTGGGTATCTGTATATATATATATATATATATATATACTGATTGGTATCTTAGAAATATAAAAAAATAGGGTGAAAGTATAACTGCTGAGTTTCAACGAAATATATTTGTCCATAAAATATTATGTGCATTTAAAAATTTTCATTAATTTTTTTGGAAATAAATACTTCGTATTTATATGCTTGATTACATAACTTTGAATTTAATCTAATTATTTAAGGGATTATAAGAAGCTCGTGTGTGTCATAGCGTTTTATTCGCATCCACAAACAAACGAACTACATGTTCAATCTACTTTTTCTCAACGGCTTTATCGTCTCCAGTCGGCTTGCAGCACTCCTATCGCGCTCGCAGTCGCTTTAATGCGCGGCGCTTTATCGCGAGTCGTTGTTAAATAATCACCGGAATGCTGCGAGACGATTGGGTCGTTATGCACTCGCATACCTATTGCGGAGGGAAGCAATGCGCCGGCGAGCGTTGCAATTTGCAACGTGGCTGCAATTGAGGGCTCGGTCCTAAGAAGACGAATGCTCGCAATGCATGCCGGGTCAGGGTAATCCTGATGCTACGATTGACCCACATTGATCATCCGCAGCGTCCTTGGACGGGCCGGGATAAGCGAACAGGCTACGGAATTCCACCGAGACGCACATTAACAGTGGCAACGTTTCAGGAGTGTTCCGCTCAGAAGAGCGACACGTCGATATCGCGACGATTTATGATCCGTGACAGGGATTGCGAAACGCGTCCGCTGAATGGGCACGTCGAATGTGTCGGGACACCGCGCCGGCGATCGAGACTCGACGCCGATTCAGCGTTTTCGCATCGCGGTTTCATTTCGCATTCACGCGGCATCACGTAGGCACGCGCGCGATATCTCTGTTTCAGTAACACTTTTTCGCGCGTGTTACGATATTTTCGTGGTAATAACGAATGTTGACAATCTCATTAATCTTTCTATTAGCAACGTAGCGGCAATAACTTTATTCAATGCCTTTCCATCGTGTTTTCATGCAAATATACAATTTTTATTTTTACCAACTGTATTAAAAAACATATATACCTGTACAAATATATGAAATGATAAAATTATTTATTTTTTTATTCATTTTTTTCAGATTATAATACGACCATGAAAACTACTTTGGAATGTAATTTCATTGCAATTAACAAACCCATTTTATTACACTTAAAAGATGACATCGTTCTTACAATGTGTCGTACTTTTAAATGTGATGTTAAAATGGCATTCTCACGTCTCTCGCTTTCGCGTGCCATTTATCTATTTTTTTTCTCATTGCCAAATCATTACACGTAATGTTCGTTTAATTTCAATCTAGAACGGACTTTAATTAAGAACATCGCGTCAGTTGTACGGAATCACAATTGGAAGAATGCAAGTAAAAAGAGTGGCACGTATGCAAGGGAATATGTAGGCGACCCAATGCTACGAGTTCTCATGAGTGGATCAGGGCTGTATACGGAGCATCGTAATGAACTCTGATCAATGAAACAGGAACGTGTACGTGCCGCTTGATATGCACGAGCCAAGTACTCGTTTACACGATCTTGCATGCTGACAATCGTATCGAGAAACTAGAGCTGAGAAGATAATTGTCAATAGAATATAAAAATACCGCAAATGAGCACAGTATCTGCGGTTTTATATATGCATAGCATATATAACACCGACACATATGTACAAATTATAAACTATGCTTTATATAGCGAAATAAAACTACACAATTTTCAATAATGAATAAATCATTATTTAAGGTATATTAAAATTATTCATGCTACAATTCAAAGCTAAATGAGATGAAATTCGTATCTATAAGAAAAGAGTCAAATAAACTGTACCATGCATAGAAGAGTGCTTATTTCAAATAGAACGCAACAAAATTAGATACAACTCGTGAATATCCTGCGCAATTTTTAGAGGAATGTAAAATAATTTAGGTAAAAGTAACGACAATCAAACTGTGGCTACAGAAATAACCAAGATTGAAAAAGCGGATGCTTGGTTGGTCGTATGTGCGATTTAAAGCGACAACAAATCTCATTAGGGACTCGCCATAGAAATAGTCGGAGAACGCGGATCGCAAATCTGCTTTATCGCTTCACGGGCGGCAGATTAATCCTCGAGGGGTGGCATCGAGCGTCGGGTATATCCAGCTCCGCGGAGGGTTTGAATAAAAAGGATTTATTTTTGCTCCACCCGCCTGTATTCGAGCGATGGCCACGTTTCTCTTCCTTTACAGTGACGCGCGCGCGCTCGCTCGCGCGGTATCAAATCCTTCTCTTCCTTCATATCCTTCTCTTTCATGAGCCATCCCTTCGTATATTTTTTTTATCCTCCGCCGTCACTCGAGAATGCGTGGTTCCGTTCCGAAACAAATCCGGCCAATTCGGGCGCAACCGCTCCGCGCTCGAAGAAAGAACTCGTTATCGAATCAGTTATTATAGTACGGGGATTCTTCTTCTATCTATCTTTCCTCCGATAGTCGCACGTATATATATATACGTACACATTGATACGTTGCACGTACATGTGGAACATTCGTGAAACTCGTTTGGCAGCGTATATCTTATGGATCACCTCGACCCCCACATTGCCCTTCGATCGACAGAACGAAATCCAAGTTTCGATCGAAAGCTCTTATCTGACCACGCGTGCCTTCCTCTTCTTCGCTATCGCTTCCGTTCTTGTGAATCTCCCAGCTCTCTGTGAGTAAATGATCGTGTCCAAAATCCGGCCCGATGTAATATATCCTTCATGTGTAAAAGGGCGAAAGTAGAGTCTTTGAGTTGTCTTGCAGAAATACGGATTACGTGAATTCGTGAAAATAATGTTATCTTTCATAGATACAAATTGCGATTGTAATCGTTCGCCTTTTTATTTGTGATATTTTCTAAATTATATATTTTAACAATAATACATCGGACTCTTTATATTTATGTAGATATGATAAATAACTTAAGAAATATATTATCATATTTCTTGTTATTTGCATTATATTACTAACATTAATAATTCTTTACAGACTTATAATTTTCTTTATACCTATACTAACTGGAATAATAAATATATGGTGTGAATTTATGTCATCGTGATGAATGATCGTTTAATCGAATCTTCTTTGAATGCCGATTTTTGATCGAGATAGTCGGCCGACAATCAGACAAACATTTCGATAAACGTTAATTTAACGTCACGCTTCCGGGAAATCCGTTTTTACGAATCCCGTATTTGGGTTAATTGCTAGACCGGAGAGCGTGAGGAGGGTTAGTGAGTTCACGGAGTGAATAGATACGGAGGGTAAATGAAATGGCTATCAGAAAGCGACAGGTAGAGCGATATCTTTACGAATAATACGCGATAGCGTTATGCGTATCAGCTATGTCGCGTGTTCTTCCTGCTTTCCTATGCATTTGGCTGACTGGGATTTAACTCCAAAGTTTGATAATAGTATCCCATCATAATAAATTGCCGCGTCTATTTCATACAAGATTTTCACATTAGCAGGAACGTTTATCAAGTTATTTTGACGTGATTATGATTAACGATGATTAATCGTTACGGTTCTCACCTTGCTTCTTGCCTTTTGTCACGAGGAATTATTTTACGGGCTCATTTCCTATCGTTAAGAGCATAGATAATAGTAAATCTCCAATGTGCGCATAGTCAAAGGATTATAATTGCTTATAATATAGCTTATTAAAGAAACTATAGAATTCTATTGCACGAAAAATTACATGAAATATAAACATTTAATCGGTATATTAATGATTATCGATCGTTCTAAATGTTGTTCTAAAATGATTCGGAATTAAAGTAAAGTAAAGAAAATGTCAGAAAAATTAATTAAAATATGGCTACTAATTTAATGTGTATACAACAAAAATTTGTTAATTTTAAAAAGACATATTGTATATTTCATATGAATTTTCAATAATTTTTACTTGATTGTAATTTAACACAAAGTAGTGCGATATATATATTAACACATCGTGATAACAATTTGGGGTGCATTTTGAGTTTGTCCGCAGGCATATCGTGAAGGTAAGTCGACGCGGGGGATGCCGTATAATTATAGACGTGGAGAAAGTGCGTTATCTGCCACGAGCTAAAGTATGTAAAATGTGCACGCGCACCTGTCGTGTGCAGATTAGATCGGGCCGATAAAACGAGTCTATTGTCTCACGATTGCGAAAAAGATATGTGTCCGGCGGAGTCAAAAGGGACCCACGCTATGAATACAAGTCTGCGTGGACATACATGCCGGTTATTATCGTCGTTGCGATTAATGGTAATTACGTTGTTTTCGAAATGGCACACAATTCTAAAGGGGACCGCACATGGAAATAATTTTGCAATATCTCGTCAGAAGCTATTTGCCGTTATATGGTGTAGTATATAACGTGAAGCTCGCGCAATTCCTGGAGGAAGCGAATGTTTGCGAAGGTTAATATGCGTGATAATCGTGTTGCAACAACCGCGAGCTGGATATATGCAAGGAATTTATACGTAATAGTATTAGAGAGAAAGAAGCTAGCAGTTTTATTGTACATTAGGTAATTTTATCTACGTTGAGACATCGTATTTGGAAGACGTATTTCAAACTAGCGTGTATCCCCCCCTGCTTTAAAATACATCTTACATTAAACTATATAAATAATCGTAATCTCGATAATGAGTAATCTTAGTTGTCCTTGAATCACAAGAGAATGATTATTGAATCGCTTCTCAAAATGTGAGTCTCTATTTTGAATTCTTGATACGCTCTTAAGACGAGATAACGATAACGACTGCAAATACCAATCTCTCTATTGATCGATCAATTTAGCGTAAGTGCACTACGTAGCAAGTAGTTTTTTTATTGTGTCAGGAAAGCTTTAAAAAATTATGTGTCGATCTAGCCATTAACATTAATGATATATACTCGCATAGGATATACACGATCGATCGATTATGTGCCTTCACTACGGAGATCAACGTCCTCGATATGCCTGGCGGCTTTTAACGAACTGTCGTTAGCTCTTATCGCGCAATCTGAAGTGCTGGTCCGCAATCTCCTTTTATCGCGATGAAAATTCATTTAAACGACAGTCGCAATTACTCTGAGTCCACACCGCTATTGTCAAATCGCTGGTACAAGTCAATAGACTTATTGATCTCAAGCCTGATTTAGATACAACAATGTTTCTAATATATCTTCTTTTAACAATCCGCCATGCTTTACTGTTTTCACTCAACGATAGATAACTAATCATTTTGATTTAATAAATATGTTTTATAATATGAATTACGATAAATCATTCATTTTATCGTATCGAGATAACACAAATTTAATGCTCTTGAAATTTCTTATCGCTAAAGAATAAAATGTTTATAATTATTTATAGATATAACAGCCATTCTGATATTAAAAATAACTGAATTCTCTTTTTAATGTATTAGAGGTGAGATATTTATATACATATACTACGCTTTTATTGCTTGAGAAATTACAAGACCGTTGTGCCATCGCTCAATAAATCGCGACGATAAAAATGTGAATGTCTATAGGAGCGTTACGCGAAATTCTTCGATGAATCGAGGATTTCTTTCGCCGAAGATATTCAAGAAATTGGTGACATCATTTTATTGGCGCGTCGCTAAAATACGAGAGCGATAAAAATCATATCTTCACGATTGCTATTGTCCATCGCAATGCGACGTAGGTATACTCTTTCAGGTAAAGGAAAATTCTTATGGTTTATTGCGAATTCGAATTGAAAAACAAAATATAGTACATTAATTTTGGCAACGAATTATATTATGCTTAAAATAATAATTATTTTTTCAAATTATACAATTTATTTCGATCTTTCCGTTAGAATTATAAGCATTGTAAAATTTTATATAAATAAAAGAAAAATATGAATTTTATTTCTATTTCCGTTGCAAAACACTCAATATTACATATCGAAATATTTTATATTGTTGCCCTATTGACAGTTTTCGTTTTTACCAAACCCGCTTCCCTTTGAATGTGAGGTAAACAAAAACCTCATTATGGAAGGGTGCAACACATAAACGAGTCGACCTTTTCAAGCCTCGTCTGGTTGAGCCTTTGGCTAACCATTCTGCGAATCCTTTCCACATATCCGCAGCCCTTAACCGCTCTCCGCCACCCCCTCGCTGAATTCGAAGGTAGGAAAAACGTGCCGGACGGAATTTCCCGGCGCGATTCGACGTCCCTTTTATCGGGGCGATAGAGTCAATCGGTCTCATTCAACGGATCCCTCTTTCTTGTCCGAGGGACGAGAAGAGGGAAGCGGGAGTATGGACAGAAGAAGCAGGGAAGGAGAGATGTCGAAGAATGGGGGCGCAGGCCCGATGTCAGTGGATACCGAATTCACCCCTTCGCGCCCTACGATCCTCGTTCTTGCACCCCTCCGGCAGATCGTACCTCCGGCCAATCTGAAATCACATTAAGTTCGTCTCGATGCGTCCAGTCAAAACTCCAATTTAAAAGTTCCTGCCAGACTCTCTTTTCTACCCGTTCTCTCTTCTTCCCTCTACTCGCCACCGCCCGCCTTTGTCGCTCCCGATCTCTCTTCAGGCAGCCGGAATTAGAAATACCGAAAATAGTTCTTCATCGACCGCCGACTAATTCCATCGTTCCGCAAACGCACGCACGTACAAGGGACCGGCGTGTGCGTGCGTCTACCCTTTCCTTCGAACGCGTGTCTGTGTATATCTGCGCTGTAGATGTATATCTGTGCGTTGCGATCGCGCGAGCGAGCTTTTGCACAGCTGGATTGAAGGGCAGATCGGGGAACCCTGCAATTGGCCGTTACGTCGCGGCCGCATTATTGGCGCATTCCATTCCATGACAGGTTGCTTCGGGGCGAAAGAGCTTCGGGAGAAAAGCTTCTCGACAGGTGCCTCCCCCCTCCCCTCGCCGTTTCCTAATTCGCCGGAACTTTTTCGACCAATTAATGAAATCGCCGCGCGGAACGTGGGTGGCGTTTAGACCACGTCGTATTTTCTCCTCTTCGGCGAAATTATAGCAGATTCCGTGACTTAACCCGCGGGATTGCCAGCCGATATTTCTACTCAACAGGAAAACGACCAAAGAGAGGCAGACGCGACAATTGGCCGCGCGCTTAACTGATAAAACTCGCGTACACTTCGTTCGCAAAAGTTATTTCTGGCCCCGATGATCTCTCCGACCACAGATATCTCGCGGGGATGTAAAATTAAATCCTGTTTCAGGGAGAGACGCACGGATCAATATTCGATTAGTCCTGGATCGGATAAGACTTTATAATTGGTTCGCGCACTCAACAGATGAAATTCACCTTCGTCCCCTGGAAGGTCTGGATCGCAATTACCACGTTAAATTTTTATGCGTGAAGCTGCCATGCATATATGTATACTTGTTTAATTTTACAAGTATAATCATGCATGATTTGCCTTTCTAAAAGTATTTATATGGAGATTGAACTTTTTTATATAGACATAAAGTGTAGCTATCTAAATATAAAAGGCAGTAATTACTGTAGAGGTAAGGCCCTGATTAAAAAATTAATAGAAACAAAGGAAAATATAAATGTACATTCCAAAATAAAGTACATTATTGCAGAAAGTATGTTGTACCCTTTTGCAATCCGTTCACTGAAAGAAAGACTAGAAACGCGTCAGTGAATACATCAGCGCATTCCTGCGCTCATCAGTTCTTGCGTGAGTTTAACTGCCGTCGACAAGAAAGTAAAGGATCATTTCCCGACTCCCAGGAGGGCCAGGCAAGAAACGCGAGCATCTTGTACGCGAGAATAAGGAATAGCCACTCGAAATAGACGCGACGCTAGAAGCGCGACGATAAATCAGAAAAGCGTCGTCCGCGCAGCACTAATGCCCGGTTAATCCCGCGGTGGCGAGAACACGGCCTCCCGAGACCGTGGTGCAGAATATAAAATATGTAGGAAGTTTTCTCCTAGCTGACGAAAAAAGGCGGTGGAACAAAGAAAATACGTAGTCAAGTCGGAGAACGTCGAAGAGTTTGACGGGATTCGGCCTTGAGGATTCACCGGCGGAACGTGCTGTGGAAGAGCAAGAAGAGAGAGATGAAAACGAAAAGAGAGAAAGAGAGAGGGAAGAAGGACCAGAAGTCCGTTGTTTTCTCGGCAAACAAAAATCCCACATCGAAATGAGTTTAAAATCGCCGCGTAATCCGTGGCCGATTCTTGTCTTCTCCTCCTTCTCCTTCTCGACGTCGGCAAGCCGTCTTAAACTTTTCCGAAATGCTCTAGGCGGGCAAAGCCGGATTCGACGATGATATATATATTTCCGCGACACGATATATATACCTATATATATATCGTGTCGCGGAAATGTCGTTAGGAATACTTTCCTATCGGAAAGAAGAGAAAGCCTATTAAATTGGCGAGTAGAATAAGAAACGTCAAAACTTTTCATGATGAGATATGAGATGTAGACTGCTGAAGCTGCCGCGACGTATTCGTTATCACGAATGTCACGATAATTCGCACTGTTTGGAATTTCCAAAATCCAGCCGATCCTGTTAATACGAATTTACCATGGCGATTATAACTAAAGATCTGCATATAGCTGAAACTGGGGATTCGTTTCGCATGCTAATTAAAGATACTGAAGAGAAACTCGTAGAATTGTATTCATGTTTGTTTCAAACTTCATTTTCGGTGATGGAATAATCAGATCGCTTTGGAGTTCTACGTAGAATACGAGAGCATTCTCGATCTCATGAGGATCTGTTTGAAGAATATACAAAATTCCGCAAACGTTCGGTAATAATTATTTCTCATAAAAATGGACGAGTTGACGGACGCGTAGCGTTTCAGAATTTTAATTGTAGAAAGAGAGATAGAGGGCTTCTGCAAGCGGTTTCCTGATATTACGAAGTATAGGTATCGAGGTTGTGCGGTAGCAATCAACCGTTGCCACGCCAGAGATCAATGATCCCGTAGAACGAACGAGGCGTGGTAGATAGGTAATGAAGACGAAGGTGCAAAGGTCCATCACAACCAGCGGGGTATTAGATTATCGGCTGTATTAGACGTAGATTGAGAAAAGGATTGCTCTTTCTGCCTCTATCCAGGGAGGCTTTCGTGGCCTTCGATAACCGGATTGTCGGATCTTTGCCGACCAATGCGCGTTATTAGAAAAATCTTTTAAACATAACCGGGTGTAGACACGAACATCAAATTTTGATCGATGCCTTTTAGTGGACGATGATTGTCGCTGATGAGATAAGTTTAACATAATCCAAATGAATTCAAACTTTACCATTTAAATATCTACGTTAAATTTTCATGTGCATTATAAAGAGCATAAAAATAATTTATAAATATTAAGTTATAATTATATACTTGACATAAAATATATGTAAAGAAAACTGAAGAAAACTATATGATAGCTTCAAGCATGATTTGAACACACTTTAAATTTTGCTTTGTCTTGTTTCCATCTCTATTTAGATACAATAATAAAATATTAATAAGAAATTTCAGCAACGCACGAAGAAAGAAAGTAAAATTGAATATTTGAATATTTTTTTGACTTTTTACGTTATTAGATATCAAGAACGATACTATTCTTATCTATTTCGTGAACGCTCACGACGTTGGCACGCGATCAACGTGTTTTTACGAAAAGCACAGATATTTTCTACTCCAACGTTTTGGCTCCGGACTAACTTCTTCTCAGGGAATAAAATACTGACGCCGAGATGTCTACATGTTGGAAAGTTTTATGTCCATATTAAAAATAGTTTTACGCCGTTCAGGGCACACGCTCGATGGCGATACAAATCATGTGTATCGCGCTCGTCCTTTTTTATAGCGAGAAAACTATTTTACCTTTTTATTAAATGATACATTTATTTTTAAAATATTTGTTGACTACATATTGCTCAAGAAGAGGAAATTGCAAATCAAATATTTCCTGATATTATTATCATATACAACACACGCATAACACAAATCAATATTTTCTATGAATCTTACAAATTCAAAATGAAAACGTGTAATACAATCAAATCGTCTGTAGCTTAATATCTGAATAAAAAATTTGAGATTATATTTACAGGAAAGTATGTGAAATTTGACATTTTAAAGTGAAATTTTCGAATATTTACAATATTTTTAATTTCTTTTTTTTTGCATC
Organism: Tetramorium bicarinatum; assembly: GCA_928718305.1. Lineage (NCBI taxonomy): Eukaryota > Metazoa > Arthropoda > Insecta > Hymenoptera > Formicidae > Tetramorium > Tetramorium bicarinatum. The sequence continues at coordinate 13,345,159 of OV788323.1, read as the reverse complement.
AAATTCGGATCTTTCGTTTTCTTAAATTAAAATCGATAGGAAATTACGGCGCGATTTAGATAAATATTGCACGGAAAAATTATAAATCACACGGCCACGTTCTTCACGCGAGACAGATGTATTTGCACAGATGTATACCAATGATTTGTCGAGCTCTTGCGCAAAAACAACTGGCACTTCAGCTGTGTCTACCACCGCGACGCCGCATCCCTTACTTATCTTTGCAGCATCTGTCCGTTGTAATTTGTCATTTCCCAGCTGCGTTTTGGGACGAACGAGCGAATTTACCGTAAGGTACCGTTCGCGTAGGTGCATGTTTGTATCCTCATTTTTTTTATGGACAATTTATAATGTAACTCACCGAACTCACAAAATGTATCGCAAAATTTTATTTAACATAGTTTTTAACAATTCACGCTACATGATTTTCGTAATAGAAATGTAATTATCTGATTCATTTAATAGATAATGCAAGAAATCTGTTTTAGTCTTATTTATCATTTTCTACGTTAATTTTAAAAATAAAATCTACTTAAAATGATTAGGTGAAACGAAAAGATTAAAAAAAACTTAACCGTTAAAGAAAAGTTGAGTTATCTATTCTTAGATCGTACGTATTAGCCGACGTAAAATTAAAAGCATACGATTTTAATTGAAATCACTGGACCGAGGAAGATTAAGACGCATTTTTGAAGCGCTTTGTGCAGCACCGCGTGTAACATGTCTATGATAGAAGGACGGCCATTCCACCCTGTACAGAACGCAGGTTATTATTATCCACAAGAAATCCTCTGGACGAGAACGCTCGCTGGGTCAACCTATTAATCTCGGAGCAGCGACCGCGGTAACGATTCGGCGGAATGCTGCTAGACCATTATGCCCAGCCTTCTTCTTCTCCTTTCTCCTCTTCGGGTTGCATTAAGCCTGTCCGTTGTAAATGAGATATAGCCACCGCGTAAAGATATTTCCTGGATCAAACGATTGACCTTGAAATAGTGCAACAAGGTTACGGCGCCGTTTGCGGAATCGAACGAGGCGCGTGGTCAGCGGAACCTCATGGAAGAGGAGGAAGAACCTGCGCTGCTGCCGATCCGAGAAGCGGTAGGCAGGGCCGCGGCGAGACGTTGAAGAGGGTCGAAGTCTTACCCGTATCTCCGAGGGAGATCGATCGTGGCCCCCAGGAATCTTAATGGAGCCCGGGATTATCGGCCTTGCAGACATGAAGGGAGAAAGAGAGAGAGAGAGAGAGAGAGCACAAGGGAGGAGGGGAGGGAGGAGAACCTCGCTCCTACGAGCAAACAAACGTAATTGCACGCGAATCTGCCCTCACCCTCCGGCGCGCATGGCTTATACGATGATCGTCTTGCCGCACCTCGTCTCGTCGCGCCTCGCCTTACTAAGAGCCATTACGGTGACTATGATTTAATCAACGTAGCGGCATATAAAATCATTATCAGTAGCTCAGATGGCCAACGGTACCGCGAGTGCACGGGGTCGGTAAAATATGTTGTGGTTGTTCACTTTTGATTCCTGAAAAACGCGCATCGTTATCAAACGTAAAAGGATGCTGATTATTATTTTATTATAATTATAACACATATATAAATGATTCTTTCAGAAGTGTAACGACGACAAAGACTGCGGCATTATGACTTATATGACATATTTTGCAAATTAAAATTAATTTTAGTCACAAAAATCTTTAATAAAATAAATCTTTAGTAGAATATTTATATTTTTGTCGTTAAAACTTTGAAAATTTAGTATTAAATTATTAAAAATTATTATATATGAAAAATTATATGAAAGAGGCAAAAGAGTTGTACAAAACGAGAACAGCTTATATAAAATTTCTCTCGACAGATATCCGGCATCACATGTAAGGATACTTATCGTAAGTGCAGTTTGTCATATCTGTTGCATACTTAAGAGACACTGATGGTGTCGTGTTGGTGGTACGATACGTTATTCTGACCTCGCATTTATGACGCTTCCAAGTAACGCAGTCGGTGCCTGTCGCGAGAATCGTGGGCGCAAATGCAGCGGGAAGATTAATCATGTGATAGCGCTTTAACGACTCCCGTATGACAGAATTGCCAACCCCTATTCTTCTTCCATTCTGTCATATCTTTGACGTCGGCGATTATCGATAAGTGCTACAGCATTTAAAAGCATCGACGATTTTGCGCCTTACGCAAGCGTGTGTGATTCAGACTGTGTCTTCTTGATTATTTAGGTACATAAGTATAGCACTGACGACTGCGATTAATAATTTCATGTAATTACAAAAGAATATGACAACTGTAAAAAAGTATTTTATAAAAAAATATAGTATTGTTTCGTGTGTCTTTTAAATCATCCAAATATACGAGAAAATGTATCTAGTATTTCAGTAGCTGCAATATCGGCTTTACATTTAGAATTTTATACATATAGATATAGAATCCATATGGATTCTCCCGTTTTTGAAAGGAAAACAGTGAGCAGCTCGTAATGCAGTGCGTAATTATTTACAGAATTGTTAATTCCCGTAAATTTCACAAGATCTTCGGCAATCTGAAATTGCGCGGGTTCAATGCACGTGCAAACGCAGCCCGACGTGTTTGCCTATTCGGGATTAAAGCGGGAAACCTGTGCGGCGCGGGGACGAGAAACGCAGCTGCATCCTAAGGGCCGTTAATGATATTCGCAGGTGACACATCTAATTCAGTGACTGTACAGGCCGGAAGCTGGATGTGATGCCGGCGCGGCGCGTTGTCATCGCGCACAATGAGGATAAACGAGAACAAACGGTGAGCGAGGTGAGAGGGCATGTTTGCATTTTCATGTCGTTGCCAGCGGCAGGAAATACGCGAAATTACAACGCGCACTGGCTTGATAGTACGGCCCGTGCGCATTTACTTCCGCGAACGCATGCTCGATGAGAGCAGTTTTTAAAGCAAATTAGTTAATTACGATGGTAATGCATGGAAGGTACTTCTCGTTCTTGTTTTGCAGCGCGGCGCAAACCAATGCGGATAATTAATTAAATCTGTGACGTTCACATCAAAGGGAGGGGGGGGGGACGATAAGCTACCGCGGGGCTCGTTAATCAGCAAAGATAAAGGTAAACAGCAATTTGAGTATCGATACACGCGACGCAGAATAAATATTGAAATCAAGGCAAATCATATTATCGACATCGCATACAATGAATATCGTCATAATCGTAGATATATTCATCGTCAACGTTGCGCGGAGCACGCGGATTTCTGGAAGATAATATTAATCTAACTTTGGTAAAAGCAATCGTGACACTCGAGTCTTTTACTTGGATTTACAAAGGATTGCAAACGGGAGGGGGACGTGCTTCTACGGAGAGAAAGCACAAGGTCGCGATGAATACAAAGTAGCTGGACCGTTTCGCGCGACCTACTTGTGATTCTCCGTAATCGCAGCTATCTGATATCTTGTTTCTCGTCTCTTCTATATTGGGACATCCTGATTCAAGAAGAACGGTCAAGATCGAGCTGGGCAAGCGTTTCGCTGTAGCTTTTATCGATCGCAAGGGCTTTTGGCAACCTCCGTCGATCCGCTAACAAATTCCGCTTTTTCTCCATTCGTCAGCGAAGCGCGTTGACTTTTGTTTTCGGCGGCGTGACGTAAACTTCGAAACGAAAACAGGGAACTCGGAAACTTGACGCATCGCGAGGGAAGTCCCAGCGTTGGAACTGCAGAACGTATATATAGTTGGACGAGCGCGAAACTAAGATTAAACATCGATATCCGAGATATCCCTAGAGATGCGGGAAGAGAAGTTTTCCTATGGGGAGATTGTTCGTGGATGATTGCGAACTCGCGATCGCGGTACAGACACGGATATCTCCCCGTCGTCTTATTCCACGAGGAATATTTCTGCGCGGGCCGTCGCCGTCCCATTCGGAATTTTCACAAGGACGAGGGTGAACGAATAGTGCCTTGCAAAAGCGTCCAACGTGACACGGGTAAAATATCCACCCTCGACAAGTTTCCAAGCTTTTTCAATCCTTCTCTTTTGCCTGCCTGCCTGCCAGCCTGCCGAGAGAAGTGAAAAAGGATAAGAAGCATAAAAAGCATTACCGCGGCTCGTGGGCACGTTGAATGCCCGCGACATGCGTACGTTTTACGCGCGAGCTTATTTTAATTCGCCCGTTAGAGGAACGCGAGAAGAGAATCGGACACGGTGACGCGCGAGCATTCGCGCGTAGCGCATTCGTCGTGCCGTGCAAGTCCCCCGCTCTAATGCCGCGAGATTTGTTCTCGATTGTGGTGGATGCCGCTAGTCGCCCTCGCACATATGTCTACGTCAACGTTGGTCTTTCGGTCCGTAGGTCCGGATCCCTGCGCGAGGCCGATGATAAATGAGATACGAGAAGTAAAATGGAATAACAGTAATTTTAATTTAATGCTATTTATGTAAGTAAACCCGTAAAACTTTTTATTGTTAACCATTATTTAAAAAAGAAAATAAAACAATCGCATTACATTTTGAAGATTTTGTTGCCATCTTTCAATAAGCGATACAATAAAAATAGAATCTATTAAGATAAAAGGCGTTATAAAGTTATTGTACTACGTACAAGAAGCAAATGAAATATTACGATTATATTTATCTTAACAGCATAATTTTTTTAAAAATGTGTCTTATCTATGTTTATCTAAATTTACGTTTCCGTATATTTTCCGTTCACCGAAAGACGCCGTATCGATTATGAATCAAGATTATGTATGGTACGCGTTTCACGCGATAGGCATTGTCGAGAAGTCAGCGTTATCGCCGCGGTATAAGAGATCGTATTCCTGCGGTTTACGACGGTAAGAGAAGTTCAAAGCGAAATATTAACGCGGAACTTTTGCGGGGAAACTGTGCACGCAGGTGACGATGCATCGTCGTTGCGATTATAACAGCATGGACCGTGCTTTTACGACGACGATCATTATCGCAGAGATTGTTACGCCGTTGGAAATGACGTAATATAAAAGTGAAATTATGGAGTGCGCGTTCATAGATAAGTTCTGAGATCACGACACTTTCTTCTTTTCGCGGACATCACTCGCAGAAACTTTGAAAACGCGATTTATGCCTTGATCAATGTAATGGCTGAATCTTATCGGTGGATTTTTTTGATTAAACATATTTTGAAATATTACATTTAATAAACATAATCATAAAGGGTATTGTATTTATAGTCTATTTTACAAAAACGTAAACCCAGAATTTAGAAATATTAATTATATGTATAGATATTTTTTCAATTATAATGTAAAATAAATATTCTGTATAATTTGAAAAACATTCACGGATAATAAATTGTTCGTGAATATAATGAAATGTTTAATTTTGAATAGTATAAAAAATTTATCGAATAAATAGTATAAAAATTAAAATAAACTCTTCATTCTATATTTTTCTACTGTTTTTCCTCTATTTTATATTTCTCTGTCTTTCTTTCTCTCTCTTCTTCTTTTCTTTCTTTCGTCGCTTTAACTAAATTTTTTTTTATCATTCTTTCCCGTGGTCTTTCACGTCAGTAATACACTCGCGGCTAATGTAAATTTAAAAGTAAACCTTCCGTCTCGTCCTCGCGATAGAAATTCATCGCTCGGTTAGTCCTTCACTTTCATTAAGGATGATTAAACTTCTGCTGGTGTTCTTCGGTAAAAATAGAATACTTGTTCAATGTGCTTGAGAATTTTCTAAAAGAATACCGTAAAGACCATTTAAAAAATAGGCGACGTAAACTTCCACTCTTCCATCTTCCGTCGTTGTTTCCTTGAAATTGTTTCGCAGATTTGTTGAAAAAAATTTTTTCCTCGCGCGAATGAGTTACAACGTTCTCTTTTATGACCGTTCTTACCTACGTAAGGGACACACGCTTTTCATATGCGAAACTTTACAACCTTGCCGTAATATTCGATCTTTTTTTCCTACTTCTTTTCGACTACTTTCATGAGCACTTCAGCGATATTCTGACAAAAAAACAATAAGGAAAACTCTTAATAACAACGGTCGCGCGTAAAAATAAAAGTACATTCATAAGTACATATTTTTTTAATCCATGCAGAGTTTAATTATCAATTCATATTTCGCGTAATATTAACGCATTTAATTAAGAATTTCTCATTATGCAAATGATCATTGTGCGCTTAAACGTAATGAAAATACCATTCATGTCTGTACGTTCCCCCCTTTTTTTATGGTTCTTTTCATGAGAAATAATGAGTACCCTGTGAAAAGACTGACTAAGGGAAGCCTCATATGGTCGTGTGTACGCACCTACCGCGATGGTAACTGGCGATCAAAGGCTTGAAAGTGGCCGCATGTTTTCTCGAATTAGGCCGTGAATGCTTGACAGCCTACTTTGATTAGGAAGTGACTGAAGAAAGAGCAGCTTGTTGAATCTGTCTACCATCCTTGGCCTCGCAGATATTTCACTCGACATGAACGATTTTAATGTGATTTACACGAATAAAATGAATATTTTATTATACATTATATAACAAAGATTTTTTTATCGTTTTAATGTAGTAAAACTTATAAAATCTGTTTCACTAATTTTATGTATGTATCAATCAACTTTCTAAATAATTGTTAATTTATCTTATATATTTATTTCATAGATTATATATATATATATATATATATACATATATATTTTGTGAATTTTTTAAAAGTTATCTTACATATATTTAACATATATTTAAAATTATATATGTATAAATATAAAGCAATTTATACATTCGCTGTAACATTCTTATTTTACGAAGATGTGTATTTTAATAATTTACTATATTACTATATATTATGTTTATATCGTATTATTGCATTACAATTGTTATAACTTGATAAAGATTTTATATTTATAAGAGGTAAAATAAAATCAAGCAAAAGAGAGAATTATCTTGTAAAAAAACGAAAATAAATATATAAACAAAGAAAATAAATACGTCCAAAATACGCAAGAGAATTTTGTCTCACTTTTGCTTTTGTTTTTTGGGCTATCGATAGTAGAGATAGAGAAATAGGAAGTAGGCATCAGTGTATCCTTAAATGAAGAACTTCATAAGAGGGAAAGAGATAAGGGAGAAACGACGATGTTGATGAGGCCGTACACATCCTCGAAAAGCCTGTAATCTGTCGCCATGGTGACCGGGCAAAGTCTTTCCTCCTGAATTATTTACGGACATCGTCTCCGGGCAGACGGTGTCACGACTCGAGGGAAAATTCCGGTTGACCCGAATCAGAATCGAACAGACAATGAAAGTCGGCCTTTGATAACTCGAAAATTGAACGAGAAGGAATTTTGGAAGACGATTACTAACGTTTTTATGCGGTGTGCACTAATCAAATAGTTTATCCGATTTAAATTCGTTGAAAACTGACAGCGAAACGTATTTAATGTAGACGAATGCATTATGATTAATGCTCTTGTAAAAATAAAGAATTAAAAAAGTTTATAATTGCACATTAATTATAATGAGATAAATTCATTAACTACTTCAGTATTCTTTTTGTGACTAATATTAATATCAAGCAGAAAATTTCTTTATTCTCACATACATTGAACGTTAAGTGTATTTAAAATTGATTAAAAGTTTCATCAATGTTAACAACTATTACTTAGACATAGTTGTAATGTGAAACCTCACAAAAAATTGAACTACCAAAAAGTTACTGAGCTACTGCCCCAGTATCTTATCAGCATCTCTTTCGTGTGGCACATAGTTGAATAATCTAGTTGAATAATCTGGAAGGTAGAGCTTCCATCGTCACAGTACAAGCTACGAAGAGTCGATTCAGCTTTAGGCACACAGGCAGACGAGATCGTCCCAAACAAAATTTACTGTTGTGCCGTTGGCTGTCACCTTCGAGGCTGACACGAGGGATTGCATTATACCAAGTGACGTTCGCTCTACCGGAAGCAGCTCCGGTTGTATTATTGTAATTGATTCCCGGTAGTCGCACGAAGAAGGCTGCTGGTGCCGCTAGGCGACAGGCAAGAGGGGAATAAGTCGATTATCGAGCCTCGGTTGATAAGGCACAGGAGCACGCTCGGCGCTCGGGCAGATTTACGTCGTCCTCGATAAACCTTCAAGATTAAGAGTGCCGGGCTTCGTTCTTTCTCTCGCTTTACTTCTTTCTTCTTCATGTTGCTCGTCTTCCGTTATTCCTCTCGCTTCTATACCCTCTTTCTTTCACTCTCTTTCACTTCGCCCGCTTTCTTCTCTCTCCTGCTGCTGATCCGCTTTTGGCAGGAGCTTTATTTCGAAGTCCACGAAGCGCGTTTTCTCGTGATGAAATTGTATATACGATAGATACGCATCAGCCGGCATTACGAAAACATTACAGAATGATCGATTTCATATCTCGCTTCTTGTTATCCTGCCCGTTCGTATTAAGTCCGAAAAAAGCGCTCGGTCATCCTGTCGATGCGTAATTATATGGGTCGCGAATAGTTCGATATCGAGGATCAATGACAGAATTGTAATCGTGTCTTATAATAAAAATTGAGAAATCGATAGCTAAAGATCCGAAGATTATGTAATTTCTATGCATGTATAATTTATGCAAATAAAATATCGGATTAAAAAAAATATCTTCGATATCTCTTGCTAAACTAATAAAATTCTTTTTCTTTGTTTAGAAAAAAATTCGTTTTATTGATTTATTATTACCTATTGTAGCATTAGAATTTATCCAGTGCGTCCAAGAAAATTTACAAATATATATAGAAAGCACATGTAAAGCGATATATGTAATAACTCAATTTAAGGAAAAGATAAACAATGGATAAAAATTCCCGCAAAATTAAAAAATACGACAATGATGGAGGTGGCAGTCGGTGTGTATCGGTCAGTCGACGCATTTTGAAAAATAACACCGAAACGTTGCAATTTAATATCCACTTGAAAAACGACGCGTCCGAAGTCCCACAGTAAACGAAAATGTTTTCAATATTTCCAGTGGCGATAAAAGCGATTGACAGAAATCAAGTACCCTTCAATATCCAGCGCCATATGATCGTGGAAAGTGTTGCGCGGGATATAAAGGCCTGCAATTAGAGAAATTGCAGGGTACGCGTGTGTATGAGTTCATCGCGTTGCAATCCAAATAATGGTGTACCAACGCGATGCGTTTTTCAAGTATTTCGACATTCGCATTTCGCGAATGGGCATTTAAAAAATATATTTTCAAAGTTGTTCGACCGCTAGTGCGACAAATGCGAGAGTGTCAAGAAATGTCACGGGGAATGAAAATTAATGTCCCGCGCATATTACCAAAATTCTTTTTGTGATATTTTTTCAAGAATTAACAATATTTATATTCATTTTTTAATTTATTAATTTAATTTAAACTTGAATTACACGAATTTTTCATCTGTTATTCAAGCTTCAAAATTTATAAAATGAATCCTAATTATCCTGTTGTATGCACCAGAATATAAATCCCTTGTTTTTTTCATCAGCGTATCTTGCAAAACTTGTAATACTTTCTTTTTGTATTTTTAAAAATATATATTCTTATGATATATGGTGAATGAGGCGATAACTATATAATGAAGATTTGCAGACGGAAATCGAGAAAGGCGGTTTGATCGGTCGATATCAGACAACGACTCCCTAATTTCTTCAGTCGTTGTGCGCTCGCGGTTAGGTCGTTGTTCTCGGTGTCTGGCTAATGAAGTCTCCTGGCTTTCATGCTGACTATCAGCATAGTGTCTCTCGGGGATGTTCAAGGTAATGTCTCTCGGATGGTATCTTTAAATAGAAACATCCCTTCTCTCTCTTTCTCTTCTCCTTTTCTTTTTGCGAATACACAATGCCTAATGCAAAAAGCCACTCATAAAGAGACATGAGGGGATTACTTGCTAAAAAAAAATGCAGTAAAGTTCTCATTCTTCATCATGTACAAATTATTATAGGCTATTTCTCAAATAAATTCGAATCATTACGGGATGGACAGTTAGATTAATTTGTGTACATGTGCCGTAATTAAAATATCGAGATAAACAAAGTTCTCTAGTTTTTTAATTAACATTTATTACTCTAAACGAAACATAATATTCTAATATTTGCACGAGAAATGAGAATTTCTCCTATGGTTGTTTTATTATGTGTGCTTAGATATTTATAAAAATCAGTAAATATATAGGTACACACATACTTGATTCTTATAATAAACTGCTATCAATTGTGTCGATTGTTTAATCGTTTGATCTCGTTTTGCCAGACGTCTCGATTTATAAAAAGACGACGAAATTACAATGCAATTATATGGCGCGACGCTCATTCAAAGATAATTCATTATCGAGTTTCACACATCGATAAAGATGATACTGCTGAATTCTCGGCGCATGACAGCTGGGCAGTGACTAGCCGCGTATCGTTGCGGTGAATTTCAAGCGCATGGCATCGCCTAAAAAAAGCTCTCTTGCCAGCACGTGTCCGTCCGGAATGCACGCCGGTTGAGGTCGAGGTCGCCGAAGACGAGGATAGCCATCTGCGCCGCGGTGTTTCTGGTGCCTGTCGGTAACGAACGACGTCGTAACGACGTCGTTATGGAGATATATATACAAACGTCTTAGCCCCGACTCGAGTTTGCCTTCCCCTCCGGCTCGGCAAGGCCACTATACCGCATCGTCATGGGGAAGCAACGGGGGTTGCGGCTTCATAAGTCGACTCCTTGCATACCTAGTTCTCCACCTATTCTCCTTCGTCCAGACTCATTCAGCACTCGTGGGCGCGGTCGTCTAGGTTGCCCTACACCGTGAACCGACCCTAAAGAGTCGCCCCATTAACGCGATTTATGATCGCCTGGAGTCCGAAATAAAATATCTATTCGCTGCACGGCGCACCCTCCCTGCGTGCGCGTGGTTAACTTCGTCATAGGCACGAGTCAACTCAACTTTGGCGGAAAGGGTTAAAAGTGTGTTCATTATCACTCAATTTAAATTTTTTACTGTTAATTCAACTTTCAATTGTGCGAATTAAAATTATGTAGGCTTACTTTATTTTCGATTTGCTGAAAGTATCTTGAGTTTAAGTATTTGTAAGTATTTGCAATGTTAAAATCTTGATACAATTGCAAAATTTCAAAGAAATTAAACACTTGGACTCATCTATAGTAATAGATAGCGATTCTGACATCGGTACGATACGATTACAGACAAAAGTTAGAGTAAAGGAAAATATCAAAAGGGAGGAAATATGTACCACTCGCAAAGTGCACTTCTTCTGAGATACGGGTCCCCGAGAATTCAGCAAATAACTTGCTTTCCGTTATTGCGTTAACAATCGCTTTGGTCTCCCAGTGGCTGTTTCTGCTGATAACAGACTTACTCAAACTAGGGGAGATAGAACGACCTTCAAACGGTGAGTCATAGCTTTACGCAGGTAACCATGGGGACTCTTTCTGAGAAAGGGAGCGCTTTACGAACTGTGTATACGTGAACTTTCTTGTTTCTACCGGACTAGAGAATTCACAGCCCGGTTTATGTTCACATTTCACGTAATGCACACATGGTGTTTATATCGGGACTTGTGTTTTATATATATATATATATATATATATATATATATATATATATATATATACACACACGAACTATAAAAAATGATAAGAAAGCACAACAGGAAACTTTGTGTCATAAATTCAGATTTTTGTATATTTAAAGTTTCTTAAAGTATGTTAAATTAGAAAATATAAAAAATATCAGAAAAAAAAGATAATAAAAATAGCTTTATCGGTCAAATATTTTTTTCTTTTCTTTCGTGATCATATTCAATTAGCACGTTAATACATTAAGCTAGCTAGTGATATAAATAATTCTGACATCAGCATGGCTGTTTTATAACTTTGCCATTGCTTCTCATAGCATGCACACCTCAAAGTCAAGCTGAAACGGCAAGTGCTCCGTGAAATTGAAATTTGGCCATTAGAATAAGATGTGTAACGTTAAGATCCGTCTTCCTTCTAACAGCAGATATCCACCAGAACGTGACAGGACGTTTTAGATGGCCGCATGGATTCGCACAACAACGAAGCGTGCGCGATTCACCCCTCAGTGCCGTCAAAGTCCTCTTCGCGGGTTGGCTCGCGATCGAAACCGCCAAACACAATTCCATCGACTGCGTCATCCGTCCGCGGCGGGACCTTCCAACGAGCCGTTCAACAATGCCTTTAATCAACAATAATTCTGCACATATCGTGTAGGGGTTCGCGGATCAGGGAACAGCCGAGAGCGAGTTTCGCGCGGCCATCAACGACCGAGAGAATTCCGCGTTATGTTTTCTCTCTGTTTCCCTGCGGACCTGCACGCGGGACCCTTCGTTGCTGAAAACCGCCCACTGGAAAATTAACACTGTCGGGATTTTCGTTGGATACGTCGCCCCGATACACTCGCGGCGTTTGCCCTTTGCGCGGAATCGCGTCGTAATGGCTGCTGAGCACGCCATAGCTGCCCGTCGAATTAATTTCTTATTTTCTTTCACTGATATGATTATTTTCTGATTGATTTCGGTTAATTCCGCATCGCTGCAGGGTGTATGCGCATACAATTAAGCTTGTGAGTATTGTACGGACATGATCATATTGCGCGAGCTGCAGAGATCATTAGCATGAGAATAAGTCGTTGATTTCAACAATACTCGGCAATGCGAAAGGGATACGTTTGCATTCGATAAAGTAGTTTTGAAATTATTACCGGATGTTTTTGAAATTATCGAACCAAGTACGAACAATTATTGTGTGATAGTACAAAGTATATTAAAAATTGAATAATAGAGAATAGCCTAAATATTAAGCAAAATTTTTTTTAAAATATACAATTCAATGTATCATTAAAAAAATTGTAAAAAGTAAATCTATTTCTCATCTATTGTTGGTGTAATGTATTATTAAAAATGTACGTCGCAAATTTATTAGCCGCGAAACAATTTGCCTCGAGCTACTCCAAAAACATGAATAATAAAAATAAAATTGTTTTTGTCATTTCAGATATCGATTAGAAGTGAAATTTCATGTATTATATTATCGCCGTAGGTCAATGACAAATTCCCAGCTGCCGACCCAATCATCTCGTTTCTGTTTACTTCTAGTCCTCGAATACTCTCCCCTAGTGGGACTGCATTGTTTATTCAGCCTCCGGAAGAGGCTGATGAGTGTCGAATGGTATACGGCAAATTACAAGCGGAGAAGCGATAAATTTAATGTATTTGCTGAAAGACAGAAACAATGATTTGCTATTTGTGCTACTTGCTGAAAGGCAGAAACAATAATTTCAACAAAAAGAATCGGTGCTTCCATCTTTGATGGTATTTTTGGATTATTTCTGTTTTATTTTCTCGTCAATGATCGTTTAATTCATATTTAAATCATCATTGATTTATTTCTCTATCGGTGTCACATATTGAAGTACTCCGGGTATAAGCGTACTTAACTTTAATCACGTTAATAACACATGCGAGAGGCTATTATGAGGGTCACAAATGCTGACATAATATTATTTTTATAATTTATAATTTTATTCAATAAACCAAATAAGCTATCCCTCTCTAGCTCATTTAAATATAAAAACCTACTATTAATTACATAACTTACTTTAAAAATATAATATTTCAGAGATTCTAAGAAATTGTTTATATTATTTAATTAGTCTTTTTCTGTTTGATCACATAGTATTATTCGTCAAATAATTATTGACTTATCAAATAATTTTATTTGGCGCAACGTTTCGAGATAGTAAATATTCCATAATGTACGGTTTATTTCACTTATTGTATATTTTATTCGTATATACGTATAGCAGTAGAGGAACTTGGGGACAATGTAAAATAGCGTAGGTTTCCGCGTAAAAACGCACAAAGTATGCTCGGTTCCTCGGTGAAGCATTAATCAGAAAAAAATGGCAATCACTTCGAGACACGATACGTTCCGCGAAGTCCCGCGACAACATGCAAACTCCCACAAGGGCGAATTCGATGAACCAACTAAACTGGTTAGTCGTGCTAAATAATTTCGCGCATTTCGATAAGATGCCGCACGGCAAGCCAGGAAACTCGTGTGCAAACTCATTGCGCAACGTGGGCGCGATAAGGCGAGAAAAGCACGAAGCCACGTGGTCATTACGAAGTATAATTATGACGTTTTCTGCAGTCTAACTGCACACTTCAACGCTGTATTTGTGTAACAAACTAATGAATATGTAAACGCTTACAGAATCTTTCCGAAGCACATTTGGCGAAACTTAATGGAGCTACACTCACAAAAAGACTTTGCACAAACGCTGGATAATAAACATTGATAAAAAAATTGAAAAAGCTTCATAATAAATTTCTGTATAACTGGTTTTACCTTTTCTTCTTCTTTTTGAGATTTTATATTTTCTTCGTTGCTGCATACGAAATATATAAATTTCATGTAAAAAAAACCAAGTCGCATGCGAATACTACTTTTTTCGCTGTTGATTTTATTGCGTCACCGGAGAATTCGCCGATGCAAGAAAGTTGGAGAACACACAGCGTATTGCGAAGTAGCCACGGGGTCAATGAGAGAAATACAGTGAAGAGAGAGTCGTGGTGTCTTGCGCGGAGAATTCGCTCGGTGAACCAGAATTTCGAAGGCCTCGTGCGAAAACGAGATTTCACGGGACTACGACGTTTCGAAATTAGTTCGCTCGGAAAGTCAACATAAGATACCTCGTTCGCGGTGGTTCGTTACGGAATCTAATCGGGAACAAATCCGATCGCCACGTAGCTCCCGCTCTGATCGCAAGTCACAGACGTACCTAGTAATAGTATTCTGTGCATGTGTATATGCGTATGTGTGTATTACGTTTAACATATTATCGATATTTTTAATTAACAGGAAAATATTAATATTTATATATTTCACGTGAAATCAGTTTACGTAATATTTTTATCTATTAAATGAAGATTTTAACAATTACCACTAACATGATAAATCATTACTAATAACTGTATGATAAAATGTAAGGAAAAAGATATCAATTTAATTTTAATAATATGATTTCTGGCTAAAAAATCACGATTAAAATTTTTTGTAGAAGAAACATAATACTCTAAATATATACTCTATATAGGTTTTAAGTTTCATATTTCAAATGCGATTATTCACAAATTTTTTCCATTTAATATTCTTAATTATTACTAACGTCATTTTTAATAAATATTTCAAATTAAAATAGAGAACCGATAATTACATCATAACTAAAATATATTTATCGAAATAATACGTGTATAGCATGTCATTTCATCAGACTTAAATATATCTAAAACTTCTCCTTAGATTTAACTTTTCTGACTGGAAATGGTACTTTGCCAGTCTATAGTTATGCGTATGACCACAACAAACGCGAACAGAGGTAGGATACCTCGTCTGACAGGTCAACGAAGATCGCACGAATACGGAGGCAAGAGCGAGAAGAAGGTGGCAGTGTATACACTGAAGGGTCAGAGGGCGGGGGACCAGACGTCGTACACAAGGGAAATAACATGCTTCGTCAACAGCGGTGCTGTAACTAATGGATATTCCGACGGCGCGCGGTAGAGAAACTGATGATCCACCCCCGCGAGCGAATAAGCAAGCTCGCCGCCGCTCCCGAAGCGGTCTGACGCGCGCTACATCAACGACGATGAAATTCGCGAGGATGAACGAGAGAGAGCGAGAGAGAATTTGCGTTCGATAGCTAGAACATATATAGCAAATTACTTTGAAATATGCGCACAATGGCGTAAATAATGAAATCGCTGGCCGAGAAAAGCATATAAATATCTACATGCGAGTAAATATCGGAGGTTGATATCGAGGCGTGAATTCGATTCGATTTTATTAGCCCGTCCGCAAAAAAATCGGGCGTGCGTGAAATACGTTAAAACTATCAACTCTGTGAATGCGAATGCGATGAAAACGATTTGACGGAACGTGCAGAATTTGCGAGAAAATTATAATAGCGTTTTTCATTGGAGCTCGCTAATTTTACGATATAGACAACTTTATATAATCTATTATTAGCATTAGTTTGTAGGATCGGTGGTGATGTGCCATAAAGCTTTCTTAATAGCATCCAAAATTTGTCCACTGATCGATATCTCTATTAATATTCGATTTTCTATCAAATATTATTAAAATATTCAATATTCAATAAATAGCTAACATTTTGCCAATACTATTTATTGTAAAATATTTTTCAATTATATACTTGATTATAGATTCAAATTTATGGAGTTATTAGTTTTTGAATTTTGCCATCCTTGTCTTGCTAAACGTACACATTTTTCACTTAAAAATTTCTCACATCTGTAAACGAAGATCCAGGAGAGTCTTCTTTTAAACTTGGTCTGAAGTTTTATTTGTCCTGTTCATGAATGCAGAAATTTTTCGACACGTCGGGTGATCGCGACTGCTCGCGTCGTCAGGATTCACGGAAGTGGATGACGAAGTGGAGCGGGCAAAAAACTTTCAAAGTGTTTGTTCATACTAACAATTGGTTGAAACCGGCTGAGAAAAAAAGTCCATTTTTGCGAATACATTTAGCTCTTCAATCTAACCGGCGCTCCAAGTCGGCTTGTAACGAGTCGACTATCATTTAACTTTCCCCAAAGAAAAACACGTATCCGATGGGGCACAAGTTCCCCGATTATTCTCGGCGAAAGTGCCGTCCTTGCGCTTGAAAAGGCACATAATTCGCTGGCTGGATAATATCTGGTTAATCACCACCCAATTAATGCGGTTCCTCTGAAAGGAAAAAAAAGCTTTCCAAGTTTTTTATCAACCATAAAATAGAATGCAGAAAAGCAGAAAAAGTATGCGAATGTATATATATACGTGTGCACATTATTCACAGAAGTTATAAATGACTGAATAAAATGTAGCAAATTCTTGGCAAATTCGGAATAATCGCACGCTATTACCGTGCTGTCATAATTCATAGAAATTCAAGATCCCCTTTACTATTACGATCGAACGACTAAAGGTCTCGTGATTGTTAAGCCGTTAAAATTCAATCTCCAGCAATCGCTTTAGGTCTCTTTACGTGAGGCAATTGCGACAGTAATATTTCTCCGTAAGAATACGGCGATAAGACGACGCGCGGATTTCGTCGAGCGAGCGATCGATCACCTGAATTACGAGAGCACGGATGGCCGGTCTACTCGGCGCCAGATCTCCTGCGATCGGCAGGTAGATAATGCTGGGTACACACGCGATTTCATCGATTCTACATTCGCACAATGGCAGGGGCCAGCGACCGCGGTAGCGACGGGAGAAAAAGGGACGAGCCATTCACGTTTGCTGATGAGAACAAGCAGCCTCGTAAGGACTGAAAGGTAAAAGTCTGCGGTCTCGCTCACAATGGGCCGCACTCTGAAATGAACGATTCTCGGCGTTTTAATTCCCGAATAATAGTTTCGCGGCACAATCACTGTGGCTACGCATATTACTATTTTTAAATATTGTTTTAAACTATTTATATATAGTATTAATAATTTTGGAAAATGTGTAAAAACTTTGCTTGGAGTTTCATAATAAAAAGTAAGAATGACAATCTATATCAAATTAAAGAGTAGATAGTAATTTAAATTGCTCATTTTTTAAATAATGTAAGTCCAAATTTTGAGACTTTTACAAAATCCTTTAAACAAATTTATTATTATGTTTCAATAAATTTTACAACATTTCGAAACTTTAGATTTACAGAAGTTTTAAGAAAACTATCACGTTTATACATATATGTATATATATATATATATATATATATATATATATGTAAAATTTTGAATATATCATTAATGTTAACAATGCAATATTATACGCGTTTAGACTACAAAAAAGATATTCCTAAAACATAAACGTAAGAAACATTTGTATCTGTCCGGAAATCTATCTATCTTCAATGTCGTTCCTATGAAGGATCGCCTCACCCTCGCTGGACAGAGAAATTTTACGAAAAGATATACGGGTTTCCTATCGGACAAAAATGAATGGAACGGGATGCAATTTATAACAATGTAAGCATACACGCGACGATCGATTTCGTAGTAGTAGCCTCCGATACCGTTTCAAAAGTATGAAGACATAAAACAAAAGCAGCTCCTCGCGAGCGAGTGTGCGACATAACAATATCGATACATTTATAAAAACAATTTATTGGATGCAGTTTTGTGAAAAGCTATTTTTTCCTATCGGCCTACATTCTGCAGATCTCAATTTTCTTTTATATGAACGATCACTCCATCCACAATCATGAAGGAAAAAGAAAAGAGAGAGAAAGAAAGGGTACACATCAAATTTTGCTAAATAAAATTATTTAAGAATAATTTGCTTTCCAAATTAAATATCTAAGAGAATTAATGGTAACAGAAATTTCTTGTATGTTATTTATCTAATTATTTTTATACCGAAATAATAATAAATCGCTTTCTTATACTTTATGCTAACAAATAACGCGATTGTTATAAATAAATTAAGTAAAGACAGATTTGCGGATAAAAACACGGAATAGTATAAACAACCAAATGCGGTTCACTAACGAATAAAAATATTTCTCTCCCAACTGATGTTACGAGGAAAAACTTATCCCATCAATTATGATTTTAATAGGGCATGAAGAGTTAGATTATCTTACACGATATACAATAGAACAACGCGTCATAACGGTGCAATATGCTCTTGCAGTGAAGCTACATGACCTATCGCAACGTAGTTCTCGGTATAACGGCCATATCCCATAATATACGTTCCATAAGCGAACTTGGGCAGAGTGTTAATGAGAACCGCAACGGTTTCATATAAACACGTTCTCCATAAAACCTTTTTCCGCGCGATGCATGCGGACGCGCTGCTGCTCAGAGCTGCACAGAATCCGGAGCAGTAAATCTTGAAAAATGTCGCTGATTTGTCCGATGAGTTAAGCGTGATCATTCCCTGAAACGAGCCCGAGTCGTGACAGCGACTTAACGGCCGCGCCGTGGCGGAAACGCGGCGATCGATCGATCGTCCGCAGACTTATGACTTTCCATTTCTTACGCCCGATACGATTGGAGAACCGAGCCCGAATGTTTATCGGCCGGCGGTGACGTTGAAGAATTGAAAGAAAGAGTGCGATGGGGGTGTGTGTGTCTGTGGGAGGAGTGAGCGCCCGGAGGGGCCGTCTCGTGAAACTCGATGGAAAGATCCCTTTCATCGCCGCTCTGGCTTTTTAATCCCGCATCCGTACGTTCCGAGATAACGCCGAGAAAAGATGCGAATGCGAGACCCGGAATTATGCGTTGTAAATCTTGGCTTGTGAATTATCGTGGGTGTTCCTCGAAGACACTAGGATATCTGATGCATCGATAAATGCGGAAAAGAATTGAATATCTTAATTATTTTAGCTGTAAGAAAAGAAGCAAAAAGAAAACGACTAACAATAAGCTATAATCTACAACTGAAGAAAAAGATAACTGTTTGACATAAATATTTATTATATTATAATCTTATCAGTTTAATTGTTTAGTGTAAAGAGTAAAGTTTCTTAATCTAGATGAAAATAACGTAATAAATTCTGCTTAAAACTTTCATAAAAATAAATTATTATCAATGCATCAAACATTTTTTGTAAAGTATTATAAAGATTTTTTTTTACGTCTCTTTTAATAGGTTTATATTATTTATATAATACAGTTTAATATAATTTGTTGAAATTAGCAGAGTTATATATCCAATTTTCAGAAATTATCTCATTATGTAGAAAAAACAGATTCGGTAGCGTTTAATAATAAGAAAAATAGTTACTTAAGTTCGAAGAACCTACTAATAACATAGTTTATTTATTAATTAAAACAGCATGCTAGCAACTTTCTGATAGGATTTTCAAGTTTGATTAAACAAGGAGATGGTTCTACACTTAGTTTCTGCACAAGAAGCAGTTCATAAAATCCAGCATAGGAGTATGACATCGCTCTTGGATGCATCAACATGTTAAGTAGAAGGATTTAGCTATGTTCACAAGGAAACTATGTACTCAATCTTACACATAAATGGAATCGATATTTCATAGTAACATCGATCTAATTAAATTTCTCATATGATCTTAAATTAGAAGCGACAAATTAACATTAAAACAATGATTTTTAAATATAATTGTAAATGTATTATTGGTTTCAGTTTTTTAAACAAACCGTCACAATAAAAATATAGACTATTAAAATATTACAAAAAGGATTTCGTTTCATAGACGAAAATACACAAATGGTTTCTACCAATGCAATATTTATCAAATTAGTCAATTATATTGCTCTTGATAAACAAATTTTCACGTATAGGTATCAGTCCAACATATTATTTCATGTTGAGGAATAAATATTTATTGTCGAGATAATAAATTATTATTAAAATAATTTTGCTCCAATTTACATGCGAGAACTATTTAATTTCCATTGTTATTAATCTTGATTTCAGTAAATATCGAGGATAATTGAGCCTATTCATTAATAAGCTTTATTACAGATTTTGGTTCCTTTTGTGAAGATGAGATATCATTAGATACATCTTAAACTAGAGGCTATATAATTCTATTAAATATAATATCGAATCCTTTATAGCTCGTAAGATTGTTTCATGGGTTTTCATCATGGAAACGTAATAGTAGCGAAATTCTAAATATTCTAATTATCTTGAAAATCTCCTTTAATAAAAGGAATTATATTTTCTGATTTTAACATACAATTTATATTTTAAGAAAATACTGATGGGCAATTTGTTTGATTTGATACATTAAATACAAAATTTGAAGGGGAATCTCTACGATCCTTCATCTCCCACATCTTGCATTAATGATCCTTGAATGTATTCTAATTATGATAATTCATCATCCTAAGCAAAGATTAGGCAGGATGGTGATTTCACGCATAATTTACAACTAATAACTCAAATACATCCCGAATTACATAGTACGCCGGAAGCTCTTTGCCTTCAAAGTTTAAGCTAAAGCGGAAGATACGGATTCAGTGGGATCCATTGAATCTGTAATCCTTAGCCCTCTGTTCGTAAGATGATAGCGATTTCAGGTCTCCTGACCTGGAAATTCGCCTTCGTTCTCTATCGTTTGGGGAGAGATTTCCAAATCCTACCAACGGCGCGACTTTCTGGATCAGTGAGATACCGACCGGAGCAAGATCGGGGAACGAAAGGTAGAAGGAATTCGCGTGGTACTTGGTACTTCGTCTTCTATTCCGTCACGAAAAGCGGAGTCGTCCGGGAACAAAAGCGAAGGAACAAGGCCGGAAGATGTACTTTTGGCTAGTTCGATCGTTTGTTCGTAAGAGAGAAAGAGACAGAGGTATTTGACACATCGCGTGAGTTTGCATGGAATCGCTTTCAAAGGTTTTTTTTTTCAGGCGCGCGTGCGTTCGGTCAAATTAATAGATCGTTGTGAAATCTATCGGAACTTTGCAACTGGGGGAATGTTGTAAGCGATTGTACCAAGAATACAATGTTCCATACATTATCTAGAAATCGTTACAAATCGTAAAAAGAAAGATATCTGTTTTAATTATAAGAAACAAATAGAATTATTAAGCTTATAGTTAATTATTTAACAATTTAAATTTTATCAATAAAAGAGAATAATAATTTAAATAAAGTTATCTATATAAAATATATTTCGGCTTTTTATAAAATATATTTCGTATCGTTGTCTTGTTTTTTATTCTTAATGTAAATTTGTTTCGTGCTTATTGTATTTGTAATTTTCTTAGAATATTACTGACTCAGTTTCTTTATATAAGGATGACAACAATTGAAAATATATGCGGAAAATGCTATATCACGAAGTAAGATCGTGTTCCATGATCTATAATGCAGATAGCGTAGCTCTTCTAACTGGAGAAACAGTGAGGGGAGGAACTAGAGAGAGAGAGAGGGAGAGACTCCGAAGCATATCGTGGCTATGTTTAACCCGATGTCAATTTCCAGACGCGGTACACTGGATGTAGCTACCGCTCAAATGTAGCCAGATGTACGTAATGGCAGCATTTCTGCGGAAATGGTGCAGTGCATAGCTCGTGAACGGCGCGTCTAGGCAAGCATTAGGGCTCCTGTTGGTGACCAAAGATGGTTATGCGAAAGACGTATTGCACGCCGAAGAAGGAACCTTGTTGCGATACAATTTTAATTAGAAAGTCATTAGCAGATAACGGCTGGATCCTAGGCTGTTGGCTCACATTAAAAATACGTTTATCAGTATACGCTCGTCTGTATAAAAAGAAATTTTACTAGAATCACGTTTAAATGATCACAATAATCACAAAAAAAAATTTGCAAAGAAAAAGAAAATATAAATTATATCATGCAATTTTAACATGTAGAAAAAAGTGTGTAAAAAATTTAAGTACAGAAGTGGAAAAAAAAATTAAAAAGAAAGAACAAAAATGATAAAGAAGAGAATACTCTTTTAACGTGCATCGAAATTTCTAAAGAAACTGTTATTTCTAATACATTCCATGCAATGTATATCTTGGATTCAAAACAAAAATCAAGGTAGAAAAATTCACCGCGCGGTAAAATCTGCGGCGCGTGTGATGATAAGCCGACGACACGAAATTCCGGTGGATCCTCGAAAATGGGAATCCGGACCGTGTCAATTACCCGCGCGCTTATAAAATATTTGCTCGTCCGCGGAATCTCGACGCGCGGACACGGCCGACACCAATCAAGCTGGCTGGACGCTGGCGTCCATCCGTCAGCGGTGGATAATCCAGAGGCCGCAGGACTCCATCGTTTTCCGACCCTTCCTCCCCACGTCGTCGCCATGAAAAATGCATCGCGGGGCGAGTGCATACGACGTGCACCATCCGTGGTTGGCCCACCGACCGTGTCGGAAATATGCAACCAGACGCGTGTACGCAAACAGCTGATTGAAATTACGTTCGGGCGGGTCCGGACTGCTCATCGCGCTCGCATTTTCCTCGTCTTCTCATCGACGAGGGTGAAATCATACGAGCTTCGCGGAAAGGTGGAAACACGGGGAAAAGCTACGAGGGTCTCTTAGGAAATAACCTGGCGAAGAAGGAAACATCAAGCAAGGGGAAAAGTGCAGTTTCGCGTGCACGAAGGCTCACAGCAAAATTGCACGTGTAATGACGATCTCTCTATGTATATGTGCTCTTGTCCCAACAAAAAGATGAGACAAGCACCGCGAATTTTCCAAGGATAAAGAACGCAAGATGTGATTTATTTCAATCACGGAGCGAACGACACTTGTTCGCTGATTAAAAAATTGTAACACGCAGAAATCTATTGTTTTAATATATACGAATATTATATTTTATATACTACTATAGATATTATATTTTAATATACTATCTTAATAGATGCTGTCTTTTTCTTCTTTTCTTCTTTGCTTAACTCAATAGTTATTTTTGACAACGCATTACTTTACTTACATCTTACTCAACATTGATATTTTGTTCACAAATCTGGAAATTCTTCCAACAGAAAGCTGATAGTGTCGATCTTGATATCTCAACTTATCTCAGTGGATCGCGGTCAACCAATCTCGCCAGGTAATATCACGACTGATAGAGCGACTATCGCATTACCGTAAATATCGACGGGATTCACGCGCTCTCACTGTGGCTCGCGGCAAATTGTAACGTAGGACGGGAGTTCGCGGTCGTCTGGAACTTACGAGTGTCGGGGATTACGATGCGGTTCCAAGAGTATGTCGCCAGACCATGAAGGAAAGGAGTAGGGAGAAGGAAGAGTGGCTGCGAGGAGAAAGAGGAGCACGCGGTGGATGGAGAAGACGGAGGACACTCGAGTGTGCGGGCGCGAAGGCCGTGCGCTCCGGTATTATTTACGGGGCAACTTGCAAAGTGAGAAAAATTACGCCGGCTAGCGACGGTTTCCGCGGAGACAACGCTGGTTTATGCCATGCGGACCCGAGCGGCCGCACACCGTGCGGTTCCGCAGGCCAGGGAGCGGACGATGTTTACGAGTTTTTCAGCCGGATTACGTACTTCGCTCGTTTTCCACGACGAATAATCTCAACCGCGTGCAAGGGCTATCTCCTTTATTGTCCGCAGTCAGAGATTTTACGGATAAACAGGATGTTCATTCGTAATAAAAATGTATAATTTTATCCGATTACTTAGGCTCTCTCTCTCTCTCTCTCTCTCTCTCTCTCTCTCTCTCTTGTAGTCTAATCAAAATACTGTCCGAAACGAATAGTTTTGGAACTCAAGAATGTGTAATAATCGCTAATCAACTCTTCTTGCATTTTATGCCACAAAAATGCTTTTTATGGTATCAATCAAAATCATATTTAACAGTACATTATGAGTGTATCTAAAGCAAGAAATATAATTTTAAATAAAAATTCATAAAATTTGCTATTAAGGTAATGAACGAGAAAAGTGCGAAATGCAAGATTTTGAGTCGTTTATTTAAATTCTTGAGACATTTTATATCGTAATTATAATAAATAGAATTATAAAATAGCTATCCCGCATTGTCATTTTATTCTATTTTATCGAATTAAATAACGATGCAACACTTCTGTACGTCGATCATTAGTAGTACATGTAACCGGTAACGTCGACTGCGTGAACGCAGGAAGGTTTTGTCCCCGTGAAAATGGCGGAGACGGAAGCAGCTCGACGCCACTCGGTGATGCGGAATTGTTTAAACTCGTTACATCCCGTTATTACTGTCATTAGCGCTGCTCGACGCGCGATATTCACGGTGTCGTTCGTAGGCGCGAACAAAGTCGCGCACTGCTCATATAATTATGCGAGTTTTATGCGAGTCTTTGAAAAGCCTCACGGAAATTCTCTCGGTAATATTGAATTTTTCTCGAGAAATCGGATCACGTAACGTATACGTGATTCGCTTTCGAATAATGCGTTAATGTCGATTAAATCTTTGTAAAAACAAGACGGGTCTGAACACAGAAACGCTCGTGGCATGAACTATTGGGTGAGTTTTGTAACACTTTCGTATCGCGCGTTTCCTATGGTACATCGCGTCCGCGAGTTTTAAACATGCATATTTATACGATAAATACAAACGAAGTCGCGAGCCGTGGCCGAATTATTGGAAATATCGCGCGATGAATATTTTTCTGGAAAAAAATAAGCGGCGACGGCTGCTCGCCCCGTCCGATCCTGCTGGATTTCAGCCCCCGCGCGCGCTTTAATTAATCGTAGCCGGCGGAACAACCGAAGGGAACGAGAGCGGACGAGGAGAAAAAGAGAGAGAGAGAGAGAGAGAGAGAGAGAGAGAGAGAGAGAGAGAGAGAGAGAGAAACAGAGAGAAAAGCTATACTTCCGCCCGGTTATTTGGAGCGGCGAGCCGGATCGATGTATCCGGTAATTCGAGCTGGATCTCATTGCTCGTGCCAAAATTCTCGAGCGCCAGCTCGAGAGCGTAGTAAAACGCGAGTCGGCAGCGGCAGCGGCAGCGGTAGTACGATTAAAGCGTCGTTAGCATCGATTAGCTTCGTAAAGCTTCCACGCCGAGTGAGCCCCGTCGTGCTTTTTCACGGCGTAAACCCGACGAGTGTTTTTCCCGGCGCGCAGTCTCCTGGAAAGGGATCCCTTAGCGTTCTCTGGCTACTACGCCATGTCGCGCATACGTGCATACAACACTGCGACTGCAAGATAAACAAATCGAAAATCGATTCCCCGGGTCATTCGGTATTATTGCAGTTGCGCCGCGGCGTTCCGGTGATTTTATGTGAAATTCGAGCGTTCTCGTTCGGGATTTCGATGAGATCGGCCGGTAATTTTCCAGCCCTCCTTCCACGTATGAGCGCCAGTAAGATATAATATCGAAATTGATACTACCGCAATTAGTAAAATAAATACCAATTAGTAAATTGAAAATTCGCCAATATAATGTTGAATATATATCAAAATGCTTTAGACTCATCAGGCTTTATCCAAAGCAAATTCTGTTGCTAAATACGCATGCCAAATAGCACGAATCTGTAAACAGAGCAAAGAATGATAATTTATTTTATGCACCCAGCGTGTCATGCTGCGATCTTTAACGTAATTAAGATCCGCGCACGAGATTGTGGCTTTTAGCTAAATGGACCGATGGAGAGGAAAACGATGTAGCGAGCATTATCTACATTTATACGAGTCAGGAGACCCGTATTTATACTCGTCCATTCTGGTCTACCGAGAGAACTGCTGTTCTCTCACTTACGACCCTCCTAACGAATCCGAAGACCAGAAGCCTCGAACGAAAAAGATTAACAAATTTTCTATAATGACATAATCATAAATCAAATATGTTTTCAGACGTAACACATTTCTAAGATACTTAAAGCACGATAAATTTAATCAAATTTAGCAATTTAAAAATCTACATAAAACAAATATCGAGTTTAAAAATTGCATTTTGCTACCGACAGGTTTAAGCCACTTCCGTTGAATAAAGCGACTGCTAAGTAGGGAAAAAAAAGAAATTAATCCAGCGCATGCATTAAAAGTATATAATGAAAATTATAACGATAATATGAAAGAAAAACTCTTGGCGCGCTTACAGGATATTTTTAATTCTCTTCGGTATTTATCGCGAGAGAGAGAGAGAGAGAGAGAGTACAAACACGCGGACGTTCCTGCAGTAACACTATGTAGGACGTTCAATGCCCGGGCAGAGAAGGTTGCGATCTAACGAGGTCAGTTCCTCGTTTTTAATCTGAATAACCCGAGCGCCCTAAGAGCGGAGGGCGATCAGTATGAACGGAGCATTATCGCGGAGTACCCGTGGTCTATTTTCCGACGCTGTGGGCGGCATCAAAGGGCCACGCAACCAACTCTCGCACGAACGTGTGCGTTCATCCACGCGCGGCATGCAGGCGTGCATCCGTGGCGGTTTAACGAGGCACGAAGTTTCTCGCCATTACGCCGAGATAAGGAGTTTTTGCTCGCCTCTTTTGCCGGGGTGACAGGGTTAACGGGAGTCAGGGAAACAAATTGCAGGACCGCCAAAAAGTAGCAACAAACCCCCGCGAACTTTGGCTTTCGCGTACTGAGAGTGGAAATTACACCGTCGTGCTTCTCCTTTTAGCCCGCCGCTTTTGTGCGGGGCCAGATTTCTACCGGGAATCTCGTAAGATCGATCGATACTTTAGCTACAGACGATGTCGCCATTGCTCTTGCGACATTTTTTGCGAAAAAATTCTGTAGGTGCAATGATTTATGAACCCGCCACGTCACGGAGGTACGAAAAGCTCCCGGTATCAAAAAGAGCGAACGACGTTGGTTTTCCTTTTTTTCCCTCCCCCCCCCTATTTTTATAGCATGCCATTACGTGATATTTTCACACTTTTACATCGTTATACGCTACATCGATGTGTCTCTACATTTCGAAGAAATGAACACTTTGAAACTATCAATACAAATTACGATGGAAACACGATGGAAGACACGCAATAAAGGGAAAGTATGTTGTAAGATAAATTATAGCACACAGAATAATAAGCGGTAATTATACAGCACTTGAAATTGGCCCTTAATCGCTAATCACAGCATTATAGCATGTTCGTTAATTACGAAGCTGAATTCCTACGAATTTCTCTCATCTTTCATGTTCTCTGATGATCCCGGAACAAGCAAGGCGTAGCTATTATTAGGCAGTCGTTCAATTAAAATGTTACGTGCCATTTTCGCCCATCCCATCGTGTGGATAATGAAATACATCAAATTGAGTACCATTTTCGTAGGAATACATCGCATTCCGCAGCAGAAAGAGTAAAGCATGCTACTAATTTTACCATTCACTAGCTAGCTAACTTTATCGTATCAACGAAAACTTAATAAAATAATAGAAAAACGCAAAGTATTAGCTTTTTAGTAGAAAAAAAAAAACATAATTCTATTGACTTCATAAGAGCCTTTAATGATTATCCTTTTGTGAATAGGAAAATTAGATCAACTTGGAGTATCCATAATGTACCAGGAAAGGAGTGTTTTTCTACTATCATTTGCAATCACTTAGAAAATGTTTAGTTTTCCTTGTTCAAATGCAATCGAAATTGTAAAAATTAATTCTCAACAATGAATCCTTTTTCGTTAGAAATGTAATATACGCGAGATATATAGGAGAGAATATAACGATCAATTTCGTATTTCGTTGCACCAGACTCCATCTCAAACGAGTATTTACGCACGTTTCATTCCCAAATGCGAATCTGAGAATACAAGTGCTCGCATTAAAGCCACGTACGCAATAATCCCTCGGAAAGGGTTTCGCGTCTATGTGTCTACGCAAAAAGTGCCTGGCGGGAAGCGATTTCGCAACGTTATATCGCATTGCCACGGCATCGACACAAAGTATACGAGGAACGAGGAACGCGTTTTCGCGTTAACGTAAAGAGGAACCGCTCCGGGGAACAACCGTTGCGAAGCGTATCGCGGCGTAGCGCTGCAGCGGGATGAATTTCTGTCCCTTTGAGAAGGGCTGCCCCCTCCCCCCCCCGAGAGCGAGAGAGACAGAGAAAGAGTGCGAGCGAGCGCACACACGACTCGTACAATCTCACTCGCGTGTTCACGATCACGTGCTCGTAACGTAACACGCACGCGACAGAAGCGGCGGCTGGCTGCTGCGGACGGTCATCGCGGGGCAGCTTTCCCTGTGGAAAGGGGCGGGCTCGCGTGCTTAATTTCGGGGTGAAATCGCGTCCGAGATTGCGCCAGCTCGCCGGCTGGCTAAACATGTTCCATTAAGTCGAGACGCAATTAGAAATAAAGGTGACTGTCGGCCTGCTAGAACGTTCCTCGTTCTGGCCACTGTGTGACGCTTCTCTCTCTCTCTCTCTCTTTCTCTCTCAGTCATCACCGTTACAGAATCCGCAAATGTGTAACCATCCTACCTGAAATGCTCCAACTCGACGAACGACGTTGCGGGAAATAGCGCGGAGGGAAATATTCAGCTCGGTGCAAATCGCCAGCTCTTACCTGTAACACGCACAAGAGGGAATTCCATTAAGTTTCGTGCTACGTCCGTGCTTTACAAGCGGAAATTGAGGAGGACGGGAATCCAAGTACAATGAGAATTCTTCCGCGCTTCTTGATCGTCGGAAATATGAGGCGGTAATAACGGGACGAGATAACGGGAATGTATAGATCGATAGCTGCTTCAATACCTTCGACAACGAATGTCGGATACTTGGCGGCGTAGAGAAATAATGAGATTTATTTTATATTCGAGATATAATCGTGCTATTTTACGATAACACGGCACAAACTAGTTGATTTAAAAAAAGTATTCTTAGAATATCGAGTATATTTATCATAAAACAGATTTCACATGTATATTTTATTTAAGATTCAATTTATATATTCCGTATTTTTATCTCCAGTTAAGAGACATTATTTATCAGTGCTGTTCAACTTTTTAATTCCAAAACAGATGGGTCGCGTTCCAAATAAAAGAACCCAACAATTATGAGTACACAGTTTAATTTTAAACCTTGCTTAGCACTTTCATCCGATTTAAATATATCTCCACACTTAAATGGTGTTTAGTATGGCATTATATATTCATGATTTTATCATCGCTCACACGTAAACAGATCGTAATCAATCTCGACGATTAATACGGATGAATTATCGTTCGCTCCTCGAGGAAGTAACGCCTGCATGCAAAGCATGCTAATTAATGTCGACAGAATGAAAAGGGACGATGATCGCATAGTGTCGGCAGCGAGCTGTTGCATCGTACATCAGTTAATTGGCGATCGAGTGAGACGACGGGTCGAAAGCAACAACACGTGAAGTAATTATTATTTGGTCAGCTATCCGTGACGATCCGTGCTAGTAGGAAGCTAAAGAAAGGGAGAGAAAACGGAAAACGGAGAATCTCATATCCAACAGATTGCTCCACGGTGTTTGATAGGGGTGTCGCATTTACCTTCCGGTCTCACGCACAGGCTTACATATTCGCGTTAATTCTCATTTTTGCCGTCGCATACCGGCATTTATATTTTCCCCGCACTATTTATATATTTTTACGATGGATTTCCCGTTCTGATGAAAATGGTCTCAACTCCGGAAATGCTAAGCTATTTTTTTATTTATGTGTATATATGGGAAAAGAGATTCTGAAATGCAAATCAGCAACTTTTATATCATACATTACATTTGTGCCAAGCGATTTTGCCAACTTTTTTCAAAACAATGTTTCCGACAATAATTATGTTTTTCACATTTTTAAATTGCGTTAAATGAAGGGAATATCTAATTATAGGCTTTTTCGCCCTCTCCATTCTCATGATATTGTTAGGGTTAAGCGTAACTTCATTTCTAACTATATTATGGAACGTAGGGAAAAACGGGGTCAAAGCGCGCAGCTCGTGGTAAATAAAGGCCGGCAAACTTTTCCGATAAAGCGAGGGTTAAAAGCCCGCGCTGAACTTTTATCCTCGTGCATTTTCTGGATGATGCGCCGTGCCACCGCTCTCGGGAGACAAATATTTTTGCATCGAACATTTTCGTAATCAATGCGTAAATCCAGCGCTATATATCTGTTTTAATTGATATCGATTTCTCATTCTATGTGTCCCTCGACGTAATAAACGATTACGTCTTGACGATACTTTACGTAGTGGCATTCTAAATATAGAATAACTTTCCTTACATTCTTTTATTTATAACCCTTTCCAGAAAAAGTGATGGTAATAAATGTATAATAATTATAAAATCGTTAGCATAAAATTATTACAACATCGTAAAAGATGTAAATATATTACATTTTGTTATTTTAAACAAAAAAGCTCAGAAGAAGATTGACAAAAGGATAATTACATCAAGCTCACTTTTGAATAAAATGACGAACGCATTGTGTCAAATATAAATCACTTTAAACTGCTTTTTAAAGCAATTATGATCTTGTACGGTTTCCGTTTAATCGTTTACGAGGAAACAAGACATGTTACACGAAATTAACCCATCGTGGACGTTAGAAGGTTTATCTCTCCACTGAGTAGCACAGTCAGACGAATACGTAGACATTCCTTTGGTAGGGAATACGTCTGTGTCTCTCGAGACATTCATATGCATAACTGTGTGTGCACGCATGTGAGTATCATGAGAGAAACCCATAATCGTCCTCCGAGCATTCTCCGGTTCATTCATGCGCCTCGAGTTGTAGTAGGCGAGACTATTCCGGTAAGCGAAACGTACCTACTCAACATCGATCTCGTGTAGTAGAGAAGTAATGGATATTTCTGTATCTAACGAGCGAAAGGAATTAATAGTCTCAAATTCTCGATTCTGATTTTCACACTTATACATTTTTTTACTTTTCAACCATAGACTGCATATTTAATTTCCGTCAACGTTTCATCACGATTTGCGAGTCGTTATTAATTCGCGCTATCTGTTACGAATGGACTACAACTATTCAAAATCGTTATAAATTGCATTTACCGTATTCGTTACGCGATTAGGTTGCATCGAGTAGCGATGCAAATGATCCTCCGCAGGACTGACGCTCTATGCTCCTAAATGAAGGGCGAACAAAATATGGCGTTACCGCACGGCGGGTTGTGCGACAGGCACACGCAGCACGAGATAGCAGAATTGGCAGGAAATTGCGAATTGCCGGCGAGAGGCAGCTCTCGGCAGCCGCCGCGCGTTTGGGAGGCACGAAATAATCCGACCTGCAAATTGAAACCGGTCATCGGTAGTTTGAGCTACATCGGCCACCGATAACCGGTCGCGCGCCAGCTGACGACCGGTGAAAATTCACCTGGAAAAATAGCTCGATGGTGCGAACAGGGGAGACAAGGAAAGCTCGCTTTCCCGTCACGGTACACGGGCCAGGAATACAAACCGCTCTTTTTTTTATTCCACACGAAAATGCGCTTGCGTCGATGCAAAAAGTTTGTACGCGTAAACTCACGAAATTGTGCGAATCAAATTTCGATTTAAAATCTCATTTGACTACGATTCGCCTCTCTGATTACCTTTCATGGTTGCGATAACGCTGGCATTGGCAAAAACTGAAAAAGCAAATATTCGAATATTATTTATTTCGAGATCTTTTTTCGTTGCTTTTGCAACCGACAATTTCATTTCAACGTAATAATACGTCAGTGAACATCAGTTAATAAGCAAATTATCTCATTTTTAGTTAAATAATTAGTAACATAAGATATAGTGAATGACAAAATTTAAGTAAACTTCGAAGTAATTCTAAAGTAATGATTCTAGTAAAGGCACTCGCTAGAAGAGAAACGAGACATGTTGGTTAAATTTTGAGAATTTAATGTATTTAGTAGAAATTTGCAGTAGTAAATATGAAATACGGTTGTAGGACACATTCGCCCTAGGGAGTAACGCCAAATCGGGACGAAGCGGGGTGCAGCGGTCCCCATGATCCCGTACACGTGCGTTGGTCGCGCGCGCGCGTACGATTATTTACCTTTAATTAGAGGCTTCGACCTATTGCTCGGGACAGTAAGCCTAAGGGCACCCACTTGCTTCGCGAATGCACGTGTAACTTTGCCATGTGCATCTGCAATCGCCATAAATTTCAGTAATAATTATGTTATGCCATCAATGCCTTCGTTATAGCGTTATAGCGGATGTTAAACATAACGAAATTCATCAGATTCAGTATCGTCATAAGGAAATTTCTCTTCGATATACAATGCATGTTTCTCACTTTTCGTTTTAACAAAATATGAAAATAATTATTTGCGACAATAAACGCTCCGCTATCTAAAATATAAATTTTTATGTTTTCTCAAGATAAACGTTATTAGTATACATTTCTTTTTAAAATTTTCACAATAATTCGTAGAGACCATCTTGTATCTTTATATATTTCGATATATATTTTTCGAAAAGATATTCACAAGAACTTCTCTTTTATTGTGAAAAGTATGTGCGTTAATTAAAACAAAGGTGTCGTACGTCAGGCGTTTACAACGAGGAATTACACTGCCGTATTGAGCCGTATCCGGAAGCGTGACAACTCTCAAAAAAGCGACGTTTAAGGAAAGTTCTCAGTCTGGCGATTCCATTCGTAGCGAGATCGATATCGAGAAAAGTCGTCGAAGAACCGTTTTACGGCTCGCTCGTTCGCCCGCTGGCTGGCGTTGAGCGAGTACCAAAGATCCGCGAACGGTAAGGACCTTTCGATGCCTGCAACAGAGTCCGTATATATACGCACACATACATATGTAAAAGCATCGGGAGAATGCTGCCATGCGGTGCACAATGTACGGACCTGTCGCTTTAAACTGCTGGAAAAATGTTTGATTTCGACGATTGACGTTAGCATGAATTTTTTTTCTACTACAATCTTTTAAATCTGTAATAAATAAATAATTGAAGCACACTAGAATGCTTATTTCAATCTTATAATTTTCTTTCAATGTTATTTGCTTCTTATCTGATATAATTGATAAAATAATAAATTTTTCTGTGTATAACATTATTATATTTTGTGTATATTAAAAATTTATACTATATAAAATATTATAAAAAGTTATTAAATTCTCTATGTTTCAATATTATGGTACAGAAACTTTTTAAATCACATATAGATTAGAGCCGACATAATAATTAGTAAGTAATAAATAAATTTAAAAGTGAAAATGAATATTTATTATAAATTGGAAGGAATAAAAATTATTATCGTAAATTCAAGTAAATAGCATTTTACTGTAACAAGATTCTCCATGGTCTCATTGCAACAGATATAGATTAATTTTCGGTTTAGCGACGCAAAAACGTGGAACCAATAAATCGACCGGCCGCGTCGGTGGGTTCTCGTGCTCTCACGGATATTAAACTAGAAAACAATTAGCAGAAAACATAAATCACTATCGTTTGTTATCGTAAGCCGCGCCGTTCTACGCCACCGTGGAGAAACCGCGAGCGCGTCAGTAGGCGAGAGCAGACATAAATCTTGACGTGCTAAGAATAAAACTCCTTCTGAGAAATAAACCTTCCGTTCTTTTCTTCTCGCGTCGCGACAGCATGGCCGGCGAGGGCGACCCTGTTTCCGTGGCGGGTGGTAGATGAAGTTTTCCTTTGTGCCCGTGGCATGTCACGTTGGTCATTTCGGGGCTCGCGGGGCGACACACGAAGGTGGGCGGCAGCGGCGGCGGTGGCGGCGGGCGAAGAGTCGCTGAGCGATGAGGGAGGAGGCCGAAGGGTGGCTCTCCCGCACATATTCTGAATCCCGAAGGACCTCGTCGCGAACACGCTTGCCAGAAGCTGAGGAAAATGAGAGACTGCCACGTTGCCTCTCTATCTCCTTCTCTCACACGCGAAGAGACGTTCTTGTACGTGCGAGAGAGGAAAGTTTCGGTCGAGAAATGTGTATGTCGTGGACAAAATGCGGAAAAAAATTTATGAGTCTGATTCACCACATAGGGGTTATAACTTCGGTTGTTGTAGATACGTTTCAATGGGACAGGATTTCCTGCGGATGTTACTGTCGCGATTGCGAATTCCATTGAAAGTGTGATTCTTGCATTTCCCTTTTCGTTTTTTAACGGAATCTCTTTGAAAACTTATTGATTTTTTATGTTCTTTATTCTTGAATCCTTATTAACTCTTATTAACGAAAAGTGTGAATTATAAATAACGTGTGAAATATAAACAAAACATAATTGACAAAATTGATTAGAAGTAGCGAAAAGGACCAGATATTAAGTTGATATAATATCAGAGACATCATGTCTCAGAAATTAATTATCTTTTTCGTATATAACATAATTACATCAGTTTCTGTCTTTAAACTTAAAAGAAAGATATAGATAAAAAAATCAAATAAAATCTGAATAAATAAGCTAAGTGACTTTGTTAATATATTTTTGTTAATATACTTTTAGAATTTTAGTACTTTTATTTTGGTATTTTTGTCTTAATTTTAATATTGTTATATTCAATGATTTTTGAAAACTCTAAAAAGACAGACAAAAACAAAATAAAAAAAATCGAGCTATGCTGTGTTTAGCCAACTGGAATGGACTCTTTTACAAGTCTGTGTATTCTATCCAGAGTTTGCGTCTCTCGCTCAGCAAGGGAAAAAAGGACGAGTAAGGAAAAAACTGGAAAGAGACACTGCAAAGGGTGAAAGCTGGAGAGATAAGCCAACAGACGGTAAGCTGTGCAGCAAAGAATCTCCTCTTCTCTGATTAAACAAAACAACTGTTGGGCGCAGCTGGCTTCTACGGCTTCCGATTCGTAATGCAGCGTTGAATTATACAGTAATTATACAGTAAAATCTTTCAAAGACGGGTCATGCTATACGTTCGAATATAATTAACGAGATGTAATTTACGTGTCATTTTATATTACGCAAGCAACAACGTTAAATGTTGCAGACAATAACAATGAGAAATTTTCAACAAAGTTGAAAATGCATTTAACCAATAATAATATAACTAATTTCTCACATTCTCATTCGAGTTCAAACACGAGATAAATTAAAAATTGGAAAACTCAGAGAATAAATAAGTACAAGTTGAAAATATGTAGATAAATGCAAATTACATATGGAAATGTTCATTTATATAGAAAGATAACATACGATTTAAGAGATACCTTGAATATGTTGCATATGCGCCGAAATAATTATGTGTCCATAGTGTTTAAATACACGATAGCGGCGCAATAAGAAAGTTGATGGTCCGTGCGCGGTTCTAAGTATTGCGTGATGCCGCGTAGTTTTAATTAACGTCGTACCATCATAACAAAGGCGCTTATTAACCATGCTGTTGCAGTCGCGTCGGTATTTGCGTCGACAATACAGCTGCAGCTCGTTGTTCTAAATGCGTAACTGTCCACGAACATAATCGAGCAATTTGCCAGCGGCTAAAGAAAATTGCATGCTATTAGGATCTTAG
Organism: Tetramorium bicarinatum; assembly: GCA_928718305.1. Lineage (NCBI taxonomy): Eukaryota > Metazoa > Arthropoda > Insecta > Hymenoptera > Formicidae > Tetramorium > Tetramorium bicarinatum. Next base: position 13,309,262 of record OV788323.1, on the reverse strand, counting down.
AATATTACGCTTATCGTAGAAAACGTAATATATACGATTTTAATTTCTATTATTTTTCCAAATTATAAAATTGCTATCTTCAATTCATATCGCTTAATAAAGAACATTTGTTGTAAAATTTGATGAAAATATTTCTTTGAGAAAAATGTGCTTAATAATACATTGTAAAGATTTAATTAATTGTGTATAAGAGAGAATAATTATTAATATAATAATGTAATTCTTATAGTAAAAAGTTGTCTTTAATATGATATAATAATTACACAATAGACTGCGTCCATAGTACGAGTTATCTCAATGATGATAAAGTTGTCGTGATGTCACGTCCACGCTGTCGAACAGATTGATCGACACAATAGGCAGGATAACAGTTTTGTAATTTTTCTTCTCTTTTCCAAACGAAAAAAATCGAACGGAATTGTGTTGGAATGCATTAATCCGTTTTACAGTTATGCAGCACTGCCGTAGTTGTTATTTCATGGTGTTTTCCCCGAAGCTCGTTGAGCGACGCTGTCGAACACGCAGGAAACATTTTATTGGAGAAACGTCGGGCGCGTTTAGCGCGACGATCGTATTTTTAACAGTGCGAGCCGCAAATCTCGGCAGGGAAGTCTTTCTGGAATTGCTCACCGATTTCGCGAGATGAGATTTGTCGTTCGGTGGGACCATGTCCTGATCTTGCCAGCTATTTCTCTCTCGGGAAACTTGCAAATGAGTTTACAATGAGCTTACTGAAAGTCGCCATCAATCTTGCATCACACCGCACACGCAAACAACATGTTTGTATGTATGTATGTCTGCGCGTTAGTAGGATTTACACAATTGACAGATGCGAATTAATGATGTCAAATACGTTTGTTCATTATTGCAACAATGTCAATCATCCACTCGTCCGTATAAAGTTGCTACAGGTGCGCAATACAACTTATTTTATTAGGAAAATATTCATACGTGCAGTTTTTGATCAACAGGTAGTTTAAACACGATAATGCTTGTACGTGAAATCCAATAAATTTCTAGTTTTTTAAATAGCTAAAGATTTTGATATCTTCATTTTTAAATGTATTAATTAGTTCTTGCTGTAATAGAGAGAAGAAGAAGTAGCGTACGTACAATTTTTATAACGATTTTGACATATCTAAAATGTCTGAAAGTACAGATATTTTCAAATATTTGATAATTCTTGATAAAATTTTCAATTAAATATTTAATAATTTTTAATGGAATTTTAATTCCATTTTTAATGGAATTTTAACGTAGATATAATACATATAAAGCTGTAAGGAAGTCTCTTAGTGTAGAAGTTGTTGCAATAAAAGTCTCGATTAAGGAAGGGAAATGTGATTATAAAATACAATAGAGTATTATATCCCCATTAATATAATCACAAAGATTTCCATGTTGCAACAATTTCTACACTACGATATACTTCTAATCTCATATATTAACATTTTTCCATGAAAATGTCTGTATTTATAAATTAAAATCTTGAATCTTTCGAAACAAATGCTGTTTAAATATTTCTGCTGAGATTCTAATGTACAATATTAGATCGCCAAAAAATTGTCCATGCACATAATAGTTCAATTCGACGACCGCAAATGTGTGACAATAATAATAGAATTTATACGAACGTTGCCGTTCAACAACGTAATATCGCAGAAACGCTTTTACAGTAATCACGACGCACGCGTCCTGCTGTTTTAACAGAGTGAACGCGGTGTGGTCGGCCGGAGCTCGCCGCGGGGAGTCAGCCCGTCAGCTCCGTTGTGGGGTTTGTGTGCCGAGTACGCGTGATGCACCCCGCACGGCCGACGTGTGCTGCGGGACACAGAGGAAAACCGAGAGGATCGAAGGAAAGACCCATAGGGAGAGTCTTGTAACGCGAGCGATATATACGATATATACGAACCGGCGCGCGGATGCGAAAGGTACGAGAGACCACCAAGGGCGCGTAGCTCCATTTGGCCGGTTCCCAGCTGACCGTTATGGCTGCACCGGATAATGTATTTGGATTTGTGCCTCCCGTGGATTTGCCTCCCTACCAATACGCCGTTTCATACGAAGGATCACGCCATAAAAGGTAATTATCATGTCTATTAAATAGTGAGTCATCGAACGTAGTAAGTTTTTGTTGTTTCAAAATTTTGAAGAAAGATAATATTGTACAATTTTATTGAGCATCTATTTTTAATTTAAATTTCTTTTTAAGATTCAAAACTTCGTTAATACAATCGTTAATAGCGCTTTCAAACCAATCCAATTTTCAAACTATTGACAACACTATTGACAAGTGAGGCGAATATGAGTAGCCAATAAGAGCACAATTTTTATTATACTCGAAGCTTCTTCAACTTTCAATCAGCTTTCAAGATGTTCTAAATCGTTATCTGTCCTGTATTTTCCGATACACCGATCTTTCTGTAAATTTCCGAACAACTTGACGATATTTTATATAAAAAGCATCGTGATTCGATATCAAATGGTTAAGCCAATTAACTTTTATGTCGTTTGAGTTTTCAATCAGTATTACTTCAATTTTTATCAGAACTCAATTTACGTCGTAGCTTATCTCTCGGGTTATCCAAGATAGTCGAGAAATACTACTGCGCCGTGAAAAATCACGGCAATTGAGAAATACTCAAGGAAATATATTATCCACGAGATATGAAAGTTACACATTTCGGAAAAATGGAATGGAAATTTTTACCGCTGCAATTTCTCATGTGATCGAACGGGAACTCGTCAACGGGAAATACGATCGGTCGTGCGATCGGTACTGCCATTAAAATGCAACAGCATGTTCGAATCCGGTTGCGGACACCGCGCCACGTCGTCGGCGATAAAATGCTCGAAATTCCTGACTCATTAAACGAGTGTGGAACGACAAACAAGCGGCACTCGATGCGTCGCGTCGCGTCGTCCGGATCTGGATTCGCGCCGAAACGTCGAGCGCTTGTCGAAACCAACTCGGATTGTTTGGCGATCGCAAATACCGTGCTAAAATATGAACGATACCGAAGCCGTGAATTGTCGACGGTGACGGGATAGCAGCGAATTCCGTCATTGATTCTGGAAGCGAGCCGCGGCGCGATGGCGATGGCGATAGCGATGGCGATGGCGATGGCGATGGCGATGACGCGAGAGAAACGGCCTGGGGTCGCCCGACAGATTGAACCGAGCAAACGTAACCAGCGAAGGCGAAGCGAAAGCTGGATGGAAATCCGCGAAAAACGCGCTTGCCGATCGGCGAGATTGAATTCGTGAACGTACGCGACCCGTACGTGCGCGCCACGGATACGTCGGATACGAGATGAAAATTCGAGAGTTATACCGTTGCGTTCTTTCCTGATGACTGTTTCATCCTCCACCGCCAAAGCCAATTTGCACGAATTCGTACTAGAAATTGCAAAATTTTTGATATTTTACGATCGACGTTTGCTCAACAGAAATTTTCATATATCTTTCATAAGGAAGGAAGAATCCGCAGAAATTTATCATAAAAAGCGATGTTTGACCGTACACGTAAAATAAAAAAGGCAAAATATATCATCTGTAACGCGCGCGATGCTTTGATATTTCTCAATATCCCTATTATATGTATAATACGCATGAATAATGTGCATCGAAATTTGACGCATAATTACAAATAATTATCATTTGTAATATTTGTAACGGTGCTTTACAATTCTTAACGTGAGATTTGCAACAGTTAAAAAATCCGCCTGTATCATTGCAAACATGTCGCTCGGAATGAAAACCGTGAGATTATATACCGCCGCGCTCTTCTCCATGATGACTATTTCATTCTCTTTCGCGGCGCGTCGCGCCCAAGTTTGCGAGCTTGGCGTTCCTTTGACCTGAAACTTCGAGAAAGGCAGGAATCCTCGAGACCGTGTTCTTCCCGTGAAAATAGAGGATCCTTAGCATACCGAAAGCGGGCGTTATTATTTAAGAGCCTGCTCTTCCCGCACGGCTCGGATTTGAATATTTCGTTAAGTCCTTCTTTCGACTCCTGCCAGCTTGCGTGCAATGAGGCACCAAGTTACTAAAACAGGCTCAGAGAATGGTGAGAGAGAAGCGTGTAATATTTGTATACGCGCTTTCTTCTCGTTCTCGACTCTATATCCCTCTCCCTATGCCATTTTGTCCGATTTCGTTTTAATCGTACTGTTTTTTTTTTGCTTCACATAGGTAGATGTGTCTCAGTAGCTTTGAACTTCTCTTTTAGTGTCTTTCTTTTACCTACCTAATATCTAGTATTTAATAGAGAGAAAAAAGGAATTAGGAAATTAAAAATTTACGTTTTAATAAGACTAAACAGGATTATACTGTTATATCAAAAAATGCTTATGGATTTCGTTTAATATTTAATAAATGAAGTTTAAACATTTTCAAGTATTATTATTTCAATTAAGTATTTTTCATAAGTAAATTACTGTTTTTATTACATTAATAATTTTAATATCAACAAAATTAATTAATTGTAAATATCACCAGAAGATATGCAGCATCAATTCGAGAAAGGATTGATACTTAATAGATGACAGGAATGATATAAATATATTTTAATATATTAGACAATTAATTGAAGATGATCGTAAAGTATTATAAAACAGAAGAATAATTTTCGCGACAGTTGTGTTGGCAGCTGATTCGTTAAACCGTCCAATTTAGAAGCGATATCAGTTGCGGCCGTTCTTCGCCGTACGTACCTGCCATTAGCCAGGCAATAACGCCGGTTGGCCAGCACGGAAGCGAGCTATTGAGGCCGTCGTCGGCTTACTAACCGATCGGCCGGCCGGCCGGCCGGTCGGTCGACCGCCTGCAGTCCGCTTGCAGCCGCGATTACACTTTAAGTGTGCATTCGTCGCTCCCTCGCTATAGTCGTTCAACCACCTTCCCCGTTATCCGCAATCAGCGTCACCACATCGCTGAACGTCGGCGGGACGTGTCGTCGTCGACGTTAGCATCGTCGCCGTTGCATCCACCCTGCACGTTCCCGCTCGCAACAATCGTATCAGCGAACACGCGTGTGTATATGTGCGAATGCGGTTATGGCGTTTAGGCACACCAAGAGGAATGCAAGCGAATAGACAGAGAAAGAGAGAGAGAGGGAGGGAGGGAGAGTGCAAGATTGATGAAAATTCCAACGAAAAGGAGAAAACGGGTAGTGGTCAACGAATATTTCCGGCGCGTATTTCGCTACGCTGGGAAAAAAGGAGAGAGAGAGAGAGAGAGAGAAAGAGAGAGAGAGAGCACAACCCCTGTACATCCCCGCGCGCGGACCTACCTCAATTCTCGTCACCCCCTTCAGCCACCATTCCCTTTTACTCGCTGTCTCTTTTCATTCTCCCGTTCTCGCCCGCGCCCGGCTGCGCAGTATAAATAGATGGGTTTGAACGAGACTGTGAAAGCTTGCGGTCTCGTTTCGAATAATTGGATTTGCCACGAACGGGACCGAGAAACGCCGGTAGTTCGCACGCGCGCAAGCATACGAAAGGCTGTGTATACGTATATCTCGGTCGTTTTGCGTGTCTTGCTTTGGTCAACACACATGTCCCTTTCTCCCCCCTCCCCTCTCTCTTTCGCTCTCTTCATTTCTTTCTGCCTTTCATACTTCGCGTCACGCTCTTTTCCCTCAATCGCTGAAACGTGGCCGTGTCATGGACGAGCGAGTTACTCGCGTTATTCGCGTGCTCGAATAATCGATAGTGAGGAAAGAAGGGATAACAGAGAGAAAGAAAGAGAGAATTGACGTGGGAATTAAAAAGTATAGTAAAGCACGCCATTGTCGAGAAAGAATTGTTCCAGATTTACGTTGCTGTGAGCTGGTTAAGCCGTCAGATGTTAAACGAATTTCTGTCTGTTTTAATCGGTCTCCCGCAATGGAAAAATGTAATATAATAGCTACAACTTGCTTCTCTCGAACTTTTGAACTTAAATAAAAGAAAATGATAATTAAGAGCGATACACATCCTTTCGCCTTTACACTATTTCACGAGCTTCGTGTAATTAATAGTTAGGGCAGACTATCACGTACTCGTCTATTATGCTTGCCCGTTTGCGCAATTATTGTACTTTTCGATAATATTGTATTTCCATGAACGCGATAAAGCAATGAAAGCGGCGGCTTCCTGCGGTTATAAACTGTAACTACTGTACATATGATCGAAATCATCACAGTGGACAAATTGTCCATGTTCGTTTAGGTATCGGTTATTTTAGCATTAAACGACAATTGTACTTGACAGCGTTCTCACGTAGAAATACCAGCGGGCTTACATTCGATATTAACTTGAAAATTAATTCGCGAATCTCGTCAGATAGTTCGCACGGTTGACATATACGTACTAAAATGGAAAGCCAACGACTTTAATGAGTATTCACGGCATACCACAGCAATTATATTTAGTGCCAGGATTGCGAGGCATTCGTGCGGCACGAAAATCCGTCCGAAATTGGAAGAGAAATTTCGATAGTCACCCCTTCGCGTTTATTTTCGCGACTGGAATGATATCGTGCACAATGAATTTATTTCTTATCTAGTAAGGCCAGTCGGATTTTTCTGCGCCTTCGTATCTTCTATATAATACCCGACGTTTATTTTTATAGATAATTTGTATCGAGTACAGTGACCCTTTTCTCTCTCTCTCTCTCTCTCGCTCGTAATTTCTCTTCTCTTTGTTCTGTGCACCCTAACGATTCGGCAGACTCGGTGAGTCACAATGTTCGTTTGCATGCTCGCGTGTTGCGTATCCATCCTCAGGGACACGCGTCGTGCAGAAACGTGGAAAGGAAAAAAGGGCGTGCGTATGCGTGCAGCTGACTAAGTCCACGAAGGCGAGAACGCTAACGTTATCGTTACGGAAAATCTTGGAGATTGCTCCGCGCGGTAGTGCAAGAGTAGTGTCCCTAGGTGACGCACTCGTATTTTTCCCGAGCGCGAAAGTAGATAAATCAACAGACGGAATATAATCTCGAGACTCGATCACAGACGTAACAAAGTGCGAAAGTTGGAAAACGATTTGCTCGAGAACTCAATCGGAAATTCCGTAATGGAGGAAAAAGATTGTCTGAAATTGTTATTAAACTTTTCTGTCGCGAAAGTGGCTATATGAGGTTTATTCTCATTTTACTTCTCATTTCTTGAAATAATCCAGCCATCAATCTCTTCATATTCTTATAATCAAAATAGAACTCGCTCAATGTATTATGTTGTTATTTCGATATAAATTATAATAATATTTCAGTATTATAAACGAGACAATATATTATTTATAATAACATAATATAGTATTTTAAAAACGTTGCCTGTTATTAAGTTTCTACTGCTATATTTTATCTATTCATCGCATCTTCAGAATATTCTGCACGCAATGTTGAGTTCAATTATGAAGACGAGGAAGTCAGTCAGTCAACGGCATTCGATTATTTGTTTGCGTAATGTTTCATGATTGCGACTGATGAGATTCGTTATTCTATGATAATGGGATCGAAAAAGGATACGAGATAAAGGATATGCAACGGAATCAAGATGACAAGATAAATGACAAGAGGAAAGAAAAAGTTTTGCGCGCAAAAATTGAACACCTACTTGCACACACTTATTTGTATTTACATACACTTTACACATATATCACTCCTACAAATCACAGACAAATGTTTTTATCGTCCGATACAGGAACGAGAGAAGACACGTGTTTGCGACATAAAATACCACATGCGTCACATAACGAAAACAAACGAGTTCGATGTCGGAGCACACGACTAATTAAAAATCGTAGCTATCAGTTGGCGCGAAAGAGTCGAAGTGAAAAGGAGGAAGGGGACTAGTAGAGCAGCTGATTTGATTATCCGATAATAATTAATTGCTCGTTACGTTGCGGGACACAGCGCAATTAATCACCGTCGATGGGCTTTCATTTTTCCCGTCCGCGTACATCTCTCTTTCTCTCCTTTCCCTTCTCTTTGTCTGTTTTCCCTATCTGTCGTACGGCCTTTTCTACCTCTTTCCCCTGTTTCTGCTTGCTTGATTCCTCTACCAACTAGCTTTCTCTTCTCGCGTGTGAGCTTTTTTCTTTCTTTTTTAGCCGGCTTAGTTAGCGCTAGCTGGCCCATGGTCGCACTCTATCATGCGAGGTTCATTAGGTTGGACGTGTCACGACCGCGTGGGTGACCATGTGCCATCAAATTGTGAACACGGTCCACGTACTCTGCTGTGCAAAGTACGTTTCAAGAGAAGGGAGAATCGAAAAACAGATGACAGGAGAGATAAAGAGGAAGAATGCAAGAGAGCAGAAAACAGAGGGTCGGTGAGACGTCGATGGTCGGATAGGATAAATAATCGATATGGCATCGAGATACGGCATTGGAGTGTCGAAACGTAGTCGTTTAAAATTGCAGATAATTGATTTCATAGATGTAATTGCAAACTAACAAGATGTGTTATTCCGATTAATAATACGAATTAGATTACTGCATATCGATAATGTCAAAATTGAAAAATGTTCACTCGTTTCGATCAGAGGTATGATAAATTATTAATAATAGATCCAGTGACACATGAGTACTGAAATATTTTGAAATGTTATAAACTTCATTTTTAGATAGTTTAACTGTTGATATAATATATACAAACATATACCATGGATTTGTCATATTTAAATTTTATAAATTAATGTTACACGCTTCTCATTAATATTTTTCATATCACTTTTCTTCGTCACATTGTTTTAAAAGATATTTGTTATTTTAAATGTGTAAGTTTGCCTTAATCCTCGCACAGACCACATAAGAATTATATGTGAAAATCTGTGAGCACAGATGACGTCAAACTATCGCAACGAACCGCACGAAATCAAAATGTTTGACGATGAACGAAGTTGATCCTATCGTTCCTATTAACGAAGCACGTGTACGCATACATACGCACGTTCTCATATATGTGTGTATGTATGCCTTTACGTGATAGATCTACACGATCACGGGAGAATACGGAAGGGTGTAGATACGCACGGGGATCGAAATGCGGGGGATGAGTCGGCGGCCAATCATCGGCATATGCCACGGCATGGAGTTCATAAGTGACGTGCCAGTGCTGTCGATCCGAGACGGCATACTCGATATATCGGGTCCACGGGGTGGCAGCGAGGATCGCTTAATATGCAGAATAGAATTGGGGGACGTATACGGTCCCGATATAGTTCCTGCTCCAGATTGCGAGACGAGCGCGAAGCATCTCAGGCGATTAGATATAATCTATAGCAAGGGAAGCCTATTCTCTTGAAAATATTTAAATCTTATTCTACGATCATATATAAATCTCAAACTTGGTAACTTTATTCTTCAAAGTAAAAACTAAATCCTTTTGATTCAAGTATGTTATTATAATGTTATAATGAACATTTGCAAACAATTGTTGTTTTTAGCAACATTATTTAAAATATTATTATTCGAATTAAAAGAAATATAATTTAACTTGCATTCTTCGCGAAAATTTAGCATTTATCGTAATCATGAATTTTCATCAACAACTCGTTATTCTTAATTTATAATAAAAATGAACAATAATTGTGTATTCAATTGTTTGAATTATATATACATAATAATAACAACAAGTCTCTTTCGATCTAAATTCAGTGGCTTAGTCCATTAAAAATGGCACATAAAGTTCTAAAATAAAACTCGGTTGATTCTCGCTCTACCGTCTGCCGTCTGCGCGAGAAATAAATATTTTCCGATTTGTCTCCTTTTGAGAGACAGTCATACAACTTATCTTTGTGCCTGTGTTTACCGTCGGGAGACCACGTCAGACCGCGAGAGCCAGAGGTAAAATGTTTTATATTTAGTCGGTGCCCTAGAGGCTAGGGGTGTCAGGGCTGCGCAATCGCACACGTATGCACCCATACGCGAGAGAGCAAGAGACAAAAAGAGAGAGAGAGAGAACAGCTAGGTGGAGACTAGCAGGCAGAAAACACCAGTGGTACGGCCGACCACACTGTTCTCGGAATACTAATGCCCTCGCCGATCCCGTGGGTGCTGTTTCCGTGGCATATTGCCGATCGTGAGGAATCTACGAAGTGTGTAACTCCTCCCTTCCCACCACCAGAGAAGGAACACCGTCATTCTGGATTCGCGAATGATAACGAGCCCGGCATTACAATTCACATAACGTAGGCGTGTTCGCGAGGAAGATATTACGTTCCTTCGCGCACCATCGCCGAAGGTTGGTATGCGAAACGGGCCACGAAAAAATCACGCGGATGCCTGAGGATCCCAAAGATACCCCATAAAGGCCGTGCCTAATATCGGCAAACTAAAGTCGGAATTCATTACGTTGGGGAATAAACGCCGTTCGCGATGAGTTTATCGATCTAGTCGAACTAATTGTTTGCGGCAAATTAAAGAGAGTATAGGAATATGGAATGCCTCTGCGACGAATGTAATATTGAACTATCTGTGGAAAATGGGGTAATTACTTAATAATTAACTTGTTGCACAATTAATTATGCATTGTCGCTTTCAGAAAGAAATTCGATTACGATAATTCACCGTGTCCAGAAGAATTAGCCATCATAACTGTCTGCTAATTTATTTTGAGACGATCATACGGCAATTATCAGGCGTTTTGAATAGTCTTATCACAAACATGCAACACAATCGAGGCTGATGCGGTATCGATGCTATGTATTTAATTCTTCCGGCTTACGCAAAATGCAAATTTGCATAACAAATGTCGTATCAATTATGTACGAGCCGTAATTATACACGAGCACAAATGGCTTAATCTCGCAAGGCGTGCATTACATGGCAATGTTAGACGGCAGGTAAGTTAATACAACTGGTTCGCCTGGTGGTTTCAGCACCACTTAGACTATGTTGACAAAGGTCGCTTGTGTAAATTACTTACGTCTCACCGGAATCGCAAATGCATCGGTAACACATTTATCTATGCGACTACATAAAATTCATGTAAAATGGATGGAATCCCATATGCAAATAATTCTCGTAAACCGTATAAATCACTCCATGTATCATAAACTCGATTTTCGCAATCACAAAACGATAGTCTGTTGTTTCGATACACATATTTTTCTATGAAAATAAACTGCCAAAAAAAAGTGATTTCAAATTTTGTGATTTATATACTTGCTTTATAAAAATATAAAAAATTAATATTCGAAGAATGCACAATGTATGATATGTAACCGTAACACGTTAACAATTTTCAGAAGTTTTCAGAACGAGCTAAAAGAGATTTTTCAGACAAATAAAGAATCGGTATAAAATATGTGCAATTTTATTTAGTAATCGTATTCGAACGTAACAAGTGACTTTTGAAGACTTTTGAAGACTTTTGAAGTTAGAAGTGAGAAGACTTTTGTCGTTAATAAGGTGACATGCATCATTTTGAAAAGATGCGCTTGATCGTGATGCAGCAATTGCATTTGCTATCTAATGTTGTGCAAGGAATTTTCCCGTTTCCCTCGTTGTATCACGTCTAATTCGTGTTCCTGTTCGAAGTTCATTAAGAGATTACTCTGAAGTATATTCGGATATGAAAGTACGATCAATGAAGGGCTTAGTTGGCAATATGGTTTTAATTATCGCTAAAACCGTAGTTATCGTTGAAATTATTCTACGATGACTTAACATGTTCGCTCACTAATACTTGCTTCCGGTGATATGGAATCCAGAATCTGGCTTAATTTGGCGCTATTATATCTCTTTAATGTTGGGATATTGTTAATATCCTTATGTAGCGCTACGATAATATTTCAAAATTGTACAAAAAAAGGAAAAAATTAATATTATATAAAATTAAATTTATACAAAATGTAAACAAAAAATAAAAGAAATTAATATATATCAAAATATGTATTACAATTTAATTTTTCTGAATTTTTTCTGAAAATAAAAGAATTATTAACTAAATTTCAATATAGAACTTTTTTCTTAATTGTATTTTTAGATTACTTAATTTCTCGTAGATCGAATATAATCCATGTTTTAAAGAAATGGAACCATTTGAATGGAAATGTATGAAATTCATTGACTGTTCAAAAATTTAATAGTACAATTGTAATAACATTTATAAATACATTATTAGATAGATTAGAATAGAAAATAAAGACAGAAAGATATTTTACAAGACAGCTGGACAAGAAAGCTGGACAAATCTGTGTTAGAACATTTCGCTGTAAAAGATCTTGAAAATTTATTGCTAAATTTTGCAGTACATGTGCATTGAACGTATGCTACGCACATGTTCAATACAGCTCTGTGATGGCACCTTCAAGAACCCGGAAGTTGTAAACGCGATCTCCTAAGTTGCACGTCATAAACAGCAGTGGCTTTGCACATTTCATGGAGATGTTACAAAGCGAAACTTACATTCTAAAATATTTATATGCATTAATCCACATATAATATGTTTATATGTATTAATGCACATGTCATTTAACTGTAGAAGCTTTACAAAACAAATATTTAAAAAATCAATGTAATTAAATTTTAACACAATTTTTAAAGTTTTCTATTATTAAGCATTTAAACAAATTGTATGACTGCTTATATGCAAAGTACGATTTAATATCAAAAGTAAAAGAAAGAATTTTTCTGAATAAAAATTAAGATTAAGTTTAATACGCGTCATTTTTCGCATCATTTATTCCCAGTCAATAAATCGATTAAATTAGATAAAAATGCAGCGCGCTTCACAAAACGGTTTTTGTAACTACCTTTCTGTCGACAAAGTAATGCGCTCTGCGATGAACATAGATCACAGAGTTTCGTGGATAACGGTGCCTTCATAGGCGATTCCTCCACCGGTGTCGTCTGCAGATGAAATACCGGGGCGGCGGGAATGCACGGAAACGAGCAAGGCGATATCTTGATAAAATCAGTAAAGGGGGCGAGAAGAAGAATAAGGGCACTTCGCTCTAGTGAGAGGAATAAGAGACCAAAGCAGGCGAGAAAGAATCAGAAACGCGGAACCAAAAGAGCTGGAGGGTTGCCCGAGAGAGGATGGACTATAGAAGAGCGAGAGAGCTTACGAGGAACCCTGGCAGTTAGCCAAGTCGCTCGGGCCCGTGCCGGGTGAAAATTATTCGAGATATGAATTTACGGGCGGTGCAGGGTTGCAGGGCGAAAGAAGTACGGTGGAAGAGAGACGGTGGGGTGAGAGGGTACAGCGGATAGCGGTCGAGTCTCCGAGTTGCCAGATAAGGCAAGAGTCGTGGTCGGACTTAATAAACTTAGAAACCCGAGTGGCGAGCCGGCCTAGTCCGTCCGAAATTCCACCCCCGGACCCGTTGCCACAGCTAGCTCTGCATCGCAGCGCCCTCGTCTTATAGCCTGCGGCCGCCTGACAACCCTCTCACGGCTCTCAAATTACCTTGGCGTCGTGTTTCGCGGCCACGGTTTTTCCGAGCCATCTCGATACTGTATCTCTCGTTTTTCCCCCTTCACGAATCGATTTTTCCCGGAAATCGACAAATGTGGCGCAACGAAAAGCGTTTGTCGTTCGTAGAAATCGCACGACCAACATTTAAGTACGATCTTTTTATGGAAAAAAATCTCTTATGAAATGAAAAGACTTGCTGTTAAAGCAACAGGATGCTAAAACTTATTAATACATTTTCATCATTTTGAAATTATTTACACAATGAGAACAAACGGATAAGAAAAACACAACAAAACCTTCAAGATAAATGAGACTCGCGAGAAATCGTAGAGAAGACAAACTTGCTTTTAAAGCGAATTTTAGATGGAAGTAACTTAAACTTTACTTTTTAAAAGAATTATGTAACAAAATGAAGAAACAATTATAAATGTATAGGAAAATATAATGTAAAGAAGATCAAATATAAGACTTCTTTAAAAATCTTTAATAAAGTAAATAAAAGTTATATACTCTCATTATGTGGAATAATTTTTTTCAAATAATTCAAATTTATTGGATTTTTGATTAAAATAAAATTATTTTATAAAATATTTTTCTAGTTTTATTACGCGTAACTTTAACCTATATAACAAAAATTACATTTATAATTAAAAAAAATGGTAATTATTACCCGTTTGTGTATAAAAAAATGGATGGGTTCTTTAATGGGAATTAAATAATTGAAGAAAATGCATTATATTATTCGCATTAGTGATATCGTTACATGATAAACTGTTCTGCAATTTAAAAGATTGGACTTCGTCTTCCATCTGCAAACTACCCACGGGCATTTATCCGAACGAGAACGCACGCCGCCTCCTAAAATCTTAATGAGGGCTTGTCTGCTGTCGAGTAGAACGTCAGCCGGAAGAGCCCCTATTCCCGGAAATTAAGGAAGTCCCCCAAACGTCGCGTATCACGAGTTAAGTAACTTCTTGAGCGCACCAGAACCTGCACACCGGCACTCATATAAACGCATGCCATAAACGGGAACGGACAGCAAACGGAGCTCCGGATACTACTTACGTTTCTGAAAATTTAAACTCACATTTAAATTATGCCTCCGTCGTCGTGCTTGATCATAACACTTGGGTCTACTTTAAATTTTTAATACTTGTCATGCTACTGCAGTACGATATTTTAAAAAATGTCAAGTGCCGAGAGACCAATAAAAAATTGAGGATTTAACGATGACCCGTATAACTTTTCAAAAGCACTCAGAGACATTAAATTATAAGACAATAACATGAGAGACACAGATACATTGTAATTTTCTGACTAGGTTCTGTAAATAAATTTTGTATTTGCACGATTTGTGGAAAATAATGTTTTCTAAAAACGATGCTTATAATAGATATTAAGAAAGATTAAACTTAGATGTATTCATATATTCATCATTATACAACGGCATACAAAAAACTTATCCGCCACGAATAATGTTGCATTGATGAAAGAAAGGACGGATTGAAATACCGGGGTTTGATTCAAACAGTTTGTACTTTGTTCGAGAGAGGCAGAACTTAGAAGGGACGGGTAATGAAGTATGCATACCTCGTGCGATTGGAGCGGCGCGTTTGCATTCAAGCAACGCGTCGGAGCGTCGCGCGCACCACGCGCGCAACTGGGAACTGATCAAAGTTTTCTCGATATGCCGAGATCCGGAATTAGTTATTTATACGGTACGACGAAGAAACATAGGGAATGACGAAAACAGGCTAGACTGTTGTCAACTTTGGCGTCTCTGCCCTTTGGCGAATCTGTTGCGTTTTGTTGAAGGATAAACAGAAACGTGCGGAGTATAAAATAGAAACCGCAAATATGATGTGAATTGAATGGAATTCTACAATGCAATATGTACAAAGAATCAGTTAATTGATTATATTGTGTCTATCATTGAATATCTTTTATAATTACCATTATATTTAAAAATTATATATGAGAAAACCATTTTCACTTGACAAAAATAAAAACTATTTATCAACTAATATAATCTAATAAACTATTTAAATCACACTTTTTTCCAAATCAATTATATAAATGAGAGATATATTGACATGCATTTTTCAATAATAGAAAAAAGTTCTATTGATTGGAGTAGTGGAGACAGCATGTTTATATGCTAAAATATTTTTATAGAAATTTATAAACGATTCTCATTATCTTGAGATTTGCACGCTCGAAAAATTCTAGTAGTTTCAACCTAAATAGAACCCGGCGGGTATGCATATAATGTTACGAGAAAAAGAGAACCTGTGAGTGTTAAGGCTTCGCGATATTATTGCCACGTGCCGCTTTTACTCGCTCTAACGGCGAAATGAGAGGGAAAACGGGAAATAACGCGGAATAGGCTACGAGGAGGATAAAGAGAGGGAAACGGAGAACACGCGAGAATCGTCGCGTGACATTGTTTTACGTTACTTTGTTATGCATTCTCTCTTTGCCAGCGTAAAGAAGAGTAGGTTCACCACGCTGGCAACCTACATCGGGCACAATGACGCCGTTCGGCTGACGCTCGCACGTGCAATTGGAAAACGAGTCGAACAATGGTCGATAAAAACACCTTTACGCGCGAGCGTCATCACGAGGACATGAACCTGCAAGCACCGAGAAAATGAGAAAGAAAGAGGAGAAGGATGAGGCAGGGCGCAATCACGAAAGAAGCGCGATTTCCTACCGCCATCACTTTTCGTTCGCGATGATGTTTCCAAGATAAAACATATATATTTTCATGGGAAAATATGAGCGTTTTAAGGTGTCAACTAGGAATTGTCATCGTTAAATAGCCCGGAAGAAAACATCGTTGAATCCATTTGCGTTACGTTATGTTGCATTGCATTGCACTGCATTGCATTGCGTTACGTTACGTTGCCTTGCACGCGAGAAAGTTTCGACTGCATGCCACGAATAAGTGTTTATTTTTGCTGGGGATGAGTGGCGTATTAAAAAATCAAGCGTGAATAACTCAGTTAAATGGAAGCGCTTCGCAAAATGTTACGCTCGGACATGAACTTGTTACGAATTGCCTAGTAATGAAAGGATATGAATCGAGGAATAGTATTATATTTCGCAAAAATTAATTCTACGATATTTTGGCTATGATTGAAACATGACCTTTCTCGTTAAAAACTCTATCAGTAAAATGTTAAAAAAGTAAAAAGTTATAATACAGCAATAATGTTAAAAATGTTAAATGTTAATGCAAAAATGTTAAAAAAGTAAAAAATATTTATAATACAGCAATACCCAAAATGTTTAAGAGCAATTTAAAACTGTGAGCTCCTATTGAATTTACAATCACGGATTAACAACTTTATTTTATATATAAATCTATTTTAAATATAATCTATTAAAATATATTTAAAAAACGATACTTCATATTAATCACTTTATCTGTTTAATCATTCTATTGATGAAAAGTAATATTATGTAACAGATAGATATAGAAGCATAGAAAATAATATTATCGAATAGAAATAAATTCATTGAACTCCACTTTCTAACAGGGTTAAATTATTGATGAAATATTTTAAAATTTTTCCTTATTAATACTAATTCTTATGTAGTTAGCAATTTTTTATTTTCTTGCAGTTATTTACCAGAATTGCTAGGAAAGCGAACAAAGGAAGTTTGAAATTCCAGAAGAGAAAAATAACTAAAAAATACAAGGAAAGGTTAAACATGCTAAAGGCAGTGCTCACAGAAAGCCGCAATGTATCGTGGTATACCACAGAGTACAATATTAAGTCGAGTGTTAAACCGTTGCCGAGGAAAGGACTAAAATCGAGCGGTTGAGCTCGTTCTGAGATTTCAAAGTTGCATAAAATTTTCACAGAAGGGCGGACACGGTACGCGTGCGTTGACTCTATTCTTTCAAGAGCACTCACCTGGATATCGAAAACAATTTCAATTTGAAAAGTTTAAATACCTTTAGAAGAGAAGAGAAAAGACAGTGTCTTTCGAGAGAAAGAGATCGCGAAGAGATGAAAGAGCGAAGGAAACAACCGCGGACGAAGAACGCAGAACTCGATTAAGGACGAAGACGGAGCGAGGGTGAGGAAAAGAGGTGATGGAAAGCTCGTCGCTTTGAGCAAGTGGTCGGTATTTCGAATTTCCCTTTAATTTGAAGTATAAGGACGCTGTCCCTGCTGCCTTGCCGTGGAACTCGCAACCCTCTCAAAGCAACCCCTCTCTTTCAAAGCATCCAAGACTCTTGCGCCCTCGATTCATCCGACCGAACCTTCGACGCTTCAGTCCCTCCACTTGCCTCGCCGCTTATCGTCGACGTTGGTCGAATTCGCGAATTGGTCTCTCACAGAAACAGTCTGCGTCGTAAACCTCCGGGGTTCTCTCGCGCCGCGCCCGAGATTGCCACCCCTCGCAGCTGTCTACCCTCGCTGAGAATGCATTTTCAGGGAAAAAGGGCGCGAGACGCGGCATGTCGTGGAATATTGAAATGAGATATTTCTCAGAGACGACGGCGAGACGCCCACGTATGTATTTCCTTAAATATGTCGTTCCGCACGCCGATGTGTTCCTTTGCGAGAAACGATGTGTTCCCGCCCGTGCGATCAAATTCCTGATCCGCCGCAATCACGTTTGTCATCGACAAGAAAGTACTAACATCGAGGTCACGAATCAAAAGTATTATTGAAATTGTGATCGTAACAATCCATATAGAATGTAGAATGTGTCATCAAAATTTGAAAAAAATACGTCGTTCTCGACCCGATTCGAAACGTGTAGAGGCCATTTCGAAAAGTGCAGAGGTCAGAGAGATGAAATATCGTTTTACACGGATCAATCGAAACGACAGTTTTACTTCGACACCATTTCTATCTGAAAAATTTTCTATTTTGAATCAATGTCCCATTATTACGTATGATCGATACAAATTTTAACATAAAGAAAAAAAATTTAGTTTCAAAGAGCAATAATAATTGTTTTAAAAGTACTTCATCTACATCGTTGACAGTTATAAAAAAATCTATCATGCAATTAATTCCATTAAATCTGATATAAGGGTACTGGTTATAATCAGAAAATTACAAAAAACCCAAATAACAAAATATAGACATAACAAAAAAATTATATTATTCACTATTCATAACTGTAACAATTAATAGTAACTATAATAATCAAGATTATAATTGAATATTTTAACCGTTTATATCAAAAGAAATTACTCGCACATAATAGTGTCTTGGTATGAAGATTTGTTCTCAAAGCTTCGCGGTACTCAATATCGAAGAAACCATGCTTGGAATCTCGTGGCAACAACGTCAGCAATTAAATGTAGCTACGTCCTACAAAGTTCAACACAAGCGACACGCCGCGCTGAGCGTCCTAATGCTTGCGCGAGTCGCAACGCCAAAACTTCTGACAGAACTTTAGGTCGCCCGCGTCTCGCGGAAAGTTGGACCGCTGCATCTGACGAGAACTTATTGTCGGCTCTCGTAACCGCAACCGGTATCGCGACGGTGACGACGACAGCAAGCCGCGAGATCGCCGCCACGACGTATCGTTCGAACTTTAATCGTATGCAAATTTGCAAAAAGACAACAGAAAGGAAGCCCAAGCAACAAAATCAAGAGAAATAAAAAAATCAAAGCCAAAGTAGATAAAAAAAAGGAAAAAAGAATTTCATATTTATAAACTACTATATGTATAATTATATTGACCAAAAAGTCATTCAATTACTAGTAGCTTATTTTTCATTTACTTTGAGATTATCCATATAGGTTCTTGAATTTAAACTGATAAATTTAAATTTTTAAAGTTAATATCTATTAACAAAATATACGCGCAAGCCCGGAATACATGGAACATCTCTGAAAATACATACCAAACTCGCAAATGAGGTGTTAATGAAGAAGCAGATGTTCAAAAATGTATATACGTGCACATTTTATACCACTTTATCGTATTATACATGCAAATCACTTCTTCATTATAATCAATAGCATCAGACAGATTAATGGCATAATTATTTTTAAAATACTTAATAAGAATACGAAAGGCATACAAATGAAGTAGTAATATAAACAGCATCTATTGTAAACTTTGCCTCTTGCAACATGTATATTATACAACATGTATATTATGCAACATGTATATTAATCATACAATTATTCAAGAAATTTTATTAAAATGCAGATACATTATTCTTAATTCACAGATTCTGCCGATATTAATCGCCAAATCTACTTTAATTAATGACGAGTGTGATAACTTTTTTGACTTGATTTAATTCATTTAACATCAAGTCAACATCATGCTTTAAAAATGAATTTTTCAAGAGACAGCGGAAGACATATATAAAGCGAATCGGAAGGAGATTGGAAAAGGTTTCGATAGCGGAAACTCGGTGAAATTGTCGCGCCATATTCCACAGATCACGTAATCGCCGTCCGCGTTTAATTAACTTCTAGTAACTACGATTTCATTCTCGCCTTTTCCTCTGACCCCGGCCTCCAGCTTCTCTGCTCGGTCCAGAGAAAATAATTGCCAGCCGTAATTACGGACTTTTCCTCCTCGCTTCCCTCCTCATTCTTGTCTCCGCTATCTATCCTCTCGCTATTCTTTCTCCTACGTCCCCTCTAATTCAGTCTGTTTAACGGGACTTTTCATCGCGATGTAACCGATTGTAATGAATTTCCGCCAAATGCATTTTTAAGTTCCTCCATTTTCCGGCGCTTTTAAAACGTCCCTGATAAACGAGATGTATTCGTTGTGTTTCATATTTATACGTTCATTAAATCGCTCTCCAGCTATCCACATAAATTAATATCTCACTGAAACATTACAGCAATTTTTTCATGCATAATAGTTTAATCGCATATTTTTAAAAGTATTAAAAAAATAAAAAACACCAATATACATAAAATATAATAATTTATAAAACTCTATAAAATATTTCTAATACTTTCATTTTAAATAAAATATTCAAAATACCATGCAAAGCCAGACCTACACAACATAGAATACCGATTTGTATACTTATATTTTTTTTAATTTCCGATAAAATTCTTGAATACGAAAATGCGTCTGCTGTTCATTAAAAACGTCACGTTTCCGAGTGATCCACTCGGATCAATGGATGGCGCTACGATGAGAAAGATTTTCCATTATTCTGCGATTTGCGGTCTCAGTGCTGCATTACAAGTTGGATAATTTCTTTCGAAACGAAGAAAGTTAAATGAGTCTTTCGCGGAACTTCTATGCGAGTCGAAAGTCGGGAGAACGAAGACGACAAAAAGGACAGATTTTTCTGGGACACACCGCGATGCTCCAACTCTAGATCGATCCCGATTCGAGAGGATAAAACATTTTTTTCTCATTAGACTATCTTCCTGCATGTTTTCACTCATGATGTCTCCTCATTGGCTGGCATGCATTCCCGTTCCATTTATCATTTCCTCTTGTTCTTTGTCGGTCGCTTTATTTACACGAGCGCGTATTATATACGCGTGGTATAACGAGAGTGAAAGGAAGAACACCGGAAGCGAGGGATAAGAGGGAGGGATATGTACGAGGAGTTTGACAGAGCGCATCGTAAAACGGAGATATACTTTAACGAAATTTAAATCCACTCCGCTAAATGACTCGTAAACCGATGATGCATGATCGTTACGGCAATCGATGCGGAATTATCTTATAAAGTTTTACAGAAATTTTAAAATAATGTATAAGAAAAAATACATTTTTGGGAATAGTTAGAACATATATTGATCAGATAGAGCTAATCAAACAAACATTATATATGTATATATTTATAGCGAACATTTGAAAATGTATTAATTAATATACTTATTTAAATGCATTTATATATTTTATTAACTTCTAATAAAATCGTTACTATAAATTTCAGCACAATCTTTCAAGAATTTTTTACTTAAAAAAATTTCAGATGGTGTATTTTCATACTTTCAAATTTGATTATGTTTTCGTACATATATATGTTATATGTTTATGAAATATTTCATATCTTATAAAACTAATTAAAGTTCAAACAGAAAAGTTGATCCGGTTGACCACAGTACGCAATAATACAATGGTCTGTTATACGAACAATATCAAACGAAGAGCGAAAGGGAGAGGAGAAGCGATTCCCTCTGGCACTTTTTTAACGGCGGTCACGTGTTTCCGCAATTAAACCGAGAACGGAGCCCTTCGACAATGGCCTACAAACACGACTATACTATATATGTGTAGCCCAGTCGCATTCGCCAAAGTGCGTGTTTGCGCGTGTATTCGCGAGTCGTGTCGACGACTGAGCGTGGTGGAGAGAATAATTAAACGTGAGATAATTCGGCTTTTGCCCCGCTGAAAAAGCATATACGAAATGAGAAATCGAGGACAAAGAGTGAACGCAATCGCGAAAGGGGAAGTTTATTCCATCGTTCGATTAATTTTTCGATAGATACGTTTAACAATGCAGTTATTTCTTCGAAATTACCCGCTAAAAAGAAAGCGATTATACAAATGTCATATATATTCTTTTTTTTTAGAAAAAAAGCTTTCTGCTTGATTTTAAATAGATCTAATCGCTCAATCTAATCGTTTTCTCTGTAATTTTTTCTGTAACGTATTTAAAAGATTTTTTTCCATAGACTGATTGATTTTTCACAAGATAAGTGCACACGACGCGACGGTCCATACGATACGATCGGCGATTTCGCAGTCGCCATTCCGGAGATCACGATTTTAGTGGAATGGCCTTTAATTAACCCGGCTTTAGGGGGTGTAAGCCGGTTATCTCTATCTTGATCTTGAAGGGTGTAAGTCCCCTGTACTTACTTACTAACCACTTCGCCCTTCACGTGGGGATGTCGGATGCAGGGCGTGATCATGTGCGTGCGCGACTGCTGATGTATTTTATCTCTATCAATGTGACGCATTTGTGAATCACGCGCCATATGACTATATTTAGCGTTTGTATTTATAAAATATTTTTTATAGATAAGAGATATACATCTTACGATAATAAGACACGTTTAAGAGCACGATATCAAAATGATGTGACCCTCTAGTATTCTATGTAAAATTTCTTCATGGAGATTATGCAAGAATTATGTGCGACATGTGACTGTACATCGTCATATTAATTTTCCTGAAAGCGCACCGGGATTCATCCAATTACCGACAAAAGTAGCCAAGGTACAGCGGTCACGAGCATAACAATATTACGACAGAATGTTCGCTCTCTCAAGATGATAACCAGAACTCGTGGCTAGGAAAAAAAAAAGAAAGGGACACGAACCGCATTTAAGACATCTCTGAAATATTCAATGTTTCCTACAATGACAGTATCTTGATATCGTCACTGTACACATGTAAGGACTCTCGCTATACTTTAGGAATGCACAGAGAAAGAATATGCGGTCGTGTCGTTTGGGAATAAGAAGAGCATGGAACAAGAAAGGTGGAACGACGATGTCGGAAATGGAAGAAGACGAAGAGTGGGAGAAAGAGATGGGATCGAAGAGAAAGGTTGCGCGAGAGAGGGAGATCGAGTGGACCAGGAGTCAAGGGTGTTATTACTCCTACGGGATGGGTGGCGAAGGAGCGAGCGAGAGTAGACGGATAGCGCCCAGGAGGGTGGTAAGGCTCGGCTACCAAATGGTACGAACATCGTCCGGATGCACCATCGTACCGGCTATACCATCGCGCGCGTGGTACCTCCCGCGAGTGCAACGGAGGGGTCCGTGTGCCGTATCGTACACCGCCGTTGCCGCCCGGCTGCACACCACTCTCGTTTCACCGAATTACCTCGTTCTGGTCGTTCGGTCTGGCGACCGGAAGTTGACCGCGCGAGCTGAGAATATCGATCGTCTTCGTCGTCCTGAAGCGCCGTGTAACGAGGCCCAGGCGAGGAGCGAGCGAATGGAGAGGAAAGAGGGAAGGAAGGCAGAATACAGTCTCGTTGACATGATCGAAGTACATGATCGTACGGCAAGTCGGAAAAAAAACGGAATAGGTATATGCTTCGTTCGATCCCAAAAACAGTGAGTACCGACCGAACGAATCCTTCGCGGATATGTCCGACGTCGTCGGCGCACTCACGGCGTCCTCATCATCGTTGTCGTTCGGAATCGAGGGACGACGATGGTACGAGAAATCAGCGGGGCGCAAGAAATGCTGACACCGAGCATCGTCCACTGAACGCCGAATCGCATGGACTACTACGACGGATCGAACGAGAAACAGAGAAAAAGAGAGTCCACAGGGGTGAACGAGCAAAAAAGAGGACACGGGGATGGATAACACGCACGGAGTGTCTACATCATCGTCGATGGAGTTCGTTCGCAAAGAAGAACGTTCTCCGTTCTCCGAGCGCGAGCGAGATGAACGATTACTCGGGACGATCGAGCGAAATGAGCATCGGTCGGCGACGCTCGTTATGATTTCAGGGTTACGAGTTAAGGGAGCGCGTCCCAAATTAATGCCTGAATTGATCAAATCGCAGTGCCAAATAAAGAAAGTCGCAATGTTCTCCAAACTAGAAAAAAAAAAATCTTTTTATCTAACGTATCGGATAAAGGGAAATATTAACTACAAAATGAAGTGTTTATCCCTCAATCTGGAAAAGGATGAAGTCTCTTCGGTTAAAGGAAAGCAATTAAATGATCGTACGCAGGTAACTCGTCACATCATTCCGTACGATCAACGGACGTATACATATAACGCCTACGTCATGCTCGAGTTCCTTCTGATGCTTGGTTCTTTTAGAAACAGGAAGTACGGTGAGTCAACCGTTGCTGCTAACGTTCGTTCTCACGATAAACCAAAAGAGTCTAGATCTTTTAAATTTCTGATACTATTGAAAATCGTCGTACTGTAACACGAGCAAAAAGCGGCATATACTAGATAGCTGCGTTTCGTAAAACAGACATACTACCTCTCGCAAACTACAAATATTAAATTTCTAATTACAAAAATATAATTAATATAGTAAAATTCAAGTAGTCATTCGGTAGATTACTGATTTAATCATATGGATTTCTATTTATTAGTAATATTCATTTCATTAGCGTGAGCGTTGCAGATAAGACAATAAAATCGATAACATAATATTTCACAAATCTTACTTGGCCCATATTTCCCCAAAGAAGGGTAGCACCCTAGAAGATACAAAAATTGTAAGGCGCGGATTTCAGGGTCGGCTCGCGACGAGAGTCCTTTGCGGATCCCGTGAGGCCGAATAAAGAAGGAGCACGATGACGAGAGAGGAAGATGCGGGCTTTAAACGGAGGCGTTGCCGTGGAAAATAAAGCTTCCTAGTGAGATTTCCTTCAGATCTTCGTATTGAGAAAGAAGACACAGACGGTCGGATGGCGAGGGCGGGCTGAGAGAGGGATGTGATAGCAAAGCTACGAGCAAGGGAAGAAAAGTGGTTTGCTCGGTACGTGAGAGCGGGAATCAGAGGTTGACGATATTAACCCGATTATACGCCCTCCGATCTACAATTTTCCGAATCACCAGCATCACGCGCGCCATTAGCTCTCCGTGCTTTTTTGCCGTGTGACGAACGTTTTCGATCCCTGTTAAGATGAGGATCCTCACCTTCACTTTCTCGCGTTCCTCACTTCTACTTATCTTCCTTCTTCACGAGCATGATATGTGATCCTACGTTAACGTTTCAAAACCATCGTATGTTTTCTTATATATAAAACTTATACATACGAAATATATGACTTGATAAACTTAATCTTTTCATTAAAAATAAAGGAGTTATTTTTAATATACTATAAATATTATTTTTATCTCAACTTGATATTAATTTTTAATATGAAGCTTTTAGCAAATCATTAAATGGAATTAAAAATAAGAATGATATTAAATAATTTATTGCAATAAAAACTCTTTATTAAATAATGTGTTGGTGAATTTCTGCTCATCTCACTATGCATTATCCTCTAGCGCATTATACATTACGCATAATATGATGAACTTGTGAATACACTGTTTTTTCACCATCAGGATTCTGCATTAGGATGTTTCGCGGTGCGTATCGCGGGACGAGTAAGAGCCCTTTTTAATTTAATCGCTTGACGAAGTTGTTACTTTGTGATTACGACGAAGCTGCGTTTGAAGCTGCTCGCAAACGAAACAATCTTCCGATTTCATTGCGCAGTTCGCGCGTTCCCCTCCGGACATATTTTAATTCTACGGAGTGCATCCAAGAGATTAAATTTCGTATGTTAGTCCGGCATGCGTCGCGCGGGTTGGTCTCGAGCGGAAATTTCTAAACAGAACGGATGGCAAAGCAAACGCGGCACTCCGAGGCCCCTGAATTCATTTCGGGGGTGAATGTGCATGTGTGTCTGTGTGTGTGTGTGTGTGTGTGTATATGCACGCGCCACGGAAGAAGACATTACCGTAGAGATTACCCCGGGGAGGGCGAGCATCGTTGGTGGAATTTTATGCCGCGTCAGTGCGAGACGCTCGACCCCTCGTCAGCGAGTTCCGTTAGTACGTTCCTGCGATCGTTCGCAACCACGGAATGGACCCGGTCGTTCAAGTTGTCCGTAATTCTCCGAAGTCTAGCACGCTCATCCATCATCAGTCTATCACATGTAGTCAAAATAATGAGCAAGCTAGCGCGATATATTAGGTAATACATACATACATGAGTCATATTACAATTTTTATGTCGAAATAAGATTTTACTTCATATTTTATATATAATTGATATAAATTTTTAAATTTATTAAATTTAGTTTTAATTTTTTTCTTCATAGCATCGTAAAAAAGAAAGTTATTCAAGATCCATATGCAATATACTTATATATATATTATGCTATATTTTTTGCTAAAAAAAATATAGGTATGTATATGTGACTAGATGTAACCTGGCATAATAATACTTTCAACCTTTTTATAATCTTCATTTCTCATGTAAGGTCTCTAAATATATCGGAAATGCGATTTTTGTAGAACGTCGTCTCGACCGATGTCCTGTCATAGTACATAGAAGGAGATAAATCGTCCGTATGTATTTGGTCTTTTTAGAGATTTCAGTCCCCACGTTTCGTATTTATCGATATCCGCAAACAGCTCCGATGTAGCTAATGGCCTCAACATCAAGAAATAGCGAGAAATCGTTTTAGTCGTGGTACGTATTCACGAACGATGTTACTATCTCTCGCTTGGCGTTTTCCATGGTGATGACCTCCGTTCGAGGCTTATCAAGACGGAAGGTAGAGGATAGTATGTCGCGATTGCTTTCCAATCATCGGCATATGCCGACTTGACGCCGAATTAGCTGCCAGCCCGATCGAAGACACGATGATAATCGAGAAGCGACTCGTCTAAACGAACAGGAAAACGTCCCCTCGCGAATTATTTATACGACTTCCGCTCGAATTGCTCTGATCGCTCAACGTCAAACGGGAATTGCTAATCGATAACAAGGAACAGCGCGTCTCTGACATCGCCATTCAATTATCGGCCAATAACTTGTACATTGGGTTTTCCGACTTTCTGTCCAATATAATAGCTGAACTTGATGGTGGAACGGAGAACACTCGCGACACTACTAAGACTTCCAGAATCGCGCTCGTATTTACAGCACCTGGTATTAACGATATAATTTCGAAACTAATTACGATCGGTGAACGGACGAAGAAACGCGAACAGACGGTTCTCTAGAAAATTAAACTACGGCGCGTCGCCTCACCTAATTAAGAAATCCGTCCACATCTTCGCCTTTCAAGATCGAGCGGCGCAGCTAAGGCACGATAAGGTGAAAGTCTAACGGCAGAAAGAGAAAAAGACCGTAGAGGAAGGCCGAAACGGTAAGAACCGTAATTAAATCGGAGCGAAATCCCGCGGAATAATTAATTGGAGAGCTCCTAAAGTATACCGGGCGCGTCGGTGGACGCGTAACGTCGTTAGCCAAGGGCCTTTCGAGGGTCGTAAACCCCGCAGGCGGCCCTTTGGCGATCCAAGCATCCCCCTCTTCATTTTGAAGAGGGACACGCTAAAAGTGAAATGGAACAAGAAAGGGTGCCAGTTTTGCTCTTCTAGCTCTCCAGAAAACAAAATTATTCCGAGAGCATATCCGAAAACTGTCCAGATTGTTTATTCACCCTTATCACCACATTTTGTGTCTTATGTCATAAAAGTTGTATCGCCAGTTTCGTATCTGATTCTCTCTCTCCATTATTAGATAAAAGCTGTGACGATTACAAGATAAATTAGATGTGAAATAATATCTTGTATTTATTTAGAGGTTTGATCATTTGATTATTCCTAGATTTTTAGACTCTTTTTCTGTCCTGGCCAGTGTATATTACGGAATAAATTCAAAATTGTCGGAGCGGAACATATCTCATTAATAATTTGATGATCTCGTTTGCAAATTTGTTAGATATAGCTTAACGTTTTATTTAAGCGCTTTAATTATGCATAGGCACGTAACGATTGAATTCGACAAATGTATTTTCACATATGTAAAATAATTATAAGCTGGAGATATTTGATATTCAATTTAATTTAGCAATTTCGTAATGCGTAATATTTATGACGAAAGAAATTCCATGCATTTTGATTATTATATCCTTCTCTTTCTCATCGCAACATTTTCGTATCACTGAATTATAATAAAATACAAATAATATGTCGCTGTCAACGTGGATAATTAAAATTCCTTAAACGCCGTTTCCACAGATATTACCATTTCCATCCACTTGTCCTTTCAATTATGTCTATAATTAGCTGGGCGTCCGTCTGACCGCGAATCTCAACTGCGAAACTGCAATCGAGTGCCCTAGACGTATTAACCAAGCCGTGAAGCGACACGACGGGCCCAGACTGCGCCTCGAAACCGCGGGGTTGTATTCCTCGGAGCATCCCTCGTCGAGAGGACGACCGCGCCGTCGTCCGTGCCCGACTGTTCTCGGGCAGAATGTCACACGCGTGTCGACGAGATTTGTGCGGCCGACCGGAATGCGAAGTGCTTGCGGTCCGGACGTCGTTTCGCGCGGCCGTGGTGCGAGTAGTGCCCTACCTACTTACCATCCTCGCGAAACGAGACTCTTGGCGCGGCTCCAGCTGCCACTAATTAAGGGAGAGAAAAGGCAACGCGCTCGCGAAAAGTCATTCCCGCGAGTGGTTAATGATCAAAGAGAGTCAACCCTTTCGATGTCGCTCGTTTCGTTTCACTGTCTCGTTAAAGACGCCACGATCATTTTCACCTTCCACTAGAAAGATTTTTATATTTTTCATCCTTTGTTTCCATTAGCTATTGTATATTAATAAATCTCAACTCTGGCGATAGCTAGATGCGATTAATTTATCTTGCAACTGATTGTGAGATAAATTTAAATATGCCTTATAAACAGGTTTTTACTGCTACCTTTCCTTAATATGTTGTTTTCGTAAATGTGCAGTAATTTAGCAATGATAATTAACTTTTATGATCTTAAGTTGTAAGAACAAGTGTATAATTGAATACGTAGCGATTTAAATTGGCGGTTAAGTATGGCTAACTATTAGAATTCAGATTCGCCATATACTTATCGTTGAAAGTTTAAACGCCGCAGTAAAATGCCTACGACTGGAACGTGACGCTATGCCGTAAATTCGTTCCGGTTCACAATCAGGCGAACCGTGCGGATCGCATTCCGCGCGTTCTTCGTCGTTCAAGGAAGGGTAGAGGGTGGCGTGTCGACCGGTATTTATCCTGGACGCAGATCGCGGTTTACGGAGTGACCGGTGGTATGCGAAGAGAGCAGACGATCATTAGATCTCTGCGTACAACAAATCGACGCGCTGTTCCCTCTCGTCGGTTCTTGCGGTATGCGAGCATATTCGGTACACGGTAGACTTCGAGAGAAAAATCGCAACCGTTTTAAAGACCGCAAGGAGATCGGGACGGAAATGCATAAAGAATGATAGTGGTGAAAGAGAAAGACTATACGGAGACGACAGGCGCGTATATGGATGGACGAACATGCCGCTATTTACGATCGTCGCATTGCGGACCCGAGTTGCATTTAAAATCGACCCAGTTTTTCCAAGATTCACTAACGCGAAACCACTACGGACCATGTGCGTCTTCCCCCCCTGGCGTCTCATCGCGGATTCGCGGTTGTTTGCGCGTGCTTCGCAGCCGCTTCTCTAAGCTGTGCTACTTTCGGTAAGAGATATGTCATGGCTGGGTGATATTTGCATTATTTGCTGATTTATGCGAGCGGTGCACGTTACTGATCCTAGACGTCTTTCAGCGTGCATATGAGTTACGGCGATTTCTTATGAGAGCCGTCGCGCAACGGAAATTGATACATCAATGATCAGCATTGCAGATGCTCCCGACGACGCAATGCAGTGCCGAGGATTCAAAATCGATCCGCTTTCATTTATCTCGTTACTATGCACCCGATCTTAGCACAAATGGCCATTCTGCGAATCTGCGCGACGCGTCTTTCATCGATCGTCAATCGTCTAATCCCGCGGATTTACATACGCCCGATTACAATAATCGATTTGATCGACATTGCTGTTGTATCCTCGACTCTCGCTGCAGCGTGAGTCTCCAATGAGATTTTCTCGAGAAAAAAACATGCAAAAAAAAACGCGGTATTTGCAGATTGAATTCTACAGCTGAAACATGCAACATCCACTTTTTTAATTCCAAAAAAGTATTCGCGGTAATAATTCGCGTCGGAAGCATGATTATCGCGGAAAGAAGCGTATAAAGTAGATAAACCTAAGAGAACGCTTTTTGCAAGATACGTTTTCGCAGATAAAGTCACAATTGTGATAAGTAAAAGTATTTCTGGAATATTTATAAAATAATAGGAAAAAAATAGAGACGACACAGCAGATATAAGTATACCATTCTTAGAAGTATGACATTCTTATCTAATCATCGTCAGAGTAAGTAGTTCGATAGCAATTGAATAATTGAAATGGTTAACCTTTCATGAATAATGCCTTTATACGCGATCGATTATATATAAAAGTTCAAGCTCATTAATCTTTCCTATCATAAATATACCCTCTTTTCGGTCTCAATAGTCATTGTATTTTACTTAATCAGTGGAGTAAAAACATCACTCAAAAAACAAGAGTAAAAAAAGCTTGAATATAAATTTTAAAAGAAGAAAAAAGTGTTTCATTATCCAATTGTGTTTTATAGCATGGATAACGTTATTCAATACATTCCAAAAGGAATTCAGACGTAAAAATCACTCAAACGATTCTTAAAATTGTACAAACACTGTGTCAAAAATTCAATGCAAACTAAAACTTTTCAAATAAGCAATATCTTCATCGATTAGATAAACAACGTATCACAGAAAAAAAAAGATTCGTTTTATAATGATTTTTTGAAGGGTGTGCACAATCGTAACTTAATGATAAAATATATATACCCGATAGAGAGTGCAAAATATGTTCGAAACCAATCCCGCGGAGTTCCTCATCGCCGGCCTGAACTTTGGCAAGATTTTGAATCTACATGAATATTGTCTGGGTGTATTACGTGCGCGCCTCGCGCCTGCTCGCCTCAAGGCGTACTGTCTATGCGAAAACATATTCGGTATATACAGGTATATACCAAGTACTCTTACGATCGCTATGTATAACTTGCGCCGTCTCCTATCTGCTATGAAAATCTATCGTCGGCATTCTTCCGATTACAAAATAACTGGAGATTAAAAAGGAAACAAATCAATCGCGGTGCCGCATTTCAGTGCTGCATTCAAATTGACCTTTCCAATTGTTTAACTTTAATACGTTGTGATTATATCAGGATGTATGAATAATTTCTGGGATACGTATCCTCTAAATCAAACCGCGTATTCTCATCACTTAATTTAATTTCTTACTTCAAATTTCTCTCATTTGAAACAGATGACCCAATTTCCTGTTCGCTCATGCGGTATTCGCGACCTTTCTCTTTCTCTTGCAATAACGGCAGCAATGATAACGTATGCATAAATGTATTTGTGTTGTTAGATCCGCGTAATTCCATTTTCCACCATTGGAATAAAACCTCGTACTAAATGTACGGTAATCTATGTAAGGTTCGAATAACCGCGAAGAATTATTGTGCGACTTGTTAAAGAGAAGTTCAACTACGAACGGACGTGCATCGTATACCGTTACAGGCCTTACACGAGCTTCTATTTCGAGTACATGTGTCATCGCCGTAGTTGTCATCATTGCAGGCATCGCCCTTCACTGACGGCGCATTCACGGTTATTCCGGTAGCGGTAGGCACTCTACTCATTCATGCCGGTAACGGATGCTTCATTGGCCTAGATTAGAACGTGAATAGAGCAACGGACTGATAGCAAAGTCGCTACCATGTCCATTCCCGCGAGCACATTTTCCCTCCTCTCGAACCTTCTCTAATCGAACATGAGGGGTTAAATGTACTTTTGTCGGCTTACGGATTGAATTTACAAACAATTAAAGATACAATGTGAAAATTTTTATACATATAATATTTTATAAAATCTTACGTATCTGTTGTTAAAGATGAACCAAAATTTGTTTGGACTGTAGGAATCTCTACAATTAAGATGTGCTCACCTGCAACAAAAAGAATATAAAATATTAATAAAGATATAGATGAAATTTTAAACTTGAAAGCTTATATCGATGTAGAAACATTGTTGTACATAGTACAATTAGCACGTAAAAGATATAAATAAATGTCTGTGTTAAGATATTTCACCGAGAAGATATCATAACAATGCAACGAGTTAATGTAAGAAAAAATTTTATATAACGAAAGGAGAAAAAGGGGAAGAAAGCAGAAAAATATTAAAAACACTCATATTAAATGAAAAGACGAAGAAAGTGTCGTTTATCGAGCACATATATTATATAAAAAACAAATTTAAGATAATGGCATAGAAAAAGCACAGAGAAGGGAAAGACAAGAAAAGATACTGTATCGTGAGGGGTGTGCTCAAAGTTTTTCTCGTTTTCTTATACTGGACCAGTAATAAGAAGCGAGAGGAAGATCAACGCTAAGAACTAGAATGGTCGGTTTGAATTCGAGATCTATGCTTTCTCTTGTCCCCCATCTCCCATCGTCGAACGCTGCAAGTCTCTCCAAGATACTCTCCATCCTCCTCTTATGCCTATGGCTGAAACTTCGGCAACGAAACTTTCTTACTGATCTCGAATTGTACCCGCAAGGCTTGCCCACTAGAACCATGGACCCTAATGTCCTTAGACGGAATCACAAACGCGCGTGTAACGACTTGGCACGGACCAATGCACTCCTGGATTCCTTGGAAACGAAGACTTAGAGGTACTTCTTAAAAATATTGTAATAGCGCTACTTTCCATTACCAAGAAAAATTGCAACGAAAGACATCACTTATTATAAAATGTACGTTAGCTATTTAATAATAACTTAAATAATCAATGCATTAATGGTCAATATTATAAATCAATATGTTTCAATTAAATTGTTTGTAATCGCAAATAAACACGGGAGAAGGAAAAAAAATAGATATATATGTATATATTTATATCTTAATTCTAAAAAAATTTGAATCAATATTGACATGTGTGTGAGAGATATCGACTAAGTTACTTATGAAAGAAAAGACATCACGTTTGAAAAATAAAATGTCAGTATTATCTATGTTAATTTTTTCAGCATTTTATAATTAGAGCACAAGTGTCCGAAATGTGTTATACACATAAATTATAAAAATTTAAATATATAACATCCGCGTTATGTCTCAAAATACGTGCCTTATTCTTGAACTAATATATTAGCGACAGAGAAGAGGAGTTAAATTTTGTTCACGTCGCTGTCAACTGCTGCAAAAGTTACACAGCACAGTATTCAATTCCTAAAACATCATACCGTGAGGCCAATCCGTCAAGTTGACGGGAATGTGCCCGAAAACTCACTTAAGGTATAAAGCGAATGACTGATGAGGAAATATATATAAGTGACGAAGTTATTTCCTAGAGCGTAATTTATATGCGCGCATCTGTTTCGAGTGCAACGTTTTATCGTAATTCACGTTACTAATTCATGGCGCGGGCCAGATGATTGATCCTGGCGCATTCTTGATGCGAGACTTAAATCCTACTCGATTGGATAATGATCCGATTACGCGGAAGAAAATCGTGAATTATGTTTATGATATAATCATACAAGATATAATCGTATCGAGAGAGAATTATCAGCGTGCGGTGTGTTGGACGATGACGATAATAATAATAATAAATTTCGTTTGTCATATTTGATAACAATTACGTGCCAGTGGATTCGTAGCCGATGCCGTTCAGGGTAATTTGGAATGAGCGAACGCTTCGATTAACACATTGCCCCGTACGCTCGTGTAAACATAGTTACTCACCAGTTACGGGCTACTATATTATACTGCAATAGCCCCATAAACCGTAAACAAGTACACAGTTTCTACCTGAGCAGTCGCCATCATGCAAAATCGTAAATATGTTGTTATACGTAAACTGGTAATATCTCGTTAATTTGTTCGTTGCATTATTTCACGGATACATTCGCAGAAATACATATATGTAATACATCCGCTTGAGAAGAAATGGGGGGATTAATTAATTAATGGAGATAAAAATCGAAACGATACTTCCACGGTCCATAGACTACGATTTCTGTGACCCAGAAAAAATTCTCTATTGAGAAACTGGTCCGTTGGATAAAAAATTGAGATAGAATAATTTACACGAGCGATTGTTTATGGCACGAGGATTTAACTACCAGTTGCACGCGAGCATTTGGAAAACGAAGTCGAGAAGCGGCTGAGCAAATAAAGATGTTGCCGCAGTCTTTCAGATCTTATCTCGTGAAATGATAACCACACAAGCCAATTCCCAGATATCCAAGCGCCGAACAAAGGGACAGCGAGATGACTCCAAAGGAGAAAAATAACAGATACAGGAGATAACATATACAGAATGGCCGCGCGGAGAAGTGCTTCTTTTAGCCGCAGATGCGGAGATCGCAATCACAGCTGGACTCGGAACAATGAAGAAGGGATATCCAGAAGGAGAGACCGAATGACGATAGATTCGAAGGATTCACGGGTATTTTTTCGAAAGAGGATTCCGTTCGGAAAGCAGTCGGGAAAACAAAGGGGAAGCGACGCGACGCGACGCGATGGTACGCCGAAAGTGGAATCAAGGAGGAAAGGAGGAGAGGAGAAGGGACGGTGGGAGCCGAGAAAAACAGGAGGGACAAGAAAAGGCACGTATATCGATTACCGAGTCCGATGTCTCGAGCCTCAAACAGGACGTAGGAAAGGAGAACGTTACCAAGAGTACCGACTGAATCTCATTCCTGTCGGGTTGCGAGCAAATCCTTCTACCATCCAACCGAGCTTCCTCGAGCCTTCGTGGCGTCGCGGAATCCCTGATTTTCTGCCCGTTTCCGAAAAAGGCGACGACGCCTCCGTCTGTGATTCAGGGATTTACCGAAGGTCGAATTTGCGCGGACGTCGCATCGCGCCAGTGCGACAGAACTGTGTTGAAACGACGATAGATTCCTTCGCGGGACGCGACTGAATTTATTCAAGAATTTGAATTTGATAAAAACCAGGATCTCATATATTATATTTGGATATTGGACATGAGCGCGTCGTCAATTCTTAACTCAACCATCGGAAAAGATTCAAAATTTTGCACATTTAAAATTCGATCGACAGATCTAACAACTTGCTGGAATATCTTAAGAAAAAATATCTTATAAAATGTTTGCAACTTATTTTTACATCAAACATGTGATGTATTAAAAATATGCGAAATATTGGACTACATAGCGGGTTGTGTCGTCGTTAACAAACGCGGGCTGGCCTTCGATTTTTTCTCACTCCAATTCCTACGACGCCCTCAAAATAGCGCGGTCCGCTTTTTAGCAAGAAACGCTCGTTTCGCACGTCGACTTTCAGTCCGCATCGCTTTCATTTTAAGAAATCGTGTCTTTTAGTAGATAAAACGCTCTCTCTCTCTCTCTCTCTCTCTTTCTCTCTCTCTCTCTCTCTCTCTCTCTCTCTAACCCTTCTGCCGTGGGTATTACGGACAAACTTATTCGTTCCCTTTCGTTCGATAATCTAATATTACGAGCACTTAACATCGGTATATCGCCGTACCTCTAATATCAATCTATCGAGGCATGTTGAACGGATTATCATAAATGCCGAGATATTTTCAAGTAGCAAGTAAATCTACATGGAGATGCAATCTGTTTGTATCTCTTGCGAGATTATTCATTTGTTGGCTATTCAACTTATCACTTGGCAGATAATGTTCTGACAGATTTATACCAAGCGGATTTTAATTCACTTAGCAGAGTCAATCTATGTATATCTTGTTATATCAATTTCTCACGTTCTTTTATCTACCGTTTTTAAATTGTTACGACGAAATCATACAATTATTTATACAACTTTATTGATCAAAAACGCAAAGCCTCCAAAAAAACCAGCAAAATATTAAATTGCAAAGTTACGCAATTTCTTAATAACAAGCTATTCGTAATAATGATTTATTGAAATTTTTGAAACTCGATTAAATGTCAAACATCATATCCACTTTAAGTTACAGATATTGAACTAAGATTTTATAAAGACATTAATGCTATAATTTATGTTACTTTATTATTTATTTAACGTTAATAATAAACGTTTCGTTTTTCGTATTTATTTTTTAACTATTTATTTGTTTATTTGTTTGTGTTTCACTATACCTATAATTATTATATAATCACAATTGAATAATCAATCAACGAAATCGATCTTATACGATAGAGAGCAATTCCGAGAAAAGAACAAATGGCTATGGTCAATGGGATTAAATGCCCGTCCTCCGTTAAAAAGCACCACTAATTTGGGAGGCTCTTATACCTTCGGCCTTTTTGCACAAGCCAGGCGCTAAAGCGATTATGGTCATGGTAATTCCACGAATTAATTCCTTCCTGATCCACGAGCAGCCCTTTCAATGTACGCTATACAATCTTCGTTATCTGTAAAGTCGTTAAATGATCTCTGATTTTCCAGCAATTCAAGTATTTGTATAGATATCTCATCAGGTCATGCACGCTAAATAATTTTATTTCGTCAAGCAAGCGCCTCTGGCTGCGCGAATTACTATTCGCGCAATAATTGCAACTGCAACGTTGTATCACTTTCACTCACGAGACGTCACGTGTATTGCCTACGTATAATATTTTACCAGCAGTGAATAATGCATACGCAGGCAGCCATCCAAAAATCTCATTGAGATTAAAAAGTTACTCCAGCTTATGCCAGCTATTAACAATGTGCTAATTAATAATTAAAGTCACTCTAATTGAACCAAGTTTTAATCACTTCTATGAAACTAACTGTCACGCAAACTTTAAATGTCTTTAACTGAGCCCCGAGCTACTTCGCCGCAGGTAGTTCCCTTGTCTTACGAAAATAACTGTTTCTGCATGCAATAACGTAAATGTCAAAAAGATTTGAAGCTTGAGCTGCTATCGATTTCACTTGTGAATGAGTAGCAGATTATACATAAATAACGGACAAGTAAAAGCGTCAGTACTCAAAATCTGCTGAACGAATGACGTATCTAATCTCTTCGACCACTGCGATCGAACAATACTATTTGCGGCATACCGAAATTGTGAAATGCACGTGAACGATAACACAATGCAAAGTAGAGATTACGCGACGTTTTCCCCTTATCCGCGATAATTCGCGCGCCGCTCTCGATGGGATGGAATTATTTCATCGCTTAGATTTACAATTCTCCCCTGATGCACGCCATATACGTATATGTTTATGCCGCCTTTAATGACACCGCCCACCCCTCATATGCGCACGGGCACTTAAGTACCCGGGTTAATGGAGTGGAATTAAGGCAAAGGAATAACTCATTCGTACGCATAACGTCGACAGGGGTGCGCTACACCCCCGGACCGACCTTTAATAACTTTATTTTGACGCGGGGGCTTGCCCGCCCCTTCGGTCGCGCTCGATTCGGCCACGTGAAATCCCATGAACGCACCCCGAATTCTCGACGAACGGTTAAGTGGATCGATCTTAATTCATCCTCGTCGGCGTACCCTTGTGCTTGCGAGAAGAAGACTACGTTCCCTCTTCTTTATCCCTATTCTTTGGAATATTCGAACCCCTTCGGCTAGCAATAGGTAATAATTGCGTACGGAGAAATGCAGCTACGTAATGTTTTTACAGCGGCACTTTTATTAAAATTAAGACAACATAGCGTTTTAAAAATAAAACGTGTTTAAAGATTTTGTTAGAATTTGTATTAATTCATGAAAAAAAGTCTGATTTTATACCGTGTACAAAATAATAATTTGTGCAATATTTTTATTTATTTGAAAAACAATATCTATTTTTTTTATTTAAAACAGTAATTTTTCGAAAAATTTTTTGCTCTTGATGATATCCAATATTTTCCGATGACGTAAAATCAACCCATAAATTTTGTAAAAATAAAACGAATACGGAATATTTAAACATTTAATCATATTGCTGATGCAGAAGAACGTTTATGCAAACAATTTAAAAAATATAATATTTCATCGATATTTATCAGATAACCTGATAATAAAAGGTATATCAATTACACACAAATAACATTTAGCTTTATTTGAAGTTTCATGATTATTCGAGATTGATTTAGAAACGAATCATGACGAATAAAAACGTGGTCAAAATATGAATTTCAGGTAGGCTCATTCATATTCGCCAGAAGAAATGTCCTAGTTTTAGGGATCTGGAATTCGTTGAAGCAGAAATACATAGACTTCAGTTATTAACCGTATCGATAAAACCCGAAATTGTGCCGCCGAAGCAATCGTGATTGGGAAATTTTTATTACTCTACGGCCTCTAACCTCGTTTCACTCTTCCATCGACCATCATGCCCAACGAGTTGTCCACTTACAACCCTGGCTTATCTACACGCTCATGCCAGATAGAAACTCGCGGAAGGGTAAGGTTTGCCTGGATTTCCAATTAAACTTTGGCAATTGTCGTACTAATTATCCGCTCTCTGGACATTTTCCAGATTAAATAAACTTTGGGAGAGAGAGATATAGATGAGCGTCATGCTGCCACCCAAAATTTGTTGGTACGATTGATATTATCGGATAAAGCCAATAATAATTTATATGTTTCTTGTATCGATAAATATTTATCTAAAGATTTATAAACATAATAAAAAAATTTTCTTAGTTATGAATATCAAACAATGTATTGTTTTATTTGTAATAAAATGATATTGTAAAATAATAACATTCAATGTAAAATTGTGCCTGTTTTTACAATAGAGTGTGTTTTCATTTATAAAAGTATATGTTAACTTTTGAACCCAATAGTAAATTTGACGCTTAAAAAAAATTTTCTATCATCGTAATGTAGCGGAGGTTTCTAAAGAACAAAGTCGGTAAAATCCGAATCGTGACGTTGAATACAACGTGGATTGAACAAGACCCTTCGGGAGAAAATCTTCCGTAGGATGAGTGTCAGGATCGCAAAGGCTACACCAACCTAGTTCTTTTTCGTGCTCCAACAGGTAGGTTAACCACAGTTGACAATAGTCGACAATGCAGCGGGAAAATTCGCACTCTTCGCGTCGACAGTCCGTCCTTCTCTGACCCGCAACTATTCTGGCACGTTTTTAGCTCCCGGGCTAGGCGCGTACCATCCCATCCCCCATTCCATCAAGGATCTCTTTGTCTTCTTTGTATTCTCGCCTTCGAACAATTCTTTCGATTTCGCCGGCGCTTTATCGTTTATCCGCCGTATGATCCAATTAGCTCCGGTTTATCTGTACCACTAAAACCGTTATTTCCGTTTTTCATTGTTTTTCACTTCCCTATCATCCCTACCTTTCATCACACTCTCTATTGTAAATGCAACTATCTTAAGTATTATTTCCACTCTATTTTGCACGAAATCCTTTGTGTTATTTTTATTGTGAGTCCAATTTTATATTGTACTATCAGATTGTTAACGCTGAATGTTAACTTATATAATACATAGTTCTTCATGTATCACATTACTTATTTTTAATGTATATCTCTTCTGGCTACATATAAAATTTTAAATATTTGTGTCTTACAAATAAGATGAATAAATCTTATTCCATTGAAAGTTTTCTTCTTTTTCACCTGTTCATTTATTATTATAGCACTCCTTTCAATATAATGATTGATATATACATGATGAATTGAAAAAGTATTTTAAACGGTGAGAATCGAAAGTTTTGAAATAAACATGAAAATAGTGTGACTGTGAGCCTTCTGTTAAAATACATTTCTATTCAACTTCTGTATTCTTTTGTACTTCATCTTACTGTTCGCGAGTTGGAAAGATTGCGCGTCTAGGTTTTACGGTTTCTGCATTTTCTCGAGACGGCCGTTATTCACATACGTTAGACAGTTAAAGGAAATATTCATCGAGATAGATTCCGAGACTTCTCCCAACGTAATTCGATTATGCGGAAAGACAAGTTCTTAGAGGTATCAGAAATTACATTGTACCGGCATCGGAAAATTGCACTTTCCATCTAGAACGTGAAACGAAAAGAGTACGCTAGGAAATGTTTAAGACATTTCTCGGGATAATGAGACGGCATGGAAAAAGTTTGCAGCGAACATCAAGAATCTGTATATAACAAAGCGCAAAGTTACACAGGAGAATTCAACCGGTATGCTACATAACGGAATTAATATTATTACCTGAATGTCGAACTTTTATTATTCCAGTCGCGGTATCGTAAACAGCTACTATATGCCGTGTAAGAAGAAAGTTTGCCTACTGCTACTTCTTTTAATATAAAGATTGCTTATTAAAGACTATCGAATTCTCAGTTTAAACAAATATTATATTATTTGATATAATACAAATATTATACCTATTGTATTGTTTGTCTTTACAGATAAAAAATTATGTACTTTTTTTATATATATATTATACGTCATTTTGCTATTTCATTATCTTATAATTATTGTTATAAATACGGAAGTTTAAATAACTTACAATAAATATAATAAACATGTAATAAAGGATCATAGAAGTAGATTGTCATCCAAATATATTTAGAGAGAGAGAGAGAGAGAGATGCATGTAGGTCGTTTTATTTATAAACTTTAGGCAATATCACGAATAACTTTACTTCCAAAGCACCTGATACACAGGGACACAGCTCTATTGCTCGACTATGTGAGAGAAGAGACAGTACTCTCTCGACGACTACCGCGTAGTCAAACAACTCCTCGTCAGGCTTTCTGTATGCCGAATATAAAGTAGCATTCGCTCGTACTTACAGGGTGTCTCAGAATTTGCAGTAGGCAAGTACATCCTTTGCCAATTGAAAGTCTTACGAGATATTTTCAAGATAGGAAAAAGACGAATGTGATATTCTTACCGCTTTTCTTTTCTTCTAAAATTTCTTTATGATTTTTCTTTATAATTATAAATCCAATTTATTTCTAGAACATTAGACTTATTAAGATAATACGTAAAAATACTCGTAAAAAGTCATTAAATATTTCGCGTATATACTTAATAAATGATATATATATTTCGATTTTGTGTCTTTGTGTATGTTATCAATGGAAAGAGAAATTAAAAAAAATATATAAAACTTTTATCAAATCCCTGCCATCAAAAATATCAAGGTTCAAAAGATTGAACACCCAATACATATGATTGTACTATCTCTTACAGTTGCTTATAGATAGATATCAGAATGCCACCGTATCTATAAAATTCGCGTAAAAGTACATCCATCTCGTGAACCAAATTTGCGAAAATGTGAGAAAAGGGGGCGATTCTGTTTGCTCGACTACTTTCTCCGTTCCCCATTGCATTTGGTATTTTAGCACCTCTTCTACTTATTCTCGCTACAAACAACCATAGCTCCGCGGCCCAGATGGCGAACGCATATATTCTTGTTTCCTTTCGGAAAGATGAAAACTACTCGCGGAAAGCTATGGACAAAGACAAATAGAAAATCTTCTACGTGACGGCTATTCTTTGTGCTTCCCCGCATTTTTCTTCGCCTTGCTTCTTTGATGTAAAAATTACATTCTTCTTGTCGTCTACGAAAATGGAGTTCAGAAAGCAGTGCTTCCTCGACAGCGTGAAATATTAGCAGATGTTGTCAAAGGAGTATTTCAAGGATACATTAAAGAAAATGCATTAAGAAATAAAGAAGTCGTGCGGCAAATTCAAATTAGTCGGAAATTATAAATCCTCGCAAGGAATATAAATATTTAGTATATAAGCATTAATTATAGATTCAAGAAATTGTTTGAATGATTATTCATCAGGAAGCTATGTCGACTGTGAATGCCGTCCTTAATACATGTTTATCGCGATTTCTCTCACAGCAATTAATATCTGTTGCAGCAAGAAATCGAC
Source organism: Tetramorium bicarinatum (assembly GCA_928718305.1). Lineage (NCBI taxonomy): Eukaryota > Metazoa > Arthropoda > Insecta > Hymenoptera > Formicidae > Tetramorium > Tetramorium bicarinatum. Next base: position 13,267,419 of record OV788323.1, on the reverse strand, counting down.
GTGATAAAAGCAGCAAATGGTCGCGGACGAAATAAATGTAACAACCGACGGGTACGCGAAGGACACGATATATTTTCCGACTCTCCCCGCTGTTGTGCTATTTATATCTCGTTAGCTGCTCCTCCGGATCGGTCTCGCTCGATATAGGGATCATTGCTGAGGCGGATGCGCGCGGTTCTTCCTCGCAAAAAAAAAAAGGGTCCATGTACAGCATCACGATGAGGGAACGAGCGAGAAAGAGGGAGAAGGCGGGAACGTGAAACGCACGAGCGGAAAAGGGTTTTAACTCGGCCGAGCTACCCGGCCTTCTCGTCCGAAATTTCGCAATTACGGAGCCCGCCTTTTCTCCCTTGCTCTCCTACGGCTCGTAAGAGCATCGGTATTCGTCGCTCGAACGGGTTTGCCGAAGGAATCAAAGACGAGGCAGGTACCGCATTACTGCGGCGTCCCAGGAAGCGTCCTGCGCAGCCGAGGAATAGGAGGAAGGAATATCGCAAACGTTTCTGCGGCTAAAACGGGAACGGGATAGATATATTCGACGGGGAAAAAGAGAGGAAAAAGAGAGAGAGAGAGAGAGAGCGGAAGAGGTAGAAAGAGAGATCCCGGCAAACGTGGAGTTGTGGACCGCCGCGCCGTCGGGATCCAGCTCTGTCAGAACGGAGGCAGACAGCCTCTCACGCAGCGAACGAGAAGCAGGACGAAGAGAGGCGGCCGGAGAACCGGTTTCATTCAACCGCCATTTAAAAATTCTGGAACCGCTGCTCTTGGAAAAATAATCAACGCGCGCGCGGACGACCAACGCTGGGTTGCGTAACTCTTAGAAAGCGGCTCTCCATCCGCAGACAGAGACAGGGAGGAATGATCGGCGCTCGAGCGGGCGAGCGAAGAGAGGACGGGAGGGCGGATAAGGAGACGGAGAGCGAGAGAGAGAGAGAGAGAGAGAGAGAGAGAGAGAGAGAGAGAGAGAGAGAGAGAAAAGTAGAGGGAGATCGGCGGGTACGCGCCGCGCGATACCGTAGATGGAACGTCGTAAGCCTGCCTCCGTCTGCAGGGAACAGGCATGAATTTCCTCTGCCTTTGAATGCGTACGCTCGTATCTGCCTTCGCGACGGGTGTGCCGGTTCCGGTTTCGCCTTTGATAAGCGATATCGATTCCCGATGGGAACGCATCTCCTCCATTACTATGGCTACGATCCCCGGATGTAAGAGACGTTCTACCTTTTTTTTTCTTATTTTCTAGATCTTTTCTCGTCTCGAAGTATGTGCATTTGGATGTAACGAGATGTTGTTTAGCGCAATCGTGTTGCGACGCGAAAGTTCATGATAACAGAAAGCAGATGCACCTTCGATGACTAGCTCATTAAGAGCTTATATTAAATTATCCAATTCTTTATTAAACAAAAATATTATTTTCTTTCTTGTATCCATCTTTACACAATGGTAATGTTAAAAATGTTGTTAATTGCATGTAAAAAATATATTTCAACTTAGCATAAAAAATATTAAATTTACAAATTATCATGCATTATTATGTTAATAAGTAACCGTTAATTTCAATAGATAATTTCTCATTCAATTTTTATTTAGAATTATGTAATAAAGAGAAGAGAACTTGTGCCACATTATTAGTTCATTTACAGAAAAAAAATTAGATTATTTTACATATGACTGTAATAAAATAAGTAATAATATATTATTAATTGCTAATAAGTGCGCCAATAATTAAATTTATATTCATGATAAGACTCAATTTTAGTTTTCTAATTACGGACATTCTTCCATGTTCATTCAAAGTACCTAGCTTGATTAACATCAAAGGTAAATGCATCTTAATTTCGTTTTTATTAAATCGCCACTATTCGCGCGGGGTAATCTCCACATAAAGCTGGACTTATAAGATATAATCTTAATCCAAAAGATAATCGCGGCACAATATAATAGAGTAACTGCACGATAAAAAAAATTTTATCAAGTTAATCGTGGCATTCTTGCGGTAAAAGTAAATGGCGACAAGCGATATGTTCTCTTCGCTTCGAAAGGTCGCCGGTGTTTTTTACACTGCGGTTCAATAATTCTCGATCCGTCGACGCATAAATAATGAATGCCGGTATGCCGGCGGGGGTGTAAATCAAATCGACGACAGGCGTTTCATTTCGAGGTCGATTTGTCTCGCACCCGAGAGCGGGATGGCGAAACGGACGAAACGCCGCGAATTTCGGGCAACGCCGCCGGAAGCACGTGTTCGTGAAATATCGCGGCGTGTTACTTCAAACGCCACGACATTTCAAAATGTGCAGCAGATCGACAGTGAGAGAACGGCACGAGGGAGAGAGGGGGGAGGGGGGCAGCCACTGCAAAATATAAAGTCCACACATCATCTATATAGTGGTAGTAGTGATTTTACTGCCAATAAAATAAATAAATCCGGTCGATTATTCTGCTCGAAATATAGAATTTATTTGTAAGTTAAGTCAATCGTTAATCGTTAACCGTTCATCATTCACCATTTATCAGCCTATATATCTAAATTTTAATAAAAAAAAGTTAACTTAATTTTAGAATAAATAGATCTCACGTATAAAAATTGATTTCGCGCAGAATCTAATATATCTTTTTTCGTAATATAATATTTGTTTCACTTCGCTTTAATACATTTCACTTTATATTGATTTAATAACAAAATGCTTGCAAAATTTGAATTAAAAGAATGAAGAACTCGAAAGAACTAAGTGAAGACATATATTTATGATCTTTTTCAATTAACCATTTATCGTATTTGTTTTCTATTGCCGTATCGTTCTACATATTTTTCTACTTATTTAAATAAACATAATTTTTATATTTTTAAATTCGCAACCAGTATCAGGGATGATTAACTCGAAAGATTCAATACCTCTAAGACCGAGCTTACGAAACGGCATTGGTTGGAAAGGCCATTCGTAAGAAGCAAGACTCAGACGATTACGCGGTTCGTCCGTTAATGAAGTTAACGACCGTCTTTAATGCCCCGCAGAAATGAGGCTTGGAGAAATCCACCCACACTGATGCTCCTCATACGCCATACTGGCGTGAATATTTTACAGTGAAATATGGACGAAGAGAGTAAAGATCGCAATATATAAAAATAAAATAAAGTGTTCGTGAATTTAGTATACAATGTAATACAAGTTTAGTTAAATAACAAAAAGCAAACAAAATATACAAGATACTAAAACAGGAATGAGGAATGAGAAGTAGAATGTAACGTTAACAATGTAAATGCACGATTAAAAATTAATAAAAAATTTATTATAATACAAAAGCATTTCAATAATTTAATAAGCATTATAATTAATTTCAGATAAGATAGAATAAACTTAAAACAAAATATTTATTCTTACATTTGTACATTTGTTGTCGATATTTTATTTTTACATACTATACATTGGCTTCTTATATCTGCTTGCCATCTTTTTTTAACTTATTCTTATAGTTCATTGTAAATTATAGTTTCAGTACCAGATATAGTTCTGACTTTACATAGAAACAAGTCTATTAATAGAATTTCTAGGGACAATCGATGTTATAAGACAGAATAAAATAGAAACAGGAAGCAATAAGAGAGAAAATAATCAAATTATTATTAATATTTTTATCAAATTATTATTATTAAATTAATAACGATTGTAATATAAAACATTCAATAAATAAGTTAAAAACTATTACTGTAAGAATATTTAATATTGTTAAATATATTACGTACGTGGTAAGAAAGGGACAGTAACAAGGGATCAATGTATCAGGAGAGAAGAAACGTAAAGAAGAGTACGATAGAGAGAAAGAGAAAGGAAATAACGGAGAGACGTGAAAACGAGAAAGACAATCGACATCCCACGGGTTCGCGTTACCATCGGCTTGACTATGGTTAAACTCGACATGGCTATTTATAGGCCATGATTAGATACGTACAGTCTGATCGTCACGAGAGAATCCACGAGAGACCCGTGCATCTCCTTTCTCGAAACTTTTGCGAGAGTCACCGAATAAGGATCTTGCGACACGAGTTATTTCTTCCGCCTGATTTCATCTCCTTTGAAATAAGCGCTTGCTTACTTTGCCAATACAGAATGTACTAGAAATTCACTATTTCCCTTCAGAGTTGTAGACTCCTTCAACTAATTCGAAATTGCTTCTTAGCGAAGATTTTATCGGATACTATGTGTATCTTCTCATATCCTTTAATTATAAATGTATATCTCTCACACAACATGCAAGTCGTAACATCAGTAGCGCTACATGTGCGCTCGAATAAGATATTTAATTCATGTAAAATGCGTCGATAAACATTCTAGAGAGAAGGAAAGCTCTTATAAACTCACTACCAAGAAGATAATACAGAACGAAGGCTACACTATGCCTGTACGATAAGGCGATAAATGCTTATTTATTACGTACCGCATACGTACAGCATATGTTACCGCGTAATTATAGCCCGTCCACAAGTTCTCAGAGATAAGACCGTCAGCCTGTTATTTTCTTTTTGCACGCCCCGTACCGGTTAATCTAACCCTCGATGTACACTATTCAATTTTCATCGCTTATGAAAATTATGCGTGGCACCATTCTTCGAATAAAAATTTCTAAAAATTTCTTTGTTGCTTATGCGTAGAATATATATTCTACACATATATGTATAAACTAAAGCTTTTTAATTAATTGCTATTTTTTTAATTTTATTAAAATTTTACCTACAACGTAATTATCCCAAAAATATATTTACGCAATCATTTAAAAATAAAACGAATTTAAACAAACGCAAATTAAAATATGTAAAATTTTATGCACTGCTAGAGATTTATTTCAACAATAATTTAGAAATTTTATAAGGATATGCAATAAATGAGGATTATTCAATAAATTTGCGTTGGCCGAATAAATTGGCGAGTGTCTTTGTAAGCACAATAGATTTAAACGACGATAACAATCAGGTTAGCCGATTGTCGCGTGACATATAGTCATTGTCCATTCATCGTTCGGAAACGTAGGAAGTATTCGCGACGAGCATGGCGCGAGCATATCGCCGTTGAATAGATACAAGAGAAACGCAGATGGAACCGCGCCAATAGGAAGAATCACGCGCGAAAAGAGAAACGACATAGTAAGCAACCGTTGAGAGAGGAAAAGGGGAAGACGAGAGCGTTATAACGGGAGTTTTTACGATGGAACGGTTTAATTGTCCGTGGACTCTCGCGGTCTCGGCACCCGTTCTATATCGCCGAGAGCTGCGGAGTTATCAAGGCGCAATTCGCGCGCGTTCTCTCTCTCTCTCTTTCTCTCTCTCTCTCTCTCTCTCTCTCTCTCTCTCTCTCTCTCTCTCTTCCTGCATAGCGCGACGAAACGCGAAATCGTTTCATTATCAGGCATAGCCGGGCTCTCGCTTTTGTGGCCGTCCGACTGCCGAGGGAGAACGTGAATGGTGGAATTCGTGAGGGCGAGATAGACAGATAGGCGCTTTATTATATTCCGGGGAGAAACCTGGAGTAAGAACGATACGATCGAAATACGTGGCAAATAAAATAGAATTCGGATGGGAGAAAGCTGAGAGAATAGCTAACAATTATGTAGAATAAGTAGACAAAATATATAAAAGTTATAGAAAAAAATTATATTGTATATAATAGCAATATACATGGCATGTATGTATTTTGATTGCTGTTGGGTTTATAGGATGTAGATGATATTTGTAGATAAGGAAAAGGATGCGACAGGGAGACATCAATATTGTACCGATAAAGAGAACAGGAAGAAGAGATAAAGACGAGGAAATATAGGGAAGAGAAAATAGAAATGCAACAGATTCACAGATCGTTGAAAATCTATTATACGACGAAACGATAATGCGATTTCATGCTGTGCCTTGCCACGAGACAAACAGTTATTATTTGATAATTAATAGATACGAGCTCGGGATGTAGCCCTTTTACGACAATGTACGATGGCACGGGTCAGGCCAATGGGACTATAAGTATCGGTGAACAAATTACAATGTCTATTTTATTAGCAGCAAACATCAGGGGCAAAAATAATTGGACGTAGCTATAAAAGAAATTCATTACCAATTTTGCAACGCATTAATTTTTGCTCGCAAAAAATATAAGGTCGATTAAATAGAAAATTTCTCATTGAACAGAATTTTCAAAATAGATTTTCGCATAATTACATGCTCTTAAACATAAAAAAAAATGCATAAATTTAATTTTATATAATAATGTAGATCATAATCATAACTTTCTTAATTATTGCACAAATGCACCGAAAAAGTATTAATAAAAAAAATATTAATTGACGCGTGCATGTATATGTACGTAATATTAAAAATCGTTAATTTTCAAAATAAAACACATAAGAATCTAAAGTCTATTGATGCATAAAAATCTAATCTTCAAGTTGGAAGTCTGAAGTTTAAAAAGTCTATTATATTACAGAATAATGCAGGAATGCACATAATTTTACTAAAGAGGTAGACGGTCACTTTTTATTTCGAATATTCTGGCACGTGCATTCGCGCATTAATTTATATGCGCGAGATTGTAGTTAGAAATTATGATGCTTGGAATCAAATAGCTTGCGCGTCCTAGGATAGATAAAGCACGCTTAATTGCCTAATTAATCGCTCGCGGAACGCGAGTTTCCAGTTTACGTGGCGATGAAGAGCGAGAAAGGGATATTTACGAGTACGTTTCAGGGGTTTATGGGAATAAGTTTTATCCCTCAAGCGGAGACCTAATGGAGCCGTATCGTCGCTCGGGCTTAGGCCCGCCTGTATGCTGCATGCTGCGCGTTTTTAGCGCGGGTAATAACTGTCTGAGTTCACATACTTTAGGATGAACCTCAAGGCACTAAGAATGCTAAAAGGCCCAGTATGAATATGTATGTACGCGAACGTACCAACACTTTCTTCATTCTTTCGTCAGGGATGCGTAAAACGTCGCTGGTAGTAAATGTTTTATTGAGATATCTAAGTGCACCATCTAAACGTACATACAAAACGAAATCGATATGCGGAAAACACGGGAAGAATAATATCAGGCAAATTCAAAATAATATTTACAAGTATAATGACAACTACACTAAATTATTTTAAAAATATATTTTCAAGATGAGAATACAAAGAGGACAAAAAATTATACGTTTTTCATGATAATAAAATATCCTTGTTCCTGCAATTACTCCATATATGTGTATGCAACGGACAGAGAATAATATAAAATCCCTTTATAAACGTTAACAAAAAAAACAAAATTTTATTACTCTATCTCTTGGAAGAAAAATCCATCTTCGCAATTCCAGCCGATGCGATGATGGTGTTGGTGAAGCGTAATGCGGATGGAACGCGCTGAAGGCGCGGGATGAATTCGGATTCTTCTCGAATGCCCTCGATGCGACGTAGGAACGATGGTAAGGGAGAGAAAAGGGGGAGGGGGCGGAGAGACGGAGGGATAGGGAGAATAGAATCACGTATCCGATTTCGAAGCGGTGGCCCACGGTGCACTCTTAAAACCGGCCGGTGCAGTCCGCGACGCGGTATGCAGCAGCCGGAATTCGCGGGGTCGTAACCGCGACCTATCGGCGAATATTGGATGCCGTTGCATGCCGCTGCTCACCTCGGCATACCAGTCGGGCATACGAAGGAATGCGTGCCCTACTGCGCAATGGAAAGCTTCCCCGTCCAAGGTTAGATGTCGAGGAGTACGTACGTACACGTCCGTACATCTACGGTCACGGTGAATGGGCAGGGAATGGGCTACGTTCTCCGCATTCTGTTTATGCTCGAAAATCGATACGCGTCCGATCAAAACACGATATGTAAATGACTCGAATCCGCGTACGTGCGGGACAAGGAAACGTTTTATTTCAGAGAGATGCGCGACATCGATCCAATTCGATAACGAGAGCATCGTAAATGTACAACAAGCAGCGTACCGTGAGAATGATTGCAATATGTATCTTGTTATGCGGTTTTCAAATTATCATTGTGAGAGATTATCATCATTATCATCGCGCAAAATTGTACATTTAAAATAATGATAATCCAGAAACAGTTTCTCGGTTCAATAATATTTTCAGATTGTCTATTTGATGATGAAAAATAAACTAAAAAATTATTTTTATTTAATAAATATCGATCTTTCTGTAATTATCACGTTTTAAGATTTTACTTTCTGAAAAATTATTATGATACACGGAGATTCATTATTATATGCAATATAACGTGAAGCAATTTTTAAATATATGCAAAAATACGGTCGCTTTCATGAGGATCAATAACTCTCGGACAAACAATCTTCTTCCTATATTTTCTACCTTCATCTGCATTTGAGAACGGCGAATCGCAGAAAATGTTAATTACACGTAGGTTGATTGCGCTTTTCAGCGAGAAACTGGAAACCGACCTTTTAGAATGGCAAACTGGCTGAACTGTTACATTGAAAATTCTATTGTGCAGCATAGCTGTAATCCATGATAGCGTACATGTAACGAACCGATATGCGATATATAGAAAGTGCATAAAATAAATCCGGTCTAGGAAAATTGTCGGAGTATGGCTGGCAACTCCAGTTTTTCACTAAAGCATAGATATGATACTTAGATATTGTTTTTATTACTTGTTGTTTAAAATTTATTACAATTTCTTGTGCTACCATGTCCTGTGCACATATTAAAATCTTAAGAACTTTGACTATTAGATATTGTCATAGATTTTATCACTTTTATTGTTTGCATCTAAAATTCTTAATTGTGTAATTTGTAATAAAATAATTTTAAATAGATGTTTTTTGATTTAAATTAACTAAGATATTTCTAATTAATTTTGATGACAATTCTCATTAGCGCACACGTTGTAATATAAAGAAATCTATATGATTTCGCAGTAGAAGTATTGATCTGTTTCGTTTTAAAATCGTCTCTATTATTCCAAAATATGTATTAGTTTTATATGATTATGTATTATAATCAGAATTATTTAATAATTTGCACAAGAAAAATTTATTAATATGATTTCTCTCTCTCTCTCTCTCTCGCTCTCGTATCGTTCTTGTTCGGATCGCGGTCCGGATTTGAAGCTTGCATAGGTGGACGCGTTAATTTGTTACCAACATAGTAGAGCGCATTGGTGCATTTCGATCTTTCTGCCCTAGATACTCGCCTGTGGGATTTCCTTGGACCGCAGTGCGCGAACTTTCGCCGGGTACGGGAAGTACCCATTGAAATGCGCAGGAACCCGTCCAAGTGGAAGTCACTTTCGGGACTGCCGAAATAACAGCCTGGCGGACAACGTGCTGAGAATCCTCCGCTTGGCGGAACGGCGTCCGGACGGGCAAGATGCGAATTCGTAATTGACGTAGAAGCGATTTCACTCGATATTCGAGGTCCGGGGTGCCGCGCTCGTACGGCGCTCGTAAAATAAACGCTTGGTATGACTTCCCGCTGCCAGCGGTACGTGCGCCCGTATCTGCGTGTGTTTACGAGCTACGTAACTTAAACCCCGCGAGCAGAAAGTACGTGTAGGAAGCAACGGGAAAAGGGAGAAACGAGAAGAGGCGGGATCTGAAAGATCTCGCGCGCCGCATCATGCACCTCTGCGCGGCCCGTCTCTTTCTTTCATCTCTCTTTCTACGTAGACACGTTTATGCTGCATGATCGTCGCGTCGCGTGCAAGGATGATAATCGTGACGCATTAAATAAAGCACGCTGAATCGAAAGAGGCCAGGTCGCGATACTGCGGGATCTTCCACGGAATTCAACGCCTGCCTCATACGAGTTGTTTATTCGGCCAGGAATGTATGTAAATCGCCCGACCGCGCCGGCTATCTGCCGCACGCGAAAGGGAAGAAACACGGGCACTCACCTCGCGCCACAAAGTTGTTCTTAACGAGCGCGTGCGAAATCTCTCTTTTTCGGAAGGGGGGAATACCACGCGTGATCTTAGCAGGATCACACGAGACGAGAGGTAATTAATGCCGCCACCAGTTGCGGCGTCATGGCATGACGTTTTGCGCGCCCGTCGCGTCGTGGCGAGCGTCAAACACCCAGCCCTATGAAAAGAGGTACGTACGTACGTCGCCGCGCGATGAATATGTATGAGCGTCAAAATGATAAAATCGTACGTATTTCCGCACGCCCGTCGTCTCTCTCTCTCTCTCTCTTTCTTTTTTCTCCCCCTCGACCGCCGCATAGGTCGCAAGAGAGGATGCGGCGGTAAAGCGTACGTTCGGCGTCGAAACGGACGAGCCATTAGCGTCGATATGCGGTGTTTAAAAACCGCAACGTCCGGAGACGTCAGCCCGAGGTATTCGCGTTTTTTTTCTCCCCCTCCCTCCCTCCCCCCTTTCTTTTTTCTCCTTGCGACGCGATGCCGGGAACAAAGGCACCCGCGGAAAAAGCGGTAATTACATCCCCGTACGGGATAATGCTATTGGATTTCTCGTCACCCGGTATACTTGATATACGTTCAATAATATGGCATTTTAAACGGACGGACGAAAATGCTGCATCGATACGCGCGACTGGATTTACGCGGCTGGATAAAACGTTCGGGAAGTGAAGCGGGAGCAAGACTTTATGCTTGGTAGTAATTCGAGTCGTTTACTCGCGCGAAATTACGCGCATCGAGCTGTGTTATCTGTAGTCGCAATTACCGTGAGAGTAATTATGCTGCTGCACAGAAACATCATGTGTGCGTTGTGCGCGAGGTATCGCGTTATTTTTATATTTTTTCAACAATCCTGAAACTAATATCACTGTTTGCGCCGTAAAAATGATTTCAAAATAATTCGTACCCGAAATTTACATTTAAAAAGTTTAGCAATTAAATAAAACGAAATTTCTCAAAATAGACGCAGATAATCATACCACTTATAACAGTTATTTTCAAAAAATTTATAAAGAGTTAAAGCACAGATGAATTTTCACTCATTCTTATAAATTATTTGTTTAATGCGAAATTTTATTATTAAATTTTTAAATGTAAGAAGTGTGTTCAAGTTAGAGTTTTGTAAAATGACAGCTTGAATTATCTTTTCATTATTTTATAGCTATTAAAATATTAATATTTTTAAACAAAAATAGTGCGAATAATAATCTGCGACAATTGCATCGGTTAGACACGCTCGACCTAATATACCCCGAAACGCAATGGAACTGACCTACGCGCGCAACTGTTGCACGACATCGCGCAACCCCATATGGTTCAGAATTTCAGTAGCAGGTCTGCAACTCGTTTCGTTCTCTCTTTCCCCCTTTTTTTCCTTGTCGCTTTAAAATTTCGGGATCGAAATTTCCCGCAGTTCGGTTCATCGGGAAAAACTGTCAGTTCTGTGTCTTGTTTGCGGAAGATGAAAATGAATGAGCAAGAAAGGAAAATGAAAATGAATGGGCAGAAATCGAGCTTGTCATAAGAAATGCGTTCAAGTTTCTCTTTCATCATTCTTTGTATATCTATCTTCTTCTTTACACTCCGTTTTACATTTTTTTTACCTTCTTTCAAGTTAATAATATATCCGTCGTTTTTCTTCACAGTATCGCGAAAATCATAAATGATTATTTGTGTCTATTCTATATATCAAAATATTTTTCTTTTTTATATTTAAATTTTTTCTTGGAATTTTAATTACGTGAAAATTCATTTGTTCTTGAGTACATCATTCAACTCTCTTTTATTCTGAATTAACTCCTTCTCTCGATTCTTTCTTTTTCGGTTTCTTTTTCTCATTCGCGGTGGCCGGCTCGTTAAAAAATCAAAAGAGGGAAATTATTTAATTACGAGAGTATACAAATCCACCCTCGTAACGCTCACTAGTCAAAGCTCAGGTGACCCAGGGACTTTGCAACCAACCCTACTCTCCATTGGTCCATTTTCACGGTGGGTCTCGACACGATTTTATGCCCGTGATGCGTAACGAAAGCCTACGAGGGAAGAGAAACGAGAAAGAACGAGAAGGAGAGAAAAGGAAAAACGTAGAATTGCGAGAAGGGACGAGGTGCGCTGCCGCAGGATCGATATGCGCAACATGGAGCTCCTTCGGTTGCGCAATATTCGCGTATCGAGACCTTCATAGAAATTAATTGATCTCTCAATCGCACAAACTGATCAAAAATAATATAAATTTTCCATTTTAAAAATTGATAAAATGCTATTATTGAATGTAATGCAAATCCATTGTGCTTCATTTCGTGCTTTATTAATATATATTTTGTAAGACTTAATTTTTTTAGTAAATTATTAATTTATCAAAAACTTGGGATTTTTAAAAAAAAATAGCGACTACGTAAATAATAAATTATTACGTGTTTAACGCGATTAGTACAATTAGTTTGCAGTATAATTTGAGAGATGCAGCTTTCGAACCTGACTGAATATCGATGACAATGTACATATGTTTATCGCATCACCCGTTACATCCTCGCATCTGTCAACGTGGACTTGACGGGCTCTGCTGACGAGACCACAGTATAATTTAACAAAGCTCTCTAGACGACACAGCTGCTGCCACTGTTGTCTCATTGACGCCGCGTTGCTCTCACCGTTCTATGAATAGATCGCGGCGGAAGTATCTTCGTTATAACTCCTCGAGAGGCTTCATTAAGATTGCCAGTCTGCACTTAAGTGCGTGCATACGCGTGCGTACACGTGTATACGCGTCGCCGAGAAGATTTTCATCGAAGAAGGAAACGGCATTCCACTTCGTTTAGGTACGAAACTCTTTGCGTAATAGTTGACACAATATAACGCGTTGTATCAATGAATACACACATATGTAGAATGCATCAAAGCGAATTTAGGCCGTTCGTTTTTATTTATCGTCTCAAACCAAGAATCACTTGAAAAGATAAAGTAGGTTATACAATGTCGCTATAAAGATAATCACTGCATCGAAAAGTAAAGAAAGAAGAGTCATTTCGCTTAGGGACACATGTGAAATTTATAGTGATTATATAGAACAATTTTCGTGATAGTCACAATTTCTGAATAAAAAGTTATATATCTTATGTCTTGATCTTTGGGAAAAAAAATATCTGCATGTATTGCATTAACTTGCAACGATATATTTACACAAAATGTTTATCGGTACTTGTTTGTCTTGAAGTTCATCTAACAAATTGGAATTAAATGATCCAATTTAAGATAAATCTCTGAGTACAACTAATAAATTTACATAAATTTATCTTAGAATATCTTTGATTTAAGATAACAATTGACTGTGCTTTCCAATTTAGAGTTAGGGCGTCTCTAGCATTTTGGGGAAAAAAAAAGTATTCGGAAAGTTTCAAAAGATTATACAATTTCTCCGATTTCGCTCAGAAACGGCTACTTTACGGAGAGATTGCTTGCCCATTTACGAAATAACGCTCGTGAATCTCGCATAAATATGCACGCTTTCCCCAAATATAACGTCATCGCCTTATTTGAGTTGCATTAAACGGAAATGCCGAGCATATCGTTTTTATCTTTATCTAAACATGTCGTTACGAAAACTGTGACGGGTGCGGCTCGCGTGTACTTTACCAACGAATTATTGTCGAGAGATTCTGTCGTAACTGAAATGTCTGGAGACTTACAGAAATTTATAGCCGCATGGTTGTCCTCCAACCTGACAGAAAGTCAAAAACGATTTTCTATTACTTGAGTAATAAATACATCACTCGTGAACTCTACAGTAGTTTTAATAAGTATATGTATTTATGATTTATGTCACTAAAATAATCGCGAAAATTAAAAAGTATAATACTTAATTTATATTTATATTTTATAATAAAGAATATTTTGATAAGAGTATAGAATACAGATTGTGCTATGCAATGAACGTACTCAGTGGATTATATTCGAACATTTCGGTTCCCATTATAAATGCGGTTCAAATAACTTTCCGATATTAAAAGCCGTTTCGGAAAAGTGCTCTCATTTTTCGCCAATCAGCTTCGCTCGTCGTACAGCGATGCGTATAGAATATAAAAATGTTAAATTAAAATTCGTGACCTGACACGTTAAGCGTGAACATGCGATAACATATCGCACGCTATCTCCGCGAACGAACATATTAAAGCACGTGCAAAACGAATTTCTCATTAACGTCGCAATTTTCGCTTAAATATCCGATGTACGATACTGTACTACACGATAACTCGGCGCATTCGGATTTTTCAGCCCTTCGAAAACGCTCACTCCGAGTCTCTCGAAACCACAGGTAGAGAGAGCGTGACGTGCTGTTTGTGAGCACGATATTTTTGCTGAAGCAGCACTCGTGTCTCGCCCGCTCTTCGAAATAAAAAATTCAATTTTAAGCGTAGCACGGTACACACGAGGGATTGTTTACCTCGTAACACAGGCTACCAGGCCGACGAATCTCGTTACAGTACGTCAACGTGCGGCACGTTGCGAAATCATGATTTCCCAGGCTTTCCAGGTGCATCTGCCTTCAACTCGACGGTTCCATTGTTGCATTATCTTCGGGCGCTGACCACGTCGAGATTAAAGTTTTAAAGTTCCATAGAGAAGCCCGAGAAGGAGTCTAGAAAACTGACGGGAACGCGACGCGCATATGTCCGCTTGCACTTGTGTAACTCAAAGGCGTCGACCTTAAGGGACGTAAATATTAACATGGTAATAACATTTTCTATGACTTTCCTACTTATTGTAGTCACTACATTTTCCTACACTTAAATCAAATTTAGTCGTCTAGATTCATTTTCTCTTATTTGGAAATAAATTTCGTTTATATTTATCCAATTTTTTTTGTAACTTTGATAATGAATTAGAATTAATTATATTTTATGACAATTTCTTGATTAGAATTGAGATTACGATATAAAAGAATGTAGCACGTATAATAGTTACATCATTAATATATTGAATAACATGTTTGAACTATATCATATTTAATGTGCGCATATAATTATATATTAATTATTCACGTTTAAAAGTAGCAGTAGTAAATACAATGTAATGAATCAATTTACTTCGTAAATGTACATATGATTTAAAAATATTCCTATCAAAATATCCCAAGTGCAGTTGTAATTAGTACTCTATCTGGAGAAACTTTTGGATCTAATTTCTCTATGTCAATCTTACAGATTCGCTAACTGCAAGATGTCATCAAGAAATCTATTAGGGCTTTGTGTAATTGGGAATTCTATCACATCGTGTTCTTAATTGAAAATGAACTATTTTAAAGGATCCAGAATGTTTGCATTTCTAAAATGCGCAACGACAGTTAGCGAATTAATAACTTTCCTGAAGCTTCACGTCGACCAAAATGGGAAAAGGATTCTACGCCACTGGCTTAAGTTCTCGTTACATACCGCTCGCGGAGTTCATGAAAGTTCCATCGGAATGAAAGTCGAGACCGGCTTTTCGCCGGTGCGGCATGCCGCACTGCATTTCCGCTTTGCTCTTCTACAGCTCTTGTCATCGTCATGCTTGTCGTGCGTCTGCCACCAACCCCGAATTCGCGCCGCAAATATGAAAACATCATGCGGCTCCGTATAAATTGTATGTAAAAACAGTCAATTTGCAGACTGAGAAATTCATATTATCTCCACAGGATATTAAAAAAGAACATTCTCTACCAATATTATACTATAGAGCCATTGAGTAATGCTTGTTTTTATAATTTACGAGTTATTTTTCATCAATATTCGTAAATGTATATCCCCTTCCTAATATCAAAATGAATCGCCCATGCTATTTTCCGAGCTGTCATTTTCAAATTCGTTTTATTGTTGAAATCGATTTTCAATTGCATTGCTCTATAATGTACACAATAATCGTTTTATCGTACTATTATTAATTGGTTACAGTAATTTACAGAATAATTGTTTGAGCATTTATATGATTCACGAATGCTACATTAATTCGGTACAAAGTCTTTAAAAAATTTGGGTACGAAGTCCTTTGAAAACAAAATGCTGGTAATTTATTCTGATTAAGTTACGCTTGTCAAGCGATGCTTACTTGTTGCTTATCAAACGAAAAATGTGCATGAGAGTTGAAATCGAATATCATGCCGAAATATCTGGTAGCCGACCGTCTTGACTTTATGGCACGTCAGCTCTGACATCAGCTGCGGGACCACAACGAATGTTACTCATGAAATATGATAAGCCCAACAATTTTTGCTAGAGGCCACGCATAACAATAATTCCCACGTTTTACATTTATAATTTCTTCGTAGCAATTTTTATTGCACGAAATACGGTGCAACAGAAAAAGTTGGAAAAATTACAAATATCAAATGGACGATGTTCAATAAAAAAACACTGTTAATTTGAAAATAACGAGTAAATGTAACTATTTTATATTGATATAAATATAAAAAATATATATATATGACATTATATCTATAAATTAAACATTTTCTATTTTACTTTTATCACTTTTATTTTTAAAAATTACTTTTAAATAGTATATCGTTATTTTAAAATCATAATAAAGTTTCAAATAAAAATATTTTGAAATGTTTATAAAGCTTTTTTAAAAAGTGTTCGACATTTTTTTATGAATATAACACTTAAAGATTTTATAAAATTGACATAATAATTTAGAAGTTATCATTTTGCACGCGCAATTTCATTATAATCCATAATAAAAAAAGGATTTAAGGGATATTTGAGAAAATGAAAATCTCATTGAATTGCTTGAACATTTGTTGTTTGTCCCTTCTACTTCATTATATTGCGACACGCGATAAAGTCCATCGACAAGTAAGACTAATTACATCTAATGCGAAAGGACGGTTCGCTAACGAAGATCCGCTCAGGATTCGCGAGTAATTCGCGTTCGTTCTGGATTTAATCAAACCGATTTATTCGTGCGGAGTCAATTGTGACCTCGCGTAAATATCTTCGTAAATTACTTAACCACTTCATCAAGATAAATTGCAGAATCTCTTTAAACTAAAAAGTTATCATGTATTATCAATTTACGATAAGGCGAATGTATTTGTGTTATGGATCCGTAATAGTTAGAAAATAATATCATAGACATTGTATTTGTTACCATACTAAAAAAAATTCATATTTTTAAGTTGCAATATTTAAAAATTTTTTTGCAAAAAGAGAGAACTTGATATAAAAAGTTAAATATTATAAATTATTATAATATAATATATTAAATATTGTATTATAAATATAATTTAATTGGATATTTCGCGATATCTTCTATCAACATTTTGAATTATATGTATACGAGATAAACTTGCTTTTCAAAAGATAAAGAAGTAGTTGGAAGATAATCTACTATTTTAAATATAGAGGTCTTTGTACCGTTCGATATTTACACAGCTAATTCGATTATATGCGAAACTTTTCACTGCCTTACCTATAGCATAAATTATTCTAACTAGTTATAATCTCATCGTATCGTATGAACGTACTTTCCACGACCTGTCACAATTCATTTACGACAGCACGAGCATCGAAAGCATAAATTCCACTGTGTGTCGGGTTAACCGAAAAGCCACAAATTCGAGAACACTAGTGATTGAGGAAAGTCACGAAATTGTGTTGTCTGTGAGAATTCTCATGAAATTTCGTGGCAAGCGTCTCGAGAAAGGTAGAGATTCAGGAACGCCGAATGACCTTCGTGCTGAATCGCGAGAATGCGAAGCTCGCTGTGTGTGATGAAATCCAGTTTTGATTAAATCCAATTGTGGATTATATACTGTATGTAAATGTGGGAACTGGTAGACATACGGAATTCAGATATTGTTTCGCACAATTCAATTTTCGTTATTGAATAATGAAATGTCTTATCTCTAAATTACACAACAATATATTCAAGTTTCTACAATTATCTGATACTTTTAAAGAACATTATTGTGATACTCCAATACATTCTATTGCCTCAGCAAAATGCTTAGACCAATATGTCAAATTAATATCGACAATTTCCTGCAATTTTAAATATTTTTAACTCGAATCTCAATATTTAAACATATTGTATATGTGTGTAGATACTATCGTTTAATTAGGTTATAGGATTATTCATAATTATCTCAAATGTTGGATAAATACTTAATATGTCAAACGTAATAAAAGTATTTACGATTGTTTTCCATGCAACGGAATATTTAAAACAACATTTTAAAGTCCGTTCAATCAAAGGTTAAGCAAACATTTATATGTAAATTGTACGTATAACGGTGTTAGTTTGGTTACCGCAATTACTGATGCGCTAGACAAAAGACACAATTGTATGCGCGATTCAAAGACAAGTAGTTATTCAAATGCAATTCGTGATTGGTCAAGCATTCAATTCTCTCTCAACTTAAAAATTATCAAATGTGAAATGAAAAAGATCGTAAATATTTTCAGGACTTTGTTTCCAGTGATACATCGCGACGCATTATTACACTTGGTGATATAACGCTACACAGATTACTTTATAACGACAAGAAGAAAACGACGCACGTAATGGATGCAACTTTATCGCGTCACGTATACGACGCAGCTTCTGCTCGACTTCCGCAGCTCTGCAGTTTCAACTCGTGAGAAAATCAACGAAGTGGCCTCGGACAATCAGCACAATATCCTGGCCTTATTCGCCAATTACCGGCCACAACTGGCGAATCGGTCGTTCTTTGTCTAGCTCGGACACGATCGCATGGCTGTTGTTGCAACAACAGCGTTTTTCTGTTGGCAAATAAAGCTATCTATAAGCGAAGAAATCGGTCGTTAAACGAGATTCCGTCCGGTGAATCAGCCTTGCAAGCGGCAGAAGGCAATTTCACAAGAAAATCCATCGGCACGTACATATGTATGTATGTGGATGCGTGCGTATCCGATATCGCATCGGTTTTGCCGATGATCGATATCGATATCGAAACTCTACCTATCATGCGCGTTCGCTGCTCAATTTTTCACGGTGATACTTGTCGATGCTAATGGATGGATAATCCATTCGCTCTTTTTTTTTCGTTCGTGCCGTTTCATCATGTATGTTTAATCGTCACTCGATAGCTACATCGTCGAATAAGAATAATATCGCATCGTAATCATGAAATTCGCCGGACGCGAGAGTTGGCACCGAAAATAACGCGATCGCGCACGAGCGAAAAGGCAATAACATTTAAAAAAAAAAAAAAGGATATCAATTTATTGATCGTAATGATTTACGCACTACAGCGTATATCTAAATGCGATAACGAACCGTTTCACGTCGAAGCGTATAATGCAGACAATTGTACAATGAACTTCAATCATAATTCTTTATCATGTACTCTTTTTAATAGCGATGATACGCGCTTTAAAAATTAGCGCGTTCTAAAATGCTTTTCAAAGCGGTGTTTCTATAGAACTTTTTGTCATTTGTGTCTATGATTATAAATTTTAATTAATATAATACAATAATTTTTACATAAAAAGTATTATTAAATTAATCGGACTTTGATTGAGATAATCTGTAATATTTGGAAAAAAAATAACAGATTTTTCGTACTAATAATTAAATTATACATCAACGTTTTACAGTATTTTTATGTAAAGGTATTTCACGTTAATAAGTGGGAAATGTATGAATTCATGAAAGTGAAATTTTACTATATGCATAAAGGTTTCAGACTAGCATTTCATATTATAAGATCTTCATTTTAGCCCTTCAACATATATACGAATTGCGCACCTTCTTAATATTTCATACGAATGTATGAACGTAATACATAATGTGGAAAGACAGTAATTTCATATTAAGCCAAGTACTCGCGTACAGACGCGCGCGTGATTACGCGCTCGTTAGGCACCTGTTATTATTATTATTATTGTTATTATTACTATTACTCTGCATTCCCTGCACCCTGCATTCCCGCGGTTGGATATACCACACCTAGGAGGAATGGTCTCTACCGCGAAATTGCTTTCTGCCGTTTGATCATAATCCAATCGTTCCGCCACGGTCCAAACCGCCTAATGGGTCGCGGAAGCCTCGGCTTCTCGACTGTAAAATTTATGAACGCCCTGCATCTCGGCGCGTGTTAGATGCCGCCGTTTAGTATGCCCATCGAGGTTTGCGATTCTTAAATTAATGCAGACTGCGCCCGTTAAATAATACGAAGTATGGCGGTATGGAAAGAAGCATAGGAACCGACGCTACTATGTCTACATATAACGGCAAATTTACCGATGCCTGAGCTCGACATTCGCTCGCGATAGCCGACCACAAAATGTTTCCTTGCATAGAGATACTGGCATTTTTTTTTATTATCTACGTGCTAACATTCAAAGTTGAAGAATCGTAAGACGTAAAATAACTCTGGAAATTCAGCGTTATAAGAAATAATTGGGACAATTACAAAACTTCTTGAAATCTACATGAAAATGAATAAAATTGAGATAAAGACTTATTTAATTCAGAATATTTATCCACATTTCAATATTATGTAAGAGTAATAATTAAATGTTACGTTTATAAAAAAGCAAAACTGTAAATAATTTTAATTAAAAGCTTATTGAATAGTCCATCACTATTAACCGTAGTTAATAAATACATAAAATTTTTAGTATAAATACCAAAAGATATCAAGAATTATTTAATTGTCAATATTTATCGATGTTATATAAGTACGTTACGTATTATCCTGATAAAAAATGTAATATTAAAAAATTTAAATTTTCTTTTATGTGCACATTAATCTTTTATTTTCTTTTCTTTCATTAGCCCTCCGTTATTCTTTGTGAAATTACTCGTCACAATTAAGATTTTAGTTTTTACGAAACGGAAAAAGTTCATTAAGTTCGAAAAAGAAAATGAAGAATGTTTTCGTATGCCTTAAAATAACCCCAAAATCATTGTGTGGAAAAAAGCATCGAAGGAACGAGTGCTTCCGTTTTTGGGAACCTATGGTATTTATCAACCTTTTTATTCGTCTATCTTACGTGCCGAACTCGTTATCTACGCGCAGGAGGCCCCTTGTTCATGTGGCCTTTTGATCCTAAAATAACCGAAGAAGTTGGTACCAAGGTCTGCACGCAAAAATACCGGTTACGTAACGGCCGTAAAATTCTGCGCGGATTAGAAACGCTTGAGCTAGCGATACGCTCTCGCTCCATTCGTCGTCGCGGCCGATTCAAACAACGCAGTCTTGTACCGAGCGCAGCATTAAATTGGTGATCATCAATTAAACTGGTCTGAAAAAAGAGCTTACAAAAAAGATAAATAAAACACAAGAACAAATAAAAAATTCAAAAGTTGCAAAATAAGATTAAAGTAGGATAGATATTTTTTAAGGATCGAAAAATGTTAATTTTTAAAAATATAAAAACCTTGAATATATAAAAATTTAAAGTTTACGTTTATACATATATCACTAAAATGCATAGTTTATAAAGCAAAACACGTTTGTATGGCTAATATTTTATCGAAAATAATAAAAAAATTGAGAATATAAAAGTTTCAAAGAAATTCAGTTATATAATTTATGACAAAAGTTTTTTGAAATAAATATTAAGATTTCAAAAGTCTGGCATTAATTGAGCATTATATTCTCTGAATAATATTACGAGATAACCCGCGTTTTATATGTCTATCATATCCATCGCGCTACGTGTGTGTAGAATAGTAGTAATATCGCGATCACGAGAGAATCAGAATGAATATCGGACGCACGACAAGATTCAGCTGAGTCTTAATATATGGCATGTCGCGTTTACGGCTTTTGAGGGTTCTGCTTTACGCGGACGAGAACCCGACGGCCTCGAAGCACGATAACGGCTTGCGAAAAGAACCAGTAGAAGAAAATAAGAAAGAAGTCTCCTATTTTTCGTGAAATGGAAAGAAGGCATGCACATGAGGACAATGAGGATATCGATCGGTTAATTATTCAATACATTCGACTATTCGAGTATTCAAAGTTAGTTTGTAAAAATTAATTCTACGGATGTCGCAAGTAATTTCAATGAATAAGTTGAATACTTAAATATGTTTTGTTTGCTTCTATCACAAATATGTACAAGTTTAAAATATATCAAAAATAAGATATATAGAAAAAGAACTATATGTACAAATATTTAAATATGTATTCTCCCTATATATCGATTACTAATGTGATTATTAAATTTACGCTTAATTTAATGATTAATATCCAGTAAAGATTTCGACCCACCAATCGCATTTATCTGTTTAATTTCAAGTTCTGCACAATATGTAACGCATTCAATGTAAACAAAGGCTTAGAGCCCGAGAGTCACGTTTAGCGTTAAATGTATGGTGAGAATTTGCTTTTGTGTATCATGCGATAATGCATAGCGCCGAGAACCTCTTATTCGGGAACTTTCCCCGTTGTTTAATGCGTTGTGCAGAAATACACGTGTCGCAACTTCTTATTCTAAAGTGTTTTCTGCTTTGTTGTCGAAAGTCCATTTTCATCGCGTACAAAAAGTTATAATTAATTTAGAATAAGCATTCTCAATTTCGAGGATAATCACATCTTGTACATAGCAACGTGTACAATAGATGACTTATTCTTCCAATGATAAGAGATGTAAGAGGTGAAAGAATTTATCTAAAATTTTCTAGACAAAATGTTGAAACGCTATAATAATAATTGATATGAACCATTTCGATCCATCGATAGATTTTGCCTAATGCAAATATTCCATCCTAGAAATAATTTGCTACTACAAGAATTAATTGCTACAGCAAAATGACCAAGCGTGGATCAAACTAGCGAAGATTTAGTATCCGTTCTTCGAGCTTGCCGTGAATATAAAATTATTTTCTAACATGCGTGGGCGAGACACTTTTATTCGCCTCCGTGTGCGTACGCGTCAGATACCACAGATGGAAATCGCGTAGTCACCGCGGCCATTTCTCGTTTCTCCATGCCCAAACGGGAACGCAAGGATATGGTATGCGAGAAGCCGCGGTGATGTAATACGAGTTCCATGCATAACCACCATAAATCTATTTCCTGTCCTCGCCCTACTACACTCGTCGCATCGTTCTTCCTCTTTTCGACTCTACACACCGACGAGTAAATACGTCGGTTAGACTGTCGTGCTACCTAACTCGGCCCGAGGTGACGCCGAAGAATTTGCATTTTTATTGGAACCTTACATCCTACGGGAAAGACGCGGAGATATTGCTCGTTGCTCGTGACATGCTCTATCAAAATCCACTCTCGCGCCGTGTGTACGTCGTCGCACCTGGCCGTAAAAATGGCAACGATTTGCGCGAGACTGCTTTCGGTATTAACTCGATCCCTGGAGCTTTCGGTGCTATCAGAAAGACAGAAATAAATAATTCTATCCCGTTAACAATTCATAATTTGTAGAAATTTGCACAATCGTTTTGCTTACGCGAAAAATGATTGTAATGGAATATGTCATCGAGATTCTCAGAGATAAAATATTAAATTAACAGTTAATAAAAACGAAATTCATTTTTATGAAAAAATCATATTTCATATAAATTCATGGAAAATAGCAATATCGGCCACAAATTAGACCGCAAAATCTTCCCCTCGCCACCTGTCTCGACCATAAAACTTCGCAATTAATGTCCCCGCGTGGTGCATCGATTTACCGTTTACAGTGCTGTTCGACGGTACACGTCGTTTGATTTACAGCGTTACGAATTTCCGCTCTGAACAGCGCACGTGAAGGCGCTGATATATGTACACGCTATAGATTCACTTGTTAGACGCTGTACTTCAGAGAGCACGTCGGATTTGCGGTCGCTCTTGAGATTCCTTGTGATAATGACTCGTACATGCGTGCTGTGTCAGTGTGGATTAATTAATGGTATTATCTCAACGTTGCAATTAAATCGGTCTTTCACAAAATTGCATTAATATTAAACTTAGTAATATAAAACAATTCTATAGAAAATTAATAAAGAAAAATATAAAGAATACATTATCGTAATAAAAATATTTAAATTATTATTATATTATATTATTATATTATATTATATTAATTTTGTTAATAAAATTTAATCAAAATTTCTAAATCAAAGTATAATTATAATAATACATTAATAAACACAATAAGTACTTAAAAATTTATTATTTATATATATATATAATATATATATTATATATTATATAATATATATACACAGACACACGACTGTTTATAGTTCTAGCTAATAAAACTGAAGTGCTTTTCAGCGCATATGCATGAAATGTACACGAATAATTGTAAGATAGAGTTCACGCGCGCGATAAACAATTGGACAAAAAAATTATTACAATCGTTATAATATTATCAAATAAAACAAACAATTTTCAAAGTCACAATTAAAGCAAGACAGTTACTAACGTGTAGAGTTTTATTACTTGTAGATTTTATTTCATTTTTTATAATTATTATTTTTTTTATAACTATATATCGAGCGATTCGAAAGATATGTATTATAAACGTTGCTGCGCTCGCTCGAAAATGCATGCGTCGCGCGCATTAATATGCGCCAACATGCGGCCACGATGCGCGCAGGGCCGCGAAAATTTTCCACCGGGACGTCGAGCTCGGTAACCCCGGCCGAAACTATAC
This sequence comes from Tetramorium bicarinatum, assembly GCA_928718305.1. NCBI lineage: Eukaryota > Metazoa > Arthropoda > Insecta > Hymenoptera > Formicidae > Tetramorium > Tetramorium bicarinatum. The sequence goes on along the minus strand of OV788323.1, from coordinate 13,242,894 downwards.
GCGTTTGTCGCTGCCCCATGGTCAAACTGGCAACAGTTGACCAACTTTCGTGGCCATTTTGCGCCACGACAAGAGCTCGCCGCGTCAGCAGCAGAAACGCGCCGACTTTTCGAGCGTGGAAAACATTCGCGGGCTAATCCGCGGGCGCGGTGCGTTCAGCAGTCCTGAAAATTATTCATGCTCCGGACTCGGCAAACACAATGTAAAACGGTTCTGGACGATAAATTATTAACGCTGTCGCGATTCCAACGTGGCGTGGAACGTGACGACCAACAGATATGAGACGTTTATTGTGAAAGCGGCGCAAGTGAAGTTTTGAAGATCCATTTAAAATAATACATACATAGCGGCGCACTAATTTGCATCTCGCGGCTTGCTTATCAGATATTCTTAGCAATTTTACTTTTTTATAGCATCTCATGCGTCATTTGCGAAGCCAACGAGCGTGATATGTATCCGATGTACATATATATATCTATATCTCCGTTAAAATATCACGATATTTAAAACGAGAGTCTTCGATGACTTATAATTAATAGCGATCTAAATTAATAACGATCTATCGCCGGGGAATTACGAAGGAATATGACGTTGCAGTCCGTTAAGGCACGATCGAAGTGTCATTAAGCGTTCAATTAAAAGAGAGATAATTGCCGGCGAGATGCACTGGCAAAGAATTCCCAAGTCGAGGAAAGGATTTTCTGAAATAGACTTTCTCTCCTCGCGCTCCATCGGGTACCTATGTTGATCTCCTTTCAATGCGGCGCGCTTAATTGAATTTCGCTTGTCCAATCAGACATTCAAATTTGAAACCGCTCTCTTCCTCCCCCTCTCTCTCTCTCTTTTTCACTGCCCCTCTCTCTCTCTCTCTCTTTCTCTCTTAGTCGAAGCGCCGGCCGGTGCGCTACGGTCAGTAACTCTTTCCATCCCGCGTGACGGTTTGATTTTAATTGAATGCCGGCAGTCACACAAAATATCGCTCGACGGGACGACGACACCGCGACGGCTATCGATTTTCCCCCGATTAATTCCTAAAAGTGGCACCTGCCTCCGCGTATGACAGCGACGGCCACGGCGACGGTGGCGTTTGTCGCTCTCCTCCCGGTGAGGGGAAAATAGTTTAAGGCCACTATTGCTCATTCATTTCCAAATCAAAGGGACCAAGTTAAATGAGAATCGAATGTGTTCCCCGGGAAAGTTTCAGACGAGTTAGCCACGCTCCGCTAAAAGGGCGTTTAATTGAAAGCCCGCGGAAACTGCCGTGACGTCAAAAAGAAGTAATTCGTGCGCGTAACTTTTCCGAAACTTTGCAAACTTGACGAAAATTCTCGATCAAGCTGAACGATCGGTTGAAGACGATCGGTTCTCGCCCCCCTTCCCCGGACGCAGGTCACCGTGCTATTACAGAAATCGAATGATACGAGGGATGCGAAAGGAGAAGGAGTCGCATCCGCGCGCGAATTATAAAGTAATAACATCGCGCAAATCCGCATAAGACAAGCTCCGACGTAATAAAAGCGGGCTTTCGGAGCGCAGAATTCGAGGAAAGTGAAACTTCGCTAAAGCTTTCCCCATAATCCGCCGATCTCGCCTGACGCGAACCATGGGAATCTTCCGATGAGGCTAATTTCCCCGAGGAAATTCCCGGGGATTGGGAAAATCAGTGGCTCAATCGATTCGGCGCACTTCACTGGAGAGAAATTATTCATCCTCGATAAAGAGAATAGTCACCTAGTACGGTCTGGCATAGACGGCACCTGTGGAATGAGAATCGTAGATTCTACCTCGTGTATATCGCTTTGTGACGCAAAAGATCAGACTACACTTTAGGCACTGTAAATGTTAGTTATATAACGGCACGAGGAATACATTCTGTCTTATGAAATTATACTCGACATGGACAATGCATTGTTACGTCATATTAATTGAAATGTCAGAATTCTTAAACATATATGTATATAAAATATTTTTAAAAACATCACATGTTGAAATTCTATACATATATTTTTTGAATATTAATAATATCATATTATCATCATCAATACAATATCATCAATACAATATCATATTAATATCATATTACAAATGTTTAATAATTTTACAAAACAATAAATTATTACAATTATTATAATCAATTTAAGACAACTAAATAGTTATAGAAATAATTAATTTAATATCTTTTTAATTTATTTATTTTTTAGATATATTTCCAATTTTTTTTAAATTTAAAAACAAATTTAGAATAAAAATTAAAAATGATTTAAACAGTAAAAATAATAATAAAAAAAAAAATAGATGTTGAATAAATTAAAAAAATATATTTTTAGTTATAGTCAACACATGTAGAAAACATTTAATAGTTTTTAATATGGTCTAATTTTATGATTTAATATTAACGAGATATATAAAGACCAATACAGTTACCGAATGTTTTGAGAACGATTAGATGATAGCTACTAATGAGTTAATGTATACGCAGGTCGACAAGCTCATTTATGCGAAGTAGAAATCGCGGTCAGCAACGGGATAAGCGCACTCGTAAACCGCGACTTGTTTGCTCGATTACTTAGCAAAGAAAATTAAAAGGCGCGCTCTCGCCTACAACCGAGCCGGAAGTAAGAGCACTTGGGTCTCTGTCGAGCGCTTGGTCCATATTTTGAGAAGAGCCTTAAACTTGCTTTGTCTCCCTCTGCCACTCTCTTTCTTTTCCTTCCACCCCACGTGACGAAAAAAGAAATATCGTTGTTCCCGCACCGAAAAAGCAATTTCTCTCTCCGCCTTTGTTAAGGCGCTCGTTAAACGAGAGGCTTACGTTTCCTCCACGGAAGCCGATAGTGCGCCCGGCAAATTGTGATTTGCTTGTTCGTGGTGAAATCGATCGCGCGTTGAATCCGCGACAACAAAGCGATTCCGGCGGCGGTCAGATCCTGCCAGCGTTTCGCGACCTTTTATCTGTAATTACATTCATTAGCGCATTCCTCGACCGATAACGAGCCGGAGTAAACGCGACAAACCGTGGAAACGCGGTCAGCATTAATTACCTACGGTTTAGTACGGTCTCGACCAATAAGTCGCAACCTCGTGCGATTAGTCAATCTTGATGACTGCATCATTGACCCACAGCTCATTTCAGATGACATGTTATCATCTTATTTCAAATTAATATTATGTCTCTAATTATCCAGTCATATAATTATAGTGTATCAAATATCTTGTTACGCAACATGAAAAAAAAATCCTTTCGTATGATACTGTGTAAAATCAGTTTCATATGTCAATTCCTTTAAATCTAACGTAAAATATTCAATATATATATATTACAGTGCTTCTTTTATTATGTGTTTAATGAAATGCTATCGATAAACGATCCACTAAATAGATTCAAAGGTCCAGTTAGAGTAATAAAAAGACGGCAAGAATCACTGGCAATGGTTGCTGATTCCGATTTAAATTTTTATCGTACCTTTCCCTTTCAATAGGTTTCTCTGGCTCACTCAACTTGGATCGATACGCTCATCGCAGCTTCTTTCTCTCCCTCGAAGTTTGCGCGGCTATGACATAGGCACAGTTGAGATTTATACAGACAGTCTGGTTATAAAAGCAAATTTGCATGATAAAATATCTTTCGCGGCGGGAAGTGGATCGAGCAATGAAACGCGATCATCGTTAACATTTCGTCCGAGTACTCTATTTACTATTTCCACCGCGACGTGAGTCAATATTTTTGCAATATGCAATTCCCATCCGGCCGGCTGGTAAAATCATCAACGTCAAAAAACGGTCCTTTCCCGCTTTTGAAATCATTGTGAAAAGCAATATTATCGAATGTTCACTCACTGAACAAATATTTTATAACGAAATTATTGTAGAAATAACACTTGTGTTCATTATAAATACTTTTTCTTTCTAAATTCATATCACTCGTGTCACAGTGATCGCATCAAGTTATTGAGAGCGATATTTTACATGAAATAAAATCTCGTATAATTCCGTATAATACCGCTTTAAATGGTGAATAAAATTCTATGCACGAATCCTTTGCCACGAATGGATGGCCATGCACGTGCCCGCAGCGGAATGACCCGTCTTTTCAGAGCATGATCGGGCCCGGATTTAAATTGTAAATCCAACGAAACGTAGCAGAGAGGACCTGCGATATGCGCGCCCTGAAGATGCAACAGGCTATGTGAAGGTGCACTCGCGTACGCCGATAAACCCTGACTCTCGCCGTTTTCTTCGCGAGTTGTGCTTATGTCGCGTACGGACGTGCAAGAACTCATGCGACAGGACCGAAAGAGAGAATTACGATATTATCCGGTAAGGGCGGACGACATCGCTTGTCCATTCGAGCAGATAATCGGCCGGTCTGAACATTTCGCGTACATGTATATGTGTGTGTGTGTGTGTGTGTACAGACGCGTCTGAGTAAAGCGATCGCTGGTTTTTTGATGGGTGTGTGAAGTTAGCTACCCAACATAAAAATTCCATAGTTTTGATTAGAGTTCTAGCTTCCTTTTGAAGAGTTTTGAAGTTCTTTATTAAAGATTAAAAGAGTTCTGGTGATTAACATAATTAAAATAGCATTTAAAAATTGAGGTGCTAATTTCACACTTGATTTCAAGATCAAATAGTTCTGAATAGCTTTTTTGCTTCATTTTGTTGTGCACTAGAGTTTTTGACAAATAAAAAAGATGTTTGACATTATAAAAAAATTTTTTAAATAAAAAAATTTTTTCATTAGTTTTGACAAGTAATTACAATTTCTCTGTACATACTTAAGAGTTCCTGATAATTTTTATAATAATTTTTGCAACAAAAATTTTAAAATAAAGCTTTAAACAAATTGCCGTTCCATAATACGAAATTCAAATTTCAACTCCTATTGACACAATAGAATATATGCTTTAGAATATATGCTTAGTATTTTAAACTTTCTAAAGATAATTATTATGCGTTCAAAGCGATTTGATTGATAATTAAAGAAATATTCAACTTTTAATAAAGAACTTTAAAACTCCAAAAAAGGAAGCTAGAACTCTAATCAAAACTACGGAATTTTTATGTTGGGGTATTAACTTCACACACCTTTCTTTAATTCTGCTTTGTCCCCAGTCAGCGTTGAGTGGAGAAATATTTTACTGCTAGAAACACATATATCTCTCGGCATCCACTCGACATTATTATTATTATTTTATTATTATTAGCACTTTCTTCTGTTTCGATATAAAATGTTGACAAAAATAAACGATGCATTTCCGTATGTTTAAGAAAAACTGAAAAATTATATTTTTTTTATTCGTTATTTGAAACGCGTTTCCTTAATTACGTATGTCTATGTGACTGTTAAATTACGTATAAAACTATCTGATTTAAAAACGATGTTTTATGAAGACATGCTTTTCTCGATTTACCATGAATCATTATCCTTTAAAATGGCGTCTTTATAGTACGTTTCGTTGCGCCTGGTTTTTGTTCCCAATTGACCAAGAGATGTCATTAACTTTCTCCGTTATTAATTTTTTCGAGCAAAATTTACAAAAGCTTCGTCAGATCTTCCTTCATGCAAGGCGCTGTGAATTTTGATCATTTTTATCTCACAGTATTTATACATATACATATGTGATACTATTACACCTGTTTTAAGAAAAACAAGACCGCTTTTCTTTTGGTGCTTGTTACTTCGCAACATCATAATAACATTATAAGTATATTTATTGTAAAATAAAATATTTAGAACGCTATAAAAATGTTTGAAATTATTAAAGATACTAGGCTAAGAGACGTTAATCAGAGATATTAGGTCGTTCATTTATATAGCACACATAAACGTGTTTACATGAGAGGCATGGATCGATTTTATTCCGTCTCGCCTTCGAGACGGTTCTGCTGAAGATCACCGTCAAACACTTGTCCGATTTTTAAGAGCCAAACACTCTTGAGATACACCATCTTAAGATCGGATGATATTAATAATGGTACTACCAATATGCAGTTTTGAAAACTACGTATCAAGAAAGGATTTTATTCAATGATGATAAAACATTATTTCCGATTCCCTTTGACGCGGTGTTACATAATTTCCCAATACAACATGCATAAGAGTTACACTTGTTTCACAGCATTCTATAAACGTGTCATAAACGTGGTAACATTATTGTATCGGATTTCGATTAACATGTTTTATTATCGTACATTTATTAGTCGTTTCTCGCGCGTTCCTGTGAAAGTATGACTCATCCATAGATACTTTATGTTACTATACCATATTTTCCCGAATTACATCCTGTATATCTGTTACAATAAAGTTCTACGTAACATTAATGATATGATCGATAAAGCATAAAACAGTTGTATCCTTAATTCGATGAACTTGGCTCACCGCCACAGGCATAATCTTCGATTATTTTGCAATAAAACAGTACAAAAGCCATATTGCTCTAGTTATAACAGTAATTAACAGTTATTAACATAAACGTTCTGTTTAATGTATTCATAGCCGCCGTTTGAAACCGGCGGATTTAATGAGAAGTCAATATTCGCGCCATGTAGCGACATCGAGCAACTCGAAATTTAATTTTGCTAATAGTAGGAATGTACTCCAAGTTCTCGCTGTTATAAAGTATGTACATACAGAATGTCTCCATCAATCATTTTCCTTTAATAAGAGATACTATCGAAAGAACTAAAAATAAATTGTGCTTCAAAAGTTGCCTGTGTTAATATTGAAGAGAAAAATGATGAGGATTTATAGTGCAGAAAAGAGATATTTTTGACATTTAATGGGTCCCCAATGTTTCTGTTTCGGGCTTAAAAATTTCTTATGGGTTCTGTGAGTTTATCGAGTTGACGGAGGCTGCGAGACTGCCCCGGCATAAAATCGGCCGATATTTTCCAGAAGGAGAACTCTCGTGCGGGTTATCGTTGGCGAGAATAGAGCTCACGGAATAAGACTTCACAACGTCGCTTTGTTCCTGCCTCTCGAGTAAGAACGAAACAATACCGGTAGTGTGTTCGATGCGAAAGTTCTATGATTCCTGCTTCTGCTCGGCGTCCCGACCCTTCACTGAACCCTCTTTCACTCAAGCGACTTCGCTAACGAAGAACAGAAACTCGTGGAACTCTTGCGACGGACGCGCGCGCACATGTGAGCCGGACAAACGCAAACGTGTATAGAAAATGAATGGAAGTCATTTTAAGCGCACCAGACGCGAGGACGACGGTATCGAAAGTAAAAGGAAAGTTCCGATAGCTTGCCGTGCTTGACAGAGCGGAGGAGGAACCGCGACATATTAGGATATATATTAGATTACAGCGCGGAAGTGGCGATTAAAACTGTTGAGTTCTACTGCTCGCAGGAAGATAATTGCACCGCTCGTAATACGCGATAAAAGCACGCACGACTCTAATTCCGAAATAATAATGTAGCTCACGGCTCGCATAGTCTGCCGTGATTCGACGATAAACCCGTCGAAATGAACAAATGCTCGATGATGCGAAGGGAATATCCAATGGGAGTGCTTAGCGTTACGAATAGTGCGTTAAATTTGCAACGCTGCGCGACCACCATCGTCTGCAAAAGCGTATGCATATTGTATAAACGCGCGATGGTTTGATGCCTTTTGTAACTCAGCGCGGAATCGCGCGTGCGAGGGGCCGATTATTAATCGCGCAGCGGTGAAACACTTTCGCGAGCGCGCGCACGCGCATGCTTGTTCCGACGAATCGCGAGAACAATCGTGGCTTGTTAACGCAACCGACATAGTGATAATGAAGTATTATAATGACACTCCATGCACATCAACGCTAACAAAAAGCCTTTCCACCTGAAAGCATCCTCGCATTTGCGATGCACCAATAATTTTCGCGTAACTATATGTTGAAACAAATATGGCAACTTAATTGTGTCATATGTAGTAATTAACACTTTCTAAATAATAGTCTGTCATAATAGAGTCAGAGGAAGATAATTTGCTTAACCAAAGTTAGCACTAAGTGACCTTAAAGCCCTTAAAGTACCTAGCCCTTAAATGAGCGAATATGGGTGGCGAACAAGTTATAAGTACCTATCATGTACAATATATTACGATGTGCAATAACTAGATTACGCACTTTAGAAACGCGTTCTAAATTAATCGAATAAATGAATATGTCCTTTTATATATTTAAATTAATTAATATTTGAACTCACAAAGCCGAGGAAAGACAATATTTTAATTAATACAGCTTTATTCCTCTCTAAAATGATCTTTTTAAATAGTCATTTCCCAAATGCGCGATGTTTCAAAACTGTTATCTCTTCTCGCATAAATATACACTGTATCATTCGATTTTCTGCAAAACGCGTTTTCATCCGAGATTCGCTATCTACATGACACTCTTATGAGAACTGTTCTGATAATTGACGATCATTTAGCGGTACGAGGTAGTAAAGAAGATGGGTACAGCGATGACGACAGGGCGATCATGACGGTGATAACGATGACACGGAAATACGATGATCGTCAAACATAATTAGAAGACGGACGTCGGAGAGAGATTTTGTAATGGGGAAAGAAGTAGCCGTGATTACGAACCGTAAGTACGATGGATGATAAGGAAAATCGGGTGAATCGTATCACGGATTGCTTAAAAGCTCGTTTATTCAGAATTAATAGTAACGTCCAGGGAAAGCAGGCGACTGTATCTGATACCAACATTTTTCGCTTAATCGCACCGACCCAACTTCGTCGCGAGATTGCTACTCTCCACGATATGAGAGCCGCTTTAGCATACGGCAAGCCTTCAGCCTCTAAATGCTCGGAGATCGTTTCCCGATCCATTATTGCGCAAAAAAGCACTCGTTACTCTGACGTTTATACCGTCGTTTGAAGGGAATGTCATAGGCCCGCGTATTCGAATACGAACATTACGTGAATCTCGTATCGGTTCTATTACTTCTAAATTCTATTACTTAATTATCAATAATAAATATTAAATAAAATATGAAAAATTCGGACAAAATTATATATATAATTAATAATCATCAATGCATCTTTAAAATAAATAAATTAGTTAAAATGATACATGCTAATTTTCTCTGTTTCTATGGTTATGGTTCTAATAAAATATTTAAAAAATTTCTGATTATCATTTTCTTGCATCAGTATGTGATACAATATTTAATTCTGGCAGAATATGTAGAGGAATATAAACAGACTGAATGTAGATCTCAAGTTCTATTTTAATAAACACTTTAAAAAAAGAAAAAAAGAAAATAAAGAACCATATCTAAATGTATAATTTAAACAGCGAAAGATCGTAGCATATCAGGTCATTTATTGATAACGCGTGTATTTTGCAGATCAATGACGTGAAAAACAGTACAAATCTAAAAAAGTATCACTAAAAAAAACAAGCTCACAAATGAATTCTATCCGTTCGTGACCGCATTTCGAAGGATAATAATATAATGACGTACGTCTTGCGCGGCGACCTACCGAATCGAATATTGCCATACGAATGGCAGTACACTGACCTTGTGTAAACACGTTGCGCTGTTAGATGATAAACATCAAGGCTAATGCCCTAACTTTATTGTTATTACTGAAATATTTAACATATTGTAAAATAGATGTACGTGAATATCCATGCAAACTAATTTCGAGTCGTCGCATACTTTGTGCTTTATTCTGTTTTTTTGGCCTTATATAAAATCATTAAAAATTATCTTTAAAAAAATAAAAATGACTGCAAGTGCACACGCCAATGTAAATATCTGTTATATATTGAACAAATTTGTTGTGTAAAACTATTTTATTCATATGTGATATTTTTCACTTTTAATTTATTACCCAAACATAAAATAACACAATATTTTGTCGATCTCGTTAAATAAAAGAATTGAAAAAGTTATAATAATACTTTTCCAATTAATCAAGGATAATTTTCATTCTGTAAATAAATATTAAACTTAATACTGCTGACACATACATATCGAAAAAGATTTAATTCAAACAATGCGCATCATTTCTTCGCCAATCAATATACAATATTAATGCAAGGAAATTATTCGTTTTTACTCAATGTAATAAAAGATCCCGGTCTTTTCCAGTAGTAATACTTAAAAATTTATTCTTAAACATGAAGAGTTAGGTTTTTCACATGAGTAATCATTCTCTTTTGATGTCATTCTTAGATCATACATAATTTTTTCCGATTCAATATTCAATTGATTAAAGGATTAAATTGATTATGATTATATGTGCATATACGTATAATCTCTCAATAATCGATTATTAAGTCTCAAAAAATAAACATAAATCACAAACAATGTCTAAAATTATGTCTCGAAACAAATTCGATTCGATAATATTTCTCAATTATTGTGATTATACATATGATGTAATAATTATCAAATTGACTTTCGAGATTTATTATTATCATTAAATCATATAATATCTCCAAACTGGTTTCTGAATCCTAGAAGGAATATACATATATGATTATGAGTACAAGTCTCAAAGAAATTATCATTGAAGATTATAATATAATTGACATCGTTAACTGTCTCGTCAATATGGAAGAATTTTAATCATAAACATAATAAACATAATATATAAAATTGTATATCCTCAATTTTATATGAATAAAAGAAAGAGGAGAGAGAGAGATCGATTGGCATATTTAGTATTAAAAAGAAATGGAAACTAATTCAGTTAAATTTCGATCGGAATTAATCGTTCAAGAGACAGCGGCTTTTTCGCGCGGTGTCTGCATGCAGCATGCGAGCGGATGTGTTCGAGAGAAAGTTACGGACCCCGAAAAAAACCATACGACGAGGATCGACGGTCCCGTTGTGCACGCCGCATAATGACTCGATTGTAAATCCATGCCCGCGCGTTGCATCATTCATGCGGCCCGAGGGCGAGAGAACGCCATATTTGGCCCCGTCTCATCCGAAACTCTCTCCGCAGGGAGGGCTATTTGTTCATTAATCTTATAACGCAACTTCCCCTCTTCTCCTCTGGGTTGCGAGCGCATGAATTACCAATGCCGGCTACAGCGAGCGCCGCATGTCCCTTATCCCGCGCACGTACATACATACACACGCACGATAAGTGAAGAAGGATAAAACAACATCTACTTTTGCAAGAGCGTTCTACCAATGTACGTAAAAATTTTGATAAAAAAAATCATGAAAAATCAACATAAAAATGGTTACTTCTTTAAAGCGTCCTAAAATATTACATCATATTATTTTATAATGACAAATATATTTCTTTACAAAATTCTTCACATCATTCTTTGCAATTTTGAATATATTGCTGTACAATCTAAGACAATTTCTCTGTCAAAATAAATTCTATATTTATAACTATAGGTAAACAAATTGGATATGTATCTACATTTTTAAAGTTAAATTTAAAGTTAGATATAAATAAATCTATTTAAAAATTGTTAAAAAAAATGGTCTCCACTAAAAGTTTTTATATAAAGATCTATAAAGCAATACTAACTTTAGGATATCGTACGTAAACTATTGAAAATGCAGCAAAGTGAATCCACAGTTGTAACTACCATTGTTTGTACTAACAGTACAAATAGGCGATAAAGACTCATTGTTTGTTATCTTCTGTTTGCTAAGACAACGGTGGTCAATTAGAGAGTGTTAGATGATGTAAACGTACACATCATTTAATAGCACGCAATATTTTATTGTTAGATTAAAGCAAGAGAACGTTACAGTAGAGACTGATCAAATAAAAAATATTTAACGCCAACACTTTTAATGTCCAAACTTCTATCTGTCATTTCATTTTAGCAGAGAGTGATTTAACACTTGGTTTATCTCTTTCGAAAACAGTACGTTCAAACACAAATGTAAAACAGATATACGCAATCATAGGACTGTCCTAATGAAAGTAGGACGTGTGGTAACCCTACGTATTACGTAGTCAACATATTTGGATGACGCAATGAACCGTGTGAAAAATTATTCAACAAAATACATTGTGAGCATTTGCCGAGAATTTGTGGATAAAAACTGGATAATGATCTTTCTATCTTCCTATCTGTGGAATGAAATCAACTTATTGTTAGAAATATAGAAATTCATCAGATTTCTAAAAGATTTGAAAAAGATAAATGATTTTCTCGTAAAACGACTTGGAAAGCGCGGAATATAAATAGTTTTATCAAATAAATTTAGATTATTTTTTCACAGTATCGCGACTTTAATAAACTTTAATAAACATTTTGTAAAGCGATTTGCGTCTGTGTCTTTTTCGATTGTTGTTATTACGTTTAAGAGAAAACTTTGCAATTTGTTGCAAAGTTTTCTCTTAATGTTGCTTAATGGTAAATTGAAACATCTGCACTTTGTCTTTTGCGACATAGGAGTACAAACGAGCTGATAGAATGATTTTAAGACAATGCAAAGTTTATTTAATGCTTAGTTCTGCAAGAGTGTGTAAACGAGGATCTATTCTTCCAACAAGAGAAAGCCAGTTGTTACGACGTTGAAAGTTCTCTCAGAACGACCAGTTTAATGCAAATTTTGAATAAAAAATGTTACATCTCTCAAGTTAGAGTTTGACGATTTCTCGGTTATTTTAACTATAATAGTAAAAATTATATATGGAAAAACCTCAATTTGCTATATATTCTTATTAATTTTAAAGAATATAATATTTTATTAATTGTAGATAGTTTATAATTTCGATTCGATAAACTAATACTAATTATTGTTACAATAGTCGCAAGTTTTGTCTCTAACAATTTACGCAATATTTGCGCGTCGTATAAACTATGATAAATGCGTAGTTTTATCTCACAAGATTTATGTTTAAAGATTTATATTTTCTGCATAAAGTACATGTACGATTAAAATTCTGTAATTCGTTGGATTTTAGTTTTCAGAACAAATATTAATAATGGATGACATGATTAAATAAGCATACACGGTTTCACGTGACTCTAGAAATAAATGCTGCAAAGAATTTTACATTGGCGTGTACCTGTACTGTATAAAGAAACTGTCATATCGATTCTAAGCACGTTGACTTACTCATCTTACTTTGTGTATTGTTCCAGATATAAGATGAGACTACGTCACAATGTGCTATGAAGGCAATGCAAATATTTAATTAGTTTCGACTATATTTACGTACTAATTTACATATATAATTACGAAATATAATTACGATCTACTGCTAGAAGCCAATTAACATTGCGTGGTACAATTCGATAAGAGCTATTTCAAACAAACAAATGACGAACAAATGGCAAGAAGTGAACTAACACATATGTCCTAAATTACGACATGTATGTACACGCATAGGCTACGGCCAAAAGAAACAAAATGTTTTGTCTTTCAAAACCTCAAAACACGTTTGCTAAACGTATACACAATAAGAGAATACCATATGAATACAATACTCCTATGAATCACGACAGTGTATGACTCAAGGAAAAAAAGATACGCTTACTTTGGAACCTTATCTAAATGTAATCTCATGACACTAAATACCAAGTAATGGAAAATAATTTATCAATTTGCGGCTTGCGTACGTTTTTCCTCATTTGTGGAATCGACGCGGGTTGCTATCATCCATCGTTAATTATTTTACGTCGCATGCCACGTGCGACAGTGCGAAATTTATCTCGTGGAAAGAGCGGCGGTCTAAAAGGGCGGGCGGTACGTTTGTACGTACGCACGTGTGCCGGCCGTGAGCGACTCGTGCAGGTTGCGCGGCACATTTCGCCGACGAGACTTTCTTCGCCACAATGAGAAGTGTGCCGTAGGGAGGAGGAGGAGGAGGAGGAGGACAAGGGCTCTCGACAATGGCGTAACGCGAAACGGTACGCGTCGGGCTGCTAAGTGCATTATGCCTCGGCGAAGGCTGCAACGAGCGTGCGGAGCCGTGCACAACAACGGCGCAAAACGAGGGGTGACACCGCGTTCTATAGACCTCGCGTTCGTCTTTTTCCTTCTTTTTTTTTTATTTTCTCCTCCCGCTCCTTGCACCGCGCACCGACAGCGCACACACAAGTGGAGTCAACGACTGCCGCGCGAGAGGCCCATTCATGAAATTTATCGGGGTAATCGTTCGGTTACGCTGCAACGAGAGCAGGCTGTGGCAGTGACCGCGCCGTACCGCGCCGTACACACGATATGTTATTGTACACCGTGTGTCACGCATGATATCGAGCACGACGAGTCACTCGCATCCCTGAAGAGACACTTTATGGCGATCCACCGCTTAACTGTCTTTTCAAAGACACCTCCGATGAGCGTGCCTCTTCATTACGCTCGGAGCTCCTTTGTCACGCCGCTAATCGATAGACTAACAGTGGTTATTGAACTTTATGCTTTGATTAGATGTGCTATTGAGATATTGTTCAGAATATGATATTAATTCGAAGACTTGATGGCAAATAATATTAATCAGAAACAACGATATATAATTTCTTAATTTTTACTGCTGTAGATATGAAAAAATGTTTCTTAATTACTTAATGGCATTTTTGTTAGATAATGATAGATGTTAAAAATTATTTCTGTATGTGTAATTGTAGATTCATACAAGTTATATCAAATTGAAAATGGCTGATAACATTCAATTTAAAATTGATGTGTAAAATTGATATAACAATTTTACACATCTCAAATAAATTTATCTAGATATGATTACTTGCCAATCTCTTTTTTAATAAATTACTTTTCTCGATGTTGTATGTTTTATAATTACATTCTTTATTTCTTTTTTTTCAGCTTTAAATACCTTCTACTCGGATATATTTAAAATTTTCAAAAATACTGTTAATAATACGCAAACCAAAGTCAGCAAATTTAATACTTTGAATTGATGAAACCACATTGAATCTAACTCGCTATATCTCGCACACAGTTTCGCGCGAATGGTTCGATCAATCGTGCACATCGCCAAGCCAACTTCCGAAATCCAAAATGGTTCGGTCGGAATATAAAAAGGGACCAGCTAGCGACGAATATACACACGCCCGAAAACAAAACGGTCGCTGACAATCCGTCATGCCACAACAATGATCCCGCGCGTGACAATCCCCGCATCCGGCAGCGGTCAAATTCGACGAAAAGCCAGGAGAGAGCAAGGGAGAGGAAGATAGAGAGAGAGGAGAACCGGATTATCCCACGGACGATCTACTGGATTTCGCAAACACCGAGGGCCTTATCCGTTATCCGTGGCCGCTCGTCGATCACGCTCGGCGAACCGGTAAACCGCGCGAAATCGTCGAGCGACGCAGTTTCTCGGTGCGGTGCTATTTCGAGGAATAACAAAAGCGTTGGAATGTTAAAAAAGCTCATTAATTTTACAAAAATCAGTTATTTTTCAGACTACAAATAACTATAGTAATCTGAATAATCAAAACTAAATAATCAATTTACAGTAATATGTAAAAAAAAAAACATCATGAATAAATTTATTAATTTAAATCCCATGATTTGCCCACTTGCATCCCTCGTTTAGCACATTACAAGTAATTTCGAATAACTTTTTAAATTCTATATAATATTACGCGGAAATTTCATGCGGGACGAAGGGTTGATGTCAAATACAAGAAATAAATTTGCTATCTTTGGCAGAAAAGATCTATCCACTTTGATCAGCGACAACTCCTACAAGGTTGACGCAACATTCCGATCCGTTCGATTCATACGGAAATTCAAATCGAGCCAGCCGCGATCGAGGCAGCGCGGACTGCGTCGGATGCGTCAACGACGAAGCGGCCATCGATTGCGTTTTCATGCGAAAAGCACACGCAACGTGCACGCAGGTACGTACGCGGCGCGGCGCGCGGCATGCGTTGCATTCGCAAAGGCCGCGTTGTGCCGCAGCGACAGTCGAGGGTTGGTGCGTCGACAACGCGCGCGCGATAGCCGGCATTGTAGAGAGAGTTCAATGCGCTTCGGTGACTATAACGGAAGTAGAGGAGTGAGGAGCTAGGGGGTGCGGGGGATAGGGGAAGCGGTAGGAGGGAGGAATAGCGACCGAATAGCGGCGACGGCAACGATGCACCGCGTATGAATATGCACGATAAACGGGACAGAGTGTCGCTTCGAAAGAGGCTGAAACAATTCCGCGCCGCCGGAACTGCGTTCCTTTGTACGGCACGGGAATCGTCAAAGGGACAGGGGAGATTGATAAAAAAAAAAAAAAAGAATTTTAAAAAATGGAAAAGGAGCGAGAGAGTGGCGCATAGTGATCGAGGGATCGTTCGTCAGTCGGTCGGCATAATCGATACTCATTTATGCAGATGCGACCGTTTCCAGCTGTCCGACAAATGTGTGCGCTTCAGCGCACAGCGCGACCTAAATATCACACGCATATCAATATTCTATTCTTCGTCTATTCTCGCTTGTACAGCTTGAAATTATATGCGTATTTTCTCAATGACAGACTAAAAATTACTGACTGCTCTTATCATTCGGGTTATCGTTTACACACGCGTCACGCGGCTGCGATCATTCGGTACGATCCTTTGTATCGCGTTGCAAGTCGGTCGAATTCTACATGACTTAACGGTTATGAACATATGTGATCGTTCGCACTATCTCTCTCACGTTGTTATCACACTGACTCTTAAATATGAATCCGATTAGCATCAGCGAGTACAAAGATTTAACTTACTCCGCTCACTGAACCTTGAATGTAATGCTATCGCATGAGCATGGATTATTTATTTCGCGTTCGGTACTTGAACTAGATCGCATATTTAAATAGTTTAAAAAATAATAATATCATATATTGCTAAGGCTTATTATCTTATTACTAATATTTTGATATTTTAAATCTTATAATGCTGAATTAAATTATTGCCGAATGCCCGACTTCAATTATATCTATCCGAATATATGATTTTTTTATATTTTCTAGATTTTATTTTTCTATTGTAATTTATTATTTATCTCTAGCCACGTGCTTGCTTTAATTCTTTTCTTTGTGCTTAGCACGAGGACATCTTAGACGACGTGTATGCAGGTCTCTATCGAGAGTTCTCTATTCTCTGAATGCGCAGCCTTCGTCACCCGATACCACGGCTGCATTTCCCGTCCCTTATTTCCGTCTACCATACCGTACTTTGCACCACCCACCCGCTATCTAGTGCTCCGATATTACTTTGGCATTGCATCTGCAGGGAGTATGCGCACGCGGAGGCGTCGGAGTCGCGTTATATACGATTACGCGCGAGAGCATGACAAGCCCAGGCACGGAGGACAGAAAGTCGATACTACGAGAGAAGGATACGCGTCTCGGCGGCACGTCCTCTCGTGGATCGACCGATATATCGATGCTCTCGCGCCCGTCGCGTCGGAGAGCGTCGACCTAAGCTCGCCGATCGCGTTGCTGCCTCGGGGGAGTTAATGGGCCGACTGCGATCAGTAGTACGCGAGCGAGATTAATTATCGGCCGAAGAAGAGAGCGAGAGAGGAAGGGAAGGAGGGCAAAGCATTTTAGGATCTTAGTGGTTTATAGAATTTTAGCTATTGTGTACAGAAAGTTCATCAATATTAAATCAAACACGTAAAACGTAATTACATATTGCAAGAATTTTGTGTGTGTGTAAGAATGAAAATATCCTTTCGTTTCACGCCATGCTATAATCCGAAATATTTTATGAATTTTAGGAATCTTATGTTGAATGTTAAATTTATTTATGTTTCTTAGAGAGGATGATTTTTTTGTTTGCGTAATAATTTTGGTCCATTGATCAAACATTACTTCAGTCGATATGAGAAATATGAATTATGAGACAACGTTTCTTCTCAATATGAGAATAATTAGATTACATTACGAACGCGGCGTTCTTGCTATTTTTCTTAGATTTTGAAATAAAAATAGGCATTAATATGTGATTCAATTACAAGTAATATTTGCAGCCCAAGGGAATACCTATTAATAAATCAATAGTTTTAAAATGCGGTGCATATATCTACATGCTCAAGTAGATTTATGTTAATCAAAATATTCCAAGCATTTATAACTCCACTTTCGCTATTACTATGATAATCATGGTAATAATAGCGTTGATGGCTACTGATAATTTTTTTAAATGATTTAATTTCTGTACGACATATGTAAAGTGCTATGTTGTGAGAAAACGCGTAATACACATTAGCAAATTAATGAATAATCATTACCAAAAAACTCATTAAAAAAGCTGATCGTACGATTTCCTTCTATAATATATGTTCGCCATTTAAATTTCACGCATATCACTTCTTTTATCACTGAAAATATATACCCTGTATTTTTTCTTGATACTTTCAGTGAATCATTAAATATTTTGGAGCGTGATGGATATCGTTTCTCCCCTCTCTAAGTTTATTTATGCAGATTGCATTTATATGTATACATGCTAGAAAATTCGAAGGGAGAAGAAAGATAAAAAATAAAGGAGTATCCGAACGTAAAAATCAAAGGCATTAAATAGCTACCATCACCACAGTCATATCAATATCGCTTTCATATAGTGATACGACGCTGCGTGTTTCGCGAACGACGTAACGTCTAAACAAACGACGTATGAAAGATAGCTCACAATCGTCGCAGCTACGATAGTGTTTTCAATGCGACACCTGTGTCATCGATCAACCGTGTCGACTCGATTGTAACCGAATCGTTATCGAGGCACGACGGTCCTCGCCACGATCACCGTCTTGCGGCATTAAATAACCGCTATTAACATTCCATTTGCATGCGTGGCGGGCGTGAGTAATGACAGATGGCAGCCTCATTAGTATCATTGAAGAATGGCGAGTCATCTGAGCGGAGTGTGAGGGTCTGAAAGATTGTCGGCTGCAAAAAAATCAACGACTCCACGGCCGTTCCATTTTTCTTGCGTATGCACGGCCGTCTGTAATCAATTCAGCCTTTAGCGGAATTGGCGACGGAAATAGCAACACCGAACCCAGACTGGAGAGCCGATCAATGAACGCTTTCTCCTCGCCTCAACTCCTTGCCGAGTTATTTTGGCGAGAAGAACATAACGACCGCGAGCATGCACGTCATTGAGTACAATTGGCCACATTGTCGTAGGGAGACACGCGGGTCACACGCTGCATAACCGTGTCATCGATTAATCTACGTCTTAACAGATTTCCAGACATCCGCGAGCGCAGAAATATATTTGTTTCTATGTGTATTACACTGATATTACACTGATCAATAAAACAAAAATAACTTAATTAAATGTTAATCTAAAAGAAAAAATTCAAATTTTAAATCAACATTTTGTACTGAATTAAAATTTTTGTACAGAATTAAAATTTTACACGTACTTATGTAAATTAAATAAATAATAGAATATGACTAGAATACAAAAATTCTCCGTCAATTGTTGACACTGCTTAATAAACTAACGAAAACCAATAAAAAGAAGAACGCTAGGAAACAACTGTTGCACGTAAGATTACGTAGTTGCATTCAACAGTTGACTATATAATAAGAAACCAAGCCAAGAACGTGATGTTACAAACGAATTTCGAAAACGTTTTGTCTTGATAAAAAGGCATAATAAAATAGAAAATATTATAACGATTAAAATGATCAAGAAAAAATATGCATTGAATAATTTAAACAATCTTTCTTTCTTTTTTAAGCAATAATAGAAATTTTTTAACAGCAATATCGAAAGATTTTGTAAAAGATTGTAGCAAAATGAAAAAGGAGATCAGATTTTAGCTGCGCGAAGCTGGAATACTTTCGTTTTCGTTTTTAATTCAATTGCGAAAATATTTTGATTTTTTAATACAATATATTTTTGTACTTTGACCGATATAATGTGATTATGCAAGCTCACAGTAGAGTCTCGCCGTAGAACGTACTTCACGTCGCTTTACGTTCCCCGGATCGCATGCATCAAAATAAATTCGTAAAGGTGTAAAAAGCAAAACATCGGACGTCGTACGTTGCAAAGCAGAACGTCGGGATACCACTGCGGGACTTTACGATTTCTCTGTATCACGAACTCGACTCGTTCCTTCGCGCCAGTCACACACTAAGTCCTGAACTCTCAGCGAGCGCAATATAATCGGAAATGGCACCACGGCGACTCGTTTGCATCTCAAACGCGTCGAACGAGACCGCTCCTCCTCGCGCAAAACAGGTATTGATCGTGCGCGATCGCAAATCGGGCCGACTTATTCCCGGTCGTAAGAACGGACACGGGGAATATCGCGCGAGATCGAAATAGAATAATTCGACATAGGCGAGCGGTGCCGCCCGGCGCGGCGAAACGAAATTTATCGCGGCCAGTTAACCCGTCACGGCATTACTATCTCGTTGGAAATGGATAATTTAGCCAGCCGATAGCGCCGGATAATGAGATTACGGAGCTGAAATCATGTTGACTCGAGGAACACGCTTGCTGGAAAGCAGTACTGGACTGCTTGTCGATGTCGGGCAGAGCGTAACGTGCGTGACGGGCTTGCACGCGGAAATAAAAGACGCTAACAGCAGAACTGGCTTTTTGGTAACGGCAAATAACTGTGTTTACGAAGCTCCCTGGAATAGCGTTGTTATGTGTACGTATTGCGTGACAGCCACAAACTGCAACCGTATACCCGGGATATCGGTCGGACGCGAGTGGGGGAAAAAGTCGGAAATTTCGCATACGAACGCTCCCGCGAAAATGTTCGGTGCGCGTGAAACGCGCTTCGGGGGAATAACGATTTAGCCGGGCCGAATTTCGTATATTATAGCCACGAGGACTGACTCGTCGCATTTTCCGTGCTAATTAAAGTAGCACGTAATTGAAAAATTTCAGATAACGCACATGCCGGGTTAAACGTTCCGCCGTAATTCCATCGGTTTTACGTCAAACGATGTAATACGAGAGTAAATCGAATTATCCGTCGCGCATTGTTTTATTCGAGTGAAATGAAATGATAAATCGATCGTAAGACATTACTACGGAACATTTGATAAATATAAATTAAATTATTATCCAGTGCAACACGATAATATTTACCGTAAATAGATTTTAACGCGAACGATATCCAGGTCATGAATTATTTCCGCAGTGAGAATAATTTTGATCGATCGGACAAAATGAGAATGAGATAAAACTGCTGATGTAGATTTAGACGATTTCAGGGCCAAGTTGGAACTACATGGAGATAACAAAAATAGACACGTGCCATCTGCTGTGGCGCTTGTCTATCTACTCCGAGCGCGGAAACAGCGCGTCCGCCATCTGCTTTTGCAGATGCTCCATCCACTTTGTTCTCTACTCTGTCATCAAACAAATACATATTTCTATCTGTCTACAGAGTCCTACCGCGAAACGCCGTCATAAATATGAAATAATAAATGATTTTAAATTATGTTACGTAAATAAATCGCGCTCCTGATCCCGATTACGGTCGACGCAATACAAATCTTTCGATCGAAATCCTGCTCTGGGGCCTCCGACATTTTTCGCCATCTTGCTTCATTTATTCATTCTTACTTTGCTGTTCTCTTTATTATTTACAACCGTCCGGCTCGCGACGTTTGCCTTCGCCACAGTGGTAACCTTTGACCTCCCGTTTAAGAGAGACCCCGCGTTTCGCGTAAAATATTCATGGTAGAGACTTTTGCACCTAGACACTAGGTGTCCTAAAAAGTACATTCGTCGATGGCGAACGAGAGGAAGCGAAAAAGCGAGAAGAAAATCGGGTCACGGGGTGAAAAAGGCGAATTAACCTTTCGCTGAGCATCAAGTCGACCTCAATGGACACATGATGCCGTGTGCCGCGGCTCTAAATTTAAGAATTGGACCGCGCGATTAATCCTCGACGGCTAACAATAAGAACAGGAATGTCTCTGTCGAGAAAATAATATCGCTAATGCGAGGCGACATGACATTTCAAGAATGGCACGTTGTCAGCTGGAGGGATTATTTCCATACACGACGGGGACGATTTCTTCCTCTTAACCCGGTTATATTTTTTAACCTCAGATAAATGTATATCTCTCAACGCAACTATAGTTTATCTATATCAATGTACTATGCCGATCGATATTAAGTTCCACGTCATACAATAAGTGTCACTTTAAGCCTCTTTGTGTCTCTAATTCTCTTAAATTTGTTAATTAAAAATTAGTATTAAGTTTAGTGTCTGGCATTTTTTTTTTTATTAGAACGCATGTAGTCATTTAAAAACCCGTTTTTAAAATATTCTCTGGTGGATCTAAAACATTCTGCCGACAGCAAAGAAAATTGACGCGTTTAAGGAATGAACGCAAACAGTAACTATTACGGATATTCACATTTATAGACGATTATTCTACAAAAGACTGACTACAAAAGTAAGGAAAATAAATCTTACGAAATATTTTCCAAATTTAGACAGAATATAAATAAATTATTTATTAAACAATTTCTTGCGCAAATAACTGCATAAAAAATATATTATAATTTTGAAACTCATGACGCTAGTATGCTAGCGTGTTAATTATAACGATGTGTTTTGCTGGTATTACTGCAACGAGATATTTCAACAGCGAATTGCTGACTGCGCTGTTGAAAACGCTGTAAACGTTGAAGCTTATGCTCGGGGCTACTGCGCGGTAAACAAAGCTGCACGTTGTAATTGGAATTACAACGATCGCCGGTCGGGGGTCGTTTTAATATGATTCGACGTTCAACCGTCCGTAATTATTCCGCGTGCTGCGTAATTTGTATCACGTGCAGGTACCTCCAATAAAACATACGATACTCAAACCAATTTTTAGTATAACAATGCACGTATCGTTAGTAAAAAAAACGAAACGTAATTTCTTTACAATAATCTTCTCACTTCTTCCGCAACAATATTCTCCAATCAGCTTCGAAAAATAGAGACATTTTTTATTTTGTGCAAAAAAAGAGGTGACCTATGTAAAACGTACATTTCCCATCCAAAATATCTATTTATCCTGCTAAAAGAGTGAAATAGAGTCGACACACACACACTTGCATTTCGAACGAAAGAAAAATACAGTAAGGAAACATACATCCATATTTTTCTACAGTCAGACGACTTACGATAAGCGTCACGGTTTTCCTGCGCTCCACCGTTTCGTCGGAATAAAATTTCTCCTTGCACACTTGCGTTCTTCACCACGGGATGTTTTCAGTCTAACTCGGTCGCTCTCTCACGAGACGGTCGACAATTTACTGCCGTTATGCGACCCCGCGTAATATCGCAGCAGCGGTAAAAACCCCGGTGCTTTTCCGCAACGCGGAAGCGTACCGCGACAAAGCCCATTGAAAGCAAGAAACTTCGGCGAGACTTCGCCTTCCTGACTGTTTCTCTCCTCGGACCACCGTCGGAGCGGTCCCGCCAAATCGAAAACGACGGTTGCAGCGGTAGCATTCCGACATCCGGAAGGGGGTAAACGCGATACGCGCGGAAGGGAGAACCAAGTTTGCGCGCGCTTCTCGAGTACTCTCGCTATCGTACTTGCCGATATAGCGACGCAAGGCAAAATTTCAAGGCGTGTTAAGGAGGGCGTTAAGATATTAAATCCGAGAGCTATGTTGGGCTTCGGGTTCCCAACTAATTATGGAGTTGAGTGCAACCTTAAACTCCAACCCTTCTTTCCTCTCTTCCCCTCCACCTTTCCTCCCTCCCTCCCTCCCTCCGCCCTCCCATGTCGTGCCAAGACCGCCGCGCTTCAACGTGGACCCACCGCCACCCTCCTGCAACCCCTTCCTGACCCGCAATTGATTTAAGACTTCACCGGCAGCTGTGCGGATGCGAAATTGGACGGGAAATTTGCCTCGCCTACCTTAACTGCACTCGTGCAGCCCGTTTCTATTGGTGATGGTGCGGGATGGAAACGAGAATATGGGAACTCAGCTTAACATCATCGGGATGTCCAGACGTAACGGGAGCATGTCTCTTGTACAATATTTCGGCTTACCTAGAACAAAGAAAATTACAAAATATTATTAAAAGACCTGCGTACAGATATACTTTTAATTATTCTAAATATTTTAACTAATAATAAAAAATTTATTTATTAATTAAAATATGCCGTTAAGTTAACCATAACCAAGCATAGTTATATCTTAAGACAAAGTTCCCTGAAATTTTAGAATATTTAAAAATATAGTTTGTCTAGTAATGTTATGCATTTAAGTGAGAACGAATGAGAAATATTCGTACGCGCAAAATACATAATTATAAACAATTTTGTGTTAAAGCTATGCTCTAACAACTATTACGGACAAGAAAACATAAGATTAATTATATAGTGGATAAGAGCCCTCAATTACTTGAATATCTCGCATGTGAACCGAACATATGCATGAAACACACCTGCAAGTTTATCTTTCGCTACAGTAGCAATGTCGATCGCACAGACTAATTTACAGTAATATTGCGGGAGAGTAATGAGAGCGCGACAAAACAGGCGAGCAGCAGCCTAGTGTTGGCCTATAGCGATTTATAAGGTATTACGATCTCTAATGACCGGTTTGGTTAAATGACCCGAATTCCTTAGTAAATCTCCAATGAGACGAACTCGGAGAGTGGGGGCCCTTGGGTTAGCTTCCGCTCGGTCGCCTCAATTATCCGCCGCATTCTAATGATCTAAACGATTGCGCGACCACGACGGGAACGTGTCGTTCCACGTTAACGTAGGTCAGCGAGGGTGGACGGACCTCTTCTCTCGGCCATCTCTCCGACCGACGCGAGCTCTCGCGTTGTTTGCGTCGGAAAAAGAAGAGAAACGGGCAATCGTAATTTCTAGAAAGCTTTTCTAGATAATGGAATTCTCAGGACCTAATAAAGCTTTCCACTCACTCTCTCCTCGATTTTCCCCCGTGTTTTACCGCCACTTGATATTCAGTTTCCTCCGTTAACATCATTTAAAAATACAATCTTCGTGAAATCCAATGGCAGATGTTGTTCTTGACGCACTTCTTCTTATGATTCTCACGTCGTACGAACGTTGACGAACGAAACGAAGAAACGTTCTAACAAATGACGATTAATTCACTCAAAGTATATTGTTACATATTGTTAGTGTATTGCTTCCTTGATATCTTATCACATCACTGAGAACACTGATAAAACAAAATAACATATTTGAATCTATTTTTTTATCAACATCTTCGTTACAAAGTTATTAAAACGCTTATTAAATTTTTCAGTGAGATTTTTTAAAATGTTTGTGAATATAAATAATAAGTATTATTTATTAAAACATTTAACATTTAAATATATAATTTAAATTTGATGAGAAATATATTTTAAGTGACTTTTTTAACGCTTTGGCACACTTCAAAAGAACAAAAAGATAATTATACGATTACAAAATTCACCCGGAATGTAATTTCTAGATCGGCTCGGGCGGTGAAGCGTGCGCGAGCTATAAATATTAATCCTATAATTGGCCTACAAAGTGATTTACGCGGCTCATAAAAGTACCCTGGTGTTATTTATACACGTAGTATGCGTGTCTCACAGTATCCGCGTACGCGGACCACCCTCATTGAACCATTCCCCCGGAAAAATCATTTTTCTGGAAACGCAAAATTGCGCATGCAGAAACGAAACGAGGGGTCAGAAAAGCTCGGCTAATTGCATGCGCCGTGCAAAGGGAAGATAGAGTTTTGTTGCATCATAATAAAAATAACAGAAACGTTTAAGAGAAAAAGGAATCAGACATTTGACGAAAGAGGATTTTTAGTAAGAAAAATTTGATTGCAAATACATACATACATACATATATATGTATATATATATATATATATATATATGTATATATATATATATATATATGTATATATATATATATATATATAT
This sequence comes from Tetramorium bicarinatum, assembly GCA_928718305.1. NCBI lineage: Eukaryota > Metazoa > Arthropoda > Insecta > Hymenoptera > Formicidae > Tetramorium > Tetramorium bicarinatum. Next base: position 13,217,093 of record OV788323.1, on the reverse strand, counting down.
ATATGTGTGTAATATAATTATTTTTTTATAATTGTAAATTCTTATTATACATACATATATGTATACACATGAAATGTAAAGTAAGTAAATTTAAAGTTGATACGGAAAAATAAAACAAAAGAGTTTCAGTTTATTGCCATTGTCACGGTCATTACGTATTGCGCCAGAATATGCTTTTAAGCCAAGTATGCCGGAGTATGACGGAATGCGCTAAAGCCCGCCAAATTACGACACAGTGCGCCAAAGTAAGTGTGGCACACCCTGATGGCAACCGAAGTAAACGAGATTAAGGCTGCCGAAGTACGTTAGAGCGCTTTATTAGAGTAGGTCAAACTATTCTCCAAATTGGCCTCTACTCTGACTCGCTATAGCTTATTTTGGCATAATGCTCAAACGATCGTCCGGTTATTGAACGGAGAAATTGGAGCGTTGGATCTTATCAAAGCTTGATTGACAATAACAATAGCATTTATCTGAAATTGTTCTTAGCGAAGCAATTTTTACCAAAAAACATTGTTAAAACGCAAAAAAAAATATCTCAACATCGATCAACGACCAAAAGTTTGTATGTCTTCAACTCGTTGAGACACGAAAAGCGTTGATTGACAACAGAAAGCTTATACAAATAGTTAGCCGACGATCGACGCGACGGTCTTGGTCTATAAACGGTGACGCGCCATAACGTACTACCGCGTGGCTTCAGAGCCATTTGTAAAATGTCCCTCGCCGATTCTGCAATTTTAAGAGACGTATCGGTCTCGTTTACTGTGCGCGCTGTATTTTACGACTGCTTCCACTTCCGTGCAAAGTGCTCCTCGCCGCAGCCGATATATTTCATGCAGATGTTGCCCGAAAGTAATCGAGGTAACTCGATACGGACTCCACCCTTAAACGAAGGAACTTTTCGAGACCTTCGGTGGCGTAGTAACGATCTTTCTTAGAAATCGTTTCGTATCCCTCCATCGTAACACGGGCGAAATGTCGATCGTTTGCACCGGTCCGTTCGGCCGTTAGGGTTTGTCGAGGAATACCAATGATCCAAGAAAATTACAAGGGAGAGCGAAACAAGACCCCGGCTTAGCTGTGTATCCCAGTTTTATGAATTTCTGGACGACATATCGAGCATCGACGAGAGTGAAAGATTGGTCGTTTCAGGAAACTTTTATAACATAACACAAAATTCATAATCATACAACTTCCATCTTAGGAAGGCTAAACACTTTCTAATAAATTTTTAAATTATGTGTGCGCGTTTCAGATTTTCGAAAAACTATTTAAAAAATGAGAGAAAGAGAGAAAAAATAAAGAGTAAGCAAATCGTAACTGATTGTTAAAATAACAGTCGATCGCATTACATCAATCAAAAATATTAATTCTCCTATAACATGATTTGCATACTATAACTGTGCTGATGTGGAATGTCGTCACGGTAACCGACATATAAAATTAGAATTTTAATAGCATTTATCCATTCTAAAAACAGAAATTCTGTTCCATCTCATTTTTAATGTGTCTTATCAAAAAAATTGAGAAAATTTATATAAACGAGTTATTACAAAGATCATATCGCTATTATCTTTGAATGTTTTCCTGCCATACTACTTATTTTATAAGTTTTATATAGAATGTGTTTTTGGCTAGTCGATATATCGATGGATTATTTTATGAGCGTCAATTGCGGAAATGAAACAGATCAGAAGTCATACTATATTGATTAGAACGTAAAAGATTGATTAAAAGCAAAAATTTATTGTAACGCATATTGAAAGGTTCAATAAATTGAGTCAATGATAACGAATGTAGTATCAAGTTTATCACTATTTTCACTATTTTCATTTTAATGTCTCAGAATTTCGTTTCCTTTCCGTCATTTAATTCACTGATTCAAATCTAGAATTCGGTTTGCGTGCGCGTAAATACCGACCTTTGCGTGTGCTCGTGCATGCTTTTTTATGTCGTGTACGGCGAATCACGTGCACGCGTACACGCGTTGGTGTTTACCGCAACGAAATCGATAAGAGTTCTTTGCGATGAGTTGTTTCGAGACAGCACCCTAGGAAAGTACGAAGACATGTTCCAAAGAACGGTTTCTGCCCATATCTATAAAAATGATTCCTATTTTGCAGGATCAACTGTGCATTTATGTATGCTTATTACATATCTATCACATGATAATTATCTTCATTGTTTTGCGAACGCAAATTCGACGCAAATATGAGTGTTTGTTAAATAATCGCTTATAAATTATAGAAAATTTATCTATTAACTTTAAATTTAATATTTTAAACATAGATTCCGAATATATGTATATTATATATTTTACGTATATTTTTTCACACAATTAAATTCTTTAATTTCGCTAACTTTAGAATTAAATTATAGAGAAAAACTTATTTTTGCAAAATAAAATAATTTTCTTGTTTCAACCTTTAACTAAATATTGTAAAACTTGCACTAATTAATAAATTGATATATTACTTCTAAAATATATTAATTTTACGTATCCTCATATGTAAGATACAACTTAAAGAATTTTATCGTAGTAATCGAATAAATATTGATTTATCGTTATCGATCTCTCTCTCTCTCTCTCTCTCTCTCTCTCTCTCTCTCTCTCTCTCTCTTTCGTAGATTTTTTTCCCTTTAATCTCAAGTTAATGGAAAAGTAAGATTACCACAAATTTTACAATAAAAGACCATGATAATAAATTGCGTAACTTTGCATCTCTCGCATCGCGGCATTATTCATCGATCTTCTGTTTGGAAACAATGTAGAAGAATTCGTGTGACTTAATTATCCTGTTGGCTTAATTATTCTGCGTCCTTTAGAGGTAACCGTACGTCATGTATATATCGTGATTTACCGACATCGTTCTTATATCCAGGTTGCTAAAGTTACAGAGCGATAGGAGTTGTCGGCCGGCGAATATGTTCACGACGCGGCGTAAATCAACGACACGACACGGAAAATATTAATGACTCGAGATACAAAGTCCTCTCGTAGATACTGGATAATCTACACCCTTGTTTTCTTTTATGCAGAGCATCGTACCGCGCCTCGTCAGTGAATCATCTCGTTCGCATGAAATTAACGCGAGTCTCAATCTCGGATCGTCTGAATGGGTCTCGAAAGTTAGTAAACCTTCGATCGTTATTCCGCTCATAAACATACACGCTTTCGAGAAACGCTTCGAGCATGAATAACGCGCGCGGAATTTACACCGGGTGGATCCCTCGAGCGCGTGCTTAAAACTGAAACTATTTCCAAGCAAAGTAAATGTAAATGTAAATTGCCTAGAAAATCGATATTTATTAAGCTCACGCATGCTTATAAATATTAGTTTTAAAAAACAACTATGCAAAGTATGTATGTAACTATCAGTGACGAGCAAGCGAAATTTATAGAGGTGTTTCAGCATCTTTCTTACACATCTTAAAGTGAAATAAAATAAATACACCAAAAATAACATTAATTGTTGATTTAATGAAATGTCTAAAAAAATAGAATGCACATACACTTGATAAATAAAAATATTCTTCCTCTCGAATATAGTTTATACATATTATAGAAACAAGATGCGTTCTATCAGGAATTAACTTCCTGTAATATATTTTGCTGCACACATGGCCTGTGACTATTGACAATTGCTCCTTTCCCTCACGAACACAATGAGCAACCGTAATGACTGTAATGAGAATAGAGAAAAGACTCTTCGCACGCCTATTGCGACATATAAAGTGACATTCGATTAAATTATCGTCTCGAAGTCGGCAACGAGGCGATTATACGACGGCGTATAATTAGCCCTATCGACAAAGGAAGCGCATTCTTGCGAGATGACACATACTCATCGCAAGCGGGGAAAACATAAACACCGCCGCGGTTTTGTTCTGCGTGCGTCGTGCTGCGCCACGCGCGAACATCTGTCGGTCGCGGCGCACAATGAGAAGAGCCTTCGAAAAGCACGAGAGCGCGCGGTGGAAGACTGCTTTTATGCGAAGTTTTACGTAATCCAAGCGTACGCGCCGTTCAATGCGCCAGTTAGGTGTTTACATCGGACGATGCGTAACGGCGAAGCATATGGCATACGCACGCCTACGCGCATACGTCTCTCTAATCGAGGCATACAAATAGGGATGAACAACGACGGCGCCGATTAACACGGCGCGCCGTTTTCCCATGCTGCAATTCCATTAATACAGTCGCGGAATTTTCCCAGCTATGTTTGCTAAGAATTACACTTGGGTTTCTTAATGTGGTTCTTGTGTGAGTTACTGCAATTATTTCATTAACAGTCCATTATGATATCCGCCGGTTTATTAATGAATATGCAATGATGTCTTTATGAGCTGTTACTATTATCACAAAGCGTTTTTACGACTAATTGACATGAAAAGTTTTTTTAGACTAGAAAACTTGAAAACGACTTTTGTTTCGTTTTCAACTCTTTATAAGATAGACTTCATATTTATATAAAATTGATAACCTTGTAAGAGCGTCTTTTACAAAGAATATGAGAAACATATTTCTTTTATTATTAATTTAATTTGATTCGTATGAGTTTAAATTAGTCAAGCTGGCAAGCTTAGCAAGTTTTCAAAGAACGAGAATTCGCTTTTCGTGGTATCGCGCTTCGAGAAACTAACAACAGTCTTTCAATAAACTCCGAAAATACCTATGTTCAATTTCCTAAAATCCTTGCCTTATTTCTGCAAGAATTATATCTCTTGTTTTCAAAAGTTTGTTTTCTCGAAAAATGTGCGCACCACGGTTTGCAACTCGTCCCCTCACAGTCGGCTACACTCCGAGATGCCGTCGAGATCGATTCCGTGATGCCTAATAGCGACGACGAGGCGACGTAACGTGAAGCGATCTCGAGGCCTAACTCGAGGATTCTTACGCGCGGTATAAAATCACCTTTCCCATTACACTTACGTAACTGCACGTACACGACGCCGCCAATGCCAGCCAGGTATTTACACGGTACGCCGCGTACGGACTCGACGCGCATTCCCGCCGGGCGGCGTTCACACACCCACGCACGTATGTGCAACGCGCCGTATCCTCGCCCTTCTTGCCCTCCCTTCCCTATATTTTCCGCACATGCACTCGGCCCGTCGCGTCCGTGGGACACGAAAGAGAGCGTCGTCTCGCTTCGCTCCGCTCACGCGCTATACGGGATGTTACAATGAGGGTGACGTCACTTCCGGAATATCCGGCACAGACCGTGAGGAGGAAGCTAGGTCGGTAGGTTGGTAGGTAGCCAGATGAATCAACCGCGCGCGGGTTAACATGCCGCCGCTCGCGTATAACTGTTCCACAATTACCGACGGTCCTATCAATCATTCTAACTCGTCGATCATTCTTACATGTCGACATTCTTCTTTAATTTAATTATTAATTTTTATTACAAAGATTAGAGTTTAGTTAAAATAAATTAGAAAGCAAAATTTTGCATCCTCGAGTGTCTAAATTAAAATTAATTTAATTTTCAAGTTTGAATAACTTTTTAATCATTAACATTTAGCCATTGAATTGATCACGATATTTCTTATTGTTAATTTGTCATATATGATAGAAACACCCGGTTTGGTACAGTACGCAACGTGTACTTCAGGAAAGGATTATGGCATGGTGATGGTGATGGTTCTGGTGCCCAATGTCGTTAACGGCACGTTATGGTACGCTTTATTACGTAACGATCGTGTTGAATGCGGAATGTTTACAATTCCGCAAGGTTCTGCTCGACGTTGAGTAAGACGTAACTTGTCCGTGAGCACAGCCATAGTGAAAGTACTACGTCCAGAGGCGTACCATATGCAAGGTTACAGGAAGTATATCGTGGGAAAAATCTCGCGGTTATTAATACAGCAGCCGGACAATTTTACTTCCGACATTTCCGTAATTCTTATCTCTCGATTTATAACACGTGATAATATTATGCTTCAGCTTTCGGATAAAAAACGCGATAGGTAGCGATGCATAAAAAATATCCTTTCCACTGCTGTTAAAAGCGATTGTTATACATATTTATCCGTGTAATTAAGCATAAACAATACAATGAATAATATTCCTTTTCAAGAGAAATTATTCGTTAAAATTGAAAATTAAATTAAATTAATAAAGACGACTTAATTTAAAATTTACATTATTAAAAACAAAGAAATTGGTCAGTTCTTCATGCACAGACCGCATCTAATTCAACCATGTCTGAACGGATACACAGTAAAGTCACAGACGGTCTCGCTGTCCCTCGCTCACCGGAAATTTTGAAACGACGTTACTTTCCGCGCTTCCGTGGACGTAATGCAAATACGAATCTTGTCGACACTGTGCCCATTTCCGTGGATTAGGAAGAGACCGGCGTACGTGGCGAGGGGTTCGAGAATCGAAAGAGGAATATCCGTCCGCTTAACCAAACGGCACTTCATGCGGTGGAGGAACAGATCGAAACTCCTGGTGCTAGGATTAAAGCGAGCATCGATCGAATAGCGGGAATTACCCGCTTCTAGGAGGAATTACAGAATCAAATGAAAGCGGTAGCGACAAAGTGATATCCATATAATTTTATCGTAATCGGATGTCGGAGTGTTTAAAAATTTCACATTAAATGTTGCTCCTCATTTCGCCGTTCGCTAAATTTGAATCTTTCGTCGAAATGTAGCATTTTCTCGCAATATTATTAGTAAAGTTATATCAAGAAGTGAACAAGTGAAAAACGTTACAGTCAATAATTTATTGTTCTTTATATATGTAGACAGATTAATAATTAAATCAATATCATACACGTTTCTCCCAACATTTACCAAATTTAACAAAATTTGATGCAATGTAAAAAAGTGTATTTACAACCGCAAAGTTATCGATAATCCTCATAGCGCAGGTAATCCAAACTCCAGCAAGAAAGTTTTAACGATCTCACTGCCGGGCAAAAATTTCCGGCGGAATATGAGAAATCGTTGAAACTTTTCCGCCCAATCCAAATTGCTTGACGTATTATAAATGATCGACAGCATTTTCGGGATCCTGCAAGAGATTTCGGAAAGTAAAGTCTGCGGGCGTATTCATCATTTGGATCGGTATCTATCCAAACACATGCGAAGCAATTTTTTTCTGTTACCGCAGAAGCTTACGAAAAGAGGCAGCGATCAGTTTCCGAACATTGAGAAATATTCACGAGTATTCTAAAATTTGTAAGATAACGAATTTTCGAATACACGGATCGCGTTATGTTACCGCAACCGTTCGAAAGCTATTTTAAAATTCGGTGGCCGAATCCACTCTTCTGAAAAACCAATACAGAATGTAAAATTCTATCGAGCACGTTTCACCACGTAGTTCTTTCCCGGCGATCTGGAACACAAGAGATTTTTCTCAAGTTTTCATAAAAGTACGGTCGGTAAATCGATTTGTTGTTTGAGGTAGAATGTCAAGAGACTTTTACCGGTTCGCCATTGCCTCGATTCATAGAATGATACTCCGATGAGCTTTCGATGTTACCTTCGATCCTATCCCTTCTTATCTCATTTATTTTCCTCTTGATGTCAGAAAAGCAAAGATAATGATAATAAAAACGCCAGGATCGCATGTGCGATATACCTTCCGACATGACAGCAATAAATTCAAATAACGCGCATATTTCATTTCATGTCGTCCATCAAGTGCCATCATGAAGATACGATCGCGATTGCCATTCTTTCTGCTGATAGCATCGTTCGGAGAAAAAGTTGTACAGAATTTCAACCCTTTGGGCTCCACCCTTTTTCCCTTGCACGCAAGCTTCAAAGTTCGGTCCTTTTCTAGCCTTCATTACAAAGCGTAAAGCGAAACATTAAAAATCATGACAACGCAAAGTTTCTTCTTAACAAAGAAATAATGATTTACGAGTGACTATTAAAATCTCGCAGTGCATTACTGCATCGCGAAGCCAAGGTACAATGATTAAAGCTCTTAACCTCCTGCACCAACGACCTGGGTTAAACGAATCCCAAGTTAATAGATTGTTACCCCTCTCGAACCTAATCATATTGTAACATACGTAGTAAAGAAAATTTTAATTTATCTGGATTAGCATTCGCTCACACCAGTGTAATTAATTTAAATCACTAATTTTAATCGTGCGTCGTAGAACCGGTTGCCAAGAGACTCTGTGCACTCGCGTGACTGTAAAAATGCGAAGCACGAACATCTGAAAAGAGGAATATATTCAAATCCAGCACGATCTTCACGGTTTAAAGCCTGTTAATAACACATGCGGGATATCGTGCGATACTTGCACGCATATACCGCAAGAAACGGTCGTCTTCGCGTACGACGGGCTTCCTTCTCCTTGATTGTGTGTATAGAAATGCCTGCCCGCGGGTCCCCGAGCTAATCGTCTTAACAGCAACGGCGGTTAGTAAATAGCCAAGGATATTGACCGCCCTGAACGTACACGGAGCGGTCGGATAAGCACATCGTAAAGTAGTTAACGAGGATCGCCGTAGGCCGACCGTCGATCCGTCGCTAATTATCGATGCGTCCCATGTCACGATTATGACGCGCCAGAGATGTCGGACGGCACGAGATGATCCGGCACGAGATGATCCAAGTTCTTTTGACGTCAACACTTCCGGTTAATAACACATGCGTTTGAGACTTCTATGATGATAACATTACGTCATGAATTGAGAACTTGTAAAATAACATGATGATTGTAATAAGTTTTAACATAAACTATATGTATAACGAACTTCTTATTGTAGAATTTCTTTGATAGTAAAATGAATTACTGTTTCATTCTATAATTTTTATAATTTAATATATCAATCGTATATCAGTGAAAAAAAAAATATATATGTAATATTTCTGTGTATCAATTCATAAATAACAGCTATTACTAATTATTTTAGCACTGGATATATATTACAGATTTTAGATGATATTCTTTTAAAATCAGTTTACAGTTTCGCGGGAAATTTCAAAGGATATAAGGATTGTATCAATAAGAAATCATGTGTTTTATGAAATTTTCAGGCAAACAATACATAGCTTCTTTCATTATATTTAATATTTGCGAATTTTTATATTGCATTTAATATAATCATATATTACGCAATTGCACGTAAAAAAAAAAAAGAGAGAGAGAGAGAGAGAAAAGAAAAGAAAAGAGACGATATTAGTTGCGCGTTACACGCGTGCTTCACGCAAAAAAAGATGAGCAGCCACGTTCGGCATTATCCGTTGAAGCGCGTGCATGATTGATTCGTCGCGATAATCCGCGAACGAACATGTATGCGGAAGTGATATTAATTATTCGTTCTAAGCGGCAGCGACGGCGGCCACTGTTAGAAGAATCCCTCGACCATTTGTCACTCTGCTATCGATTTCAATTTATCTTAATTGCCCGCGCGATTAGCTTACGCGCTCGAAACATGCAGACAGCTTACAAAACGGGCCCCGAAATACAATCGACCCTGTAGTGCGTTGCGCGACGGCGGTCGCCGTAAACACTTACTCGTCGTGCGGTCGTCCATTAATGAGCTAATTGCAAATGCATGGAATTAGAGTAGGTAGGTGTAGGCCGACCTCAAGCCATTGCCCTCCCACCTCGGCCGATGCGTATCGATGTCAACCCCTCTCGACGAGGAGAATGAAAGGGCTTCGCTTTACGTTCCTGCATCCTCTTTCGCTCATGCTCTCTCACGCTCTCGCTTTCCACCACTCCCCACCGCTTACCCCGATGTCGTTCACCGAGAGTCGGTTTTCCCTTTTATGGCGCATAACCGTAGCCATTTTGAGCCGGCCGGCGAGTAATTCAATTTATAATTGAGCGAAAACCACCGGCACGTTGGTGCCATTGCGTCTAGCCAGCAGTCTGTCGGTGCGACTCCGTACGGGTCATTAGTACGTCAGCGTATCGACCGTCGTTTCCGCACTGCCTGCCCGCACTTCCACCCCGATCCCGTCGCCGCCACGCTTCCGCTCTCGTCGAGCAGTCATTAGGAAATACTTCCAGAGTCCATCCGCTCATCCTGACCCTCCTTTCGTTCGCTATGGCCCACTCTCGCTTTTATTGCGAAAGCTCGTCGAGCTAGCCAAATTGGCAGATCGACGATCGCCGATTAAATGAGCCCGAGAAGAAACCATAAAGACCTTTGTATATGTAGGGAAGAGATTCCAATAAAAAGATATAGTTGATCGGCATATAGTTGAAACAAATAAATCTAGATAAAAAAGAATTATTTGAAGGGAAAAAAATTTGCTTGACGAGAAATCAAGTGTGCCAGATTAATGATACATGCGCTCTTGCAACGTAAACGAAATGAATCTCTTTGATCAGGATTCTTTCTGTTTCTCTTTTTTCCCAGGGCTCTCCATAAATCATTGGTTATATCGATATCGATTCATTTACCACGTTCCCTTTTCCTGTGTCATTCGCGTGCGGGAAATGCCATAAAATATGCGTATGCACGCGAGCACACGTAATCCATACTTCCAAGTTCCCGCGGGTATTCGCCGAATTTTAGCGGCAATTTTAGCGGGACCCTCGTTTTACTTTTGCAAATGTAATCTACAAAGGCACGTGAAGGGTGAAAGGGACATAAATTAGAAAATGCAGGAAGAATTTTGTATGGAACGGGGATAACTTTCTAACAATATAAAAAAATTTAATAACTCATGAACATGCGCATGGCAGCGTTGATCCGTTGGTACGCGATAATTAGTTTTATGATGTAAGTACTTATTATCTCAATGAATTTGATAAAAGCGGCCTATATTAATAAATCGATTAACGGCTACATTTTATAGCTTAACTGAATTAAAATTACGCGTTGCGGACGAGCGAAAATTGATGCGGTGGTCGCTCATGTACACGATGATGACGAGAAAATAACGATATTGAAGACAAAAAAAAGAGCTGATATCCTCGGATCGCGATGTGCAACTTGCATGAAAGGACAAACCTCCGACCACAACTATTCCTTTCTTCACGTCGCCTGCCATTCACTTCACCTCTCATCCCGCAGGCAGGCAATGAATCAAAGCCGAGCATTACCGTGACCGTATTGTCCGCGCAATAGAATTTAAACCAGGAGCTCTCTCTCTCCTTTCTTCGCTAAGGACGAACTTGCTGCGCTCCGCTCGCTAGAAAGGGGATCTCTATCCTACTCCATCATATTTCCATTTGCGGATCGCAACCCTTCGCCCTTGTACGCGCGCAGGAGTTCCTATCCTCCGTCGTCCGCCTTTCTCTCGCCGTGGCGTTTCTATGGAAACGGCGCGAGAACCAAAAGCTCTGGTATATCAGGAGAAACACAGTTGCTCGTAGATGAGAGAGAGAGAGAGCGAGCGAGAAGAGCGAAAGGATGAACGAGGAAAACGCGGGAGTCCAAGGGCAAATGGTGGATTCATAGATCAGAAAGAGAAGCAACGACGCAACTGCGAATGAAAGGAAACGGGCGAGCGAGCGAGACGCCACGAGGAAGGACGGCACCAAGAACGATGGTACCGTTGGAGGCCTCGGTGAGGGAAACTTTGTAGACGCGACATTTCCTGCTGGCGAACGACGCAGCCTCACGGGCCATCGAACCGAGAGAGCGAGCGTCCACCGGACAGAAACGTTCTCCAAAGTTACCGGAAGCGGCAGTGACCACGTGCTACGACGTACGTGCTCGAGGGATGCTGTTAAGTAATGTAAACACCGTGTAAATCCACTACGGACGAGCCAGGATGTTTCAATCCGAGCGAGTACATTTCAGATACACAGTTGCATCTCAAGAATATCGATTTTCTTCGATCGGTTTCACAAACGTGACAATTTTTCATATAAACATATTGTTATTAATTGAATACAAAAATGTTATTTACATAAATTTAGATTATTTTATAAAACAATATGTCAAAAATATTGTATTAAATCTATATAATGGAATATAACAAAAAATGTAATAAAATTTTTATATTTCTTTTTTTAGTTACAAATTATAAATTGCATTATATTATATAGACTAAAAACAATATATTACTAATAAATATTAAGAAAAATATAAGTAAGCAACAGAGATGAAGAATACTTTTCAATATTTAAGTAAAATATCCAAAATTTGATAAAAATAAAATAAAATAAATATCAAATATTTTATACTTTTAAAATAAGTAACGTTATTAAAACATCGATATTTCTAAACCAGACATCCTTTCAGAAACGCGAATGCATGCATGTATGTATGTATGTACGGCTACTGCATGCGAATTTGATTGTATTTGTTTACTTCGAATCGAATAAATTTACAGTAATAAACTCTCGAGGCACAGGAGATACGAGTTAAACAATTAAAGCACATATCTGAGATGTCGAGGCGATATGGGTCATTTTGTTGATATTACCGATGCTCTCGTTTGATCCGCCTGGTCAACATCCATGTATCAGGGTATCAAGATTTAATGGATCTCCCGATTGTAATCGACTAGCGACGACAACGATGACCACGGTCAGGATATTACGTTACCCTAATGAGAATGCATATTTATAAATCTGTTATATCGTGCATCTACGATAAATACATTACATATTATGTAATGGATACTTAATGGATTCACGCCAGACAGGTGGTACCACCGTTAATAAAACGCTTGTTTCTATTTTTTTATAACACATTAACGTACTGAAATGCTATATGTATATAATGCTACTAAGTCAATTTAAATCCGCCCAAAACCCATTATAAATGCTGAACCATGGTCCATTACTACACGATATGTACGCGATAAATATACATTATGATACAATTTATTGTCGTTTATAAAAAAAAAATAGATCTATTCTTCGTAGTGTTTCTCAGAAAATGCCAGATACAATCATATAACACAGATTAAATTATAAAAAAATTTGTGTTAATTCATATACTACTTCCTACTGCTTCGCAAAAGCGGAGTATTTGCAAAGATATTTTGCAAATTGCCGAAAGTAATTTACAAATATTATCGAATATTTGTAAATCTATCGAGCGATGAAATGTATTGGACGATGGAATTTTAAATCAATCATTTATGTCGCACCTCATATATCTTATCTGGCATGATATCGGTGATGATGCATGATGATTCTCGAGCTATTTCGGCGGGGAAAAAAGCGCGATGCGGTTCAGTTAGACGCGTGCAGAACGACTCGCTCGGCAAAGTTATCCTCGATATTCATCGCACGGGCAACTTTATACGAGCAAAACTGCAGTATCGCCAGCTATCGGCTCCCGATCTATCGGCTCCCGATAAATTGTTTCGCTTACGTGGCCGACAGTACGCTGCGGTGAATCCGTCCGTCCGTCTCGTCGACGACAAATTCGTGCGTTTTCCCGGTATCAGTTTTAAATCATCGAAATCGGCAAGCATCAAAGATCGCCTCGCTCGTAAATCATCGAAATCTTATTGCGTTCGCAAGAAATCCGTCGATGGACTATTTACAGAGACACGTTGCACGATTACTACGTGTCGATACCACGTGTGTAATAAACATCGAGATCAGTGTATGTTTGATAGCGAATCAACGTGATCGACTTTATCAGTTTTAAGTTATGTACATTGAGGAATGGCTTTGCTTTATCGATTCTCGATGGTGACTTTGCTGATAAAAATACGACGAAAACAAAGTTTAAATACTGATCTATGTGAATATCGAAGGCGAGTATCGCGTTATTATTAACTCTGTTATTGCATAACGCATATGCTCACGTTAATGCTTACGTCCAAATCCTGCGGCGGAAGACTTTGTCGTCCCATGCAAAAGGGATTTAAATGTGAAATTAGTTGCGAGGAAATCCGTAGTATTAAGCGTCGTAATCGCGTATAATTCGTTATAGTCATGCAATTTGTCAATACGAAATTCTGTCATTAAAAAAGACCGCACGCAGCACACATGGCACGATGAAAATATTGCTCGTTTTTTTTATTTCAGTTTTGTCCCTACTACACGTTTCATTTGCAACAGGAAACGGACGACATGTTGCCTGTTGCGTCGCTATTTAATTCTCGACGTTGACGTATCGTCACCACATTATATCCCGATAATTATACGCCGCTAATGAGAAAATACAGACGCGAGGCGACGCGATATGCCAGGCGAGACCCGTAAAAATGAATCTTTCATCGTGATTCATGATTCATAGTGAATCAACCGACACGAAAATACCAAAATGACGCTTCCGCCACGTAAATTGCGCACCGTCATCGAATGACTCTCCCTGTTCATACGGCAGGGGACTTAATCAAATTATATTGAAGATCTATATTCCAGTTTCATGACCGATGACAGTTACATCGCTTCGTAAATTCATGTACTTTTGCGGACGCCAATATAATTAAAAAGAAATATATATATATATATATATATATATATATATATATATATATATATAGAGGATTTTTGCTAAAGGTGTAAATAAAAATTTCTCCTTTTAACTTAATTTAAAAAACAATGCAACAGATTTATCAACTGTATCGTTAATTAAATTCGTTTCCTTCTGATAAATATTATTGCTTTGAATATTTAACATTTCAAGCGTATATTTTTAATTTTAAATTTTAATTATGCAAATACTAAAAGCAACTTTGGGTAATTACCGATTATAAAATTAACATTTGGCATTAATAATAAATCGTTTCATCAAAGTTTGTCATATGATATTTTAACGCATTCATTTGCCTCTGCTGCATCTGGCAAATAAATATGTCGTCGTTCATGTTTTGTCATGGTTGGAAAAACATATCAAAATTTCTACCATACTTTCTAGCACATTTTAACAACTTTCACGCTTCGAAACCAACTTTCATATAATGTTTACTAAAACATATGTTTTGCGCATGGATATTTTTATATCGTTGTTTGTACAAATAACAATATAAAAATAACATAATTCAATTTCGACATTAAATTTTGAGAATTTAAATAGTTGTAACACATTCTTTTGCGCGCTCCTCTCAACGCTCATGTGCTTTTCGCGCCGTTATTCGGACTGATCAGCCACCCTTTTTACCTTCCCTAGACGACCTCGTGACGCCTATCAGACCCTAATGTGATCCTGTCTATCCCCTATCAGTGCTCTCGCTCGCGTTTTACCACGCTACTCCGTAACGGCTATCCAGTGCGAAATCTGAACGATCGGCCAATTTGTTGAAAATAAATTTCCGACTGTCCACCGAGACTCCCCGATCACGAACCTTCGATTACGGGACCATCTCTCACGAGGTCCCGAGAATTGCCCGAATGGGAAGAAGAATAATCGTTTTTCAGATATTGCTCAGGTTCGAATCTGAAGCAACGAAAATTTATGTGACACTGTAATATAATTTCTCACAAATAGAAACGATATTTTATATTATTGTTAACAATCATAAAGTTAAATCGCAAAAAAGGATTTTAAATTGTCACGCATAGAAACATCGATGTCTGCCGCATAAAAATGTAATTGACAATTTTATTATATTTAAGAATTATTTCTCGAACAGAGTTGGGAAAATGGATTGAATGACATAGCATCATCATCAGGATAACGTTCCTTGAATTTAGTTCGAAATTCGATAGTTAACGCCATTGCTGGTCTGCTTACATGAGTTTAGACATCACGACGGCTGTGTGGTACGCGAGCGTCGGGACTAAGGATCGTGAAATTAATACGCAAACACCTGTAACGATGTAGACCTCAGCTACTGATATAGATGTGTACTGCATTCCCCGCTTTATAGGGTCCGAACATAATTACATGTGCCAACATAAGTTATGCTTAAGTGCGTAATATAATCTGCCGGCATTAACGGTACAATGTTATTACGCGTGTTAAATTTGATCGCCCGTTAGAAGTTTCATGAAGTCTGAGCATGTCTTGGTAATGCCAAATAGATAGTATCCCGATATCGCAAATATGCCAAATAAATGTTCCGTAAGTCCTCATCAATTTTCACGACAAAGTTTCTTACGTAACGGGATATTCACTATTACAGTAGTATATACATATATATATATATATATATATATATATATATATATATATATAGCATAATTAAATTATTAGATTATTAGCGGATCATATTTGTTTGCAATTATTACAGTTACATCGTTAAGCTCTCTGAAAATGCGCACGTCTCGTGCAATAATTATACCAGGATAAATACTGCCCGTATTACGTGGAAAATCAGTTTACAATGAGCTCTCAATGGTTGTCGCGTGGGTAGATGCTGCGCTCGTGAATAATAAATAAATATATCGATCGCGCGCGTATGTCCCTTCGTCGAGAAAGGTTAACATCCGCCATTAACCCCGCTGGCTGGTTGCTTCCCAAAGTATCGCACAATTGATCACGCAGTGTGCTGTATAATTTAATTAGGCAATAAAAATTGGATGGACATAACACCATAAAAGACGATGAGTTAAAGTGACATAAGTAACGCACACATAGATTTTATTTAAAAAGTTTAAAAACTATTTAAAAATTATTAAATTTTTATATTTTTAACAAATTATTGTGGCTGCAGCTTTGTAACAATCTTTAATTAATGTAATACGTAACACAAATGTTTGCGACATATTTAAAAGAATAAAAAAAAAGCATGTATCATAAAAAAAATTAATGCACGATTCATAATAGTGCTAATCCAGCGTTATACGAATAGAAACAGTGTATTATATTTACAGCGTGATTATCCGAAGGCTAAATTTCGTCATATCAATAAAGCACGCACCAAATTACCAAATTGTGTACCAAGCAATAAATTCAAATATAATCACGGAAAAATCAGAGAAATTCGGGATTTCCTGTATAAAATAATCTTAAAAAAAAAAAAAGTCCCTCTATATAAAAGAAGCGCCACTCTCCTATGTTGCTCTTTTTTTCGTGTTATATAAAAAGCGTGAAAATTCAGGCAGGCCACGAATCACCCACAGGAAGTGACCGTGCAGAAATTATCGGCGAACGCCGGACGGCCGGTCGAAGTGGACAGCCGAAAAGCGGAAATTGGAGCAGAAAGTCGCCGGCCGTTTCTCGCGGTCCGCGTTTTCCATGGGAATCAAACGAAATCCCCGACCAGTGGCGATGGCGGTGGGATGCGCGAGGCTGGACCCTCCATGATTTATGTCCGCGGGGGTGCTGATACAATGGGAGAATAATGAAGTTGGGCTACCATCGCCGTCGCTCTCTCCGACTGGTCCCGACGGCTTAGGTTGGCAAATTAGACAGAGAATATGGAGCGAGAGACTGTCCAACTGCCTGCAAGAGGGTTGGAAAGAGCAGGGAAATGAAGGAGGTTTGTTGGAGGGTTGGGAACGCTCACCGAAGGCTCGCAGAAACAAGGGGCTTCCGCGTCGCGATTACACCAAAGGGATCCATATTGTGAATGTCCGAGTGACTGACTGGATTGCCCTTCCCTCGTGCCCTCATCTGCAACCGTGCTTTTCTCACTCTGTTTTCACTTGAAAACGGAAGGCTATCAGGCGCCGCTCTTCCGCGCGTCCAATGGCGTGCCGACAGATATTCCTCGCCTCGTGAAATCTCGTGGAAGCCGTTCGTGAACGTAAGCATTAAAACAAAATGGATAATGGCAATGGCCGAGAGATATTACGCTGGACACGTGTTGAATATGGAGCACGAATGTTATAATTTCTCGACATGGGCTCCATGAGAATATCAGCTTGAGTTTCTAAACAGTCTCTCTCATACAGGCAGGAGAGCAAAAAATTATATGACTGATTAAGAGTTATTCCAACTGATCGAAATATGTGCAAGTATATGTATAAAGGGATTCGAAATTTGTCAAAAATTCAACAAGTTCTACCTGCTACATCGATAATTAATACCTTACCCTTGCCGTATCAATACATTATAAGATTTAATTTCACCGAAGAGTTCCGCTGAGCTGCGGAGAAACGTACTTCTGTAATATTGTATTGATCCGTTGCAACCGTCGATGAAAGTGGTATGATGGTGGTCTCTGACGCAGTACCAGGAGTTTATTTTCAAAATAAGTATATTCTTGAAATATATGTCTTAAATATATGTTTTACAAATAACTCGTATTTAAATGGAAAAAGTTCTGATGATTATTTTAGATTAAATATGTATCTCCAAATAGAAAAGCCAGACATAAATATACTTTGAAAATATTAATTTAAAAAAGTCGCAATATATATATTCGTTAATAACAGCGTTTACGCCGTTGCATTTTTCATCGTTCGTTCCCCACGAGCGTTCGATTTTTCGCCCTTACTGGTCGGGATTGACTCTTGCCACTTCCTTTCTTTATGCTTCGCTAACAATGACGCACCTGTCAAACACAGCCGAGGCGCACCTGCCAGAACGGCGCCGAACCCTCCCGGGAGCACGTGCCCGCGGCCGTTTAATCTCGACGGTAGGATGCCGATGTATTGGCGGTGAGTCTATATCGGTGTTGTGGCGCGATTCGCAAAGACGACCTCGCATTAATCGCGCCGTTTAACGTTGAACGGCAATTAAACCTCGCACGTTGTCGACGGCAACGCGATATGAGCGTTTATTACGCCTTTCGCGTAATTAGGAGCCAAGAGCGTAACGGAAGTGCGTTATTACATCGTCAATGCGATGAGAGCATAAACACTTATGAATTAATGATGAGATAATTGTAAATATGGATGCACATGCTTTGCGGCACGGGTGTTAAAATTTCATCATCATTTTATAAGATACCGCCGAACTGCGAGAGAAAGAGAGGTATGCCCGCAGCTCGTCGTAAAAATGCTGCATAATGAACTTCTTTCCTCTTTTTAGCTAATATTCTTGTGGACGCGACAACGATCCCGATCGCAGCGAGGACATTACAGAGATTTACAAAGAAGTACCCGATGGATGGATAAAGTTGTCAAAGGAACGAGAGAAGTGCGCAACGTCAAGGTAAGAAACTTACGAGGTGAGAAAATGCGAAAAAAGACCGTGAGCTGTAACGAGACACTCGACCAAAAAAAGAACCAAAAAAGAGACGGCTCCTTAACGAACGCGGTGTAAGCACCTAGTGTCGTCGTCGCGCGGCATGTTTGACATTGTTTATCGGAGGATAAAGACTTCTACAGTCGCTTATTTCGCCGAGGGAGTAAGTTTTTTCGAAACTACGAAGCGCGGGTAAAAGCCCTTGTAAAATTGTTCCGTTATCGAGACCGTCAATCGATCGTCAGATCAGAAGCTCGTTCACCTGGTTCTCGACAAAGTTCATAACAAGCGCAATGAAAATTTGATGAATATAGCGGCAAATTAACAAACAATAACACAAACAATCGATTAAATAAATTAACAATATAATAATAAATGGCAAACATAATTTAATCTGTTTACGCTTGTAAATGGAACGGATAGTGTAAGAAAAGAGATATTGATGTATACATATAAAATACTTCAAGTTTTTGTTTCATTTACAAATTCTTTGATCAATTCAGACTCGACTCTTTTTTACTCTTTAACTTAAAATTTAATTTCAAGGCAAGTGCAATAAATCGGTATTTTCCTTGAAAAATATTAAGAATGAATGAAAATACTTTTACAAATGTAGATTATTTTGATACATTAAAAAATATTAAAAATGTATCAATGTTTAGCATTAAAAATATTAAAATGTCTTTAAAACATAAAATTATAAAATGTATGATTCATATATTACTCAGTCTCCTAACATTCTGTATAAATAATATACATATATACATATATATGTATATGTATATATGTATATATGTATAAAATTTGCTTTATATGCTTGCTAAGCATAAGCGTATGAATATCGTTAAATCACTGCATCTGTACACACTTTCATAAAAATTGCATTCATAAAAATTGAACGGAAATGGGATCAAATTTGTTTATCGTAGGCGCGTATCGTCTTGTGGAGCACACGTTAACATGCAAAGTTTATCTTTTAAGCAAACTTTTCGCGACAGTTTTTGACGTGCGATAGTAGGCCATCTTAGAATCCATAACTAAAAAGATCGAGGAAAGGAGGATCGTCGTTCGAAGCAACTCGCGACACAATGCAGCGGAACTCCAACCCCCGAGGGTATATCGATCACCACGATTGAAATAGAAAACTTTCTCCGTCCGCGATTTCGCGAAACGTATATACCTCATCAAGTATACATTTGGAAGCCTCTCCGACGCCACACAGCGGCGCATCGCAGCTCCGCTCTGATTTCATATCTTCGCCTCTCATCTCGCTCGGATTCGTGAACAACGGGGAAAGAACGGCGACAGCCTTTCTGCGCTACGCCTTGCGGAAATTACGATTTTACGAACGTTTTCATTTCTCGTTCCACACTCGCGCGACACTCGAACCTCATCCGATTAAAGCGATTTTACGATCCCGACAGCAGCATCTCACGGAGGGAGAGAATCCGATTCGCGGATTGCGATGGATGAGTTCTCTCTTACATCTTGAATGCCAGCGCGACACCGCAGTCGCTAAATCCGACGGCGGTTCTCTAAAAAGCAAGGCGGAGTTTAGAATATAGTGCGTGAGAGATAAAATGGCCGTGACCTTGGCATTATCATCGAACGTGATACGTATACGCGGAAATTCAGAAGCTGTCGCGCGCAAGTACCTCGCTCGCGATACGGAAGTATCGATCCCCGGCCCCGCCGCGCGGTTCCCCGGCGACGGGATTCGCTTTATTCCGTGCTCCGTTCGATTACTGGCCTTTATGGATCCGAGGCTCGATGGTATCGCAAGGCTTTATGGGCAACCATGTAGCGGCAGCACGCAGCGCGCATCGAGCTCGCACTGCCGACCACCCGGTGGTTCCGTGTTTTTTCGAATAAAACGGAAAATGTTTTTCCGCGCAACGAGGCAGACGTTGTACCGTGTACCTTTCGCGGCGCACGGATGAGCGTACGTATTAAAGATAAATATTCTTGGCTGCCGGCAGTACCAGGCGTGGCGTTCGCCCAGTGGGAAGCAATTTAATGGAATACACGATCGAGGAAGTTCGACACGGAACGTGGCGAGCTGCTTTCAATAAGCCGGCTAGAAACGCAAAGAATCTTTTAGTATGGACGAAGCACAGTTTAGCGAATTGCGGACTTGGAATTGCGGTAGAGACGCTTAGCACTTAGAGCGGCAAACTTTCTTTTGGCTTTAAATAACTTCTCTAATTAATTAATTATTCCTCACAAGAGGATATTACGATTTATGTTTATTTATTTATGATAACAATTTTATAATAATAAAAAGATATTCAAGAGACCAATCTCGTGATATTCTCAAAGCTTTTAAATATGCATTCTACACTCTATCTTATACTCCAGTTACTAAAATTAAATAATATAACCAATCATGTGTAAAATTATCTTTAATTTTCCTTATTGCAAAAAATGCAAAATCTTAATAAACTTGCTTTCCATGTAATGTAAAAATATTGTGAATATAGTATAACTATCCCTTTAAATAAATTGAAGTAACAATTGATAAAATCTGTAATTTAACAGCATCGAAAGAACTGTTTCTAAATTTATAATATAGGTAGTAGAATCAGTTGAATCTCGCCCGTAACTATTTAAGTGTTAATCCATGTGCAAAAATCGTCTTGGTCGCGAACGATCTTACGAATCCCCTAATCACGCTGCGAACCCATTACAGGATCCATTAGAGATCCTCGTGGCTCTCTACCGTCGAATCGTAGAAAAGTTTCGCAGTAACTCAGGTAATTAACGAGGTCGTAGAACTCGTTCATCTCCACAACCGATATCAGGCCAAGACGATGGCCGTGCAGATCCGCATCTAAATCGATTTCGTCCCGTAACTAGCTCCGATGATCATCAAGTTAATTAGCTCAACGTCGTCGTAACGATTTTAAGATGATTACACATGCCAAGGTTGTACACATACGATGATTACGGTTTCCGTTAAATAGATATTGCCAATGTAATATTACTAATTCCTATGAATTATCACGTACAATTTCCAATAGAAGTCTCTGATCTGTCGTTATCTTATATAGAATCGCATTAACGACTTTCTCGATTTTTTAAATTCTCACTTCCTTTTCATAATATATATATATATATATATATATATATATATATATAATATCTCAAATTTTTCATATTTTAATTTAATTTCAAATACCTTTATGCACAACACACAATTTAAAAGTACGTATTTAAAGTAAAAGAGAAAATTAAATATCTTTGCAATTTTCAATCTATGAAATTTTCAAACATAGAACTATCCACAATTGATAAACTATTAGCACTATCAGAAATCAATTCTACGTTAATTGAATAATTCAGAATTAAGAGAAAGTATAGAGTATACGCGGTACATTCTCTGTGTTAATACAATTTGAGTAATGATGGTAAATCCAAAATAGAGAGAATGAAGAAAAGTGTGCTTCAGTATAAAACAAGTTCGATTAGCTAGTAAACATTCGCATAACGATGAACTTTATTACCTTATTAATATTACATGAAACCTCATACCCTCGGTGCGCGCAGCCGAGTGCTGCCGATTTATTGCAACTGCTACGTACACCGCCGGCATAATCAATAATTCAGTTCTCAAATAAACGTCTAGGCGAATTAGCTGCTATCGTTTCGCTTCTCTCGTACCGCAAGCCGACCGGTAAATCATTGCGGATTGCACGGGAGTAAAAAGGCTCCGATGTGTATCCATTTAATTCGATCTACTTTTACTCATCGCATCCGAGGAGGTCTTTCCAATGAACGAATTCGATTCGAAATCGTCTCTCGAATAAGTCTTGATTCAAGCCATGTCTTTTAATGATTCATCGGGATTAAGTATTGATCCCTTAATCCATTGGTTCCTTCCATGCTAATTTCGCATTCGCGCCTATGTGGGTTTGGTGGTGAGACATGATTTAAGGTGAGGATATTTTATCGTTAAAAAAATAAGATAATATTTTTAATGCACGAGATGTGCTCATCGAAGAAAAACCACAAAACTAACTCATAATTCCCGATCGATTTAAGACCAGATTATCTCTTGCTGCTTTACGGCGAATATCGCCAACTACCGCGTATTCGTCATTCGTCGTTACAACGAAGCGGAGCCGTATCAAAAACCGATTTTTCACAAGGTCCTCGTATTGCATTGCGCGAGCCCGCTCATTTTTCTTCGGCGATTTATCGATGTACTGTTACACCGAGCGGGCTCCTTCACCTTCTTCTGACCGACGGACCTGTACGTCCTACGATAGCCAGGACTTCATGATACCAGACGTTAGCTCATAATCTTCCGATAAATCGCCCTGAGGCACCGTGAATCGCGACCGAGCGCTGTCTGATACCCGCATACATAGGGAACCGAGCATTATACACACGTTTGCAAGTTAAGCCGTAACGTATAGGTACTAGAATATTTTACAGCCATTTCTACCTGTGATATACTTTTGCACTCGTTTAAATCTCTCTTTATACGCCTAGCTTTTATTTTGTTAAATAAGATCAATTAGAAAAAAAAATATACGATAAAAGATGTCACGTGAAATAATAAAAAATTTGATTGCAAAAACCGTTCATTGTATACCATATCGATTTGAAAATGACCTCTCGACTCTCGTTTCTGAAGCATAGCGTTTGTGATAGTCGTCCACGAGAAACGTCCACAAGCAGAATCACCCAGACATGTATACGTACGATCGACGGATATTTGATCCTCTGTCACGGAGAACAGCGCTTTCGTCGCTTCCCGTACCACTTAAGTTCCCGCCAGACAGCGTTTACCGAGTTTTACTACAGTACGAACGAGTGGCAGAGAAAGCTAACTAAAAGTTCCAAGAGCCGTAGAATCGCGACACAATAATCCCGCGGATAATGTGCGATAAGTCGCCACCGGAATGGCAGAGTACGGTTGATCGCAACTCAAAAATCTCACCTCGAATCAGTTAGTGCATCAGCTTACGAGAGGAAACAACTTTTTGTTACATCTTCTATGCGAGCAAAAGGAGACTTTGATATCATCCGATTATCATACTTGATGATAACTATGTACATCTCGGAATTATATATCTTAACAGCATTATGTGTTCATAATGTTAGTGTATTCAAAGTGTAGCAAAAACTTTTTGTAATCAATCGATGTTGGAAAGAATGTCGAAACTGATATTGATACAGAATTATTAGCATGAAATATGATTTGTAAAGAGATAAGAAATTGATGACTTGATCAAAACGATTACAATAAACAACTGTGCAACTGCGAACCGAAATTGCAAGCGCATTCGCATTTATCAATAGCTAATATTGTATTACGCATGATTTACGCTGAACTTCGGGTCGAACACTGGTTGGTAATCATGATTATGTAACCGGAGAATTACGGTATCGAGCGAACGGCCAACAACCTCGAGGATTAAAAAATGCGTTAGCTCCTCGGGATGAAATAATCTTTTGATCGGACAAAATCATTAAACTGTTCAAAGAAAGAGACAAGGGCGAGGCAAGAGCTGAGAGCAAGCGACAGAAACGGGAACAAATAATCGGATTATTAATAGTTTAGCGATACATTGAGTGTACTTCAAGCTAACACCAACAACAGCAGCAATCAATTACGTGCCACCTCAGCTAACAATATGATCAATCGGACCGTTCTGTGCGCATAACGTTTTATCAAACCCGTCTGAAACTTACGTATTCCTATCTATAATAAATGACTCACATTTAAGAAATGTTTAATGTCAAACAATAATTTAGTCAACTTATTAAATCAGATTAGAAAAAAATGGAAAAAGTGTCATTTCGCGTAGCGTGTGTCGCAGCACAATGTTCCACACAGATATGTGAATTTCAATGAGTTTCCATTGCGGAAGATTTTATTAAAAAATTGATTATAAAAATAAAGAGCTAATAATATTTTTACAATTATATGGATTTCATATTCACAGCCTCTTTTCCTCTCTCGGTATAAACACAAATTTTCGTTCAATTATCCATATTCAGATTAATTCATTGTTTTTATATGCATTATTCTGTCATATAAAACGAAATTTTCATTAACCAAACTATAAGCAGAAGCGAAATTATTATACGTATTGTTGTTTATGTCATTAAAATAAATTTTATATTATTTTCGCATTTAAATTCATTTTCATTGTTTTCCTCCGTATATAGATATTATTAATTACGCGCTTCTCTCTGCAGCTACGAATAAGTGCTATGCTCACTTAAAGAACTAATCGGTTAGTTTACAAAATAAAATAATCTATGATCATATTTAAATTTCCATCATTCGGCTAAAGTAAACGTTTAAAGTAACGAACGCTCTTGAATTTGTCTATTTTCATATAAATAAATATTATTTAAATAAAAAATATCCAATTCACAATAAAAATAATACATAAAAAATAAAATAAAAAAATTGTTAATAAATGCTTACAAACTTCTATATATGATATGATTCTATTTCAAAATATATATATAATAAATAAAAATAAATAACACACCACGTCTGCTTGTTTAAGAAATGATATAATCATATTATTTTGTATTATAAATACAAGTTTAGTTGCTCACTGAATATACAGTAGAATATCTCTATCATGGATGAAAAACGGTGGGGGAATCCCGAGCCTTTATGAGATTTTCTCCGGTGCTTGAAAATTCTCGAGACGACTCTCGACACATTTCCCGACACGGACGGACGCTGGGCGTCGGGTCGACTATTAACGTCAGTCCCGGATCCCTTCCCTGCAGCTTGCGCTGGTGGCAAACCCCGAAAGGAAAACCTGCTTACGCTCAATAATAAATCAGGCAGGAGCTTTGTGCCGCCTAGCGCACTTTCGGAATATCCGACGGAGCGATACAAGCGTCCGATGCGGGAGGCATGAGGCATGCATCGATCGAGGATACCCGATCAATAATAAATCAGTAAGGTCCGCGAGACTGCCTTTCGGGTGTCCGGCTTTCTGACGCGGAAAGCGGAGAACAAACTACTATTCTTCCTACAGTCGACAACGATGACAAATTTCAAATCTTCTCGTGCCAAGATACATATGTAGTAGTCGGTGAAATAAAGTCGCACTCGCTAAAAATGGATATGCGACTGCGGAGAACCGGTAAATATTTAAAAAATTGAATCAATACAATATTGGCGGTTTTGTTATTTAAGTATAATCTTGTTGTATTTCCGATATTCATTTAGAGAGATATATAGATACAATTATGTAAGTGTACTGAAGTGAAAGAAAAATATGATTAATTTTATCGAATATATTACACATATGTAATATATGCAATAAAAGTTTCGCTAAAAAAAAATCTTTAAAATCTTTAAAAAAAAAAACATAATATTTAAATAGTGTAGAACACGTCAACTAGAATTGCGGGATGGATCAACTTGAACAGTACCTAAACAGTCTATCGTCTAATTTGCTTATGAATACCTTCTATAAACCGTTCAGTGCGACGTTGACGCGCGAGTATTTAGTACCATGGTAAAAATTCACCGATTCGTTTGATTTCTCTTCATTGCACTTGCGTGTTGAGTTATCGATCGTTCGAGGCATCGATTATCGGCCATCGCTGCTCGTTTTTCGTTACTTCACCTTTTCTTCTCACTCGTCATTTTAGCCTGTCAACTCTACCGACACGCGTTCACGAAACACGTTATGTACAGTCGATGTACACAACCAGAGGGTAAAAACGAGTTTTCCTCGGTCAAATATGCAGTCGATATATGTATGTATCCTCACAGTAACGAGCGTGTGCTTTCGCAAACAGGACTAGTGGACCGTCATGAAAATACCGTGTAAAAAAACGTCAAATACCGTGTGTGTTTCATCATAAAGCAATCAAATTCAATTTCTAAGATTTCCATTACTTTCCTTGTCATACAATTATAATAAAGCGTATGTAGTTTCGGCGATTGCGACTGATTGTGAATCAAACGGTCGTGTTTCGGCTGTTTGATATTTAACGGAATAACAATGCGTTAACGCGCTTGTATAATCGCATGTTGCTCTTAACCGATAATGGTCCGAGAATCTCTATCCTCGTCAGTTTTACATATTTCATGTATAACGCGCGCGCCTCTCGTAACGGGAACGATAGTAACGCGCGCTCGAAAAAGCTAAACGCGTTTTCCGGAAAAAATCGGATTAGCGGAGCTGCACGAAGCCGCGTACGGTTAATAATGCCCGATTGTTTGCGGCACTTAGCAGCGAATTCGTGCTTTATTTATTGAGATCTTTTCGTAATCCCGTCAGTGGTACTCAAATATTCATGCACCGCGAGGTCATGAAATAGTCTCTCGATTCCGTGTTCTGGTCAATATAATGGTAATTCCGGGCAAACGAATATCGATTCAATTCCGATACCTAGCGCGGGTCAGCCAACAAATCATGTGCGCCTTCGTTAAGGCCAGGAAGGTCAATATTTATTGTCAATATTCCCATATTGACAATATTATTAGTCGTTTGAAGATAAATATTGAAAGATTGCAAAAGTAATGATGAGAGAAACGATTTCATTGAAACTTTCATATCGACAATACCTTAACAATTAAACAAATCTCATGTTGAACGTAAATGTATATAATAAATTTGGCCATTGCAAGTACGATGATGATCCTCATTTGCCTGTGATTCTGATTTACTATTAATGGTCTAATACTCTAATTCATCTAGGTGTCAATTTTATCTGAGAGCTGCCGTTCCTCTGATAGGAAGATGGCCCGACGGATCTGATAAGGAGAAATCAATGTCACGCAGAATAATTTTCGCGATTTTCACGTTCCTTCGTTACCTGTTCCGATAATATTCAGGCTCCCAAGTTCTTGGTTCCCTCTCCGGCGAACCTCAACCGGACGCGCTTCGATCGATCAACCCGCGTCGGGCGCGCTGTCAATTAGTTGAGCTTACCTGCAAC
Source organism: Tetramorium bicarinatum (assembly GCA_928718305.1). Taxonomy (NCBI): domain Eukaryota; kingdom Metazoa; phylum Arthropoda; class Insecta; order Hymenoptera; family Formicidae; genus Tetramorium; species Tetramorium bicarinatum. Next base: position 13,189,232 of record OV788323.1, on the reverse strand, counting down.
GTAAAAAGATGAAGGAAATTAAATATAATTACCGACGTCGAGCGTCATGGGTTTAATAGTGAAAATAGCGTCGCCGAGCAGCGTTAGGCACTCTAAGCGTTATCGCTGTCGTGTCGATCCGATTTACCGCTTCGTCGCCGATTGGTCGGTGCGACGTCGCTATTCACCAGCGTGACACAATCGCTTTCACGGAACGTGTCCAAAATTCGCGCGTATCGTCGTCGCGCTGAAATTGAATAACCCGCAATTAAACGGTCGCCAGTTGAACGGAACGCGTGGCTTTGTCGCAATTAATACTATTAATTAAAACCACCGCGGGATTCGGATCGTCGCGAGAGCGCTACGAGAAGAGCGTACGTATAACACACACACGTGTGTGCGTCGGCCTTGCCTTCATATGAACGAATTCCCATTAACGAGCACTCTTACGAAGCGGGCAACGCGCGCGGGCACGCGAGTGATGACCATTAAGTCGCGCTTTTTTTAATGAGTGCACCTTCCGTGCGAGTTCCTTGCAACCGGCATCAGATTAATGGACGCTGGCCACTTTATGGCCGTCGAGTGCAATTCGCTTTGCCACGCCGAGGCGTGCTCCGCGGGCAATACGAACGTCGTTACTATGAAACAACTTACTCTGAATTTATTGGGGATAGCCGCTGCTTGGGCTACGACATAGAAAAGTTAAAGGGAGAGCAAGCAGGAAATATTTCTGCATTCCATATTAAAGTAACTAATTGGCGATCGTTTGTTTTTACATGGGTTATTGATATGCGCGAGTAGCGCGAATGAACACTTGATCATAAGTACGAAGCGAGCTCTTCTCAGATTCCTTCTTCTCGTTTGATTTTCGGAGGAATCCATCGGATGATCGAATCGTGCGAAAAATTCTTCGTAATTTCAATCGTCATTTTTTTTTCTTTCGATTCGTTGCAACACATATATATATACACAGTGTGCCAACACCGATAATTCGAGTCTCGCAAACTGATATCGGCGTACTGTTACTTGATTGCAGCGAGCGGTGTTTGTAGATAAGCGAGCTGATAAGATCGCGAGCGAGTTACGTCGCGAAGATGATGAAGAAACTCGTGGCTCGATGACGCACCGATAAACTTACGGTGTCGCGAAGTTCTATCGACGAGTTCTTGAAGCTTCTTCAAGATGATAAAAAGAATATTTCTCCAACAAATATATTTATCATCCCATTTGCGGCCTGTCTCGAAAGCGGCCGTTTTTTCAACAAGGATTTGTGCGGGGTAGTCTATTCTAAAGCAATTTCTCTTGAAATATCTCTTAAAATTAGAAATTAATTTTCTACTTAACAATACCAAGATTAATAATATCATTTTGGCGTAATAATAATATCTAACTAACAACATACAGTATAAATATAGTAAACTAAACGCAAATGTTTCGATACGACATTATATACAGAACGAAACATTATATACAGAATCTCTATCATTATTATCATATGTATATAGAATTTCGCAAACAGTGCAAATATTAAGTTATTCGAATAATTACGTGCATAATATGTGTTGTGTAATCGAATATACAAAATGTAGGTTCATGAATTTATGACACGAAAAATCATCGCAAGTGCATTTTAACCTGCGAAAGTTCTGCGACACGCTGTACAATCGTATACGTCGTATACTCGCTTATCTGCCGTCGCGCCTCAAATCGAGATACAAGAGAGTAAAGTTTGTCCGTCGTACACACAATTATCTTTCTCTCCGTGCCGCTCGATTTCGTAATCGACGTAACGATTGCCGTGGGAGGGGAAACAACTACGCGTATCGTAACGCAGCCGCTGCGTGCAGAAGAACGCAACCCTGCCTGGTTTTCATCGACGGTCTTATCTCGCGAAACTTTCGCGATGAGGCGCCGATTGCGCGAGATTTATTTACGTCCGCGCGTCACGTCGCGCGTTCGCCGCCCGGCGCGGAAGCTCGGCTTATCGGATGAAGCGCGCGCCCAAATTGCAATTAAAACTTTCCGTTTCTATTCGCGCACTCGTCCCCGGAGGAAGGGAGGTACTGCGCGAAAAAGCAGACGGGTTATTCAAGGATATTTCAACGAATTGAGAAATAGGTAACGAGAAAAAGAAAAACAACAAATATCGCGTTCGTTCTTTTAGCTCTTACTGCTATTAACACTTAAACCACGAATATTACGAAATGTCACTTTAACTTTTAAAATTGCAATTACTTAATATACTCAAATCAAATATAAAACAAAAACTAATAAAAAAAGGACAGAAATCTTTCAAAAAGTCAAATCATTTTTTAAAATCATGAACAATTTAAAGCAAAAATATTTACTTACTGAACTAAAATTATAAGTAAATAACAGAGCTTTACTTTTCATTTAATTATACATTATTTTAACAAAAACATGTTTTAAATCTAATTATTAAAATATTTAATGTTGAAAGTTATGAGAGCACAACAAATAATAAATATGATTTGTACTATATGGACATATGTATACAAAAAGAAAAGCTGTTCCTATCTACACGTTTTATCTTTACAGAATATTCGCTATTTAAAAGAATAGTTGACTCTTCTTGGAAAAGTTATATTACTGGAACGCGATAGCACGTTAACCATCTTTACTTCGAAAGTGATCGATGTACCGAGTACGTTTCGCAATGAAGATAATGAATACGTGCCACGTACGCCAATCGATCTTGGCGGTCGATACCGTGACACACTCGCGTCTTTAAAGGCTCGCTCGATGTACAGCTGGAAAAAGAGAACGTACGAATGATTCACGGACCGATATATCGAGAGGATAACCCAAAAATAAAACAGGCGTCTCGAAGCTTCTAATATCTAGTTCTTGTCTATCGTCTTTCGACGATGCGTTATTTGATAAATGATGCGTTGTAAATAGACATTTTGCCTTTCACAAAATTAATTTTTCCCACAGAAACCATCATGAGATATAAAAATTCAGATATTATAAATATACCCACTAGAGAGATTTTTCGAGAGCGGAGATTAGACTGAAGCAGCAAGACAGCATGAAAATGGACGATAAGAAGGTCTTAACTTTTCATTTTTCACTCTTAGACCGTTTCCAATTTTAACTGTGTCGAAGAGTCGTTTCGAGCTGCCCTCTCCACTGCCGCGTGGACATACCTCCTTTTACTCACCATCCCTGAGAAATAACCATCCCTATTTCACGATCGCGAACGACATTCAGTGCTCCGTAAAGCCTATTCTACAATGGACGCAAAACGCAACATGTTTAGCCACAACGCGCAAGTCGCAGACGCAACGACGCAGACAATACTGTCTTCTTACTTATATTGTGGTAGTGTCTCGCGCTAACAATAAGTGTTTATCCCACTCGACTGCACTCGACAACTCTTCGCTTCTGATTGGCTGCCACGGACGACGCTACGCAGACGCTACGCCAAAAGTTGAAATTAACCATCTTTCTGCGAGTATGCGTTTTGCGGCTTGCGTAGTCCTTACGACCGGGAACACGTCACGCTGCGACTCGCGTTGCGGCTAACATGTTGCGTTCTGCGTCCATTGTAGAATAGGCTTAACCGATAAATACGACGTCCAATTCCCCACCATTTTTCGCACATCCGGGAAGTCTCTTCGAGGATAGTGGCTGTCGGCGGTATAAAAACGGCGTTTCCGTTGAAAGACACTGCGTCATGACATTCGCACAAGGTTTAAACTCTGGGGATTAACCCGGAGATTGAGCGAAGAAGATGGGAAAGGGCGAAAAAGGAAAGTGAGGAAAGCCCAGGTATGATGAACCACCGAGGCGTAGAAAAGAGCGAGAAACGTCGGCAAACGAGGAGATATGACGGAATAAAAGTCGATTTGCTTTCGCACACAAAGAGAAAAATTTATCGCTGATACAGCACTGCCTCCGAAATGGTTTCCATTACAACGTTCGTTAAGTTAGTAATTATACTTGATCTTCTTGCATTTTTAAGGACAAAGTCTGAAACAAATTATTAACAAGAATTTCTCTTAATCCACGCAAAATACATGTGATAATTACATACAAATGTAATCATAGGATTCGAGGATTAATCTAGAAGATTAGTCTAAAATTTATTACTTTGGAAACATATAAGTTCATATATATATTCCGTTTATATGTTATAGAGCATTAATATTACACGACATTTAAATGTCGCCAAGTGCAGCGAGGAGTCTGCGAAATATTTCTCGAAACGCGTCATTTTCGCAAATTGCCGTGCGTTTATCGCGCATTAATAGCACTTTGCCGCTCAGCGAGTCGTCAAAGTTTCGCGAACGTTGAAAATTCCACGCCGTTATTTCGCAAGGATAACTACGAGAGAAAGAGAGTCCTGCAACGCACTCAGGAGACATTTTCCGGCCGCTTCGGAGTTCCAGACCTAAACGTTCTGGATTACCGTAAAATGGCGCAGGCAGAATGCGAGTAGAAACGACGAGGGCATGAGGAAGAAGTCGACAAGTCGAACTTCCTCTCGCGCGTCTCAATTCGTCGTGGACAACGCGCGTGGAAGAGCAAGAATGAAGAAGAATGACAACAAACGAAGCGATAGGCTAGGGGAAAGATCAGGGAGAATAGTAGGGGGAGGGATGAAATGAGATGGGAATAAAAACCGGTTCCTCGGTAAGTGGAACGCGGGGTATAGCCGATATAAAAGCGAACGAGAAGTATCTCTTGGAGCCGCAGGATCGCCGCTGTGGAACTTTACGCCAGCGAATGAAGGAGGCACAAGAGATACAAATAATTATTTATTCGCCTCGAAACGATTCTACTACCACCCTTTCTTTCCTGTCCGTATTGGTGAGTAAAGAAAGACCGAGAGATGATACGAAAATTAAATCGAGAAGCGGACAAACAGAAAGATACGGCTATTATGATGTAGCGGTCACATTGCGTTTTATAAATTCCGTATTTTAAATATCGCGTTTGAAACAGCCAGTCCGCGCTCTATCGAGCTACAAAATAAAGATAATAACTACTGAAGATGACTCTGTATTAAGATCGAGCTATGCCATTATATGACTTGCAAATAATTTATCTATTCATAATACGTGATATTTTTGTTAAAAATGAAACGATGTGTTTAGAGAATAGATAATTTTCTTTCTTTTTCATTTCTAAGAAAGTATGAGATTGGCTATATATTCTCATACTAAATCACTTATTGTTATACAATAAACTGTAATCGCGCGAATGTTGTTTGCAACGCTTGAAACGTTTATTCAAGTGCAAATATTAAGAAGTGAATTATGAAAAGAGAGAGCCGTGATAGGGGACTGTTCTCTCGTGTAATGTTGTTAATGGCATCGCAGGCGCGACATCAAAAGGACCACCTCTTTCCGTCGATGCGTGCAGCGGTGCGGTGACGGTGATGCAACCGCATGGCTCTTTCGCGATATTACAACACGGCCGCGCGATTAATTATGGGTCGACCGGTGGGTCCCTGTAAGCGACGTCGTTTCTAATCGAATGAATCGCAACCGTGCATAATGCAGTCGCGCGAATGTTCCTTGAAATTTTCTCTGAGAGAGGAGATCGATGGATCATAGTTATTAATATATCGCCAGCATTAGCTCATCATCCAACGTATCTCTCATTCTTACAGAATTCATCAGCGATTTAATCAATCATCACTCGATTCATCTCATTTCAACAAACGAGAAAAATGATTATCAACGCTGAAAATAATTCATATAATGTACATGACTGGTATAAAAACTTTGTGTATATATATATATATATATATATATATATATATATATATATACATACATATAGTTATCTTATTTTTATATATACATGTATATATTCGCAAGAGAGCGAAGAGATCCTTTCGCGAAGTTTCACTTGAGCGACGACTCGCGATCAGATAGTCGATATCAAAGGGTCTCGTGCCTTTCCCGCATTATTGCACAAAGTGCAAGCGTGCAACGAGGACGGTGAAGTGGCGTATAGTCGGAGACGCGACATCGAGCGTACCAGCAACCGGTGTGTCCTTATTTCCGAGACTCTCACGTAGCGTTACCGCTGTGCTCTATTGGCTCTATGCCTTCCGCGTGACGAGGGTCGTCGACACATGCAAGCTACTGTGAACGAATGTCGGTCATACACTCGCGCTCGAACGTACTTGAACATCCAAGCTCAAAAATTTGTAGCAATAAAAAAAAATAATTGATACAGGGGCGGTGCTCTTGACACCAATAGAAGTACAAGTACGATCTACGATAAGCGAGTCGCTGCAGCACTTGTATGTAACATTGCAAACATGAAATTGCGCGTTTGAAAGCGATGCTTTCGTTACGAAACGCCAATAGAATTGCCTATTGCGTACACTCCGAGTAATTCAACTGACAATCGTAACATTCATTTCTTGCGATTTCTACGCAAATCAATGGCGCGTTTCAGGCAGGTGTGAATTACTCGATCGTGCGAATTACCATCGATGCAGTGGACTGCTAATGACGACATTATATCGCGATGCACGAACTACACCGTGTCTCAATTACGGAGTTTTTTTCTAGAGCTAGTAACACACATACATATATACGTATATATACACATGCATATACACACCTACAGAATGTATTATAAATAAGAGCGATCGTGAGGTAATTGAGCTCACAAGGGTTTTTTCCCTACGATAGCTTTTACGGTTTATTTTTGTAATTCCTCCTTCGTGATTGTGAGAATATTGCTACCCTTGATAAATCCAAGCAAGTGGCACGTGTAACCTTCTGCTCCATAATTCCGCCAACCGCGATCTCGATAATGAAGAAATTGCAAGTTTCGCGCTCGAAGTCACGTGGCCGGCATGGTCGATATCAAAGGGTCTCGACGGCTTTCTTGCATTACTGCGCAAAGTGCAGGCGCACGGTAGTGCTTTCAGGACGTATTACAACACCACCTTGTTGCGCGATTAATTACGCGCTCGACGGAGGGAACTGCAGTGAGGAAGTAGGGAAACGAGAAAGGAAAGCAAGATAGTTGAGGGGACAAAAGGGCTCGAAAGTGGGTGAGTGAGAACCTCTACCGACGCCATAGGATATATACAGACACGTGAATATGTAGGTAAATATCTGCTTTCGCCATGTACAGGAAAAGACTGAGAAAACAAATATAATACTTGCATTACGATCTGGTCATTTCGTCATTGTTCTTGATGTTGCTTGAATTCATTTTATGTCTGTATCAAAATAAGTGCTATAATTTTTCATGATGATCTGCGACGCAAAGAGAAAAGAAACTCTAGTTTAAGATTAACTGTAATATAATTATGCGTATTGATTTTATCATCTTTCAAAGATTGGAATTTTAGTTTAATTTCAGATTTTGACTTTTGACACTGCACAAAAATAATTTCTATCTTTACTCGCAATATTGAAACGTGAAAAATAGTATAGCGTGTGCATATTTCTGTACATGTATAAAAAATTAAATTTGCTAAAATTATATTATTCATTTTAATCTATAATTTATATATCACATTATACTTGTGCTATATGTGTAATTCATTATATGTAAAAATAAATCTGTTCTTTTTAGCTGAACTTCTTGTCGCTGATCAAAAAGTTCAACTAACAATAAAAGGGACAGATCTAATGATAGACATCGTTATTATCCATTTTCATCTATGCTTTACATATCATGTTGTGTGCTATACTAATTCATTAATAATAGCCATATAGCTTAAATCATTATTTCAATTATATAATACAGTTTACATATATAAAAGATTTGTCACATTATCACTGCCTCTGTATATTGTCGATTTAAATTTACGGGACATGATTTGATGTTCATTCATTAAGGTTATATTTGGTAGGTTTTAGATAATAGATAGAAATTGAACCCGGTATATGTAATACATCGCTGCAGTATTAATGTGATTGTAACGCACCGATGGAATGATAGATGGAAATTAGCGAAACAATCGCAACACAACAATTGCGAGAAGAGGTATGCGGATGTAGACTGAAATAACAGCGACATTCCAACGATTGCTTATAAACGCGTAATGATGAACTTTACACAGCTGTTCGCTAGTAGGTTCCTCTTGGCCGTCGCGTTTCGCCCTTAGCTTGTATGCCATTTAAATAGCACGCAAAGATTCTAGAAATTTAATTAATTCCACAAACTTGCTTGGCGTACCATCAAGCTAATTCACAAAAATAAATACTTTTTCTCCGGTACGAAATATAACTTACTCTTAAATATCAACTTCATCATTTTTTGCGGAACTAACAAAAAATATTATGCCACTTCAAAGTTGTTATGTGTAAAAAAAATGAGATAAAAATTTTTTAAATATACTTATAACAAAAATAATTTTCAATACGTTAATTACAAGAATTAAAATTGAAATATAATTATACGGAATAATTACTTAATATATTATATTGCATAATAAAGAGCTGGAATTATTCAACTTAAAATTATAGAATTTCTTAAACATCCTTCCTCTCTGCCTTGTACATTTGTAATTTTCTTTGTGATTCAGTATCATTTTATTCTCTTAGCGTTTAAAATATATCGCGAGCTAGGGAAAATGAATTTAAATATACTCATCGTTGCGCGATCAACTTTAATATCGCGTGCCAACGTTGTCCATGCAATTTAGCGATACAAAATTAAAAAACGAATGGCTGCTATCTTTTTAAAAAATAATGTGAAAGTATCTCAACCATGTCTTTGGCACGTATATGCATAAAAATAAGAGACGTCTCTAATAAAGCGTCGTACGTGCAAGCCGTGCGGTCGGCGATAACGCTAATTAAATACGAGTCGCAGTGACACCGGACGAGCGGGTCCACCTAACGAGGCCGGTAATTACGCGACGGCTTCATCTCGTCTCGAAGCCTCCGCAAAAACCACACCGGTATCGCCATCCTAGCATATTACTCTCGGAATAACTGCCAGGTCAAGAAATTCGCGGATCACGATGCCAAGTACATCCAAGTATCAATCGTTTTATTGTTAAGGAAACGAAAAATGGCAATGATTAACATAAAAGTTAAAAGAGTAAAAACGGTTAGAAATTTGTATATTAATTTCATAATACCTGAATATTAAATAATTTAGATTTTACCATTAATAGAGAATAAAATATATACGAAAGTGTCTTAATCTATACAAATGTTAAATTAAAAGAAAAGAGAAAAAATATTTATCAGCATCCGACGTTCGCTTTTCGTACATGTATTTTGTATGTGTACATCAATTATCAATTTTATGTATACATATAATTGGAGATTAAATACATAAAATTGATAATTGGATATTATCATCATGCATACTTTACACATATTTTAAACACAATGTTTATGTTATGTATTTTACATGCGATGTATATTATTAGCGCATATTAATATGTAATGTGATACTAAATAATACAAATTAATCGATGTAATATTTACGTATTTTCTCTATCATGTTTTATGCGTGCGTTAATACAGTTAATGTCCGCGGAAGGATAACTCAATGAAGCAACAATTAAATTTGTATTTATTTCCAAAAACAGATTTAAAAATCTAGTTATACTTAAAAATGTACGTAAATTGTATTACAAGCAACATTTTTAATTATCTTATGCAATATTTAATACTAAATTTTCTACATATATTAGCATAATATAACAATAATTTAAAAAAAAAGAAAAAACGCGTACTTTTCAAATATTTGTTTCCGTAATAAGCGAGAGAGAAAGAGAGAGATTGACTAGTAATACTTCGAGACAGGAAATCCGTTTGGAAGTGAAAGGATTGAAAAAGGAAATCTCACTAAACTGGAAATCATTTCGTTTGCATTTGCATAGTTTGCATACTGATAGCAATGTAAACTTTGATAATAAGCGTAACGGGTTAAAAAATGTTTTGCAGATAAAAATATGCACGTGATCACGCATATCAAATGAAAGCTATGCGATTAATCCATGGGGAACATCAATATGATAACGAATCGGTTCTTTCGCCTCAAGCGTTTTCTTACAATGCTGATAATCCCGGCGTATCGAAACGACGTTATTCGAATTCCCCCTCTCAATCAGTGAAGCTGAAAATCCAATACGCACATGGCGAATTCAGGAAAGCGTGTGGTCGATGCCATTAGCAGACCGTACATTTTCATATTCAGCCAGAATTACGGCTGGGATCAGATGGCGGAAACTCGATCAGCGTTAATCCGAAGTAGCTACTCTTCTGCCACGTCTCTGTGAAGGGAAACAGGCTGAGCGACGTAACGCGATCTCCGGGAAATAACTTTTGTGTGCGAAGCTCCCCTAGGAATTTTCCTAAGGTACAGGATACAAATATTTATGTACAATTTAATGTAGAATGATGGCATAATTCAGTATTAACGTCACAGTTTTCAATCCTCGGATTAAAAATTATATATTTAGTAATACGAGCACAAGTACACAAAGACTGCAACTTGATGCATCATTGTCTCGATGAACCCTTGCGAATCCGACTTTTCGGATACCTCGAAGGTTGAAAGATATTCATTCTCTGTTAATAGTACGCCGACTAAAAGCGTGAACGCATTCAAGAGTATTAGAGAGGCGTCTAGTTTCATTTAAGGGAGAAATCTGGTCGGGGGGTCAGATGGCGATAATTCGGCCGGTAATAGTCGCGCGGTCCGTACAAGCAGTCAACAGCCGAGGTTACCGTTCCGTTAACGGACCAGCAGTGGACGTGTGGGTGAGCAAGCGGGGGTGGTTTAGACGCGGGGACGAGAGAGAAGGAGACGAGAGACAATACCGTGCGAGGGCTCCGACGCGACGTTGTTGGGGGCGATTCGCCGCGGGGGAAATGAAAATAAATGATAGCGCCGCCCGTAATTAATTTAACGCGCGAGAACGGACTGCGAGGCTGCTCGAGCGAGTTGCTTTATACGCCCGTCGCGTATAAACACACGCACGAGTGCGTATGCGTTGAGTGTGTGCATGCGCGCTCGTGCGCGCGCGCGCGCGTGTATTCGCACGTGTCACGACTGCGATGCATTCAGATTATGCGTTTCTTCCGTATATGTGCGCACGCTGGTAATCTCGTTGAGACTTACGGAGTATCTTAAAAAAAGAATTGAATGTTTGAATAATGATAAATAGTAAAACACAAACATCAAGAGATCATACACGGAAATCTATTCATTTAGATAATTATATAAACGCACTTTCAAAAAAATAAGTGATTTAAAAAATTTCTACTTAAATGAAAGCGAAATAAAGATCTCAGAAAAGTTGTGATTGCGACGCATATCGCTTATATGTATTTTGAATATGGATACTCATTAAAAGATAATAACTAAAGAGCGACTATTCACAAGGCAATAACGCTATCTACATATCAAGGATACTCGAGATTCTTACATCCGTCGAGCCTCCTGCCAGAGAAAAAAAGCGAGAAAAACTTGTCACTCTTCCAAATTACCAACGCGCATACGTTGATCGTCAGGTATTGCACGGTTTGAAGCACTTGTTTGTATGAAAAACGATCGAACATATCGAAGCGTCGCAGGCGCTCATCGCTCGGAAAAGCGCGATAATCTGGCTTCGTCCAAGACACCGACTGCGCGTATTCTCAACCGATCGGTGATAAGACACGTTGACTGCTGATTTTTCCGCGTGAAGAAAAACGAAACCAAAGGATCTTGAGGAGAAAAAAGTGAGCCCGCGTGTGCAGCCGATTGCAAATTATTGCGACAATTACGTACGCGTGAATAAACAATATATACATGAAAAAATGTAATGACAAACATGTAGAAAAATAATGTGTTAATACATATGTTCGCTTTAGAAGTAAGGTCAGTTTTTTTTTACGTGACATCGTTAAATAAAACTAATACCTGATGGTATTAGTTATATAAAATGGAATCAGAGAATGAGTTGAATTAAAGAATTTAAAATTAAACATCAGTGCCAATATACATATAATATAATAATATACGTATATACAAATATGTACATATATATAGATTTTTCTTTACTAAAAAAAATTGAAAACAAAATATAATATATGGAAACAAATCGATGAGCAACTTTTTAATTTTAATTTCGTTCTCTAGTGATTCACCAGTCTTGTACTTGTGTTTACAACAGGTACATATGCGTATTATGTAAAAATATCATATGAACAAATGGAATTATAAAATAAAATCAAATAGAGTAAATTTAACAATACGAACATTGTGAATGTAATAGCACCTATTACTTCATAATTATGAAATACAAAAATAAATTTATACCTGATTATACCTGATATATCTACTTTCAAATACTACGTATTGGATACACCTTGCGTCTGCGTTAGAGACGTCATGTTATGCGTGTCGGTATATACTTGTATGAGGCAGGTATTACTACCATCGTGCACTTTATCGTGATGTTATTGGACCCCGTAATGGCGTCCGCCGTGTTTCCTCGGCAAACAAGCTTAGACGAGACGCAAGTCGCGCATGTACGGCACGTATTGCGCGTGTGTATTTGCATAGAAACGGAACGAGGAAGGGCCTTTATATCCTGCTGGATGTTAGCTCAGGGCACGAAAGACGCGACGAAGATGGTTGCGAGCTAATCAAACAGAATTCGCGGACCGTTTACCTCGAGTTTTCTACGAGCAGCTTGTTGTTTTAACGAGTGCGTTGATAGTCCTTTTGCTAACGAAATCTAACGAAACTAAAACAACCTATACATACATATAAGCCAGTATTTCAAAAGTAGAAAAACTAAATAAGATATTAATTCAAATCAAGTGATTTCATATTGGATATCTCAAAACCATCATATTTTTTTAATTTTATAATAAATATAATATATATCTCATACATAAAATTCAATTGTTTAATTAAACTTTTATTAATGAAATAACATGAAATCTAATTCAAATCAATTGAAACGCGAGTATTTATTATTTGGCTTGTTTTAACTTCCAATATAAAAAAAATTTATAACTACTAATATTTTGTTTTTTTTTTAATTTTACGTCTTTTAATACTTAATCATGGCGATATATATTCTGAATGACTATAGAATAGCCTGTATAATTTCAACTTGTATTGTTTTAAAAAGATTTGGACATAAATTTAATTGTTACATAATTGTATCTGGACAAATTTTTTTAGACTGCTAGATTAATTTGTTCTGACGGTTGTGGACATCGATGATGGAGAGATAGACAAGAGGGTAAACTTTGTCGGTCCGACAAGCGGGATATTTACTCGGGAAATGAGATGACGAAAAGCGAGCAGCAAACATTCCGTATTACGCGCGTGTATTTGCATGGAAACGGGTCGACGAAGGGCCTTTATGCCGATGCGTGCTCCCTTGATCGTGAAAAACTCACAAGAGAAAGTCGAGGTAGTAAGAAGGTACACGCGCGCCAGAATCAAGCGAGTCTCCCGACTCGTTGCTGACTCAATCTTTTTGACTCGATATTCGCGTTTTTTCTCCTCTATCCCATGACAGCTATTGTGCCGAGATTTCAGAATAGCAAGAAAAGTTTCGTATATTCGTGTTGTTATCGAGCAGGTTTTCTTCCTGCAGCAGTGGTGAAGAATATTAAGGTATTGGGATCGATAAAAATTTCTGACCGAAATTCTTTTATTTTCTACGAGGATAAGAGAATAAACTTTCGAATTCTGGTGAAATCATGTAATTTTTAAAAATATTTCGCATAATTATATGCGCTAAAGATCAAACGTTATGAAACATCATTCAAGCTTTTATAATGATGTTAATGAAAGTATTAGGTTTAGCATTTGATTGAAGTTAAATCAAATAATCAATTATAAATACATTAAAACTGGGTATGTGTGTAATAAAAATTCTAATAAAATAATCCTCTTGTAATTAATTAATAATTTTATCAAAAATTAATTTATCAATCTTCTTATATTTTTAACACTTATAATTTAAAACTTAATGCTTTGATAAGTTTCGAGAAATCAGTTATATAAGTTAGTATCCCATTAATTAATACTGTGTCTTACAGAGCTGGAATTAACGTAATTATAATATTTATATTTTATTATGCATTTGAAATATTTCTAAACAATTTCTGGAGATTATAAATATAAACATAAATTTGCAGTAATAAAGTTATTAATATTATTCTATACGCCTCTGTAATAAAAAAATATCAGGGAAAAGATATTAAGAGAAAGAATTTGCAGTGCCTGCAACTATTCGCGGCTAATGAACGACGATGGAGCGGACCGGCGCGGATGGCCTCTCCGACTAATTCGATTTTAAGAGTTCCTGCCGGACTAACTCCGGCATGCAAGACTCGCGGATTCCGTCGTTTCGCCATTCACCCGCCCCAACGTCAGGCTTCTCTTTCAAATCCCAATTTCTTGCAAAGTTTCGCGTGTCGATTCGGAAGGCACCCTTTCGCAAATGTTCGGACCGCCTCGGATTCCCACGAAACTGTCCGCCGAGGCCAGAAGCAGACCCTTTGAAGGCCCTGTAATTACCGTCCGACTTCCTGGCGAATCCCGACGCAGAGAGGGGACGTGATATAGATAAAGAACGAAGGGACGGGGGCGGCGACTCTAAGGGAGAGACAGAGAAAGAGCGCGAGAGACAGAAACTTAATGATTGCTACGTTTTGCGCGTGCATCGGTGCCGTGCGTGAGCCCTGAGAATGAATCGTGCAATTGCCACGGCCACAAAATTGCCGCCCCTTTCTTCCCTTTTGCCAACAAAGAGGGAACGCAACCCCCATGGATTGCCCACGGGCATGAGGTATCCCTCGAGTAACTTCCAAGGATCCATATCACCCAAGCGTGCGTTAAAAGTAATTTTCCTTCCGTGAGCTCCGCTAACACCGCAGTTTTATTCGCAAGTATGCAAAATTAGCAATAATCGCCGAAATATTTTATGGCTAATAAGTATTATATTTTTGTGTATTCACGCGATGTGTCGCGGTGAGTCGAGTGAAAACCACCAAAATAATGAAGATTAATAGTTTTAAAATATATCTCGCGTAACGTCGAGATATATTATAAAGGAATATATATTTTTTATTTCTTTTGCAATTACATTTCATTATATTTAAATATTCTTGTAATTTTTTTTATTATATCAGTTTTTTCGAAATCATGCATATTTCATAAAATATTTCATTTTCTTTCGATCGATTCTTGACTGCCTTTTTATGAGACGAAGAAAACGACGTGTTGAACGTAAGAGTCAAAATCCTCCTTGTCTCCGTTACATGTAATCTATGACACTTATTATCGCGACATCGACAGACCGTTGCCATCAAAGTCTCTCTCTTTATCTGCCCCGTCAGTGTCAGAGCCACGTCTCCTGCCTCGTGCATACGCCGTGCTTCATTTGTCGTACAAATGTATCATTGGACTTAACTGCATGACACTGAGCGAAAACGTGGGCGAATCACGATTACCGATCGGAAGCGAACGGCAACCGATGGAACGCAGACAAGAAGCAGCGAGCACTGTGATTAATAGCATCGCGTCAAGTCGGAGTTTTCGTGATCGAAGTATGTTCGGGTGTAAGTAATGAGAGCGATTTCTCGTGAAAACAAAGTTATCCGGTGGAAGCGGCAGTAAAATAATCCTCCTGAAGCTATCCTCCTATATCCGCGTTACACACAAAATCCTTAATTAACTTGAAGGGTAATTAAATTTGTAACCTGTGCGTTTACGAAGAATTTAATTGCCACGGAGCTTTCGGTATAATAAGCTTTTCGTCCCGTGACGCGTCGCGAAAAGGCAGGTGGAACGGCGATAATAACTCGCATGTGAAATAATTCGACGGCGCAACTCGCGATCGACTCCGGAACAAAGATCTTCATGTGCGCCGCACTACGATGCCAGTGGCGAATACGCGTCGCATCGAGAGATTTATTCGTTTCACGAGCGTTCAATACAACGCGGCGGAATGAGAAATTTTTGCGTCCGCGTCGCGTCGCGTCGCGTCGCGTCGCATCGACGCGTTCCGGCGTCACGCAAATCCCTGCACAGCCTCGATGCTGAATTTCCAGAGGGCTCACTGCCGGATCAACGCCAGTCGGATGGAATCTTCGATAAGGCAATTTTTTGGTTCGTCCACTCGGCGGCGATGGCGGCGGCGATGGGTGTCTGGAGTTCCGATTACGGGATCGCGCGAGCTATTGTCGATCGGAAAATTAATAATCCCCTATCGAGGAAAGCCAGCCAGTCGGAAACCGAGGAATTTTCGCGCGCGAACAGTGTGGTTAAAAGTATCTCTCCTGCGCGCTGTGTAGACGTGGCTCTTCCCCTTTTAATTTTCTCGGTATGGTGTACATGCGCGAGCACGGCAGTCGCGATCGTAACGCGGAAGAGTTATAACGCTTATGAGAATCGGAAACTTTATTTACTATGTGCAATGAGAAAGAGAGAGAGAGAGAACAAAACGAAATCTTTTGCAGTAATATTTAATAAATTCTTTCCTTAAATGAAATATCAGAGTTTCGAAATATGATTTTTCTATTGATACACGATTCTTTTTGCCTTCTTGTAAATATTCGTCATCGTGCTTACGAAATCATCGATATAGATTCTCAAGTTATTTGCGTCTTACATGCTTACAAGTCGGTTAAACATCGCTCGGTCTTTACTCATGGCGTATCCCGAGGCATATCCAATTTGTTTATTCGCAGAGAATGACTCAGTGCGCAATTCATTATACACTTCATAGATTGCGCCGTTAATTCTGCCATAGAATACTGCGCACTTTCATATATCACTTTTACGACGCCATTCTACGGATTTGATCTATACATAATATTTATCAACAAATTAATTATTCACGTATGAAATGCATCTAGTTCTTGAGAAATATTTCAATAACCAAAAATGATACGTCACAAAACTACAAGAAAGCAAGTGCTGTAATTAATTTTTGAAAATCAGAAATATCGAGGCATCTCTTTCGAGATATCTGTCTTAAGACGAAATATATTTAATAAATAAATTGTTGCTTACAACAAATACACACTAATAATAATAAACTGACGTTTATTCCAATATGTTAAAAATGCAAAATTGAAAATAATAAATAATCATCAGTATATTTCGCAACATACGAGCTTGAAGATTTGTATAAAATTTAAAAGTACACATCCCCGAGGCGTTAATCTCGTCTCGAATAGCACTCTTTCATCTCGAGGTGAATGAGGAAATTAAAAATTTGAGTTATATTTCACGTCTCTCGCGTGACTGATCACGACGGCGCTCGGGCCCTCGCAAAATTCCTGTCATGAACGCATATAAGAGCGCGTGCACATGTATTGTACATACATACGCACGCGCACATATACACATACACGTACACGTATCTATGTACGTACATACACACGTGTAGAAGAGTTCCTAAGAGAATAGAGTTAGCGAGAATGCAGTTGGTGGCCCTGCCACGGGCAAACTGGAGGAACGAGCTGAGCGGCCCCGCGATCAATAACACGTGTGTACGCAACGACACACACCCCCGCACGCACTTTTACATTCACGCCGGCGGCGTCCCCCACGCTCCGACCCTTCGCTTCCCTCCACTTCCCTAAACCCGAACGATCCACAGGACCACCACCGCTAACGGCACCACCACCGACTCGGCTGCTTCATCCCCTCTTCCGGCGTGCCGCCACCAGACGCGAAGGCCACCCCCGTGCATTACACTTTACAGAGACATGTACACGCGTACACGCATACGCGCACACGTGCCACGAGCGTGTGCTCGCTCGCAACACAGACGCAGCGGCAGTTCGTGTTGGACGTACAAACGCGGAAACGCTCCCAGTCCGCAGGGAATGGGAACGTGTAATTGTGTAAATGGCACAATGGCCGACGGTCCCTCGTTAGAGAGCCCCGCCGTGGAAACAAGATTCTGATTAACGCCCGAATTTTATCATTCAGCAGCCGCACTGTTTACCCGTTGTGCCGCCGTCGTCCCCTTGCCCGCGCGGGAAATCGCCGCGACCGCGAAGGCTTCTCTTTCTCTTTGCTTTTATTATTTACTCTCTCTCTCTCTCTCTCTCTCTCTCTTTTTTTAAGTAGCTTCATTTCTCGCGATCTCATTGACTAGTCATTGATAGTTGTTCTTCTATCCGATTATTTAAAACAATATCAAAAATCACCAAGTGTTGCAGAAATGTTCTAAAAGCGTCGAATACAAATTCTTCAAGTACACAGAGTATTAATAATTAAATCGTAACTTTAATTTTCATTTAGTAAAATTATAATTAAAATTAATGAAAAATAAAAAATCCTGCTGTCTATTTATAATTGCACAGTTAATCCGTAGAAAATTTCTCAATTTTCAATATTAAATAATTGTGCATAAGATAGTGAAAATTCTTATTCTTCTAAAACTAAAGTAATTTCCGATCAACTCGTGTGGTGCTTTTGTTCTCTTCGCGCTACGCCCAACAATTAATGGGCCTCGGTTATTCTCCTGTCGATCTTTCGTAGCGCGTTCTACCAAGTGGTCGAGTGTATAATCTCGCAGTATCACCCTTGCGGTTTCCGCACCTTCTTCGACATAATTCCGACACTGGGACCACGTGAACATTTTATGTCGTACGTATATTATCGAAGATTTTTTGAGCTTTGCTATAACTTGACTTTTTGCTATTTGTATAGCGAACTAGGTCCATGTTTGTAATAATTACATGAATCTCCTATCGGAAAGCATATTAAGTGAAATGCTCAGAATAATATTTCATATCTTGAAATATGAAAACATTTCAATAGCATTTTGATTAGAGGATGTATTTAATTGATTGTAAAAGTAAACCGATTAAAATACGATGGAAAAATCTACTGCGTCAAACATTCCATTATTTTGGGCAATATTATATGCAATGAGATAGTTGTTAGATATCACATTATTAAATGAATTTGATTGAATAAAGATTATATCAATGGCGATATTATTTTTCAAGTAAAATTATAAAATCAAATTATCAATAAATTGAAGAAAAGATAAATAAGTAGAAATAAATGGATAAATTATGAAAATAATAACAAATCTGAATTATTTATAATAAATATAAGGATAAATAAATTAATATTATAGCGTTGCGAGATATATCGAAGTTAATCGTTGAAGAAATAATTATTGCACGTATAAACATCGCGCGAAAGCAATAATTTATAATTCCCGTCTCTCCTGTCTCTTTCGTGAATAAATAAATCGCACAATATACTTGCTCCAATAAATAGTGTATGCATTTATAATCATTAATCACGGGAGTTAATTAATCGCGCGCAGTGATAGTAACTAATTGTTCGTAGGAAGTGTTTGATATCTTTTGATACTTGATACGCGCGTGCGCGATTGCATCTCGACGATGAGATCATGTCTCATCGACATGAAATATTCAAGATATTATGAAATAAATCGTTAAATATTCTGTTATTTCTATTTCAAAATAATTATCGCATAATATAATATGATCGATAAAACGATTTCTCATTATTCGCATGACTCGTTCCGGCGATTCGTATATTCTTCCATGTTATCAATTTCAAAGTATTATTTAAATTACATTTGAGTCAAAAATTCAAAACACGACACAAAATATAATCGAATCCAAGCGGCAGATACACGTATGTGTGTGCGGGTACACACACGAGGGCGCATACCTCAATTGTCCTACTTGCTTTATCCCCGCGATATATCTTTCACTTGCGGAGAAGCAAATTCAAACAAATTTGATTATCTTATACCAGTGCCAAAATTAAAAATTGTTTGCGCAAACGCGCTGCGAATAAAAATCATGGTCGCTCGCGCGGCCGCATTCGCTCGGCATCTGCACGGGAAACGAAACGGAGAAAAGCGGAACCGTGGTTACACCGGCAGGGAATCCTTTTACGGGAACAGCGCAAGAATACTTCTCGGAGAAAATCCATTGGTTGGGTGAGTCTCTCGCGAGCAAACAAGCCGCGCGCGAGAGGAACTTTCGATGCAATTTTCGCGCGGGTATTCGCGCGATACGTGTACGAAGGAGGATGAGGCAGAGAAGGACGAGGAAGAGGAGAAAAAATTGTTCGACGCGGGATCGGAAACGTTTCGCCAACGTACAATCGACAAGGGGTAGATTCGCGTTTACTCGATTTGAGGCAATCCAATTTCGCTAATGAAACGTACCCGGTGACGCAGTTAGCTTCCACCCAGCGCGCACACGCACGCACGCACGCACGCACGCACGCACGCACGTATGCACGTAAACTAGCCGTAATATCGTACTCCGTTAAGCGAAGGTAATCAAGCTGTAATTGATAAACATGTAATTCCGACGACATAGGCTACCGAATAGGGAAATTACATTCATTGGCTGTAAACTGCCCATGATTTAAAACGCAACGACGCGCGCTGTGACTGTTTCGCTCCAAGTCTATAAACAATAGCACGTCGATAAGCGCCTAAGAGCCGAAACGGTTATCAGGAATTATCAGCTGCGGGCTAAACTCACAATCAGCTATATCGCGAAGCACATTATAAAGTATTTTTATAGGTAACTAGTGAGTATACAGAATTGCTTTACTCTTATACACAACACCAAGTTTCTCTGGGTTACCAAGCTGCACAAAAATAACCTCGAGCAATCGTGTCACAAAATGTTATAAAATTATCTCTCTGTATTACAAGATGATCAAAAACAACTACGTTGTCAACAATTTTTCATACAATTCATCGTGGTCCAAAATCGCGAGCAGGACATTACAATTATAATTTTCGGAATAACAAATGCGTCGCGCACCCTGGATATACGATAATGGTTGAGAGATGCCAACGGACGACAGGATGCATGAGAGGGTACGCTTGACGCGATAATAAATATCGTGAAATATCATGGATGGGCGCCAGTATACACGCAGCAGCAGCAGCCAAATACTCGGCAAGGCCCGGATATGGGGCAAAACGGAAGTGCAGTCGTAAACTACACATAGAGCCTACAGAGAGAACTGGTCGTACCGTTGACGAGTTCAAAAAGAGTGTATCGAACTTGACATTGACGTATCAAGTCGACGATTTACGACAATTATTCCAATTTTTAGTCTTTGAAAAACGAATATAATTTCTATAAATATAATCTTCAAGAATATAAACTTAAGAACAATGAGTTTTTATTTTTAAATTTACTACAAAAATTAATGGTTTATCCATAAGCTATACAATCGTCTAGTTATTTGTCCAAGTATATGAATAAAATTTTAACAATATTAAAAATAATTAGCAAGTTTTCTTCAAATATTCTTTTGTTTGAGGAGACTGGAAATCGCGCAAAGTACACAATTATTTAACGTATATACTTTCAAATTCTAAATATTTCCAATTATTCAAATAGACTTCAAACTGATTGAATGCAAATACTTGTAACAAATAATTGGTTCTAGTTTATTCATACTAGTTTAGCTTTAAGAAAAAAGCGATGTCACAGAGTGTGCGGTATAAAAAATATGTTTCTATTAAAATATCTAGTATTTTATCTACATGCAAACTATCAATCTCATTATTTAAAATCTCACTGCCTATTTCCTCAGTCGCATGATAAATGTTCTCCGACGAACGGATCGCGCTGGTAACGCTTGTCACGCGTTTCCTCGCTTGATATCTAGAAAATAATCTTCCGCCACGCACAGAACGGTCGTCGTTTGTAGCGTTATTTCGAGCGGTGTCTCAGTGGCGCTTATTATACTCGCGAGTATCAGGCTCGTATCGTAAGGGGAAAGTGGGACTTGGGGGTTGGTCGGATAGAGTACGCCGATAAGTTAGCATTGCTCAATTATTGAGCCGGCGGCGCGGCGTGCGGAAAGTGCCCGCGGAGAGCCGGGCACCGCCTGCGTCCGAAGTATAAAATATTTAGACGGCAGCAAAAAGTGCGCGCCGGTAGTTTACGAGCGTGCAGAGTCGAGGAGAGCCGTGCGCGGCGAGCCGGTGAAACGTAGCTGGGAAATAGGGGAGGGAGGGAGGGAGAGAGAGAGAACGAGAGAGTAAAATAGGAGGCGGCGCCCGCGTTCCAGCTGCTCACTTCCTTAACGTTTCATTTTCCAGCGGCGAGTAATCGTCTTATGCGAAATTACGACGGCTACAAGCCGCGACCCACGACTAAACGAAGGCGTTAAAATCGGTACTGCACGTACTTCGGAAAAGATTCATGTTGTGCACACTCCCTGCGTTGCTTGGTTCACCTTGAGATGCAACACTGTCTATTGACTTATGTTGAAACGAAAAAAGAATCATCAGTTTTTCTTTTAAAAAAATGGAACCTGCAGTGTTTCAAATATAAGTAAAGAAAACTTCTGAAACTCATATTTTACTCCGAATACAGATTTTGCAGAAAATTTAAAAGTAATATTTTCTTAAGAGAAATTTATTAGAAGATACAAGCAGTATCTTCGCAACTTTAAAATAAAAGATCCATTATCTGATAAGTAGAAATTTTCGGTAAATATCTTCCCAATCATAATAGCCATATCCATATTTGATGAATTATTGTACTAGAAATAGTTGCATAAGATGGTATCTTATATTTAGGCTAAGTAAATTCACCTGGGATAATCTCGAAACTATTCCCGCGTCTAATTTCGTGGAGAATCACGGCGCGAACCATTTATCATCTCCGCGTTTACGCTTAAAGCGGGGTAGATATTCGGCGCGGCAAAGGGAACCGCATAAACACACTGCGACAACGTGCGCATAAATCAAGGGTTGCGTAGAAGACGATATTTCTTAGAGCACGGACGGGTGCAATTTTCGCTGTTTGCAGTCTACTTACTATAAATTCGCGGTCCGGGAGCGTAGGATCGCGTTCAAACGATCCTCCACGAAATCGCCGGTGAACACGCAGGTAATCATCACCGTCTACATACCTTGTGGCGAGCTACGCAACGTAGCCATGGTAAAATGTAATAAGACTATACGTCGCATAATACACGATTAACGCTGCACAATATACAATTACTTCAATTTAATTAAAGCTTTTCTTTCTTTTATTTTTTCTTATTTTTAGAGTTTTAATCTGTACTGGAAAAAGATTAAAACTACAATATTATTATTTCTTAACATAAAAAGAAATATTGAGATACGATGAGAAATTTCTTGAAATATCTTGAAGATCTTTGAGAAAATATCTTCTTAAGACGTCGAAATGTAAGAAATCTCAAATTTTATTCTATTAAATTGAGCAATTATTTTTCTATTATTTCTATTTAAATTGAGCAATTTTATTCTATTAAATTATACACTACATAGTAGCGAAACCTTCTAGCTCGTGCGCGCGATAGTAAATGGCGATTCCGAAGACGGGACTCTCTCCCCGAACTCCGTGGCAAGCGATGTATTCAGGAGCATCGGGTGCAGATATTATGCTAATATAATACCCGGTGTCGCGCGGGAGCAGCCCTCTTCTCACCCCGGCGTACTAGTTTTCTGAGGAGACTGGCGCGGCGCGGCGCGGCGTGGAGAAGAGACGAAGTAATGCGCACGTGCACGTGCATACACGTTTCACGTGTGTGCTACGGAATTCGCGCACCTGCTCCCCACCAAGTTTTCGGTCTCGCCCTTCGGGACGTAATTTGTGAGGTTTACGGGCACGGAGGGGTCGAAGGACACGCCGTAAAAGGGATTTCAGTGGAACCGGGGTACGAAAGCATCGCGGACCAACGGAATCCTGCGGCCCGTCTTCACCAAGGGATTTCCGTCTCGATCCCGATTCCCGATCCTTTGAACCGAATGGATTGGCTTGCGACCCGTCGAATCGATAGTCCTTCACAGCCTGAGGATTCTCCTCGTTTGGTCGCTGCATTCGTATAGCCTCGTATACCCTTGATACTTCACTGACTCCCTGTGGAAGTCGCAAAATTCAAAGATCCTCTCAAGGACACGATGGACGAACGGATAAGATGCCAAATACTTGCGGTGCGTGCCAATAGAAATTTCTAATTAGCCACAAATTATTCGTCTTGTTCGTAGACATGTTCGATGTTTCACCTAATTTTTATTTGTAGTTACAGCTACAATTTAAAAATTTATAAAAAAAAAGACAAATTATGTTATGTGTAATCGAAAATCTTTAGTATTAATAAAATTATATTACTTATAATTATATTGCCTTGAAATTCCAGTTTTTGTCATAAAACCCAACAGTTGTTCTTATAATTCAAATTAAATAATTTGTGAATATTTCATTTCACAATTTCACAATTATAATATCTAGCATTACAAAATATTTTATCCATCAATAACACTAGATTTTTTAGATATTTGCTATACATTTAATTATTTTTACAATCTTTCAATTTTCTTTCTTTCACATCTATCTGTTTACGATAGTTTAAATCATTATCAGCAGACTCATTAACAAATTATCATTTTATCATCTATTAGCTTTGCTATTACTTTCGTGTTGACTTTCATTCTGAAGATTGCTCTCACATGTTGATGTGCAACATTGATTATCTCGATGAATACCTATTATATCAGAAGAATGTACATCTGCAATTATCACTTTCAAGATATGGAGCAGTTACTCGGAAATGTCAATCGTAAAAGAAATATCATTCGTCGCTTTCGGTGATAGACCATTCTAATAACTGTTTTGTTACATCAGTGAGATTGTTGTGGCTTCATACTTTGATTTCATTTTTCTTTCTATCAATCTATACATTTTCCTGAATATATGTAGCTGCAATATACATATATATGCTGCTTTTTTAATGTTTTTTGTTTCAATATTTTTTTACTCAAGTTATTACACATTAATTTGTATTAAAAAAATCAACAGTTTGTCAAATTGTAATATCTCATCAGCTTTTGTCCAGAAAAGAGGAAATTATTTTAAAAATTCTAATTTTCACTGACAGAAAAAAGTCGTCATTTTATATTAAATTAATAAATTTAAAATATTTTTTATTTATTAGCAAATTAGTTTTGTATTAAATTATGATCATGCGTACGATGTGATTTTTAATGGTTTATATTGGATTCATATAACAGTCCAGAACGCGACTCAGTAATAACCAAGCAGGAAACTAAGGTCGATAAGGCCGAAAATACGGGTGTTCGGATGGTCGGATGAGTGAGCTGGCAAGCAAGTGAGTTGCTATTCGAAGGGGAGAATGGATCTGGTTACTCGACTCCTGTTATCCGTTTGAGGCGGTTACCACCCCTCTCATATAGCTTCTTCGGTTAGGGACACATACCTTCGATAAAGAGGGGGGCGACATCGAAGACGAAACCTTCGCGAAATTATATTATCAGTCGGTTTCCCATTTCTACGCTTGTGCTTCCCGATCATTTATAAACGAAGTGCCTCGAGTTTCTTCCACCATGACCCCATCGGCGTTTATGGTTATTCAATAAGCTAATCATACTTTCAATTAATCATCCAATAAAACATTAAACATTTTTATTATTGTTAAAGTTTAAACTAAGAATGCATTGATATTCTGACATTAATTTTTAAAAAATTGAAGATTAAAGAATTTAAAAAATGAATCTTAGCAATGAAAAAACAACGCAGAATTTATTCTATTAATGTTTTCATATTTTCGTTCAAAACTAATTGGTTACATGTTTATAAAATAAAAAATATGACCAATCTAATAAAATTGTAACGATCGAATTAAACAATAACCGCAGGAAACTTTTGTTAAAACTTTCATAGCAACATGTGAGATCAATAGCGATCAATTGTACACGTTAATTCGACAATGCATTATAGAGATTCAGTGCAATGACGCTGCACGCAGTTTCCTGCGTACATTCATGATTGTTTCATCAAAAGCCATTACGTCAAAAGCATTTCAGAAATCTATTGCATAACTCGCGCTAATGGTGAGGTACCAAGACACAGCCGCGATAGCAGCGATAAGAACAATGGCCCGATTTCTGCCGCCATTCACGAGGCTCTCTCTATCGGGACTCAGTGTGCATGGGCTGCAAGACAGTTACGTGTCCGGAATCTTGGAAGAACACAAGAGAAGAGCTTGTAAGCGTCAGTTCTCTCTCCACCCTTTCCTTGCCTGTCTTCTCCTATATTTCACCTAACGTGCGCTGAAAATTTACTACGTGCGCTCCGAGATTATTCCGTGTTCCGGAAATACGTGTTTAACCATGGCACGAGAGAAAGACAAGGAGAGAAATCCAAGCGCAGGATTCTTGATTATGATACGCTAAAAGCAGTAGCCTTGCTACGGCGTGCGTAATGCAACACTATGACATTTTAAAGTTTAAAAGGCGAATAGTCTTCTCGAAAGAATTACCGAAATAGGATCAATCCGAAGAAAAATCCAAAGTCTGCATAAAACTTAGAACTCGTCATCTAAACTAGTTAAGAACTTAAAAAAACTTAAATGTGGTTCGTTTTTAAGTTTGTTCTTTTTAATTGAGCTATTTTCATATATCTTATACCCCTTAATTGAAAAATAACATACAATTATTTAATTCTATTAGCTAATATAATTTTAATATAATTGCACGGTTTGTGTGTGAAAATTATATTTATAAAGTAATGAGTAAAGCAAAGTGAAGTTAATTAGTGCCGCATAGTTCTTATTCTTATTAATTTTTACAGTTTATGTACAGTTTCAAAAACATGTATGAGCTTTGAAACAGACCGTGCATAAACACAAGAGCACATGCAAAACATGTCTGCACAAACCGCCTAGCAAAAATGAAAAAAAATGAAAAAAAAAAGATCGAGATGCGCGCGCGCTCTCAAGTCAAACGTGTTTTTCCACGATCGTTGACGTTATCGCGCTGGCTCATCAACGTAATAAGAAACATTCATGCTATCGTTCTGCGAGTGAGTTGCACAAAAATACTGTCCTGCGCGAAAATCAACGGAGCGACAGTACTTTTGCATCCACAAAGGAAAAAACCGAATCGGACATGAAAACTTTTGCCCCGAATTTTGGAGCATCGCTTTAAAGTTCTTTTACCTTTCTTTCTTTTTTTTTTTTTAACAACTGATTATCTACCATCGTAAAAAGGCGCGTTTGTTACACGTGTATATTCAGTAGGAGGTATGCGAAAAATCTGAGAAGAAATCTGCGAAATCGTCGAATCGCCAGTTCGACAGACTCGTCAAACAAGCTCTCTTCTGGCGTATACCACTTCTGATTTGAGCACATAGCTATGTATAAGCGCTAAAAATCATTTCACATTTCCTGAAAAATTCTAACGTAACGCTATCCATGTAATTTTGCTATAGCACTTTTTCAATTCTTTCAAATTTTAAAATTATTTATTGTAGCATGTAAGTAAAATGCAAACAGTTTATTAATTATGGCAATATAAGTGTTTAGAAAACTAGGAGTCTATGGGTAATGATCGATAAAAATATTCAACAATGGTTTCGCGTATCCAATGTGTATCATTCTATTATCCATTTTTCTCGCATAAGTCGTCTATGTAAAGTTATACTCTGGCAATGGGTGTGAGAAGAATCTATCGCGTGTGTCACGTGCGTATACGGAATGTTTTTATGATGCACGCTCACGCACAAATATCCACAAAGGGATTGTACCGCTGTATCAGACACGTGCTGAAACTTAATGTCGAATTATAAGTGGAATACTTTCACGCGTGACAGCATGATAATAATATTCTGCGTGGTTATTTTTAATTATAACAAGCATTGAATTTTTCATAATTTCTACTGTGAAAAAGCACAAAATAAATTAGAAAGAAAATATTTTTTACAAATATTAAAAATATTGCATATGCTACAACGAAGAGTCATAAAAAATCTATTATAAAATAATTACATATATTAATACTTCATATTATTAACCAAAAGATTACAAAATAAAATAAATCTCCATTACATTATTAATTTAAATATTTTACTGTAATAAAGTATGTGCAGTATCAGAAAATAAAAATATAGAAGATAATTAAAATCAACGTAATAATTCAAATAATGAATATTAATTATAAAACTGTTTTTCAAATATAAAAATATTTAGTTTCTTATAATTTTTACTATAAAATAATTTGCTCTAATATATGTTTTTGGTGTTGATTTTAAATGAATCATTCCATATGTAAGAAAGAGATATAGAAGAGAACGAAATGTAAACAATATTTACGCAGAATAATCATATACGTTGAAACAATGAAACAAATACAATGATTATCTGTTCTTGGTTACTATGATTAATCGTACAGCGATGAATCATCCAACATGCGTATTTGATATTTCATTCGAAATGATTCATACTATGATAAGTATAGACGATTCAATGTAATTAAAATTTTCAAACTAATAAAACGAAATATGCGTCTTTCATTTCCAAAAAGTCATGAATATCTGTCGAATTGTATTAGACTGTGCAGTGTATTCTTTCTTTCGGATGACGTACATAAACGAAAACTTGTTAATCCAACGCGTGGTATATGTTTCTCATCATCCAGGTTCCATGGTCATCAAGAATGAATCATATAAATTCGCTTCAAATAACGTTGCATATCACGATTTTCGACATAGTTGTTTCGCAGATATGACACGGCCGAAAGCATTCCGCCGGTCGCGCGGAAATAATGTAACTTGGATGTAACGCGAGAGCAAGGTACGAGACTTCGCCGAGCAGGCGTTTATCATAATTCTCGTGCAGAATCGCCAGGATATCTGCGTTCGCCCGGATAAATACATATGTAAAGCGGCCGAAACACACGCAAGTGCGCGAAAGGTAATTTCCCCATAAAATGATATCAGAAGTGTTGGATGCGCGCGGCTCATGCAAATGCATCGCCGATCTTTTTTTTCCAACTCCAGATAGAGCTATTAAACTCGAGCGTCGTGCGCGTTTTCACGACGGGAACGCTTCTTCCTCCTCTTTTACATGAGGAGGAGTGTATCAAATATTGCCTCTCCGTGGAACACATACAATTTATTGCGACGGAATATAAACGCGGATAATAATCACGCGACTTGTTTCGCGGGCCCAATTGAAAAGTGGGTTATTATTGCCGGTGCTTCTCCACGGTCGCTTTAAAATTCAGCGACTCCTGGTACGACACTCTCGGCACTGTCGACATGATTACGCGCGCTCCTCGACATTTTTTCCCTTCCATTTTTTATTGCACGATATTAAATTCGTGATAAGCCGGCGTTACGTTACCGCCGTAGTTACGCATGGTAATCCACGGATGATCCGGCAATCACGACCCCGTTGAATAAATGCGTCCGATCGGCTCGCGTGCGAGCGCTCGCATATACCATCGACACGGTCATTAACGTCTCTATATTGATAACGAAATCGCAGTAAACGCCGGCGCGCTGTCGACGCAAAGGGAATGCTGAAACGTCGACGGTCACGAGCGTAAATGAAGTTATCGGACTACCGTCGACGCGAGCACGATAAACGGCCGTCAGGAAAAAAAATACGTAAATAAACGACGCCGCGCCGGCTGGGAACTGACGCGCACGGACGCGCGGCGTCGATTTTAATTCACGCGGCCATCCCGTTTTTCGCGTGTCGTGAACGACGCGGCGCAATGGCGAGCAGGGCGAGCAGGAGTGCCGGCATTTGTGATATTTTGCGAGGATTGCAGTCTCGCGCGGTTATCGCGCATTTATAAGATAGAATTTAAGGCCGGATCGCGCCTCCCGCGCCGAGCGCATTAATATCCATTTCAACCGGATGCGCGCGAATGTGCGAGAGGATACGGCCGCGTGCGCGCTAAAGTACACGAACATGCATCCGCGTGCATTCACGCACGTCGCTGGATGACGCACACGGGGCAAATGCAACTGCCGTGCACCGGTAAAAGTGACGCCCTTTCAGACAAAATCAAAATTTATGTCACTACCGCTACACGAGCTGCCAATATCGCGTAATATTTTGTAATAACCGCGACAAATCATTCTTCTCGCATTGTTCCTGTTTACAGAAGACGTTTGCCGTGCAAGTTTTCATTTAATCTCCGTTTAGCCGACTCCGATGAGATTCAGTAATACCAAGAGATTAAGTAAAATCAAATATGCTGTTGTGAACTTCGACGTGCATTTGCTTTCGGCGAAAATTTAAAAATGCATACTTGCAATCACTCTGTAAATGTTTCTCGACGTGGAGAACATAGTTATTCGTAGTTTGTGTGAATTGATGCGTAAAGAGAAATTAAATTACAATTTTCAACTTTTATATCAAAGTGGAAAAGTTTGTGCATTTAATATATTCGAATATGTGGCTGTAATATTCTTATCTAAATGCAACAAGTTCAAAAAGTTTGCTTACACTTTTAAGAAGGACAGTTTATGGAAGTTTACATCAGTATTACACTCGTACGTCAACCCGTAATATGACGGACTAATCAATTTTCTTTGTTGTTTAAATACGAGCGCAGGCGCGTGGACACGGGTATTATTTGCAGGATATTTTTATGGTGAGTAGATAACGAGAAGAGATTTTTCATGACGGCCAACCATCCGGTCGCGAAAATGATTGGCTTAACGAGCGCTGTGGGAGGAATGCTTCTAAGAGGACGAGAAAAAGCGACGAATGAATAACGACCGAGACGCCTGTGAAAACAGAACCGCGCGACATTTTCTTCCTACTGCGCCGTCGCTAATGGACGGTTTCGGATTTAGTCATATCCGTATTACCGTGAGGGGCATTAATCTGTATCACTGTGCGCGCGCAAACGTTTGTGAACTTTTGTACTCATCTCGAATCTTCCAAGGAGAAACGCATTCATTAGAAGATAGACGAGAATATAATATATATAAGAAATTACTTTTCACGCAATATTTCGCAAATGAAGTATAGAATGTTATATTCTTTTCAATTATATTGTAATATTATAAATGGAAAGTATTTTTTGTGGTAACAAGCATCGGAAATGATAGAGATTTGTACAAAATCAACACAATGATAAATTATATTTAGTATAATTGATACGATAGTCAAATTTGTGAGAATGAATTAATCAACGTAAAACGATTTTATAGTTATAGTAAAATTAACAGAGGAAAAATTGTGAAATATCTAACTATATCCATTTATCAATGATTATTTTTGTACTGTAATTTTATAATTTTCATAAATTCAACGTATAAATTAACAAAATCTTATGTGTTTCAATATTGAACTATTGATTTAATACTAGATCAAAAATTGTAATTGTGCAATAATAAGAATTTTGTCAGACAATTTTATTAGACTAAAGTTGTAGTTTAACTAATAATGATTATTCGCATACAACTCATCATAATACTAATTTTGCTCTGATAAAGTTAAAAAGCGATCTAGAGAGACAGTGAGAACGAAAGAATTGTTTCAAACCGCCGATATTGCGATCTCAAGCATCACGCGAGTATTTCCAACGGCAGAAGCAATTGCACAAAGAAGTCGCGGATTCTCTCGCAGACACGAGGAGGAAGAAAAGAGGAGCAAGACAGATAGATAGAGACAGGGGCGTCTAGAAAGACAGTCAGAACCGGCGGAACGTAAGAAGATTCCGGAGTTGAAAGAGCAGACTCCTGTAGCTTTCCCTCGAAAGGTGAGGCTGCACAAGCTCACCCTCGCCACCGTTGAGCGCACCGCCTCTTTCTCTCTCCGCTTTCTACGATCTATAGCCGGCTTAACTCCGGCATGCTCGTATTTTACGGGGCACAACACACATACATATACCATATATGTATGTATGTATGTATGTATACGTGGTCGCACGCTGCAGGACCGTTCCCCTTCTCTTTAGCCGTGGAAGCGTGTCTTGGCGCTCCAGGGTTCTTTCTCTCCCTCACAGGTTTACGTTGTGCCTCGGGCCTGCGTTCTCCTGAAACCTTGGCGCCCATCCCCCAATCCGTATAAGCTAAAAACGACTTGGTCGCTTAAGGTTTCGCTTAATCTTCCCTTATCCCTCAGCGTGGCAGGTACCCGTAGGATCGTGGGAGATCTGCCCCGCCTTCGTTCCTTTTTTCGTCGTCAAGGGCGGGTGGAGGAGGCGACGATCGTGTCGCCTCGGTGACACATCTAGAACGATCCCTCTTTTCGCCGGTCGGCGGGTCTCGGATTGTACGGGATTAATATTGATGAAGGGGAACTTAAAAAGGAGATGGGGATAGATCGAGGCAGAATTATATTCGTTGTGCGTAAGCGTGCGATGGCCGATGACCGAAGTCTTATAAAACGTCAAATGTACCATGGATAATGCGTTGCACTGCGTTTAAAACTTATCAACTTAGTGTGTGTGTGTGTGCGTGAGAGAGTGAGAGAGAGAGAGAAATCAGATTTTCTTAATGAAAAATTCAAATCCTTCCTATTACTTATATAAAATTAATATAATAACTGTTTACGATAAACCAAGTTGTATAAAAAAATTTTCTGTTTCACTCTAATATACTGAACATCACCTCATAAATAAATAGTATAAAACAAAACTAATAAAAACAAACTTTCTATCTATTTTGTTCTTATTTGGAAGAAAATTTCAAATAACATATTACCTGAAGCAAATAATAAATGAATTGAGTAAGCAGCTGTTAAGAAAATTTCAAGTATTGAATCAAGTAAATAAATAAGATAAAATGGCTAAATTAAATTGGAAAATGTCACGACGGTGTGCAATTGTACACGATAGAACCAGCTCTACATGTGTTTTTTGTTTTCTACAGCAATTTCATTATCGTCCGTCTGAGATCCAAAGTCAGTCGATCCCACAACGCCTTACGGATCTGCTCTGACGCTCTACGAATAAATCTAAAACCCGAGGCCTGGGTGACACGACGCATGTCGTGTTCGGCTCTTTTATGCGGGGAAAGATAAAAGTCAGCCCCCCCCCGATCAGTCATTGCGACAGCACTCCCGCAATGACATGAGACAAATCGAAAAGAAGAGAAAACGATTCGTTTCTTGCTGCTCGGTCGAGTTTACATGAAAAGTAAGAAGATATATCATGTTATCGAATTATTTGCCTACATTTTTCAAAAGTTAAATGGCACAGAGTAATCATAGAGACTATTGAATATATAAAATAATAAGTATTTATTTAAGATATCGAAAAGTTATTGATTTTATCATTGAAATCTTATTGTAATTCTTATTGTAGTAGTAAATAAATGAAGAAGTCTGGAAAATGTGAATCAAATTTAGAATAAATTTTATATCAATACAATGAAATGACAATGCTGCTTGAGCAACTTCCGTTTAATTCAGTTAAGGTCGCTTCGCATAAATTATGACATGACCGTTAAAGGTATTAACTAGCACCAACTTCCCGAACGGCCATTCGTTCCAGTGGTAACCAACCCCCTAGTTATTCGACACTGGTTATCCAACATGGATTTACATGGTCTAATTAGCATGTCTACGACAACCAGAATTCCCAAGCGGATCATTGATTTCTATTTCGGAAGGACGAGGAAGGAAATCAAAATCAGTTGTAACAATTTCAATTAAAATTATAATTACTTATTATAGGATCAAAATAGAAATCTAATACATTTAAATTCTTCTGAAATATCTTTAAAGTCACGAATTAAATATTCGACTATTAATTTCTCAAATAATTAAAACATGAAAGAAAGCTAATCTAACCAATAAGTAATATATAGATGCGCACAATCACATACATGTAAAGCGAAGAAAAATAGATCTTTCGTTACCCGAGACTGCTTTTCTTTCGCTCTCTCTCTCTCTCTCTCTCTCTCTCTCTCTCTCTCTCTCTCTCTCTCTCACCCACACGTTTCCTGACAGCGGACCAACTCTTTCTTTTCCCTGCCTTTTCTTCCTTTACTCCTCGATTCCTTTCAGCAGTTTCCTTCGGATTCTGTTATGAACGCTTGCACAGAAACGGCGCGGCGCCCGATATCCGCGTCGCGGGACCGTTGCGGGACTTTTTAGTACGGGCTTTTGCCCCTTTCAGGGTAACCGGAGTCACGAGACGGAGGAACGCAGGAAGAACGGGGGCAGTGAGAGTGGACACTGTAGTTCTTCGTGCGAGGGGAGAAGGACTCTTTGTATCGGGGGCACCGACCGTGAATCCGGTACCAGTATTTGTACATGTTGCTCTTCCTGCTCGATGCAAAAACATGGTCCACATCTCTAAAATTTCGCGTAGAATCGCACGTCACTTTGTAACAAATCTGTCTTTAAATAAAAATTAATGTTTTGCGATATCATATCGAAAAGACATTAGGCAAGAATGGATAAATAAATCGTGACTCAATACTTTTAACTTATAATATTACATTTAAAAAAATGTATGGCATACATCAAGTAAAAAATGAAAAAAGACCTTAGTATCATCGTTATCTCTGCTTTCTTTGTAAAGTCTTATCTAACGGTATTTACAAAGTTTCCTCCAAGTGTCATTTTAATCACGTTACTTTTATTATATGTACAAATGTGGCTGTCACGACGTTCATTCGCGAGAAGGATGTGTACAAAATCAATTCGATTGTTCCGCCAGTCGAGTTCTTGCGCGTGGCAGGCGCCCCGACAAAGTTTCGGGCCGAATCCTTCCCTTTTCCAGAAGCCACAAAGGCTTTTCTTGCATTATTTTTGCCGGAGCACGCCGAGGGATTGCATCCTCCGACGGTGGATCAGCCAGAGCGAGAATAAAGGGAGAGAAGGAGCACGGGAAGAGAGGGACACGAAAAACGGGACGGAGGCAGCCGCGATGCAGAAGAACGGAACCGCGCCAGCATGGTCAGCCGAAGGCAAAACAAGAGCCACGAGCTTTATTGACTGGAACCGATGAAAAACGAGGAGAGAGATCGACCATCGCCACCATTCCGCTGCGCCGAGTCGAACCGAACCGAACTGAGCTGCGCCATGCCGCGTCGGTCCTCTTCGAAACTCGAGCTCCGAGGGAGATCGATGGGGGGATAAAAGTTCTCCCGCGTCTCGCATCGATGCGATAGGTAAATACGCGGGGATAGATACGTGACGTTACCTATGCGAGTACATATGTGCCACGGCGTATACGCGTTTCCCGCGAGCGCGTCGGAAGGGTGCATCGCCCTCGTGCAACTGCGAAAGTTTTGCCGCCCACCCCCGTGCACGACTCACCCCATTCGCAATTTTCACCTTAGCGATCGCGTCCGATAGTCCCTCGCAATCTCCACCGAATTATCAAGCCCTGCCGTGCGAAACGATTCGCATTTACTAATCCGTATCCGTAATCGACCAATCGTTCGTTCGCGCTCAACTTTAAACAATAAAGCCATGTAGAGTCCCTATTTCAAGTTTATGATAAGTTTCAATTTATAATATACCTATAATATCTATATTTGACTATATTCTATATTTGTAAATAGTAATCAAATACGATTTTGTTTTAAATAAAATATCGAAAAAGATTATTTAAAGATTTTATTAGAGTTATACAGGGAAAAACTAGCAGGCAACGTTACACACGCTTTTGTTTCAAGTCTTATTTTTGTACGCGGATACATCCAAAGCATCAAAACACGTGATTCTTAGCCTACGGCGAGTTTGTTTACTCGCGCAGTGCTCGTTACAATGCAGTTTTGCGAAAGCAGAAATGGGCTTCCGAGGAAAAAAATACAACTCGACAATCCGTACGTCGCCTTTTCCTATTTCGTGTCGACCGCACGCGAGAAAGCATTTTCAGATCCCCGAATATTTCTCCACTCGCGCGGCCCGCACGGGCCGATGCACTCGCGTATTGCATTTCTAGCAGACAGCTACGTGGCCATGCTACATAACCGGTACGTACGAACGTATGTACATACATACATACATACGTATATGGGAGTTACGTGTCGAATCAACTACGATCGGAGAACAGCTGACGCGATGTCCCACGGACCAATCAGTTTTATCCGTCGTGGAACCGGCCCCCGTCGTTCGTCGTGCAATTTCGAAGATTGCGCCGCGGCACACGATGACGACCGGCAGTGACATCACCGGGCCATCGACTTCCGGTTCCGTCTGGAAACCGCAGCGTCAAAGATTAACGACGTATCGTGACTCGTGTCACGGTCGGTGAGCAACGAATCGGTCGGAGAGTCCTCGACATGGTCCCCGAGGAACCCGGCGACCGAGACCGAAAAAAATGGAAAACCGTAGGTGGAGGAAGAGCAATCGTCCACGACGTTCCTCGAAGCGAAACGACGTTGGCCCTCTCTCTCGTGTATACGTACACGTACGTACGAAGACATGTGTGAACGACCATACACCCTAGCGAGATGGTCGCGCAAGTCGAAAGTTGCTTTGAGCTTTTACAAAAGTTTCCGCTTCGTTTAAGGGTAAACTTGAATCGATTCAATTTGATATTGTTGCCTTACGTCAGACCCGCGACATTTAAATGTGTGAGATGTGTATACATATGCGACCCGCAGCTTGTGTCGCACGCGCGAGAGTCGTATTCAGATCGGATAAAAGTTTAAAGCTGTGACTCTCAGTAGTAAACCTCGGTAACTTGAGCGACATGAATGAAGAAGAAGGCTTTTCACGCGTTCTCTTTTTTCTTGCCGAAAGAAGGGGCGACGAGGCGTACGAGAAGAAAGTACGGAGGAAGGAAAGGGGCGGGCACAGCGAGAGTCGTTTAAAGTCGTAATTGCGCCAATTTCGATTTGTTCCTCTTTTCTCTCCCGCTTGCTTTTCATCTCTTCAATGCTACTTCTGGTAATGAGAATGAAACAAACACTCGCGTCTCGTCCAAGCAAGCCGGCAATATCACTCGCTGAAGCGAAACAAAAAAGATCTCGCGGCGGATGTTGAGTTTGAAACAAACTCTTTATCAATTGCTGATTGATAATTGAATTCCTAAGAAACAAATTATTAATTTTAAATAAGAAACGAGCGAAAAACAGACGTCACATAAACTGTGTGTGCTTAAATTATAACACTTAACTGATATTACTTAACTGATATATTGTTACCACAAAGACAAAATCTAAAAAATTTTTTTTAAATCACGGGAAAAAGTATTACGAATATTACGAATTATTAAATGTTTCAATTCGCTGCATTTCTTTAGTCGTGAAAAATATTGCAATACAATTATTTGCTTCAGAAACAAATCCTTTCATATTACAAGAGATAACTATTAATAAAATAACTAAAAGGTAACTAATAAATAATAATAAATTTGTATTTACTAAATTTATAACACAAATAAAAATTAACATGTAAAATAAAATATTAAAAAGCATATTTACATAAAATACAAATAATTAATTATTTAATTCAAATTTTTAAAAGCATATCAGTAATTCTGAAGAAATTACAGTGCCCAAAAATATATCCTATTTTGAGTTGTCTTAAACGATTTACTCATCAAATAGGCTTTATTCCCGGCCTCATAAGCAAAAATACACACTCAAAAAGAGTGCGAGAAATAAGAGCGAAATTCGAGAGAGACTTTACACTCATCCGGAGTCGTGGAGACGCTTTGAGAGCGAAATGTTTTCGTTTTGAGGTCCTTTAGCGTTCTCTAGAGCTTTCCCGCGGGAAGCCCCTCTTCTTTTCACGCGAATGCAACGACACGATGGTGGTCGGGTTTTTAACCCATTCTTTCATGCATTTGCAGCTTTTTCACGACGCCTTTGATGTGACTAGCTGGGGTTGCGCGCAGGTTTCCCCGCCATATAGGTATGTGTACGATGCAGACATAACACACTCATATATGTGTATATACCTATATATATATACATATACGCCTACATACAGAGAGTTTATAGGTAGAAACCCGACTACGTCCTCCACTTTTTCCGCCTTTCCGGGATCTCCTTCTCTTCTCTTTGTTTATACAGCACCTCTTGGATGGTTGGATAACATTCAGGGGCAACCTCTTCAGCCCCGAACCCACTCCCTCCATTTCCCACCATTTCCCTCTATCCGCCACCGCCACTACTGTGCCGCTAATCACTCTGCCGCGAACGTATTGTCGGTTTTGCTTTCTCCTTTTGCCACTATAGCTATGAGGGAGAGTTGCCGCGAAAGAACAAAAAAAAAAAGAAGCAGTCGACGGTGAAATGAATTGATCGATGCGGGAACAGAAAACGAAACACTCGAGAGATTCGTTCATTCGATATTCTTCATATGTAAACTAAAATAAAACTGAGATTCTTAGGGATGAGAGTCTAACCCAATAACAATAGCAAATAAATAAGACAATATTAATTGAAAGAGATAAATGATATTAGAGATAACAAAAAATACATAACAAATAAGACAACACAATTTCTATTAATAAGAAAGTAATCTTCTAAATATCTTTTATAAGATTATTAAAAAATTATTAAAAAGTGTAATTACGTTTATTAATAGAAAATTTATATTATTATTTCATTTATTAAACTATCGTATTGTCCGAAATTCAAACATTGCTCCTGAATCCTTAAATAAAAAATATAGCTACATTAAATGACTAAAATTGAACAAGAATTTTTACAAAAATTATAATGCAACGAATAACGCTACAAATTACTAACAAAGAAATGATATAAACTGTTTCACACATTAAGGGAACAATATTCTACGCGAAAAGTATGTTTACAACTTCATAACGATGTATTGTTACGTGTAGTCGGTTATGTACATAACATACGACATAGAGACGACTAAGCCAAAGCGCGAGAAAGAAATAGAAAAAGTAAATGGATGACGAAAAGAAAATGACACTTGGCGGAGAGGAGGAGAAGCAATTCCACTCTCGGTTTCCTTTTTTCCGTTCTCTCGTCCCGTCGCCACCCGTTCTCCGACATCGTTCTCTTTCCCTTTTATTTTTTCGTGCGACATTCATCGCCCGTGCACCGTGCTCGCGATCCGACACGAATGGGAACGAGAACGAGGAAGGCGTCCTACCCGTGGCCGCTACGGAGTCGTGACGATTGTAATTTACATAAGCTTTCTTTTCGTTTCGATGACGACGTCGCTACGGCAGTGAGGAAACGACCAAAGGATCGAGTTCTTTGCGTTTCGCACTTTAGATCATCGCGATATAATATCGAGTTTCTAACAAGAAGGACAAAGAGCTGTTTTATATTATTTACATCATCATCTTGATTATCTTCATGATATATTGGAAATAAAAAAATAAAATGAAAACAAAATTTAAAAAAATATTAATATAAGCAAAGCATTAAGAATGATATTACGTCAAATTGTATGTCAGTCAATTCAAACAAAGAGTAGAAAAAGAAGATAACTTGGAAAATTCTAAAATTTAAATAAATAACTTGCAAATTTCCTTGAGCAAAAATTGAAAAAAAAAATTTATTTTTTAATATGAGAGAAATAAATCAAATAATAAAAAAAATCTTTATGCATAGTGTTTTGATCATTTAAATAAAATTATATTTTACAACATAATTTAAAATATATCTTCGATTCGCGCAAATTTGTCGTGTGGCAAATGTTTAATTTCTTTAAGCGAATTTCTCGATAATGATACTATCGTATCATTATGGTTCGAATGTATCGCGACGATAATGCAATTATCACCGTACGACCAGCTATCTCTCGCCCGGCTTCTCGGGAATGGAAGTTCTCAGTCGCGTAATTGGTACGTGACTGGCTGTACTCCGCTACTCGCGTATCTATATTTGTGCCGTAGCTCTTTAATGAAACGATATTATCTTTACGACTCGCTCTCTTGATAATAGGGTTAGAAGAACTGAGACTATGCGAGCAATGCGGCGCGTAATTGAGGCTCGCGCGGCCGCGTCCCTTCCGCGAGTGAAAATTTTTGCGCTCCCGCAAAGTTACGCGAAATGGCTCTCACGATCTTTCCGGCCTTGAGTACGAGACGTAGACACATTTCTAGAGTCGATTTTGCCGGCTAGCCGACGCGGAAAACTTCGTAATAGCCAAAGCCTTTCGTGTCTTATGAATGCTTCCTAGTAGAAATATTTTATATAAATGACGGTTCTGTCCGTTATAACTGCAACAAATCTAAAGCGATGAAAACGTTATTGTCGAAGAGTCAAAGTTTGAAACTTTCTACCTTTTCTACAAATAATACTGCATAAGGTTACATGTATGAATATACCGGCAGCGTATTTGTTTGATTTAATCTAACAATTGTCATAAATCTTCATACTTATATATATTCTTTACAATCTCTAAAAATTATCGACAAATGAGTCATATGATAAAATTATTAATATGTAATGTAAATTTTTTATTTCTCTCGTAAGCCATGTAATTGTTTTTTATCGGTGATAAAAATGTGATAAAAATTCTCACTATTATAATAACAAAAAAATATACACGACATTTACAAATCACGTTAACAAATCACACACCTATGCGAGCACTGTTTAAGTAATTTCTTTTTTTTTTCCAGATCCTCTAGTTTGTTTTGATACACGCTCAAGCACGTGCATAATCAGTGTGCAAATTATTGTTGTACAAATCTGCCTGGAACCACCGTGCATTATCAGTATCTCTGTAGTCTAGACTTAAAGCGGATGTGCCTGCGTTTGGCACAAATGTGATAAGCATATCTATTGCGGTATTGTGTTCGGAAGTGAACATCTTCGACCTATTCCGCCGTGGTCATTTCATATCTCACCATAAATTTATATTTGAATAGCTTTTCACGATAACAAAACTATGTTATTTAAATGTATGTATCCAAGTGTTTATAGAACATTTTATGATATTTATTGTCTCTCTCTACAGAAATCTTGCATTAATAAAAATTTTTTAAAAACCTAAAAACTTTTCTCTTCCATACTTTCGTACACCTGCACCTTACTTAACACGATCGATCAAGTACAAGCTCAATGTACAAGTTATTGCTTCAACGTAAACAGCATATTTTTAAGAGACGCGCTACAACATAACTACTCGCACTTGCATTCTCGTTTTTCTCGTTGTCTGGTTTGTGAGCACGGGAGTAAATTTTCTTTCTCTATAAACACAGTAAAATCCCGAACACCGAGGGTTTACACAGATCATGCGGTATCTTCTTGCGTAAATACGGATTGCGTCAGGACTGTCACGTTCTTCTATCGGTGTATTGAAAACGCCGCCGTATATCTTTCGTATTTGCTGTGCACACGCCAGGAACTGATAGACGGAATGAAGGAAAAGAGAATGAAGTGTACAGGATAACTTGGCGTGGTCGATAAGTAACGTTTGTGCGTGTAAAGTTATAAATATATAGCGAGAGTTCCGCGTGACTCACTCATTCGCCGAACCAACCCCTCGGACAAGCTGGTAAATGACCAGTCACCACCCCGGTTTTACCTGGAACTAATTCGGTAACAGGTCCGTGCCCGGAATATCCAACGTCGAGTTACGAGCGGATTAGTTTAAATCGCGAGGGTCCGAATGCGGCTCGTATTCGAGCCTAACACGTCGCCACCAGGGCTTTTAATTATAAGCGATACTCGGACGTCGGATTAAGTGGTATTTACTTTGGACGCTTGAAAACAGAGATTTCGTAATAATTTTGGAAATATAACATAGTTACGATAATATGCAGCGCGCATGCTGATAAAACAATCGATGTCGGCCACAAGATTTTCGCATTTCGCCGATCTAAAAACGTTTTCGCGAATTTTCAAGATACTCCTAGGTTCTGACACATTCGGTATTGTGCCCCGAATGCGTCATTTATACCTGTCTACTCTCCTCGATCCCAAGAATTATCGACTAACACGAAGCGGATAAAAGACAAGAAGGAGTAATCTCGTGTAAACCTGAAGCAATCGAAAACGTCGATTCTAGAAAACGGGAGTGCACTCAGCCCTACGATAAGAGCAATGAAACTCGAATAATCTAATCGGCCGGTATCTATCATGATTACTGTTCTCTCCTTGAAGCACCATCTTTCGCGCAACTCCTTTTTTCCTCTTTCATACGAACAAAATCAAACGTGTGAACGTTCGATTTTTGACATTTAACTATTGACATCCGTGAATTAAAGCTATTAGCAAATATTTCTCTTCTTTCTTATCAAACATGACTTGATAATCAACTTTATTTACCTACGTGATAAGTGATAAATATATCGATAAAACATGTACCGATTCATGAACCGTAAACGTGTACACATCTACCTTCGACAAACTAGTTATAAATCGTAAAAAAGCGTCTCAAATTGTACATAAATAATACAAATGTACAAATGTTTTATATTGTTAAAAAATCGTCTCGATTCAAAGGGAATTGAGTATACGTATTTCATTTCCTTCCGCAAAGCAGAATTTAAATTAACACCAAGAATTCCGATCGATGCGTCCGATCATTCCGTGACTAGATTAGAACACGGGATCGGTCCTAGGGCCAGCGTGCTGGCTAGATACATCCCCAGAGAACAGCGATGCGGACTCAATTCTCTTCGCCATCCTGGCGCATATAGCGAGCCTTGAATTTCCGTCGTAATGCACCCACGGGCCGTACTTCTATGCTAAGCCGGTATAGCTTGGTGG
Source organism: Tetramorium bicarinatum (assembly GCA_928718305.1). Taxonomy (NCBI): domain Eukaryota; kingdom Metazoa; phylum Arthropoda; class Insecta; order Hymenoptera; family Formicidae; genus Tetramorium; species Tetramorium bicarinatum. The sequence continues at coordinate 13,146,876 of OV788323.1, read as the reverse complement.
AACAGCCACTTTCGTCGTGCTTTTCCGCGGCTCGCTGACGGTAGCATGGGCACGTATAAACGTCGAGGGGGACTCGGTGCAGGTGGAGGGGAAGAGGGATAGACTACCATAATTCAGAACGAGTGCTAAAGGGAGCCTCGTACGTACCACTGCGAAACTCTCGCATATACCCGTCCTCACTATTACGGGCGGTACAGGCGAGCGAGTAAGCTCGCGCGGAGCAAAGAGGTTCGGAAGAGCAGGCACTCTACTCATAAAAATACCGACATGCGGCAAAGAGACCGGTGGCCGAGGCTGGCGAAAATAACACTTCAAGAGATCTTACTTACGGGCGATGTAGAGCGAGGAAAACTCGCGGAGAGAACGACTGTGGCATTCACAGTGGACGGAAAAAAAAAGAATCGACTGGGGTGGCTGAATCTTTCTTTGAAACGAAGAAGGGGACCGAAGAAAAAGTCGATCCTAGTTGGAGCCAACTTATTTCTGTTCCGCAAAAAGCTCACTCTGCATCAATCTTCGTATCGTGCTTTTATCAATTTTAAAATGTTACGTGATGAATTTTCGTTTCAATATTTTGATGTTTGCAGCATCTCCCAGATATTCGAATTATGTCGATATAAATTAATATCAGAGATTTTTTTAATCGTCCCTAGTTTTCTCGCAATTGATCCCGGTAAAACTTTTGCGCATTAATAATAGTTAATTGAATGGAATCGAAAAAAAATAAAATAAAATACTGTTATTCATGCAGGTAGTCGTCGGAGCAACGACTCAGCAAGTCGGGAATTTCTATTTCTCTTGAAAAAGCCAAGTTGTCAAAGGAGTCACGTACGCCACATTCAAGAAGGAAACTGTCATACCTTTCATAGACAGCGTCGATACATTCACGTTGCGCACGCTCCAGCCTCTGAAGGAGCAAAAGAAAGAGGCTGTAAGATAGAGAGGCGCGATGAAGAGACGAAGCGACGAAGGCTTTTCGCGCGATGATGCTTTTTATACAGCCTGTGCTTCCTCTTTTCCTCTTCCCCTCTCCCAATGTCATCCTTAATCCTCCCTGTGTACCATCGAAACTGTGGCGTCATAAGCGACGTAGCTACTTCACTCGCGAATAATTCGTTTTGTTCTCTCGAAGGTGTTAATATCGACGCCATCGCGCGCGCTCGCGCGCGCCTTACCTTCGTGGCTCTTCTCTGGCATTCTTCTTTCCTTTCTCTCCTCCGGCCCCACGACACGATCGCTGCACTCGCTTGTTCGCGTTCCCCGGAGACGCGCCGCTCGAGAGAAAGGGCTGTTTGTCAACCTTCCTTCATCGATTCGACCGTCGAGCCGCGTGTAAGCAAACTTACAGAGACGACGAGAAGACGAGATATCCTGAATAGAGAAGAAGAGAGGTACGACGGGACCTCCTATTATCGACGCCATCGCGGGCATTCCGCTAACACAAAATAAAATTAGCGCTCGTAACGTTTTATGCACCCCCACCGTCTACGCAAGCAACGTGCGCGAGAAAGGGACGCCAACAGGAAGAAGAGGGTGGGCCGTTCATCGCCGCCGTTTCACCCTTGAATCCCTACCACGTTGCTCACGGTCGCGTCCCTACGGCTACCGCTCTCTTCGTCTCTAACCCCTCGCGAGCCTGTCTCACTCTTACACGCAAACTCCATTAGGGGGTCCTGGCACTCGCGGGGAATACCGTATTATGACACCGGAGGGCTTAAGGAAGAAAAGAAGAACGCGCGAATGGAAAGACACGCGACAGACGAAGAAGGCAAAGATGCGCGACGAGGGAATGGAGGAAAAAGGCAGAAGAGAGAGAAAGAATATGATGTCCCGCCTGGAAACGGGTTTTCCCTTCTGACGGCCTCACTTAAGCGAGGAATTATAAATATATCCTTTTTGCAGATCGTGCCGGATATGCAAGATACAAGTGCATTACGCGCACAGGAAGATATCGCATCAGATATTTAAAATATCCTTCTATCCCCAGAGAGTATCTCATTTTGCTAGAATTTTTTTACTATTGTTTTTGTTACTTGACAATTTTGCCGTCGTGCTAGTTTTATGTTCGTATTTCACAACTAACGCGGTTTTTGCAGATTGTCCCGAATGGATGCACTATGTCAAATTTGTAAGCATTTTCAATAATGCATACATTCGAAGAAGAGTTATATAAAGCTCCTTCCTATGATAAGCTAAAAGTCTCATCATGATAATGGATATCTCGTCGAGATACCATTCGTATCTTATTAGATCTTCGTAAAGGTCATAATGGTGATACACTCATCATCGTGAAACGTCGATAATGAGCATTATCGAATATCGAGCGATACGTTTATTAACGTGAAATATCGTGCTTCGAAACAATTCTATTTTATTCACGATTCTTTTCATCGCATTCGTGAGATTGTAAAAGCCTAGACGAAACGCGCGCGGGAAGATTTTAAGCTTGCGTTATACTCTTGCCCCCCTCCCCCGCTAGCCCCAGAACCGCACCGGAATATATCCTTCTACCGTTTCGCGAGACCCCTGACGGTGTCGTAACTTTTCAATATTTTTCCTTTTTTCTTTTATCCGCCGTTACGCCGGCTGAATATACCGACCGACATGCGCGACCTCGGTGCCACCGGCGCGCGCGAGCGCGCACGCGTCTGGAAACGCTTAGATAAAAGCCAACTCTTTCATCCGGTTATGGACTTTTATAGTAAGTCTTATCAGCGTGCCCGTCATCGAATGTGTCACATGTAGTCGGGAACAGATATACTCAACATTATATATATATATATTTTTTTTAATTTAAAATTGCTTTTTTCCTTCAAAATTTCATATATAAAAACATAATATTTATTTATTATTAAATTAATATTCTTAAATATTCTAAAGATAAATAACTTGATTTAACTCAAATTTGTATTTGAGAAAAAAAAATATAGTGCTGATGCATTCGATTATCGAAAGAAGGTATTCTTCATACAAAAATTATAAAGTCACAATAGTGACAGAAGTGAATTGAAAATAGCAATTCTAATCTCGACGTTGGCACCTTCCTTGATCTGAGAACGGCGGAAGTGGTCGAGATGCGTGGCACCACAATTTCGTTTCGTATCTTCCGCTTGGTGCGCCGTCTCTCGCGCGGTTCGTGACTAGAACCGACAAGGAAAGGAAAATTTCATGAATTGAAGCACGACGAGTGCGCCGCCTCCGTCAAGCGAACCGCGCCGCGACGAGGAAGAAGAGGAAAATCGATAGCGTGCGTCTCAGCCTCTCCTTGAGAATTTCTTGCGATCGCTCGTCGAACTCTCACCTCCGACCGCCGCCCCCGTCTATCCACCATCGACGGCTCTCAACTTACTCCCCCCGCATCGTCTTCAGACTCGATCCATAACGGTTTTTGCCCGAAGCCCCCGTCGAGGCAAAATAGTTGGAAAGCCTCGGGTCATCCATCAAAGTAACGCGATTCTCGTCGACCTCGCTCGTAAGATTCGCCGACCTTCGCTTAGCCCTCGCGAACTCGACTACGAAGGTCTTAGCCTAACTCTCGCTCGCTCTCTCTCTCTCTCTCTCTCTCTCTCGGCATACTGTGCAACGATCTCACGACGATAACCGCCACGTGTGACATAATCGTCGGCAATATAATATTCCAAGATCGAGTGAACAGTCAGCTCGATAATCGTCTCGTCTCGCTCTCCTCTCACTTTGTTAATTTAGTGCACTCCTGCACGCCCGTTACGTTGTCGATAGTCTGCGACGTCAAGAGCTTGCTCGCCCTTTCCCCTAATGGATCGAGAGCGCGCATATATCTAGCTGACGGGATATCCGAACGCATCAGAGGTCGAGATCCGTTCGTGCACCGAAAATAGAACGAAAATGGGAAATATCTACCCTTGCCCGCGCGTTAGAGACCAACTACTCTGCCGAACGTTCGCCCAACCTCTCGCAGGCGTAACTAACGCTTTCCGTTATCCACCCGATAACTGGTTCACCGTCGATTTACGAGGTTTTAGCCGTTCTTGGAAGACCGATGGGAAGACAGGTTCGCGAGAGAAGAAAGAATCGAGAGGGCGAATCGAGAGAGAAGGGCAACGTTTATCTCTTACGCTCCATCGTTTTCCGCTCGTTGCTTTTCGGGCAGCGAGAAATCTCGGGCACGACGCCGGAATCTCGCGAATCCACCAACAGGAAGATAGAACCGCGACGTGCATTTCTCTTTAGCGTTTTAGCAATCGACTCTTCGGCCCGGCGAAAATGAGACCGCAGTTTCGCCCGCGATTCTCCCCAACCGCGCCATTTCACGTATCGTCGCAGAACACGGGTCACGTGCAAGGATCGGCGCTCGATGTCGCGTAATTAAATGATAAGGATCAAAGGGAAGAGTTGCCGGTTAAACTTTCGGCCATAGAAGCTTCCATGTGCGATCCAAGAACAGTGCGACAATACGACAGAATAGCAATGAGAAAGCGAGGAAACTTGCCGTACATCGAACACTTATTAGAGCGAAATGTTGTTATCGGAGTTACTTGACACGGTACCTTCGTCGGAGAATGACATTGCATCTGCTGTGTGTGGTAGACGTCTATTTGTAAACGTCTCACGCAACGATCGGTAACGATCGACAACTGCGTCGATACGTTACGGTACTTTCCAGTTACCACACATTTTCCTCTGCGCTTGACGTGCCAACATCGATAACTATAGCTCCTAACGATTCACATTTGTAACAACGATTTAAGATAAATTTCCATGTCATATGACTAACAAAATAGCAAAATGTAAAAGAATATCAATATTAAACATATGTTAAATTAAACATTAAAATGTGCGCATGTATTATTAGTTTAAATAGAAACATTTTTGAACAAATTTATTTAAACAAAACAAATTTAAAGATAATGAAATTTACTTATTTTATACATGTATGTCATTAATAAATAATTCAATATAAAGATTTACCTATATATACGTATATATGTAAATGTGAGAAATATATTATTATTAATCTCTGCTAATTAATTAAATAAATGATATCTCAGATAATGTAACTGTACAATTTTCTCTGCGAAAGAACGGTTATATTTCTTTTTCTTCTGTACACAGGGAAACAAAACGAAATACAGTAAATCGAGCAGGTGCGCTCAGGAACCATGACGCGAATGGAAAAATCGACTTCCTCCTATGCGTTAAGGATCTCGTCTTGATTATTCCGGCAACCCTTTTCGCATTTGCGATCGTATGAACCAGGAAGTGTCAGCCGAATTTTCAAGGTCGGTTTCACAGCAGCGAAGGATAACGAGTTCATGTTCTCACGCTCACACCGATATTTGACTTTCCAATTAACGCGCCTGTTCGAGTCACTCGATTCGAAACAACAAATAAGAGAAGACCCCACGATGCGTGCGAATGCACGCGCGTCGGCAGGGAATGGCGAGTACGCACGGCGCGATTTATTACTCAATTTGTCCGGAGAGCGTCGTTCTTTCCAACGCCAATATGGCCTGGGAAGTGATCGCTGTAATTATTTTTCAAGGACTCGGTACGGGAGAAAGCACGAAGGTCCGTTGCGAGAACCGCAACGGCGATGATAATGAAACCAACGCGGGACGCCCCGTCGTCGGTGCCGTTAAATATCAGAAAACGAGAGAATTCTCGCGTGGAGTGAATTGCATGCTCGGAAAAGACCTGCGCGGAGGACAGAGAAGAGCTGATACACCGTGAGTACCATCTCCTTATTCGTCGAGAATTGATTGCGCGCTGTAACGTCGCTGAAGAGTTGCGCGACGCGTTGTTTTTAGTGTCTACACGTTAATTGAATTTCAGTTACGTAAAAAAGACGACAGCTAAATCGACAAATGTATTTATCTCATTATAAACTGATTACCACTTATTAAATCTTTAAAAACATTCAAAATATCAATTATATTCGTTATCTATTGATTCATTCATTCATTTCAAATTTTCATTACTTCTATTATACTTTCAATACACTATATTAACACTTGCAGCGAATAACTCATTTATGTTTATTTTTAAATATTATATATGTGCTGGAAAAGACCGTGATATGAGCACCCGATACGAAGAGAAAAGAGATCAAATAATTAAGCGTTAATCTCATTAAAATATTATTGAATTAAATCAACAACACCTGAGGATAATCATTTTGAGGTACAAACGAATATGAGTCATCTATTATCATTTATATAATCGACGGATTTATAATCGAGCATAAAACATCAACGTATCAACAAATCCACTTTCCAAGAAGAAATTGTAGGTAAAATTCACAGAATATTATTTTTTTTTTTAAATAATATTCTTTTTTTTTTTAATTTTTTAAAAATATCTATATAAAATATAATAAGAAAAATAATTTTAATTAGATAATTACTAAACAATTATATGTATATCTCTAATCTTGTATAATTAATTTTTTTATTAACATTTCTATATATTCTGATTTTTTAAATGCTCCGATTTTTTCGTCCAGTAATAAATAAATAAAATATCTTTGTCACTCCAAAATATTAATTTCGTGCATCTTACGATGATCGGAATTTTGTAAGGAGATGACAGCGGAAAAGTGAGAGAGGACTTAGCCGATATTTACAGACTCTGAGGTACATCCGTGACAAGGTGCATAGTATCGTGGTTAACCTGCATCGAAGATAGGCCTTAACGACCTGCATTTGCCTACGTAATGGCGGTTACGTCTCACTGATAATTTCCGATAAGTGCTCGACCGCGTTAACTAGAGCAATCACCAGAAGCTCCTACCTTCTTGTTGTGGCACTTGCCATCATTATCGTGATAACAACAATATCTATGTTGCAAAGATATTATCTAACGCGATATTTAACCATTAATAAATAAAAATTATATAAATTTTTAATAAATAAATTATTAATTATAAAAGAGATTAAAGTTAATTATTATTACTTATTACTTCTTGCGATTAACTGTCAACATCATGTTTATATCCACTTAACTTTAGTTCACTATATATTTTTCCGTTCTTTATAGAATTTTATAGAGTTTTTGATATTTGAACTTTTAATCAAAGCTTTATAATATACACAAAGTTTAAGAGATATCAACTAAAATTAATTATACCTATTTATATTGTCTACATTTAAATTTACCAAAATCCGTAGACCAAGGTACATCGAGGGTATACTGCTGAATTAACATAGTTGCTTCTTTCTAGATGATCTTACCTGAAACATAAAGAAAAAAATTGGTCATTTCGAGCCAATTGTAATTGTTCTTTTCCTATTATAAAATAAAATAAAATATTTAAGAAAAGTTGACAACAAACAACGAATTTCTGTATATCTTATAAAATCTCTAGAAAGAAATAATTAACGCGCATGACTCGTTAATTATATAAAAGAATTGGATAAACGGTCAAATAATGAAAGGCAAGAATAAAAGAATATTTCGACTGAACAATGTAAAAAGTCGATGCCCTGCGAGTTAATCGATTTCACGGTCGATCGGAAAAGCAACGACGGAAGCGACCGGTGCGCGCGCGCGGATTTATAAATAATCGCGATGCCGCCCCGCGTGCATTTACCGGAGTATAACAGACGGCCGCGCGTGTTCGCCGCGTTAATAACGGTAAGTAACGTGGAGCGTGGCAAGAAAGACAGGGATGAATACGCCGCGGAACTCGTGACTGATGGCGGTTCCCGCGATCCACTTTGTCAGCCGCACCGCCATCGCGAAACTGCTCGCTCCGCTCTGTAGCAACAAAGTACGAGGCAACAAAGTGCGAAACAACAACAAAGTATACACGCGCGACACATTACTCGCCGCGGCGTTCTCTTTCATCCAGAAGGATCCCGAGATCTCAACGCTGCTCGATTTGTCAAACTCGCCCCGGTGGCCTGCGACGACCATTTGAAATCTCAAACCGAAATGCAGATCTAGCCAATTACTGTCCGTGACATGACTATAAATCGCATCTAGCTTTTAAGTAGATATGGTGTAACTTCGTCCTCGGATCTTTGCAGAGTTGCGTTTTACATTTTATCCCGATTACTACGATCCGCTTTATTAACCACTGCGTTTAAAGTCTCTATTTGCACCAATAGTCTGGTAAAGCTTAGCTTAATGATCCGTTATTTTTTTCTAAATTTTACATACAATAAAGCAGATAATTTGCTAAATCAGAATCAAGCTTAAACGTTATTTGCTACCGTATTCTGCGAGAATAGAAATCTAAAGATTTCTTAGAAGCTTTAGATTTAAACATATTTCTACATATATAGACACAATAAATTCGTTATCATTCGCGGGTCTTTTCTATTGTGATGACATATTCATGCAAACGGGAGCAACAAGTCTTAGCGGATGAAATATTTGCGAGTTTATTGATAAAATCTTACGTCCGTTACGGAGTTCACAGAATGTAATTGAGTAAATCAATATGTTATTGAAGACTATCTTGTTTCGAATTCGACAATGTTTTGATCCTTCTTCCTCATCTATTATGTATAAATCGTTTATTTCGTATTGATTCACGAATGTCGATTGCTATCAATGTAAATCAATTTTAATCTCAGTTTAACTTACCTTGTATCTTTTTCCAATTCTTAGAACTAGAGAAGATAAAAAGTAAATTAAACCGAGATTAAAGTTGATCTACATTGGCAGAAATGGACACAAGTGTTACAAGATTCGAAAATTATTCGCTCTCCACAGCTCTAGACGATTAACGGTGATACGACAATAAGACATTCTAACTTTCAAGTGGAAACTGTATAATTTTGTCCCCGAAACTCACGAATCCACAGTCACGTTTTCCGTTTCCTTGCCGGCAAGCATAATAAAGTTATTACATTCTCCGTCTAATTAATCGTCATAAAGCCGTGCAATTACGTTTTTATATGTTTTTCACGCAGACTATTCAAGAACATTACAAAGCATAGGCTGTCAGAGCAAATCCAGTCAAGGTGTTTAAATCTTTTTTCGGAATAGCAGAGAAAATAATTTTTCAACGTTTCAATTAAGCGAAAGAAGTCGTTGACTGACGGCGCTTAATTGAAATAAAATCGACGAGCAGCCAGCGTCGAAATTAAATTTTTGTCTCAAACAAAGATTGACGGCGCCGTGAATAAACGGCATTTGCGAGCGAAATGCGTGTAAGCGGAGCTGTTTAATTGCCAAAATATCATTGTGCATCCCTCGCGAGAGGGAGAGTCAGGAACCTACGGTACGGTAGGAACGGAAAGTTAGGGAAGGACACAGTTGCAAAGTCGGGGAAAACTTTGTCGGCTCGTTCCTCCGCCAGTAATTGTCCCGATCCATTTCCGGCGGGGCGAGGGTGTCTGGGCCTGCTTGCTCGTTATACGGCAGCAGCAGCAGCATCGATTATTCCCAATTATAATAACAAATGCAAATCAGGAATAACGACTCGGAAGCCCAGCAATAAAGTTTCCCCAGGCGCTCATTCGTACCACTCGCATACGAGCGCTATCGGGACTTGCGCGCACCCTTTCCGTTTCCTCGTTCCGGAAACAGCAGTATCGATGAATCGACCATTATCATTATAACAAACAAGTTGAACCGAGCGCAAGCGAGTGCGTGTTTTTCTCCATTTTTGCAACGCATCCCGTGCCGCATTCAATAAAGATATGATGTACGCTTTGATTATGATGGAAAAACTGATCGTGCAACGCAATAACAATGCGGTTATAGTAATCGGTAATACACAACGCGTCAATCACGAAGGGATCAATTAAGCAGCTCCAACTATGCCCATGCCATCGACAATCTGCCCACACACGAATAATTAATCAGGTTTCGATCGTATCAGACGCGCAATCACTGCGCCGGCGGTCATAACCAGCGCGTTGCGACCGTGAGTTTTATAATTAACAAAAGCAAGATTTTATTATGCAAAACGGGACCGTCCTAATTTTCATAGTTTTACGGCCGGTGACGATTGATCGAGCCAGCCGGTAATTACGCTTAATTACGAGACCCCACTTTGGCGGTTGCCCCAAAATAACTTTCCCTAAAAAGTAATTGCCTTGCTCATGGAATTTTTACAGCAACATTTTATTTGCAAAATGCAAATGCATCAGAAACACCACCTACTCGTTATTCTCGTAGCAGAAAAGCCACATGTTCCATAAATGTACAATCCGCACGAAATATAACATGAAATAACATTTTCAACTTTGAATAATATATATATGTATATATATATATATATATATATATATATATATATATATATGATAAAACTTCAAATAAATAAAAATTATCCACAAGTACAAAGTTGTGTCGAAATTGTAAGACATCGAACACAATCTAATTGTCGAAGTTAGACGTAGTATAAAATATTCATTGCATACAATATCTATAATAAAAATATATATAAAGATATTAGACATAATAAATAAAACAAAGAGTAAAATTTTGTCAAAAATTAAAAGAGAAAAACTATTTTGCGATAGTTGCGATCTGCTTTATTATATTCTGAATATTCGAAGAACGATATACGGGAAAATTGCGAGACGCAAGGGCAGAGGAGCGGTACGACGATTACCGCGAGTAATCACGATAATCGTCACGGGACTTGCTGCTGGAGTCACGACATCGACCGGGTCTGCCGATGGTCGAACCAAGCAAAACTGAATATTCATTAGCGATGATAATGTCACACGATCCTCTCCCCCTCTACTCTGTTTCCCATTGCAGCAAGCTCTAGGTCCAACAAAACCCCTTTCTCTCCTTCCCTTTCTCTTTCTTTCTTTCTTTCTTTCTTTCTTTCTCTCTCTCTCTCTCTCGCTCTCTCTCACTCTCTCGCTTTTCCCGTTCATCTCGCACACCTTCCGCTTTTGCTCCATCTCTGAGACTACTGTTTGGTTGCAACGCGAATGCACACACGTTCATGCTATCGCGTTTGCGCGCTCTATTCCCTTCCAACAAAACGGTGTACCGGCTTTGAATACGGGACTGATTATTATTCAGAAAGTATAGCGCTCCGACCAACTGCGAGGGAGGGGTACCGGGCAAATCTAACTCGATTACGTCCTCGCATAACTCGGGGTGAAACATCCCGGTCGCGGAGCGACTCGGAGCGACTACGCGTGGCGTCGATTCTCTTTGAGAGGCTGCCCCCTGCGTCGTATTCCACCTACGCGCTGAGAAATCGCGATAAGTCGCTCTGCCGCGCCAAGAAGTTAAGTGATAATGAGTCGCAAGCAACGTTATTTCAAGTACAATGCAACTATCGAACATAAATCAAGAACTGAATTCCATTAATTCCGCAGAGTTTATTTTTGCGTAGATTTGCTATTATTTTTATTGAGGATTTGAAATCGAATGTATGATGATACCAGCGAATTTAAATTTCACATAACGCGACCGTGCAAAAATATAAGCCCCATGTTTATTCGATAATGGAAATATGAAGATTAATGTTGATTTCATAGAATCAAAATCTGAGCTTGTCGAAATTATAGCAGTATCAATTTATGATTTATACAAAATGCTGATAAACAAAATATTTTATGGAAGACAATAAGAAGATATTAAAAGTATAATTTGACAGTGGTGGTTTTTATATCATCATAGTTTTATATTTGACAATTTTATAGCGGTATAAAACATTTCCCTATTGGGAAAGAAATATGAAAGAAAAAATTATCCGTATTAAATAATTTCAAAAATTCAATTTGTTTAGATTTTTATGTAAATCAGCTAATTTTTATACAATATATTTAATTTATGTATGTAAACCACGTATATGTAAGAACTAGATTTATGATTGATTTGTACTCGTAATGCAATACTTCTGTTTCAAATCAGACTAGCAAAATGAAAGAATTAAAGACCTTTGCGATAAATTACAGTAATTGCTATTTGTTAATCAAAACAGAATAATGATGTTCGAGTGTCAGGATTAAAGCATAATAAATATTATTTGCTCAAGTCCTACCGGTATACGTATATTGGTTAAAGAAAAATAAGTCTAAGAAGAGAATGAGTCACAATAAAAGTTTAACAAGAATCACTATTATGCACTTTTGACTATCTCGAGAGTGACGGAAATGACTAGCATCTTGCGTGTTTAGTAATCGACGATGAATCACGAGTGATAATTGAAATGAGAAAATCCGAGCAATGTGTAAGCGTTGATAAAAAAATTATTTTGTGAAATAATAGATATTCATCACAATGTGTGAAGTCATTAACCTTACCATGCAAGTTGAAATAAATAATATATACTAATTAAGAAAACAATTTTTTTTTTCATTTCTTAATTAAATTTAACTATAAATGTATTTGATAATTTTTTTTTAAATTGTATATTACATATACATAATTGTTTAAGAAAAAATAAGATCGCATATCATTATAACGTTTTCAAAAAAATTAAAGTTTATATTTATTCTTTCTCTTTTTGAATAAGAAAAAAAAATTTACAAAAAAGAAATGATTGTATGACATTAAAATTAATTTCGTAGCGTAAAATAGTGTGATATAAATGTATATTTATCAAAATGTAATTAGTTGAAGATTCGTCATGTAAAAAGTGAAGAAAATGAAATCTTTCGAAAGTAAGTCCTTTTTTCACTCTTCAACGTGAACTGAGGTAAAAATGGAGCGAAACATAAATTCCATGCGCGTAAGGCACAGGGAAATTTATATCGTTAGCGAGAAAGTAGAGGACACGCATGCAAGCGAAAAGGGAGCTGGTGCACGCGTGCGAAGGGAGAACCGCACGCGCGTGCACGTGCACGCAGTCGATTCCACTATAAAGTACGACGATGCGGTTTTCAGAGGCGTGTTCTAAATACGTATAGCAACCGGCGCTTTCCAGAAATATCCTCCGTCGTGCGGAAAAACGTAAGCTCCAGAGAGAGCAGTTCCGCAACAGCAACGAAAACGCGCCCATAAATCGCTCGTGTTCGCGCCGTGAAATTATCTGGATTTTTGGAGCTTCTCGGTGACAAGGACATTCCAAGATTTCCTCGCGACTTCGCTCGGGGTGCTTCGCTCTACCATTCCATTTTCATTCCCTTACAGTCAGCAAACCGATGAGGAAAGACAAGGATGGCTTTCTCGTTTTCGCGTACGTTCTCTCTACGTGCAAGCACTCCGGTAAAAATTGAGCGAATTCTCGACGCGCCGATGAGACTTCCCGTGAAAAGAAACTGCGTGCGTGCGTGTGAATTTAGACCGGCTATGTTTCATTTAACTGGCCGCGGCCTCTACAAATTGACTCTTCCGCCGTCTGGCTCGAGAATAAGTAAAGTTGCCTGAAGTAGAATGCAAGGGACTTCAGCAAGATACGATAAAAATTTGTTTGAGAATTTTTAATGAAATACCGTAGCAGCAAGCTGTTCGACGGCTGAAGCGCGTGAGTTGTCTTGAATTTAATAATCGCATTGCTGTTCGTTTCTTAGTAGTAAGAATGATATAAGCGCAACAAATATCCGAAGAACTCCCGAAACAATTTAAATTTCACGATGTAATCAACTGTATAAGGGCACAATTGAACCTAAAATTTATATTTTATATTTGCAGAAAACAGTTTGATCATATTGCACAATTATATAACAATAGAATATAATATATTAAAGTGTTTCTGTATATAAAGAGTGTGTACAGTAAAATAAATATCTGCAGTAGACCATATAATTTATATTCTAAGCAATATACTATGGACTAGATTATTCCAATAAAGAACCGTAAAAGACCGTAGTTGCAGTTTTTAAAAAGAATAGCGCCATTGTTGATCAATCCACCGATTATCAGATAATGATCGATCGTTTAACGAGATTGTCGTGAAAAAAATTCAACGCCGCGGGACACAGGCGCCAGGAAAACAAGCGATTACGTCAACGGCGCGATAGTTGTCAGAGTAATTAGAACTTCATATAAGATAGCATCGATGCGGATTAAAGCAATAACACGATTTCAACGCACGAAGTAAATATATATATATATATATATATATATATATATCAAAGAGAGAAAAAAACGTAGTTCGCAAATAGATTAATGAAACAATATAATAGCAATAAACAATAAAATTTATCCTATCAAAATAACTTTACGCGATCTTACTTTTCACTTGTCTTAGAACAAAGTTCGAGACAGTCTACGGTCTAAATAAAAGCGAAGAGAATAAAATGGTACGTCGGCAATATTTGCAATATCGTTCCTCGAGTCAGGCACGCGTATCCCCCTTTCCCATTTGCATAAAATTGCAGTTACATCTCGGCAGACACGTTTTCCTTTCGCGCCGCGCAATACGAATGTCCCGCAAAATTTCTGATAGTAAAGTAGTTCGATCCCCTTTTCGCGCTGCGTCAGCAGACAGAAGAGTGGAAACGAATAACGAGACACCTTTCGATTCTATTGTACGAGCACATTTCATGAAATATTACGTATGAACGAATAAAAATATAGCATTTATATTAAAGAGAAAACTTTCTAAGTGACGTTACATTTCGAAACAATCAAAAAAGTGCTTTCTGATTTATTGATGAATTAACAAATAGTATGTTCAATAACGTCCTTTATTATTCAAACAATAATTGTGCTGTTGAATTATTAATAATTATATTGTAATCTTTTATATATCTTATACTTTCACTTATTCTATCTGCAGTTAAGTCTATATTTTTCAAAAAATGAATACCAAAGATTAGTAAGAACATATTCTAATTTTAGTCGGAATAAATTTGTTTGAAATAAATCTTTTCCAGTTATGTCATCGATGATTTCACCGGAACAAGAAAGATGAAAATATGTTGAGCTGCGAGGTGATATTTAAGCATTACATACGAACGATGGTTAAGTAACAGACTATTTTATACGAGGTGCGTGTTCAAGGAAAACCTGTTCCCGCGCATTCTCTGCCATTGTCCGACAATATCACGGCAAATGAGGCACGAATCCTAACTTTATTTTCAACGAGACAAAAGCGGACTCTACGTCCCTTTTCTTCTATGCTGTTGTGTTTCGTGAAATTAAAATACTTCAATTACGCTACTCTCGCCGTTTACGCTCCGAATACAATGATGCGGGATGGTACTTCATACAAAATAACAATTGCATAAAAGTACCCTCTAATTTCTTCCACTCTTCGCGTATACACTCGGCAGACTAGCTTCAGGATTCTATTTTCCTAACCAATGGAAAACGCAACCGGGTGTAGAAAACGCGCGCGCACGTTACACAAGACATGTTACTTTAAAGCGTTAAATTAAAATGTTACGTTGTCGTATGCTGTATAAAAATTGCTGATTTAACATAACATGTGATAATCTACACAGTTTTACGAAATACGTAAATGCTTAACTAAACATATATGCTTCAGATTTGATACATAGTAATTTTCTCTCAATCTTATAATTTTTCACATACATTAATAAAAATAAAACTTTTGCATTATATTCAAAATCTTAATTGTCAATCAAAAAATGAAATGTTTTACGACCTCCCTTTATCGAGTTGTCAGTTATATCTGCTCTACGTGATTTTGTCCACGTTGGACAAACGACAAGCTAATACCGCATTTTGATACAGCGAATCGTTTTGTCTGGTAGAACATAACGTTCCAGACTACACGATTACATTACTGAAAGCTCGACGTAAATTAGGCGGAGAAGAGTAAGAAGACGAGATGGCAGCAACACGCGGACGTAAATCGTCGCTACGATCGAAGCAGTGTAGCGAGGGTAGCAAGCTTCATGCAAATCTTATCGCCGCTACGAGACCTACGTAGAAGGGTGGAGCAGGCGAAGATGGCAAGAAGATTGGCCCGGGGCCCTGGGAGAGCGCGGTGTCGTTCCTTATCTGCAGCCACGAGCGCATAAATGCATCCTAACGGATGCGTCCGAGAGTCGAGCGCGTCCACCAAGCGAGCCTGTCACACATCGCATTGGCACGCGAACGCACCTACCTACCTACCTACCTACCCTATGTGAAGTACGAGTACGGGCACTCGACAATACCCGACACATACAACACGCGCGTATACACATAATAGACAAGAGCGCTGGGTATACGAGCGACGAGACGAGGAAAACGGAGGACGACGCCCGCTACATTGTTTCATGAACATAATTTGCACTATCGCGCCATGCAGCCCGTAAATTCTGGAGCGAGTCGCGGTACTCACCCTCGTCCCCCTCTTTCACTCTCTCCTGGCGGCGACGGCATTTGAATATTTTTAATATGCAGCGCACGAGGTCGGCTAACTAACCTCATATACTATCGCACTGCATCCCCCCCCCCCTCCCGACCCTTTCGGTCTCCCTTTATTCACCTACGCGGCTTCTTTCCCTCTTTGTCCCTTTCATCTCTCCCTTCCCGTTTCTTCGTCTCTTGCGCAGAGACACGCACGCGCTCGTTCCCTCCAGCTCGCTGCACCGCTGGTCAGGTTGATTCTTCTTGCGCGGACCAGAATTCTGGTTACCTTGCTTTCCACGCCTCCTTCTTACAACACCGGTCGGCTGACCGGAAGCGGTAGAATCACAAATGCAACGCCATGAATCGCGCGCGCCTGCATCACGCGATGCACCGACCGCGACCAACGAATTCTCTGTGTCGCTCCCATCCTCCTGGTTTTCTTGTTCCGGACCGGTCACCAGAATTTTCCTAGCGGTGCAGCACGAGAGAATTACCGCGGCGTGTTACACCGGCGGCGCCGCCGCAGCGGTATGTCGGAACAGCACGAAAGAAGAGAAGAGACAGGACGCAAGGATGCGTGACTGCCACGACAGACGGTCTGCAGGATCATCCTCGTTAGCAAGCGAGCTTATTCAGAACGAGCACTTTGATAAATCGACTCTAAGCATACAATGATAGTAAGTTATCAGAATACTTCCGATATCGCGT
This sequence comes from Tetramorium bicarinatum, assembly GCA_928718305.1. Lineage (NCBI taxonomy): Eukaryota > Metazoa > Arthropoda > Insecta > Hymenoptera > Formicidae > Tetramorium > Tetramorium bicarinatum. Next base: position 13,130,016 of record OV788323.1, on the reverse strand, counting down.
TCAAACAGTTTAATAATTCGATTATTTCGTAGCATTTATCGATCGATACCGATACAGACCAAACGGTGCAGAAGGATATACTACCAAGCATTCGATATCTCGCGCGAGAATATGTCATAATATCTCGACACGCTGATGAGCACACGCTTATGAATTATTTATACGCAATTATATGAAAGACTAATGCCGCGTTGAGAGAAACGAAAATGTACATGGACACATAGAAAAAAATAGAGCATTACTTTGAGTTATGTAATAAACGCAATGTGATTATTGCATTTCATGAGATAAGCTGCTGTCAGATCTCATTTCGAAATATGAAAGTTGAAATAACAAGCGTACCACTCGTCCCATTTGATGATATAATTAAGAAATAAAGTCACGCATACTATACTTTGCTGTTTCATTACGTCTGCATCGCACAAATTATAAATACTTCTTGCGCGTGTAATAATATTTTTACTCTGTAAGTTATCACACAGAAAAATAAATAATATATCCTCCAAGTTAACTAACACGCTCGTTACATTTTCCATTGTCTTACTAAAGTTTTCATAACAGTATTACGCGTGTTATGTTGTTACTGCGTAACAAAAGACAAATCCGGTAGGTATAGCGAATAACATTCCTCGTGTATATCAGCTAAGACCTTCAAGTCGTTTCACAAAAAAACGCGGAGATTATGGAACCAGGATGCTTGCAATGTCCATTATTTAGCTTTCGCTAATTCTTGCAAAAATATGTGAAAGTCTTTACGTGCATTTCGTTATAGTATAATCATTTTTTATAAAATACCAGAGAAAAATACAAAGAGCGCGCGCGCGCGACAGAGAGAGGGAGAGAGAGAGGTCTGTAAAGTTGGCATTCTGAAACATGAATTTTTATAAAATTAATATGGCATTTGACTGTTTACAATTTGACCACATTTTTCATAAAAAATTGTTTTTAAGGACAAACATAGACAAATAATGAATAATCGGGATTCATATATGTATAATTTTAAAAAACGCAGTTAGAGAGATGCTAATGAGGAATTTTATTTTTAATTTTTTTGCAAGGTAAACAAAAAACGATTATTTATAGACAATTCTGGACAACCAAATGCCGTAACAATTTTGTAAAAATTCGTATTTTAGGGCCAAATTCACAATCTCAGAGAAAAAGAAATTTTTGTCTTTTAGGAATAGACGATAACTATATTATAATTAATTAGACAAAATATTAATTTCTTAGAAATTTAATCTAAAAATATAAGTTCGCTAATTTCTTCTATCGTCATTGCTTATTACTTTTCTAAAATATCAAATGTGAATATAAATATATTAAGCGCAAGATAAAGAACAAGATGATCGGCAAATCGATCAGCTAGTAAAAGGGACAAGTAAGAAAGGAATATTATTGCAAAAAAAAGCTCGTTGTCGATAAGAATGGCTATGGTCAGAGGATGCACAGTTGTCGTAGCAAAATCGAAAGAGAGAAAAAGAGAGAAGAAGAGGCGGGGGAAAGGGGCAAGAGAGAATTCATTAAGGTATGAATAATGCGTCTGCGATGCCAAGGCTGCTGCCGAGAGCACCACCATGCATACCATGGCCTGCCCAAGGCATGGGCGGAGGAGCATGGCTAAAATTAAAGCGAATTCGCTCCCTCCGCAACGTGGCTTCTGGGCGAAAACGTTCCACAGTACTCACGATCGCCACGTGCTCTTCTTCGAAGAAGAGAAAGGAGGAAGATAGCGAAAAAAGAGATCATGGGCGAGAGAGGAACGAGAAGGGTTCTCCTCGTAAAAAGATTCAGAAAGAAATTCGAAGTCGGATTATCCTGCGAGATTACTCGTATATTTTCATATAGAAAATCAGTTTTCAGTCAGCAACTTGAAAATTTTTCTAAATTATTTCTTAAGCAGTACTAAAAATTGCTTTAGGCAAATTATTATAAACGATGAACGTAAAGGAGCAACTTTTTATACACGCTTTAGAACAGAAAAAGTAAAATTTCTATCTTATCACCCTTGAAAGAAAAACATGATTAAAAAATCGAAAAAATTATCCAAATCCGATTCTATATTCTTCGATCATCACGGAATAATTTATATATATTCATTATTCCTTGTCGAGATGTTCGATCATATCCATGGCTGTTTCACAAACACAAGCTTTTAAAACTACATATGTAATGAATTCACAAATGGCACGACGATATCTCATTGCGTCATATCAAACAAGATGCATCAAAGACGAGCTTTGATGCATCTTTCATCAAATTACGAGAGATGCCGGATGACACAATCGCACAGTCAGCGAGATGTGATATCAGAATTTACTTGTCATAAAAATCGCAACAAAACCGACAAGAGATTACCAATAGACAAAGAACGTGCCGAAACTGCAACGTGGTATAGAGACGATTATGATTCTCCGTGTATCTTAAAAACATACGTGCGATTTAATTCACACTAAACAAAACGAATAATGTGCGCGCCAGACGAATTTTATGACTGCCATGCCGCAAACACGGATGCGTCCCACGGTTGGATTTTTTTTTATCGACGCACGGCTTTTCGGCGAAGAGCAATTTCCAGCGACTGCTTTTAGAAAAGATTATGATAAAGATTAAAGAAGACGTTATCAGATATGCGATAATATGCGATTTTATGAGAAGAGTAAACCTTTATGAAATTTTTATGAAATTTAAATGTTTAGAAGAATTAAACATTTCATTAAAATATTTTTAGTAAATGCTATTTCAATAGGAATTTTTTATATATCAATCATCGATCTGTCATTTAATACATGTCCCCAAAGTTTTTAATTTTTTATTAAATTTATATAACCAATATACATATAAATATATATTATAAAATTTGTAATTATATTATTAATAGAGTAATAGTAATTCTATTATTAATACCATAAAATAATAACAATATAATATTGTTGTATATTGCAAGAAATAAATATATATTTATCATAATAAATATTATTCAAAATATACTGTGTAGTAAACAATTCATCTTTTGACTTTTTTATGTAAAATAAAAATCAGTTGTAAATCTGAAAAAGTGTTAGAGAATATGGATTTGTATTGGTAAATATTAATATGTATCAATTCATATTTCAGAGAACGTCATATTGATACGTGCCTTTTACCTTTACCGCCGTGAAATGTCTACCGAAATATTTATTTATAATACGACGCTCTTCCAACTTGTCAAATATTGGAATATACTTCTTCTCCATAGTCAAGACCAAGTGACAGTCGCAACTCCACCGTATAAGATCGATCTCGCCCGCCAAACCGTACTTTGTCGCGCTCAGCAGCCGGAATTTTATTCCTCGTCGATTACGTAAAACCGCCGGGACGAGGTGTATTTTTCCAGAAGAATACTCCGATAGACTCGTCGATAAATCGGTGTAAAAAAAAGGCTTTGCATGACGCGTACGTATGCGCTCGCAGAGAGCGAGAATCGCGCACGGCTCGCGAGCGACGGGAGCTCGAAATACCTAGACCCAGATCCACATCATGCCGACAACGACTTGTCTGTAATGCCAGCTTGTGTATAGGTGGCATGTAGCAGGCATGCACGAGGGTTTTCGAGTATCCGCCGTGGATGTGTGCCAGATGTCTGCCAAAGCCGCAACTCGGGATATGTTGTACGTCGCGGTAGCCAAGAAGACCCAACAACTCTCCCGAAGAAGCCGATGACTGAGCGACAGTTGGTATTAACCACGCGCGACAAACGAGATATACGGCTATCGGAGAGCTCAAGCATGACTGTGTTTATGTGTGTACGGCCGGAGGAGAAAAAAAGTTTCGTAAATCTTCGACCACGATATTCTGGAAAATGCTGCGGTTGAGGAAAGATATGCGTCACCGTAGGCATTAAAGGAAGGATAAAGGGGATCGTGATGTCACCAGCCAGCCACGTGACATGAAAACTAGAAATTCTTGAGACAACGCGACGCGTCTCGACGTCGCCGAGAAACTTACAAAATTTCGAAGCATTCATATCCGTAAACGTACGAGATAGAGATAGAATGAAAATGCGTACTCGAGCCGAAATTCAAAATGACGGCTGTCGCCCTTTCACAAAGATCTTATTAATCTTTGTTGATTCTTGTTAAAAACGGAAGACATTAGCATGTACAAACAAGTTTTCATTAATAATAATAGATTTAGTAATCATGTCATAAATAAATATAAATTTCTGATCTTAGAAAAGCCGAAGAGTGATGCAATATAAAAAAAAATAAGAAACCTACGCGAAATGTATAAGCAAAAATATTAACGTTTTCATAAACTCTTTCTATTGATAAAATGATAAAATTATTCAATGTCTGAAAATATTCAACACTTTTTTGGAAACAATATATTACAACGATATAAACTTTCGATACATGATTCTTCATAATTAAAGAACGGAATAAGGCAATAACGCAATTAAAAGTTCATCATTACATTATCTGAACATTTACAAAATATTTCTATGAGAAAAAAAATCGTGTTAACATTAAATATCAATTATGGATACGTTCAATTGGCAATTTTGTTACAATGCGACGAAATGCATTTCAAAGCGCGATTATAGAATCAACTTACTGTTAAAATCTTATTCTGAAAAAGACTGATAACCTAATTACATAAACCATGTATATCTTCATGGCGATCCTTACGCTTCCTACTGGCATTAATTAGCTAATTGACCGAGTCGCGCGGCTAATTAGGCATCGAGTGACTACGCCTACGAAAATAATAAAAGGTGCAGTCGTGCGTAGGAAGCGTCGAGTAAAAACGCGAGAACACTGGAAGAAAACATCGAGGAGAAACGAGGCGGCGAGTTAGGAGGAGCCGGATGGGGAAGGAAGGGAAAAAAAAGATGAGAGGCGCGAATCGCGCATCGTTCGCAAAGGAAGAAACGCACGCGCTAGATGAGGGGAGAGAACGGAAAGGGAGGCTGAATAAAGATGCAGCAAAGTCCAAGACGGCGGACAGTACCAGCACGAGGAAGAAGAAGAAAAGATCCCGCTCTTCAGAAGCAGTCGACGACTTTACTCGAGATATTAATTTCTCGTTAAAACTCGCTCGCCAAGAGGAGGAGAGACCAAGACTACCTTGCTTCGAAACGGCACGAAAGAGGAGTCGGAATGGCGGGGAAGAAACGACGGAGAAGCACGCCGGCAAAACGGACGGCGGGAGAAGAAGGAGTGAAAAAGGAGGCGGTAGCGGTGCCGGCAGGAGAAAAGTACCGTGGAGAAACTCGTTGCGCGTCTCCATGGCGAGGTAGCGTCGACGAAGGCTCCTCGCCATGGTGACGCAAGCGGCGATCTCCTTTCTCGTGTCGGGGAAGTAATTACGGCGGGCGAAGCGACAGTCACCTGAGAGCACTTTATCACCGGCCATCGTAATCTGGTGCGCCGGCCGGACAGTTCGGGGTCCCGAGTCGCAGCGATGGACAATTTGCAGCACGAATAACGTGCAATGCACTAGTTTAATGACCGTCTGTACTTTTGTCAGCACCTTGCGGACCCGTTGCCGGTCATTACTAATGTCACCAGCTCGTCTTCGTGATACCGAGACTTTGTTTTCAAATCGTTGGCTACGATCAATAGATCGTACTGATCTCTCTGAGGATCTCTTTGGCTTTCAAATGTACGAAATGAATTTACAATTTCTTTTTTTAATACAACTGCGAAAATATGTAATAGAATATGCCAATGATATATTCCTAATACCTCTCTTTCCAAGAATTAATTAAAACAAAGTCCTTCTTCTTTAAAGAATCAAACAATTGAAACCTATATTTCTTAGAAATATGTCATTCTGTGACTTACTCATTTGTCATATGCGTATCAATCTTGGCAATAACGTTCAGAAATAGCTTATGCGATTGCTAATAACATTAATACTTGCGTGATTAACAATGCCACGAAAGAACGTAGGGAATAATGACTGCGCGAGCACTGCCATAATCGCCGCAGGATGTCACGGCGTATTTCAATTCGCCGCCTTCGCGTTCACGATGTCATTAAGGTCGAGTCGCATTCGTTCGCCGCGGGTTTGCCACGTTAAAGCGGGATTCGTCGCGCTACGACTTCGTTACCATGACAAACGTAGCGCAATAACAATAACCGCTATCGCGGTACTTTCCGCGGCTGAAACGGCTGATTTTACTATCGCTCGTCGTCGTCGTCGTCGTCGTCGTCGTGGCGAGCATTTTTGCCGTGCGCGGTACCCGCTCAGACACCGATACAGCGGTCATAATTTATGGCCGACCAGTATTGGTAGCCCGTGGACCATCGCAAAGAATAGCCAGCCGGTTGCATGAACGTTGGAGTATTCTCACAAGGAAGAATTGAAATAAATAAAATCTCGAATTTTTCTCGTTTACCAATTTGTATGATTTCCGATATATTTTAAGGTTCTTCAAAATATTTTCACGGAAGAATATGTAAATAAAGCGTGAAATGGATTTCGGAATCGTTTATCCAAATAAAATATATCTTTCTATTTATCTTCACTCTTTTCTGCCGTCTTTTCGTTTTCGTAGCAATTAATTAGAGATCATTTTCAGATATTTCGTCACAATTATATACGTTTCTAAAAAATCTCACATAAATGTAATATACGTCCATAAAATACTTGTTAGGACTGATCTCATTAATATTAATTATTAAATTAATTATCCCTTTCTTTTCCATTCCTATCCGTAATTTTAGAATTTTTTATTATTGTCTTTTCGCACACAACATCACGTAATTTAACTTGCTCTCAAACACATACCGAGTTGAGAGAAAACTGATCATTCTGACATAAATTGTGAGAATATCATCCATATTATTTTCTTCGATGACAAATTTTCCGTAAAAGGAAGAGAGTGCAGGTCGTGTAGACAAGCACAAGGTTATGAAAAGCACAGAGAAAGAGGAAAATACTGAGGCACAAGAAGAGAACGAGACCTGGGACGAGGGAAGCGCCGGAGCGTACACGCCAGCCGGGCGGAAGTACGGAAAACGACGACCGGCCTCTTTTTCCTCCATCCGGTTTGAATTACTATCATCCCGCCGAGCATTGTCTATTGTGGCGGAGAATTATTTTATTATCGCTCGGTCGGCCGGGCTCAAATGCTCTCAGAGGGGGCCTACGAGAACGAGATGAGGACCGGAGGGAGGTATGGATGGGAAACCGGGTACGCGAAGAACGACTGTGCAGCGCCCGCGATTCTGTGATTTATTGATCTCGCGAAGGAAAACCTACAGAACCGACTTGAAAAACCAACGATAATTTACCGGGGAAAAAAAAATCGATATCATTAATAAATTCTTTAACAATACATTTAAGAGAAATTAAATGTCGAAATGGCAGCTGAAGCTAAATATTACAAATGCGCATTCATTTTATTAATAAATTTATCATTCTTATTTCATCTATGTCGCGTAAAATGTAAGAAGGATATTACCATAAAGTACAAAATATATTTTACTTGAGAATGAAATTCCAGAAAACAATTCTTTATGTCTCGCTGAAATCTTATATACCAAGCGTTACGTTTCTCGTAATTTTATACTTGGTTGAAATCTTATGCCAAACATTACGTTTTAAAACTACCAGAAACTACGATAATTTACCGAAGAAAAAAGGCGGACATTTACCTTCGAAGATAAATGGCCAGTATTTTTCGAATCATACGAAAAACGCGATGGTAGAGAGAGAGCCACGCGGAGAAAAATATCGCGCTCCGTGCCGCGTGTTTAATTACACCCAGCGATTTTATGATTCCTGGGACGATTTGTAAGGACGTTTCCGCGCGAGAGGCAGAGGTAGATTATTAGTGAGGTGCTGCAGAAGCACGCCAACACTAGCTATGGTCTCGCATTTTTACGGTATCCACGAGGGAAGCGTGTGCGCGGAAAGGTATCTGACACTGCCTTCTACTAAATGTTTTTTGTGATTTACAGTCGTGTAAAGTTACCGCCGCGCATCAATTTCGCCCGGCGATGCCTGTGGTAATAAAGCTGATACTGCTGTCACTGCCAAGATATCCCCCCCCCCCTACCAGCAAATTCGCTACTCTATTCTTAACTTCTTTCTAAATTCATAAATTAAATCGATCATAAATGGTAATTAATAATGCAGACGATATTTTTGGCAAAGATGATTAGACATTAGACTCGACTGTTTACATTGTTACTTATCGAACAGCAACTGTAACGGTGTCACGGTTATTAATTATACGAGCAATAGTTCTGTCAAAGCTGGCAACATGTTGCCTGCTAGTAATTAGATTGCTATCTCGACAAATATACTGTATTCTGACTCCCTCGCTATATATCATATACGATATATAATAAACAGAGATCTCGGTTACACGGTTCAGTACATTTCAGTAATTTGCTCCGTAAGTGTAAGCGTGTCGATGTCACGACATGGAAATCCCGAAGTGCACCGGAAGCCGCGTCATACGCTCATCCGGCGCGACTGCAAGTCAACTGATAATAGCTTTAACGATCATTAAGAGCACAGCGCGTCGATATTAATTAATGTTGACGCATATGTGCGTGCGCATAAAAATATCCGCCGTGCTATCGCCACTTGTTAAATCGATGGAACCGAAAATATCTGCACGCGAGTCTGGTGCGCATTTCCCGTGTATGCGTCGCATTCGACGCCGCCTCGTGCACGCACGCACGCACGCACGCACGCACGCATGCACGTAAGTTTACGCGCGTACGGCGTGCATGATTCCGAGTGTGCGGAGCATACGGCAGAAGTGCAGATACGTAGTAACGAGCTCGGCGCACCGTAACGAAAACATTGTGCCGCGTCTACTACCGTATCGATATCACGCGTGTATCGTATTTCCCGGGGGACGATGCACGTGTGCGCGGACGCACGCGCGTATTCGCGTGCGTATCGGCCTGCGCCAAATTAAACCCTCGTAGCTTCCTATCGCGTTACAACTGTTGTGTCTTTGGCCGCTGGGTTTCGGCCAGCCAACACACAGTAAGTTCATGTGCTCAACGCGACGGAGCATGGTACAATTGATATCGATATGAGATACGGAATGAAAGTAAAAACTCGTCCGTCTAATTCTACTCGGGGAATAATGGGGAACATTGTCATTTCGTTTTTATTTAAGTAATGAGCAACGGTACGACAGGAGAAGCGGAATTCGACCCTCTCTTCCCTCCCTCTTTCTCTCTCTCTCATTCTATCTCTTCACGCATACATACAGAATCCAGTTATAATTACGCATATGTCATACACGAGTCGTAAACCGAGTGCCGCTATTCATGTATAGGACAACTTCGATAGTAACGTGGAAATATTAATCTGACTGCACGCAAGAGGCACGATCTATGCCCCAGGGTCTTTTCTTCTGAATGGCGCGCGATATACGTTGAGTACCGTGATGGAGGAGGTTTTATTATCCCAATTAAATCTCGATGATAACTAGTTCTTATGTTAAGCGTCAAAGACGAGAAACATTATACAATATATGTATGCTACGTCATCCAAAAATCGAATAATTATTTTATCAAAATAAGTACAACTTGCGCGTTTTTCATCTGCATATACAAATACTATATTGTTTTGTTTAAAAACAAAAATTCCATCTCTTTAGAACTTAAATTTCTGACTCGAGTCACTTTCGTAAAGTTTCAAGTTTCTTGGAAGTTCCGAAGAACTGTCGTTCTATATCAATCAACTAAGAAACAGGACCGTAAATTACAATCGATACAAGGAGTGAATTGCGTTGTAGGTACTTCCGAGAAATTAAGCCGTGAATAAAATTTAACCTCGTTTAACGTAAGGAGGAGGCACGTGATGCAAGAATCTGTAAGACATCTGCCAAATGTTACTTCAGATGCCAGTGGGTCAGATCGATCAAAACTCAAGTGGCAATATCATTGATGTTATGCGATATACCAGCGCAAGCAATCATTACAGTATCCGCAAACGCTCACGTGCATTCGCGTAGTATACGCGGAACAGCTAGTCGCATACGCCGGCAAGCGATCAATATCTGTTTTCCAACTTCTCGTCTCGATTCCAGCCACTCCATCCGTCCGTGTCGCCGCCGGTGCCGTTACTACGTATGCGACGACCACGTATGCAGTTTCCTGACAGACGAAGCTTCCGATGACGAGAATGTCCCATGACGGAGACTTCAATTCAATTCGAGTAATTAGCAACGGCAGATAACGACACATCTGCCCAGTTAGCCTCCCTTCTTTACTTGATCAAATTTAACGAATAAATTATATAATAATGTGCTCTCCAAATTCTCAATGGGGGAGAGGAGGGGTCCAGGCAGATGTGACAACGACATCAGAATAAAATGTTAAGTATTGCGCGTGTATAATTCAATGTATAGAAAGGCAAATTGATTGCTTTACTATTTTTTATTATACCCAGAGAAAGTATAATCTACAAGTATAAATTTCGTCACTGTTCGGCTAAATTTTGAATAGCCGTAATACAAATACTAAGTCAATTGTGTTTTCAAAAAAGAATTGAAAAGTTTAGTAGTAATATTCAATATTAATTCTCATGAAAAGCTTTAGATAGAAGATGAAGTGATGTGTGAAAGAAAGTAAAAACTACGGAGAAAAGTTATTATAGCTATGATAAAATGTCGACTGAGAAAGTAGAAATCTTTAGAAAAACTTGCCCAACTTCTTCTTAATTAAAAATAATTACGATGATGTATCTAATCACTTAAAAGTTCTAGTAGAATTAAAACGCACTCGATGCGTAATATATTCACAAAGCGAATATAACGTAAATATTTGCAGACGAAGAAATCTGTGTGTACGTATGCGTGAGAGAGACAAGCAGCATGTGTGAAATATGATAATTATATTGCATAGATAACATCAAATTGCACTTGGGAATAGTTAAATGCACGTTTTCAATGATCAAGCAGGCGTTGAAACTAGCATCGCGGCAAAGGGAAAACCAATTACTCATCGAAGTTTCACCTAATTTGGTCGGTACTATTGAAATATTAATAGAATCGACGTGTTTAATCTATCCCCTAGACGAATCCAGCGGTGGAAGGTCAGACGGAAAACGGACATGAGAGATTGCAAACTATCTAGCGGGTATTTACGACACAATTAACAGACGCAACTACTAATTAATTATCAATATACATGCTGCCAGTTCTACACTTCTAACGACCCACGCATAAGATCCGGAAATCTTGTCATACACATTATCACAAGTTATATGTTTTCCTACATTACGTCGAGATCCAGATACGAGTCCAGAGACAAGTGGTTTTTAATGAGCTGATTTTCGCGATAACCAACATTGCGACGAAGGGTCGGTATGAGAAAATAGCACGCGACCTTGGAAAACTATCGCATCGTCATTGTCATTGTCGCGTGAGCGTTGTCGTCGTCGTCGTCGTTGAAAGAAATGGCAGTCTTACTACTCTTTCGTGTATTGTTTATCAGCGAGATTTATCTGTGTTATACCTCGTAATAACACGGCGCACTGATTTATTTAGATTTCATTCATGAAATTAAACGCGTCGGCCTTGTACGTGCATCGTCATACGATCGGCAAACGCATATATACACGATCGTCGTCGTGTTCGTCTTAAAATGTCCCCTGATACCATACGGGAGAAACACCGATCTCGCGCGTTCTCGCCGTTCGATAACTTTCAAACGCGAGACAGCTTTCCAATCTAGCTCATTAACATCAATGATGCTCTGTTGCGACACAAGTGCAGCGCTCAAGATATCCCACTGATGCTCATGCTATCAATTCAATATTATCAGGTATTAATACCTGAGACCGTAGAAAAAAAAAACATAGAAAACGTATTAAATAGAATGCAATTAATTATTTGTAATAAATTCATAAATTTTTTAATCGAAAACCTCTGTAATTATTATAAGCAAGATCCACGAGATTAACTAATTTTTTCTGCAAATTAAGATTTTCATTAAATAATATCAAAAGCATACTTGTGATATGTGTGACTATAACGAATAAATAAGTATTAATCTATTGTTTTAAGCATTTTCTTAGTAACGAAATCGAGTAATGTTTATTTGATTCGGATTTTTTAAAGCGATAAAGTGATAAAATTAATCAAAGACGTGGAAAAGTCATCTTTTGAACGGCAATACGTATCATAAAGTTGGATAAGAAATACAATATCACGATTAACGTTCAAGTGTTATACGATACGTAAGAATCAAGCTACCTTCTGTAATCTCAAAGTGATGATGATTAAAAGATATACCTTTCCCTTCTTCATTATTTTTAAAATAAGTAAATAAGTAAAAATGCAACGCAAAAAAAATATACCGCAATTTTAAAAAAGAATCAAAAATCGTGAAAGAGATGTACTCTTTTTCTCCCAGGATACTAATCATTTAAAAAAGCTCGATAGTTGCATCGCTTCAAAATATTCTTATAAAATTTCATGTTTGCAGCTTAAATATGTAATAAAGATTTATGAAAAGTTTTTACTATTTACTAAGGAACAATTCAACATAACTCATACCTATAAACCGAACGTCTAAAGACAAATATAGATAGCTCTTTAAAATTCAAAAATTAAAACAGATTATAATTGAGACATTTCTACGGAATATTTTAAGATATATCGATTGCAACCAAGTTTAATTAATGTAATGCAAGATATAAATCGCGCGACCTCGAAAGAAGATCGTCGCAGATAAAAATTTACATAAGACCTTCGGTCAGCGGTATAAATAAAGTACTTGTACGAACCGTGATTTAATTTGTCTTTAAAAAGTATTGAGAGTAATTCATTTTTTGTGAATGATGCGGACACTCTAAATGCGTGTTTGTAACCGCGTACCGAAATTAATCGTCCCACACATAATCGCACGCATCGTACGCGCCTTGCCGATGATTAATACACACGTCTAAGTTGTGCGGAATGCCCTCACCGCGCGCGTTGTAACGGCGATTAACGACGCGACGAGCAGCCTTAATGTATTTACAGAGCTGAAACCCATTAATGCGCGTCTGCCAGTTGTTAACGGCATGGTTGGTGTTAGTACTGCCTCAACGACCTCGCGCTTTACTTCCGCCCGTGAGAACGATGTGTCGTTACAAGTAAAAGATGCTGATTGAAATTACGACCTATTTTTTTATTTGAATTGACGGAAAAATCGCTATCGAACTGATTAGTTCATTACTGACAAATCTTATAAATTAAAAATAATTGAATTAAAATGACAAAGTTATGTTACTCGTTTTCTCCTTTTTTTGCCATTGAAGTTTGGAAAATAATTTGTCTTAATAAAATAGTTTCTTTTAAGTAGATGCAAATTCTTTGATTTTCAATAATTAATATAATTCATTTTCTACATATTACTTAGACTATAATTATTAATTTGTATTTGTATCTATTTGTTCAAAAAAGATTTCATTCAACAAGTACAGTAAGCACACGAACTTTTCCCTTTTAAAATCCTTTCAACTCGCAAATATTTATCCACAATATACCACGTTTTATTATTAAAGGTTTCAGCTGTTTAATCAACATTCACGTAAAGATTATTTTGCAAGACTGACTCATCGGCAATAAATCAAATGAATTATTAATTAATCATAAAACACGTTTAATAGCTCATCGATGACTCATGAAAATTATCGTAATGATATCACAGTTCATATATATTTTGAAACACATCTTGACAGGTTCTCGTCATACGGCCATTTGTCCAAACGATACATACACTAGATAGGCAGATTAAACTATTGATTATTCATGTTAAAATTCTCTGTTTTCCGAATTTGACAATTTAACATTAATAAACACGGACAACGGAAAATAATTCAGTATAGACTACAGAAAGTTTGCATAAACATTTTTAATTATACTCCAAGAAAGTAAATTTGAGACTTTATGACACGTAAAAATGGAAGTACAAGTTGCAGGTAAGGAAGTACATGGAAACTTCAATCCGTATCTCTTCCGAGAGAGAGAGAGAGAGAGAGAGAGAGAGAGAGAGAGAGCACGTTGGTCGAGCTTTTCCTTTGAGAGAAGTCTGCCGTCAGGATTACGACTTCATTCAAGATGTATCATCGTATACGAAACTAAAATTAACGTCGAATCCCGACTTGCATTAAGAGCTAGTTTTCTACGTCGTAAAACCGGCCTGGTGGAGAACACAGGTGCGTGTCGTCGACAGGATCAAAATTAAAACACGACCAAGCCGGTCGGACATTTCGCGGGAGTACTACATATCCGATTAATAATGAAACAGCTCGCAATAGTCGGCTATCGCAGGTACACGAGCTTGCGATTCACAACTCCATCCTCGAGTGCGCCAAATAATCGATTGCGTTATCAAATTATAGTACTAATGCATATATAGCTTGCGATTTCGCATAGTTTATAGTTGGCACGTGAGTTTCGACGGTAGACCGATGATAAGTAAATCGGAGCGTGCGGCCGCGATTGCATTTCACCTGAATTTCGCTCTCGTGCTTAGATTTTATAGCGATGATATTTGGAAACGTGACTTAAAGGCGCCGCTCTAAACTTAGACGGCGTTCTGTACTCTAAGCGCTAAGAATAACTTCAGCGTGTCGTCGTGTAAACAAACAGCGGGCGTTTGATAAACTTTGAGAATTCTACGACACTCGCACGTTAAATCTCGCAGTTGATTTTGTATCTATATTGCAATTGCACGTGTCGTTTATGAGTCGCGCGAATTGATTTTTTTTTTCAGTTACTGTTTTGTCAAAATATTTGTATCCAGAGACTTGTCTTATCTTGTTTTCGATAAAAGTAGTAGTAACCGACACGACATATTTACTATAACATATTCACTATAAACTCGCCTTTTCTAAACAATGACCGAGCGCATAGAGCTGACCCTTATGTACGTAACAAATATTTAAGAACAAAGTAAATATCTGTCTGCAGTTGCAGCATTACATTTCATTCCCAGAGGTATGCGAGTGAGTCGAGGTTTCATAGCAGTAACCCTCTGGAAAACGACATAAGTCACTTTTCCTTAAGTTAACAAGGGGGCTAGATTGACAAATAAGAAATTACAAAGCTGCGCTCAAATTGCGTGGGTCGAGCTTTCATGTGCTGTGTAATAGAACGTTATAGAAATTGTGCAAATACTCGTCTAAAGTGCCTAACAAAGTTAGTTGTTACACATTGTAACATTTTCGTATTTCTAGGAAAGATTATTATTTATATGTAATATTATATATATATATATATATAACATGTATTTATATATAAAATCCTGGAGAAATTTCTGCATAAAATGTGAAAATTTATATCTGACATATTTTCAGAGATTCGATTATGAGATCTTTTGGAGGTGTCAAATGCAATAATCACTACTTTATCCGTCATACTTGAAAATGACTGGCAGAAAAAATATGCGCTTTAAATAAATATGATCGGCCAAACATATTATATCAAATGGATAAAATACCGCGTGTGGAATATCGCGGATTGTGCAACCGTGCGCGATTCGTGCGATTCGAGTCGCGAAAACAAAGATTTGTTTAAACGATGAATACGACATTACAGATGTATGTGAAATCGGAGCACACTACATACCGACGAGTACGCGAGGCGTTAATGAATAAACCTTGCCGTATTTCAACATGTAATTTACAATGAACGGCTAACCAACTGACAACGCCGTTCTAACAACGGCTGTCTCGCACTGGAAAACCTAAATCCCCTTTTTGTTTACCGCGAATATCCTTAATATTCTTTTATACGACGGACAAAGCGCAGGATGCAAAATTCACGACACGAAGAATGCAAAAATGCAAAGCGCGGTGTACCCGCGCGCCGAGCGCCGAAAGAGCATGCAAATATATTCGCGACGACGATATGGAGATTTGGAAGGAAAAATCCTGGGTCGATTTCATACATATACGCGAAATTGAACTCGCAATTAATGAAATTCGCACGTGTATATCTGGATTTCAAATTTTGCCTGTAACACACATATCCGTTATATCTGCACGATATAACACACGAACGATAAGTATATGCGAAACGACCTAATGAAATAATGAACTAATTAAGCTGTTAACAAGATCTACTTAGCTGTGATTTGTTAATGAAACGTTGCGATTCATTGAACCTGGTGAAAAAGGTTATGAGTCAACAATAATGTAACCCAATTCGGAGTCTTGTACTTTTCTCACTCGTTGCTATTCAATGCAAAGTACGCGAATGCGGAACAATACAACGATCGAGCTCAGTGAAGCGATAATCGTAACCGCTATCTGCGGCTTTCAAGCCGGAAGAGAGGATGTCTTTTTGTACTTTTCATCGTGGATTATACGCGATTTAAATAGAATATAGTTACGATACTGCTCTGGTAAATAATTTGCTTCTTTTATTGCATAGACAATTACCTTAAAACGATAAAGATTTAATGCCCCAAATCGTGAACGAAAAATTAAATCATATAATAGAATTCATCTCGTTTTTCGAGAGAACGAAATGCAATCATCCTAAAAGGCTCGCGGCGTTGTGCAATCGAAACAATAAACCAAAAACTATATTGGAGTATGATGTCAAGAATGTGTAAATTATAATAGCTGCAATATGCATTATATTCTATGTATGTAATGATATATAATTACTTATAAATATTATTCAAAAATGCAAAATTATTTTAATAAAAATATTCGATAAAATTGGAGCATCATTGTTGCTGAAACCAAAATTAGACTATTATTAATAAAATGATATAAAATACAGATTTTCGTACTACAGCATGAATATAATTTATATACGATCATTTATCAGTCGTAGCAAGGCATATCGTCACGTTCACACGCATACTCGGCAAACAACCGATATTACACGCCATGCGGGCGTCCGTCGATAAATTTTAACAAGATTATATGTCCTTATACTGCGCAAGTATTCGCGTATATATGTGAATGTGTATGCGGAAAGACCGCAAAATTTGTCGAACCGATCGAGCCCGCCCGACGGCCGCGGCGGGCCGAACGATGGACAAACGGGCGCGGAGAGGACAACCAATTTGTTTTTATCGGTCCTTTGTTTCTCTTTTCGGTTTTGTGCCGTTTTCCCCCGCTCGCCGTTCCGTTCTCGGCGTTTCGTTTACCGCGGAGCCGCTTGGCGCAAAGCTCGTTAATTCGAGCGTGACTATCCGTCGGGCGAATCTTCCGCCGCCGATTGTACCACCGAAATGGTCAACTATTAACGAAGAGCGACCGTCTGTTTGTACTCGAGTTCTTCATCGTTGAATGCCGTTCCTGTTTAAATTTCATCAACCGACTAGCGTCCGCGTCCGTTGTGTCTAAAAAGTACTTAAAATAAAAAACGGTATCGTCTGATAATTTAATAGTTGGCAATTAAACAATATTATAATTGAGTATTGACATTTTTTAATTGTCCCAATACAAAAATTTTATATACAAATTTGAATAAATTGAGAAAAATCCAACTATATTTTATTTATATTGTCAACGACATTTGTCTATACACTATACACGTACATATAAATGTTTAATTCCTTTTCCTATTGCAATTCCTTCCGTTTTTTATACAAATATATGTACTTTTTCATTGCTATTACTTATTTTTATACATATAATGTACCAATATTCACATTGCAAGAGCGAGAAGCAGCTTCAATACGAATCCATATACAATGTTCGCGCAAGCCAAAAATATTGAAAGATACCTCGAATCGCACGCGGTGGCGATAGCGTTCGTGCGAGATAGTTATCTTAATTGGAAATAGAAGGTATGGATTCTCGAGGCAACGTCTTTTCAGAGCACGTAATCTCTACCGCGGCTTTAGCGTAGTGAGCGACCGGTTTGATCACCTGCGTCGTCTTTTTCTATCAGCTTTCCCGATGTTTCTTCCCCCTACCTCTCCGTCTTTCCCTCTCTCCCTCTACCTCTGCCTTTTTATCCGCGCTCCGCGAGAACGCATACTTGTCTCTCGTACGCAGTCGTCTTCCCGCATTTCCGGTTCTAACACTTTACCATTGACCTCCGCGACCCGGATCGCGAGATTAAACGTACGTGCATACGTTTCCTTCTTCTGGCAAAAGGCTACCTTCTTATCCACGATGGAACTATCGTTCGACAGATCTACTTTATACTTTTATTGACCATGTACGATAATAAGCTGCCGAGATAGAGCTTCGATTATCCAGTATAACTACGATAAATTCCCCGATAATGTATACATAATAATAAATATTCCGATACTCTAGCCGAGAAAGACGCATCATCCGCTGCGCGCGCGCAAATTCGAAATTATCTCTCCTCATCACCCTCCTGCTTGTAATGACGGTAGGGTTAATAGATCCATCTTGCGGGTGACCCAGCTATGATGAACGAGGGAACGTGTCGTGTGTACGGCTCCTCAAACGAATCGCACGAACGAGCGAGTCGACGACGATCTTGTTCTGGCACACGCGCGAAACATAAAACGCGAATGCCTCGGCAGTGAGCGTACTAGCAGAAACTCAGAAATAACCGCCGTCGCCGCGTTCCAACCGGACTCGCTGCCGACATTCGCGCGCATCGCGCGTCGTTGCGAAAAGGAGAAAGGGAGCAACGTACGAGCGTGATCAGCTACCGCTCGTGTCCGACGTGGCAACATTCCTTGTATATCCTGTCCGATAAAAGAAATATCGTTTCCCCTCTTAATATTGTTTCTCATCATTCCAACTCTCTTGCATATCATGTAGCAGAAACAAGAGGACGGAGGAATGCAACTGCAGTTGTCTAGTTTTTTTAATGAGTGCAAGAAAATCAATAAGATATTATCTGTATGAAGCTAAATTAAGTACGTCATTAACATTGAACGAATACGTAGCTTTTTATAGTAAATTCTTTACAATAAAACAAGAATGCAATATAATTTAAAACCGTTTTATGAAATTTTTGCGTAAAACGCCACTTATTAATTACTACGTCAACATGTCGAATTGACAAATATTTTAAAGATACATGGAAAAACATGTCGAAACATTTCAAATGAAATATTGAAAGCTATCGTTTAGCAGATCGATGACATAGTATTTATGAAATACGTCCAAATTTCGACTCGTGACGGAATCGACATCGTGGTATCGACGAGTCAGTGACAACGAACGCTAGGTGTCAAGTCTGCAGATTCCGCAAGTGCCACCGACGGAGAAGACACGATCCGAAAAGGAGGATTGTCGAAGGTTAACAATACCACGACGTTCCGCAACCACGACGGTCTACAATGTAGCATTCTTTCGCATCACTCTCATCGCGGCCCATTGTACAGACGGACTATTGTTTCTCGCGTCATCGCGTGCATTCGCGGCGCGTGCACGGGAGCGACATAAGATACGAAAAGGCACAAGGACGAGAAGCCGAATACAACCGGGACCATACGCATACTGGTTAGAAACAGAAGAGTTACGTCAAGATACGTCAAGGCTATTCACCAAAAACATCTTTGAATATTTGCATATTCGGAAAAGGAAAATGGAATCAGCTAATTAATAATAATATTAAAAAAACAAATGTAAAAAAATATAAATAATCATATAGAATTATAAAAAATGACATACACATACTGGTTAGAAACAGAAGAGTTACATCAAGATACGTCAAGGCTATTCACCAAAAACACCTTTGAGTATTTGCATATTCCGAAAAGGAGAATGGAATCAGCTAATTAATAATAATAATCAAAAAACAAATGTAAAAAAATATAAATAATCATATAGAATTATAAAAAATGACATACACATACTGGTTAGAAACAGAAGAGTTACGTCAAGATACGTCAAGGCTATTCACCAAAAACACCTTTGAGTATTTGCATATTCGGAAAAGGAGAATGGAATCAGCTAATTAATAATAATATTTAAAAAAAACAAATGTAAAAAAATATAAATAATCGTACAGAATTATAAAAAATGACATGTGTGTATAACTATACATACATAAATACGCGAAAATTTCAGGTATTAAAAGCTAATAGAAAAAGTATGGAATGTAATTCCATGTACATATTACATATTCTATATTCCATATTATGTAGACCGTGCTTAAGTCCCAAGTTTTAAAATATGAAATTCTTATAATGATAAAAAGAAGTTCAAATTGAGCAAAGTTATACAACCGAGAAATAAATTCTTCGCTGGAGTCGTTTCAATTTAATGTAAGGAAGTACGATCATCCCGTCTTACATTAAAGATAAATCTTATAGAAAAGGGAAGAGAGAGGAAGAGCGGAAGAGCGAAAAGAACTTCGAAACTTGATCGAGTCGCTCACTCGCTCGCTCGTCGTCAGACGCTGCTGTTTAAAAGCAGCCGCAGTCTTTTGCATTCTTCTCGAACGGTTGAAGCACCGACACTTACCGCACTGAGCCGGCTTCCTGAAGTACAACTTCTCGGGAATGCGCAAGAACGTGCCGTGTCATAAAAACCAACTCCGTCATCGAGCCACACGATACAATACATTGAATTATTTTGCCACCAAAGTATTGTCAAATGCAACTAAATATTCTTATTAATTTACTCTTCCAAGAACACTAAATAAGTTTCTACATTGCAACTTGAATCAAAACAATCGATATTGTATTTTTTCGTGGAAAATCATTTGATAATTTAACGACAAACGTAAAAACAAATCCAGTACGTTATTTTAATTTGTCGGGGCACAAATAAAACTGCACTTCCCTGGAAAACGTTGTATCGAAAATATTGGAAAAAAATATTCCAACGCTTTATATCTTCTCGAATTAAATAAAACTGCCGGAATCGCTAATTCGTAGCATTTTCGTTTTATATTTGCAAAATCAGTAAACACCAATGTCACGTGTTTGTATTTTTATTTCATACTATGTTAAATCGGATAAAAGTGCCCCTGCTGATGAGCATGGCCGCATCGCAAGGATAAATCGATTTATGTATTATAATTTCTATGGAAATGTGAAAAATCACAAATTGCTTGATATGATATAATCGAATATCGCGAGAGAGTTTAAAGACGCATACGTAAAATCGTATTGAAATTGATAACCAATTGATCGTATACCGAAGATGGTGTTATCGATACATATATACGACAGAATTGTGAAACATTCATATATCGAAACGGATCATAAAATGTCACACGGACGAAGTATGTCGTAATGCGATGCGTGAAGTGGAAATGTTAACTCGTTAAACGAGAGAAAGAGAGAACAGGAATAATAGAGAGAAATACATAGCTGAACAAGGACGAATAGGAAGAGAGTGAAAGAGAAGAGGGGAAAAAAAAAAAACACTGCCCATGCTGCGCGAGCGTCAGAGGCATATAATTCACGCACGCCGATGTTTGTACCGGTTTCTGTCTAGAATCATTGAAGCTTTTACGCGCATTTTACACATAGTCGTAAAATGCGGAGGTTGTACGCCTAGATCGTTATGAAGGCGATTATATCGTGCGCGCGCATCCCGGTAAACAGGCTCGTGCTAAATGTATTTATTTGGTGACGAAGGTGAAGCATACGCGTTTTACCAATGTGCAGACACGTTTTTGGCTCGGTAAATCGCAAAATCGTGGAAAACAATCAGCGCAACTTGCCGAATGGCGCCAGAATCCAATCTGGGATATTGCATATAGCGCCTCGAAAAGGAGAAAATTTTAATTCAGGGCATATCTGTCTATGACAGAATCGTATCGAGTACCGGGCACGAACGTTATATAAATATTGAATTTCGATGTATATCGACAACCTGTTTAGATGTGATCCTCCAATACACTGTCATCTGTACAATTCTTTAGTATGAAGATTATAACGCTATAGATTTCGCACAACAAAGTTGCACTTATTTTTTCAAATATTAATTAACTTCCGCACCGCGAAATCTTATCTTTATTTTACGACGTCAATTAACTTTCAAATTCTTTTATTTAAGAAGACTCGATGAAATATTTGATAAAATCAGAATTTCGCCTTTCTCAAGGTTTTAGAAATTATCATTTTAATAAAATATGAAATATGAAAAATACAGATGATGGAAAATAAGTGGCGAGATATTAAATTTCTTAAACAAGTTTTACAATTTATAAGAGAAGTAAAAAATTAAAACACCGTACAAGAACACAGAGAATTATTACGAATATTCTCGTCGCACGAATCCGCGGTATCAGCAGCGGCGAGGGAAACGCGCGCGTTGGCGTATCTTCCGCAGCCACAGAACTGTCTCTCAGGCTGAGTAATAACTTCCGCGATGTTAAATTCGATAGCATTGCTGCATGCTTTGCGCATTTAAAACAATCGCGTGCAATTATGGACCTCTTTACTGCGACATGTCGATATCGAGAAAAAATGTTGCCATGAAAAAATCTCGACAAAATGTAAACCGATAAGCTCAATCACGGTTGTATGTTAGAATTAATGATATTTATGGTTGCGAGAGATAAAATAAATGCATGTATATATACGCTAGCTGAAAATATTTCATCATTACACCGTCTAGACATAAACGTTAAAAACCAAATTAAAAGAAATAATGGTCGATATTTAAACTTTTCATATAAATGAGATATGTACCGGTGAGTTTTCACACAGGAAAAATCATTAAAAATCTCATATCGCCAGATATAAAAAAATATAGCAGATAAAATCTATATAGAGAGTACATAGGAACAACATAAAGAGTATATCGCACATTTTTGTTGCATCAATGATATAATTAATTGAAAAAATAAAGTTTTCCAAAAAAGAGTTTGAATATTCTGAATTATTAAAATTTGGCAACATTTCTAAATATGATTTTAATGTAACAAATAATTGTGGGAGAATACATAGATGTATGGAATTATTCAATGTTATCATTCTTCTCATTTTCGAGTACGTAAATGAATATAATAATCTCATCATAGGGTGTAATACTTGTGTGAAGTGAGAGTCCTTTAAAAAAGAAATTACAAATCGGCTTTGCGTATAGAACGCATGTAGATAGCGAGGGGATGTTGGGCATACACGCATCGGGACGCTTTGTTGTGCGTAGAGATATAACTGATGTCGAAACAGTTTGATGGACGAGATCGCGTAAAGTTCAAAATACAAAAAACTCGGGACGAAGCACCTGTCAAATCGCATTATCGGACACTGTCGACACATGCCGTGGCGCCATATGCCTCGCATGATCACGCGGTTACGCGAAATATCGATGCACGACGTCGTGCATCGTGTATTGTTTATTCTCTCTTTCCCTCGTTTTACGTGCTTTTCCACCCTGACCAATGCCGATGATAAGCGGCACTCGGTCAAACGATCGCACGACTAATTAATGACAAACGCCTCGCGCGCCAGCGGTTTTCCGTTGGAAAAGCTTGGAGACATTCAATTAGGCAACTCGCCAATCGCAAACCGAGCGGGAGCGAGTCAAACGTACGAGTGCCAAGCGATCGATCAAAATTTTCTTGCGCGAAACGTCCCCTCACTCGTTCGTAATCGGGAGAGAGCTATGACTTGCTGCAATATGCAAATTGTACGAAGGCCACACGCAAGAAAGATATTTATCAATATTTTACCTTTTCTTGCATTTCCACACACTTACTAGAGTGCAAACAAAACACAAATTAATCACGTTGTGTTATTTTATCAATATTTATGTTTTATTAAGAGTTCATTATAGCATTAAATTTATACAATTATAAAAGTCTCTGGAAATATAGCAAGAGTAATAGCAAGAAATTTACGTATATTGAAAATCATTTAGTAATAATAAAAAACATTGATAAGAGAGAAATAGTTTGCAATCGATTATGTTTCTTATCAACTATCATTTTAAATAATTATTGTATAGTCATGATAAATTATGCGCCTCAAAAATGCATATAAATAAGTTAAGATACGAGGATTTTACAATTGATAATTTTCACTTAATATCGCGAATAAAGAAGTTGGCGTTTAATTATTGGACAAAGAATTGACGGACGAAAGAAATTCGATGCCGACAAGTCATCCCGATAAACGGTTCAAATCGATGCCGCTCGAAGGCAACGTTACCAAATAAAGGGTTAAACGGATCACGACGTCGGTCGTATTTTCTCTCGTGGCGGCGGAACCTGAAAAAGCGTTTGCGATATACTGTTACCACACCGGCGCGGCGCGGTAGAAAGGGAAAAAAAAAACGCACTCTACTGCCTCAGATATTGAATGGGGAACGAGTGCCGTCCCTCTTACGCCGGCCGGTCGCTCCGGAGTAAGGTCATTGCACACTCGTAAACAAACAGGACGCGGAGCGGCGCGGCGTCTATAGCGAATGCTCGTGCGCGTCACTGAACGTACACCGATCTAATGCGACCTTGGGCTTGCCGAACGGAGCGATTTTGCCGACAATGTTTTGAATTCTCCAGAAATACATCGTGCGCTTTGCGATCGATCATCCGACCAATTCTGCGAATTCCCGAGATGTAACGTGTACAATCGCGTCGAATTTTACGGTAAATCCCTCGGTTCTAATTTCTCAAGTACTCTCTCCGCAACGAGAATCTCAGAAACATCAGTGGGGTCGATGTTAAAAGCGAGCGTACAGAATTCTTGGCTTCAAAAATAGAAAGAGAACAAACTGTATGTTGCTCGGATATAATTTCGAGCTTGCTTTATCTTGATCAAATTTCAATTTGAGAGTCATTTGTCATTATCATTATAAAGATATCATCAAGAAGACACAATAAATCGTGACTTAATAATATTTGACGCTTTGGATTAAATCAATAAATAAATATACTTAATCATTTAACGCGATTGAATAACCGTGCATCTCAAACGTTAAATTAAATATCCAAATAAACTCACTTTTAAACTAAAAAGTCAAAGAACTTGGAAGACGGTATGTTAAAAGAAAATTTTCTCGATAGCAAATTTTTAATGCCTCTAAAAATTAGAGACATTAAAACGATAAATTACGAGATAATAAGATAGCTATAATTATTCTTATCAAGTATAATTACACAAACCATAATTACATAAAAGACCATTAGTTGTCATTCAGTATCCGATTTCGAACACTCGATACACTAATAAATCCAGTAAACTAGTCACTGATATTCTGTGAGCGTATCATAAGTCCGTAACGTACACAGCACACACAACCGGGTCTTTAAACCCGATTGACATACATTTAAAGCGCTTCTCAGTCCATAATACATTCCCTTTAACGATTACACGTTGGATTGAAAGATTAAATGACGCGGCTTCACAAAATACAGCGCACTACGAGCATTTACGAAAATTAATATTTAAAAAAACTGATGCAATCTCAAAGTTAAAAATTTCTTATACGAATGAGAAATAATTACACATCTACTACGTCGTTGTAATTGTTTCCACAAAACTCTAGGAACGCTGGAATGTTGGAACGAACAATCGCGATCGCGAAAAAATATTTATACTTGTACGTAATACTGCGTGTATAATCGTGTATAATCGGATTTATTTTATTATAATCCTAATAGACACGACGTAACGCGAAATTTATCGCGTCGTTAAAGTCTTTGCAGCGGAAGAGCCCGGCGATCATTCTTGCGCCGCCGTTCGCAAGTTTTCGCATCTTGACAACGGTCACGGCCCCGCGAAGGACGCGGAGGATCGCGGGTCACCGTACGCGTTACGCCGCTCGTTTCCACGTTCGTGTGATGTGCAAATCTTACGGGCCGGCGCGATGCGACAATTTCCGTTTTTCACGCACGCAAACGTCTCTCTGTGCAAACGCGCGCGCGGCATTCGACGCGACGCAACGCGCCGGGAAGGTCAAAGGTCACTAACCACGATCGTACTCCGTAAACGAAGCTAAACGGCGCCGCAGCGGTCGACAGTGAATGAATGAATGAACGCGCGAGGGCAACAGCGTACACACGTATACCTGCGAAAGCCCTCCCCCCCCCCCGCCCTTCCGTCTCTTAAAGAGGCAATAAATAGAAAGCGTCGACGGACTGGCAAACAACGAGAGCCGGTTGGGGAGGAGACACCTACCTACCCGGTATTCTATATCGCATTAGTGACTTTTGTCGGCACGTGGCACCGTATTGTTACGCGCCCCTAATTCGCCCGTCGTCGTGTCAACCTCCTTAACGGAGCGCGTGCAAGAAAAGTTATAAATTACCCCGTAGATTATCCACTTGGCATCTCCGGCCGAGAAAAGTCGGCAAGTTCGAAGCTCTGAGAGAGTTAATTAGAAACGTCGTTTGCGATAACAAGAAGGGGAAACGCGAGACGCTTTACGCGTATAAGATTACACATCCGCGACGCTTTTGCCGACGCAGTCTTAAAGATTCCGGGATGCGAGATCCGCGAAGCGATCGATTGGCGCGACGGGCGCGAATGAATGCAAGAGTGAGGGTGTCCATACCTGTTGCCAGTGATCCTCGAGCGACGGCTGGGCCGAGAAGTATCCGGTGTCGTGTATGTCCTGCAGCTCTCGAAATATATTGCCGCTCGGTAGGAGCGTATCCATGGCTACGCGCGGCTGCGAAGTCCCTCGCGGCGGCCCTCCGCTTCGGCCTCCTTCTCCGGCAGGTGCCACACGGCGCGCGGGGGCGGCGACGGTTGCGACGACGGTTGACGACGGCGGCAACGGCGAGAGCGCGCGTAAAGCGTAATCTCAAACTGACCGAACCAACAACACACGACACTCGCCCGTCCGCCCGGCGCGGCGCGGCGCGACGAGATACCAAACTCGATTCACTCAACGCGCTCCTCACGCACGCACGCACGCACGTAAACGTAGTAGCGAGTAGCGGCGAGTAGCGCACGTGCGTATCATCGGGGAAGAGGCCGTGCCCTCCCCTCCACCGTGGACCACGACGCGAGAGAATGCCGGCGGCGAGCGACGTCGCCGCGAGGATCCCAGGACGGTTATGGAGTCGCGTGATTCTCTCTCTCTCTCTCTCTCTCCTCTTTGCCTTTCCTCACCGCTCTCTTCTCGCTCGCGCGCGCGCGACCGACCGAAGGAACAACTGTACCGCCGCTTGTTGTTATTATTGTTGCTCGGCTGGGACGCCGCTGACTTTCGGCGGCGAGAGCGCGACGGACCCCGGGAGGGGGGGGGAAGGAAAAAAATTCACTGTGAATGGGGCATCACTCGTGCGGCTCGACGCTCTGTCTGTTGGCGTCGCGTGCACGGCAACACACTTGCGACAGTATTCATCACACGCGGGGAGGGAACGCGGAGGGGGGAAGACACGCGGGGCAAACGTCAAAATGCCGGCTGAGAGTCGTCCGTGCTGCTGCTGTGGCTGGCTGCGAGCTTCCCGGAGCCTCCCTCTTTCAGACCTCGCTGTTCCGCGCGTCCACTTCAGGCATCCATACGCCGCCGCGCCGCGGGATCTCTCAACTTTCCGAAAACGGAACTCGCGCATTCACTGTTAACGGCAACACACACGCGACCGTCTCTCTCTCTCTCTCTCTCTCTCGCTCCTCTCTTTACCTCTCCCGTTACCTCTGCCGTTCCGCGTCGCGTACCGGCTTTTATCTCTCGCGCGCGCGCCGAGATCGACGCCGGTTCACCTCGGCCAACTTCTCACCGCACGGACGAGATCGCGCGATACCGCACGTACGATCCTCGTGCCCCTCGAACGACCCGCGCGTCACGGGGCTGGAGGCAGGAACGCGTAAAGGGGGTAAAACACCTTTTCAAACGAGATACTCGACACTCCGTGTGATAGGGACCCGGCGAATATATCCCCGACCGCCTAAACACGCACAGACTCTTCCGCGCGAGTGTCGAAGAGTAACTGACGTTCCTCACCGTAACTGCGCGCGAGGAGGCCCGAGCGCGGCCGAACCTAACCGAGCGCGCGCGATCCGCCGGCGACTCGTACCACTGTAAACGGCCGCGCGCGACGCCGCGGCAGCACTGATCGGTGACGTCGCGACGCCGCGCCAACACTACTCTGTATTCTACGTGTGTATGTGCCGGCGTCAACGAAAAAAAATCTTGTTCGGACTCACATCGACGATTTCCTGCGCTACGTTGTATGTACATATGTACGTATGCCTTCTCCATCCTTCAAATCATCTTCAGTGGTGTCAGCGAGGAAAGAACCTCAAGTAAGATATGCCCAGGAATGACTTCCATATTTGTTTCAAACTGTCGCGCTTAGTCGCGTGATGTGTTACGAATGCGATTTATAAACTCGTTTCGTTCAATCTGTCGATCAATTATCAAAATAGGTGCGCATTTCCGAAAATAAACGACAGCGCTTACGGACAATTCATTTTCGTCATTATACGTATAAATGAAATAATCAATGTCATAAATTTCCGAAGGCTCTTCTTTTACCGTGTGCGCATTTTCGCACATACATGGACGCACATACGTGAAAGTGTATATTAATTTCCAATATATTTTAAAATAATTTTATGTGAGAATATGAAGAATATAGAAATATTTCATAATTTTGCGACAATGGCGTAATACTGGAAATGTTATTGCGCAATTTTTTTACTCGCGAGATAACCTAAGAAGGTATTTACGTAACGAAAAAATTCATAAAATTAAATCTTTGTCAATCTTTGCGCGTTCTTCACAATTCTCTCAGCAGCGTGGAAAATTTTCCATAATTTGCGTTTTAATTGCACAATTCTGCGATAATTGTATGAATCGGACATCATTTCAATTATGGCATTACAACTATTATCTTCGCAAGCCGATGTTACGTTCCATTCGAATTACGCATATAGGCACGACGCCTCGGATTCCCATTCAAGCGACAGTACAGTAAAGGTCGTCTATAACTTATGCGTCTGTCTTACTTTCACATAACGTGGCCAACCGTAGATCGACCATTCAGAGGTTTCTAGTTGCAATTTTGCGCGCGAAAGGTTCGCAGCCGTTTTGCATTATGCATTAGAAACAAACTCGGTCAAAAAAAGATTTCTAAACCCGGATGAAAAAAATATCAAAAGCAGAGTAATGCTTTGTGGAAAATATAAAATGGAAAATATAAAATTATTTTCTAATATTTTAATACGAATTATCCTTTTCGTAATCAATTTAAATGAAATGAAAATATAATCAAGGTTGTTACTATTAATTAATGCATTATTAATAGCGAATTAAAGGTGTAATCTCACGATAATTTCAGATTTCAATTTTATAGAAGATGAAAATAAACATAAATATGTTTGGTATCTTTTTCTTTGTTCTAAGCATCTGTTACATGCTTTATCTTTGTAACTGTTCCTTATTGCGATACATATCACTGTCACATCGTTATTTCAATGCAATATGTACATGAAAAAGGAGCTTAAAATTATTTTTCGTGGATGGTAATCTCGTGAGTTTGTCTTTTAAGCCGATCTAACCGAAAGTCGAAGGTTTACGTTTGCATAACGTTTAGATTTAACTGAGAGAAACGCGCTGCTCGTTCAGCGAATCGACTACGAGAAATGCACAAGCACGGAGCACACGAACGCGAATTATTTGCAAATGAATAATCGCTCGTGAGTCAACCGAAGGAGCCGATAGAGAAAGAGAGAGGGAGGAAGGGAGAGGGATCTCGAGAGAGAGAGAGAGACAAACGCCTTGTGTCGCCGTAAATGATTCATGGATTCTGCGTGTTCGTTAAAGCCTTTCTGTAGACGCTCGTAGCATGCGGGAATACCAGATTAGATACGTAAGCAGCGTTTATGGCGAATGGAATTAGAAGACTAACCGCGCTTATCGGACCCGTTTCGCGAACCTCGTTTCCGTTCAACTATCGCCGCCTCGGAGGCTGACCGCGTGATTCAAAAAGTATTTTTTTTTTTAATCGGTTATTGTGTGTGCACTCGAATCGCTCTGTTTGCGCGCCTGATGTTTCTCCCGCGCTGCACAAAGCGCGCGTTGTATGGGCGCCGTTATATCGGGACGTAGTCGAAAGAGTCGTATTGAACAATGGCTTGGAATCGATAGCGCCGACTCGATCAATGATGATACTGCCCGGTATTCTTGGAAATTGCATTTTTTTCTTGCGAGCTTTTAAACGATAGTCTCTGAAACCAAATCGATCGTGGAAGATATAAACATTCAAAATAAGTTACGTGTGTTACACTTTTATCACTTGTTCATTTTTGTAATTAGAAAGCACGTTTTATACATCCCTGTGATGACTCTGAGGGGAGACAAAGTGCTTGCTTCTCGGAACATTTACTTTGAAATTATTTTACGTCCGCGAGTACTGCAGATATTATCTGCTTTACGAAAATTGCGAGCGGAATGTATAACACTGCATCGGAATCTGACCTCGCGCAACCTCTCAACTTCGGCTTCATTTTCCGGATATATTCCTTCGCTCAGTAGGTTAAGGCGCCCGGTACCATAAACATGGCGGTCGCAGTTGGACTCAAGCCCAACCCTCGAAAAGCTTTCTTGTAACGGGATACGGTAGCATGTCGATTTTCGCCGCGAAACGAGTCGACAGGATGTTTGTTAGACACAAAATGACTCTCTCTCTCTCTCTTTCGCGTGCGCGCGCGCGGCGCATGTCCCGATAAAACGATCGACCGGGTATCCGGGGCCATTAACATATTAATTCAATTATTCAGTTTAGAACGCTATATTACGCTGATCGATGTTTGTAAACCGTATTGCATTTCTAGCATGAAACGTTGCGAGCATACGCAAATAATTTAGCGGGATGGAACGACGAATTTCAACTCTCCACTGATCCGAGTTTTAGTGGGAAATAAAGCGATATGATAATGCCCGCGATACAAAATGTGACGAGAATACAGCAACTGGCGGAGAAAAATTGTTTATTTTTTAAATACAATTTAGAGTTTCATTAAAAACATTATTTAAATTAATTACGAAATTAGTAGAATATATTTTTAAAACTCTCTTTCTCTCTCTCTCTCTCTCTCTCTCTCTCTTTCTCTCTCTAATACTGTGTATCTCAATTATTATTCTAAATAATTCAATAATTACGTTATTGATACAGCTTAATTAAATAAATGTTTTTTATAAGATTTGTAAAGCATGTAATTATAAATAATATTTGGGAGTATAAGCGATCAAACTTTTAGAAATCTGTATTTCGTGCAGTTTTGAAGAAAATTTACACAATTACAAAATATTTTGTTGAAAGAGAGACTTGACAAGACTTATGTCGCCTCTGTTTTCTGTATGTTTTCCTGTAACGCAAGTTTCCTTGTACCTCTATCATTATCTGCATACCGCAAGCCAAGGTTAATAACAGCCACGTCGCCGATATTTGGTGCACATTTCCTTTATACACGCCGGTAGTTTCGACGATCCGCGTCTTAACACAGAGTGTAAGAAACGCGCTGAGAGTGACGTAATCCCGGTTACATAATGCTACGGTAAACGTTTGCAGCGTGCGCGTGTAGTACCAACTTATTCGTGTCAACTATTATTCTTCGAACGACCCTCGGCGCAGCGTCGTTGGCCGCGCTGCACATTCGCGTATCCTTGGAACTGGAATTTATGGGACGAGGTCGCGCATAGGTGCCCGTCGTGCCCGTAGCGTTTAGGATTTCGTTCGACGTTGCATCTGCAACTTCGCGAAACAGTAGGCGACATTAACGGAGAGCGAAGCGTATTGAAGGCACTCGCGTCTTTCGTCGTTGCCGGAAGTGATGGCGATTATTATTATTAACGGCTCGCAACGACACGATCCTTAATCTCGTAATCCTATCGTGCGCGCCAGATGACTCCGGTAAGTCTTGCTGAAAATTTACGCTACGGATTTCGACAAACGCGGAGCGACAACCGACGACGACGACGACGTCACTAAGCTCTTGGAACGGTTCCCGAAACTTCTCGTGATCAGAAGATTCGTCTGTTCGATAATCCGCGAAAGCGATATCGAAGATATATTACTGAATCGGAAGTTATACATGCAATCACTTGTCAGTCACGTTTTATACTACATCACGTAGTCTCACATCCAAATATAAACGAGATTATATTTACGCTTGACAATTCTCGTTTACGCTTCGATGCTTGAAACGCTCCATATGTTTCTGATTATTCACATCTATTGTAATATTTTAATGACATTTAAAATCATTATTAATATTATATCATCGCTTGAAGGAAATCGAAAAATTTCTTGAGAAAAAACGTACATCTCGTTGTATCTTTTCACGCGCAAAGCGCAATAGAAATTGCTGACATGCATAAAAAAGTGGATACTGTAGGAACGACCCTTGTGTTTACGAAATTAAGCACTGTAACTTTGGTAAAGCCACCGATTTAGGGAACCCTCTTCCTCATCCGATATAAGACTGGGGTGATGGACTAAGAATTTTTCTGAACGTGTAAATATTCCCACGAGTGAGGATTATGGCGAAATTAAGGAAGCCTACGATACACATTCTTCAAGATGATGCATGAGACGGATTATAACCAATAAATCCCAACATGACAATTTCTACGCATTACTGGCGAAAAATTTCTCGCCGTACCAGCAATTCATATTGTAATATGACCACCATTGATCTTCCATACAACCATTCTCCGCATTTTGATTGCATTTGTCGTGTTAATTTTATTCGCTATTTTTATGAAATATTACATACTTTATGAAACAATATTTAAATATTACACACTTACCAAGTTATTTAATAGATATGCATATTTCCTGAATACAATTTTGATAAAAACTATAAATTGCTATTTATTAACTAAAATATTTTCTGAGAGATATATTATAAATGTGTTAACGTTCTACGGTTTTTTTTAGTACATATTCAACCAGATTCTATAAAATATAGGACCAAAAATGCTGTTACAGAAGCAAAACAAATTTTTATTCACAGCATTCATTTTAAATGTATAAGATTTAGTAGTTAATCGCGTTTTTATATTATTCCATGAGGGTGTATTTCTCAAGATTTCTTCCAATGGTCCATTAAACCTCCAGGAAACGAATTGATGAAATCGTGAAACGCAAAATCGTGCTATCTGCCGTAGCGTATTACTACCTTCAATTGTATTGCACGTTCGGAGAAGCTTATCTCAAGTAACAATTAAAAAAGAAAAGGTAGGAGATCTCAGACTAAGAGTACATCGCGCAAACGTACAATCAGTTAAGAAAAAAATCCAGAGGGTGCCGTTTAGCCGAGATAAGTGTGCACGTGTGCTGTTTATGAAAAGAATTCCAAAAATTTATGGAGAATCTAAGGATACAAAAATTTTTTAAAACATTTTGTTATATAAAATTTATTTATATAAAATATAATAATATATAAAATTTATCGATGTTAGGAAAGCTTTATTAAATTCTTTTTAAATATTCTTTTAAATATTCTTTCTAAATATTATTTTTTTATATTTTTATCATTATATATTAATTTTATTATAATTATAAAAAACATATTTTTGCATTACCATTTCAAGTTATAAGTAAATGTAAATTATTTTTCTATAATTTTATATATACATGGGTTAAAATGATAAATACAAATAGAAAAACTTGTGATTCATAGAAAAGTATTCAAATTATTATAATAATTTTATATAATTACGATAAGTTTTCGATCTTAATCCAATTTTTTATTTAATATGCTTGTTCAATGTTAAAAGGATAATTATGTAACAGCTTTCTTATTACATTCGGAGAAAATTTAACAATTAATATCTATAACAAAGCAATATCTGTAATAAATCAGATGATTAAATATATTTTTAGCTCTTTTTATTCATCTTAAAAAGCTTTGAATATTATAAAATGTCCTTTTTACATTAATGCACAAGATAATCTTCGATAACTTACAATTAATTTTCAAATTCAAATTAAATTGAATTACAATTAATAATGTAATATTATTTGAAGGCAGAACGTGTTTTTTCATTTGTTATCTTAAGCGAATTATCATTAATTTTCACAGAAAACACTTCAATCAGATTTGTATTTTTGTTATAAATTTTTAGAAATAATTTATGATAAAACAAGTAGAAACGAATTTTATATGATTCGCTATATGCTTGTTTGGTTCAAAGGAAACAGGCAAAAGGAACGATATATAGGTATAACGTTGTACTTAAAGAAACATAAACGTATCTTTTCTATTCGCGTTAATACTGAAATACTGGAGCCAAAGTAATATATTAGTGATATTTCTGAACTCGAATCTTATCCCTCTTATTCGAGTCGTGGCACGCGTTATATATATACCACTGAAACCTTCGTCACACGAAACGTGCCCGGTTTCTCGACCAACAACACGCCCACGCCTACTCTACGATCCTTCATCTTTGTAAGCGAGGGTTAAGTTTAAGGGTAAAGCAAACAACCCTTGAAAGAAGTCGCCTACGGCTTGATCGATGCGCGATCCTTATAATACTTGGCCATTTGCTTTCTGAAAAAATACAACTACGTTCGTGTGGCAATGTAAACATAAATAAAAAGTTAATAATAGATATAAAATGACTGTAACAATAAAAAAATATTTACAAAAAAACGTAAGCGATTTGTTTTAAAAGTTATTTTGAAAATTTTCAAACCTTATGTAACCAGATGCGGTATTCTGATTTTTGTATGATTTTAGTAAATAATACAGCGCTTTTAAAAGTCAGAACGTGTATTTTAAAAATAATAATTTAAAAATAAAATTAATATTGAGAGATGAAAATTAATTTCTTGTTGGAGTTGCTATAACCAAAGTTCTTACGTTATTCGCTCCTCTATATTTTTCTTGATCCTATAGACAGATTAGCAAGGGTAAAAGATGATAATTCACAGTAAGAATCAATAAAAAAAAAAAAAGGAAAAAGCGCGCCCCGATCGATCGTATCGATTTTGCTATCCTCCGTTCGTTCCGTTTACATATCCAATTTAGGAGAGTTGGAACTTTTTGCAGATTCTTTTTTCAACGTCACTTTCATTCGCTGGCGGATGAAATATTCGGATGTTTTATCAGTTATTTCCGCGCTCTCTGGCATTTCGGCGTTTTGCCTCGCTGACCCAGTCCGACATTTTTGCTTGGTGAGCGCCAAAACTATTCTTATGTTCTCCCTCGCTATTTTCCGTTGTGCCTTGATGTAGCATATCCGCCGCAATACAACCACCCCGGGGATAAGCAAATCCCGTCGCTCCCTCACGACCATATACAACGATACGCGCCACTGCCACGAAAGTGAATTAACTTTATATTAGGCGGTGGCGGAAGATCGTCGTTACTTTAACCCCAACACGAGCGGTTGGAACCCGTGCCAAACTTTTTTTCGTTCGCGAAAGAAGGAGAAGGGTACGGAAATTTCTCGGCGATACAAGATATCTCAGGGGATATCGTGCAATGGGAGGAAACGAAGGGGGTTGGATCCTTTATCTCGACTCGCCGCAAAGACGACCGGTGAGTGGAGAGACTGAAAGGCCGGGATGTAGGAAGAGAAAAAGGAGCGCGCCCGGCACGAAATTTCACTTAGGCTCTTGTTGCGGGGGATGGAGGAGGGGGTGACGTGCAAGGATGAGTCGCTGCGAGTCGTCCGGGGGTCGACACCGCGCCGCGTGTTTTCCTCGTGTATATCTCAATGCCACGAGAGCGCGGCATCGAGGAAGGCGAAAAACAAGCCGGCAAGAAAGCGCGCTTTAATGGACGAAACGAGTTTCCAGCCACATGGAGCGCTATTGCTTCCGCCTTATTTTCCGCTCCTTTCGTCAACACCCCTCTGCCACGTCGTTCGCTCGTCGGTTTACGCTGGAACAACACTGATCACGTCGACCTATCTACTTGGAGCCACATCTAACCATCGGGCTTCTGAAGTTTATGCGCTTCTACGCTGCCGCGGCAAGCGGGAGTGAGAGACACAGGCCGGAGCCGGAGGAAAAACACAAGAAACAAGAAACTAACTTCATTTGGTTGCGAAATGGGTATTCCGCGAGCAGTGATCGAACCGAGAGTGCAACGGGAAGCCACCGGATAATGGTATTCCGCGGGTATCGAGAGAGAAACCGCACGGCTGCCGATCGAAAACACATCGGACGGGAGATCCATATGCACCCGTGTGAATATTGATAACGCTGATATCGACTATAATATATTATTCGCCGAGGGACGTGCGCGATAATATTTTACACGTGGCGACTTCATATTTTATGCAAAAGGCTGTAAAACACAAGCGGCCGCGAATAGTTTTTGATGATTCTCCTGCGGGCTGTGTTTTATGGGAGGCTACTCGCGTTAGGATTTTCCGCGCACCTCAGACATTCTTTAAAACGAGGAGGAGGCCGCCGTCGCTTCTTACGGAACATTAAACGGGAATCCGCCCGCAACGGGGTTGTGGTCTCGACGCAACGAACGCCGTTTCTACGTTGTACAGTGAATTTTTGCGTGAGCAACTTTTGCAGAAACTTTCAGTTTGTTTCTGCATACTGTTCACGGTAAACGCTGCAGGGCCATACTTTTCACTTTTGCCTTTGTGCGAGCGGCTCGACTCCACTTTCGTTAATATTCTCCACTCTTATTAAAACGTCGAGCGAGATTTTCGGCATAACTCTTGCTACTGCTTTGTCTGTCATTAATAAATACAGACCCATGTTAAGCAAGTGCGTTTCAAACACGCTTGAAAGACAAAGAGATATATGTACATGTATATTTACGTTCCGAAATGTATCGATTGATACATAGTAACCTCAACAATGAGTACACTTGAATGATACTCATGTAGCATGACTGTCAGTTATCAACGCGTTGCGAAAGAAGGATCTGCTTAACGATCAAGTGACTCGACTGCGTGAGTCATTCATTATCAGTAGAGAAAAAAATTCCAGTCAACTAACATTAAAATTGAACGTTTACGATCTTTCTGACATTTAATCTTAAGTATATTTGTGATGTTGCAGCAACAATCAAGTGTTGCTATATATTATTTCTTAAAGATTTACTTTAAACGTTTAAATATCAGTTTAAATGAACGTGCATTTCAGACAATTGAAACAATTATATAATTTAACATATAACCGTAATATTAACGTTCAACTAATATAAACTAATGGTTTTCACTGGCTACATCATGAATATGATTAGTAGATAATTGCTAATACTTTCAAAAAATTACGTCTTGAGATATTAATTCTTCTTCTGAATTTAACTGTAATTAGCTAGCATTTATTCTCTTTCTCGATTATATTCATAATTATATCGGGAGAAAAGAGAGCTAGAGCTTAAGAGAGAGAGAGAGAGAGAGAGAGCTGTTTCCTTTGAAAACATCTGTCGGGATATAACGAATACTTAATCTAATATTAAGGATATATCATTGTGGTACAAAATTTTACGAGCATGTAAAAATGTATGTTACAATTTCTTCCGTTGTAATTAAGACTAAACTAGTTGTAACTCGTCAAGCGTAGTTTCGCAAGTGCAGTACAAAGTATAGCAACACGCTGGGCAAAATGAACGGACGGAAGGGGGATAAAAAAATGGCGAACTAGATAAAGGGAATTTTTCTTCGTGCTCCGGAAGGAGTACACCGCTAACAGAGTTCGAAAGAGTTAAACTTTATCGCTACCGGAGAGGAAGTGAGGGAATGAAAGACGAAGGGGGAGAGGGTGCCCCGAGGACGAGGATTCCTCCTGACTCTCGGAGCCAACTCTCTTTGTTCCAATTATCGCGGCTCTACCCTGGCCAAGCGAGCTTACCCACCGACGCGATTTGACCTTTTCCGCTTCCGGTTAACCGCACGCTATAGCCGGTTATTCTTCTCTCTAGCGACACAATTTCCACTGGTACTCAGGTGCCCTTGCTTCCATCCGCGGTTTCATAAAACGTTAACGTACATTTGCAGTGTGTGAAAGCTACAATTCCCGACAAATTGCCTTTTACATCATGCCGCTGCATTCCTTTGTCTGTTAAATGTGTAGCGATCATAATAAAAAGCTCTTAATTAATTTACAATTACAAGTACGAATGAGGTATGCGCAAACGTAAGAGATACGACCAAGCTTTTTGAAAGTACAAAAAATGCAAATAATGTCGCGCTTCTATTGTCCTTCTCGTACTTTTATATATTATATTTATACTAATTTTATATATTATACATATAAACCTGTTATATTCACGAAATGGACATTTCGGTTATTTAAAAATTCGAGTGATTCTTTTTATATATTATATTAATTTTTTTAGTATAAAACTTTTATTCGTGAAATGGACATTTTAGCTATTGAAAAATTCGAGCGCCTGCACAAACTAGCTTTTGCAATAAATGAATAATTTAATGATCTCTTTCGGTGGGAAGACTTTAATAGATGACGAAATGGCATTTACCTGCCTGCGTTGTTGGCGAATTATGACCCTGATAATACGTTCCCCTCGGCAGGTTAAACTCCACGGTCGTAGCCCGAGCAATTATCTCGATATGGACGATTATTCGAGGGGGAAAAAAGAGCGAGCGAGTCGGTCGTCACCTCTATTTGGATCGGGTTACTCGTGCATGTCGGGTGCTCAAAAAACATCCTTCGAGGGGTGATTTCAAGCGAGCGTTCCTCAGGTCAGAAAAGGGATCGGTAGTTGGAACCGCCAGAGAATAGACAGCCGGTAGATTCGTTGGGGCGACGATGGGCGGAAGCGAGGACGACGAATGCGGAAGGCTGACGCTCGACGTAGTCGCGTTGAGCCAGATGGATCGACGATCGTTTGTCGTTCTTAATGCCGCGGGAGGGCTCAACGGCGGCGTTGATATTCACCGACTGATGCTGGAAAAATTACCCGATTAGTTAGGATCCATCCCACTGCCCCTTTGTTCCACCACTTTCTCTTCTCGAAGGTGCAGCGACTCACCGTCGCACTCTGACCGCTTTTCCTCCTCGTTCATCCCTCCGCTCGACCGCTTTTCGACCCCTCGCGCGAGCTGTCGAGGCGCTCGGAACAAACTCAGAGCCACGTAATACGCCCTCATTAATTAGGATTTTCACGGTGAGAGAAATTAGCCGAAAGCGGCTAAAACCACGACGGCGGAGCAGTGATTTGTTTCGTAACCTTCGCCATCGTCGTACGCGATCGAGGGCAAGTCAAACTTGCGCGAGTTAAATCTTTTTATTATTTCAAAACGGTATTATTATATTTAGCGCGAAAGAGAAGAAAAATTTCTTCTCACCGTACACTTTACTTCTGTTTTAGGAGAGAGCCAACTTTCTCAGCGTTTAAAGAGATGCTTACGTTTTCCAAATGTTCTCGCGACGACGTGTAATTGCGCCACCAAGTCACCCGGCATAACCAGACTACGGTTCGAGACTGCGGTTGGATATCCGCGGTATATTGTTATCGAGACAATGACAGAGAGTGACGGCCGACAACGTACGAGCAGCGAACACCCGCAAGCGCGTCTCGGAGCAGCTCCCGTTCTTGATAATGTAACAGACAGCTCTCGGAAGGCGGTTGGATATGGAGGGCGGTAAGTGTGGCTTAGCAGCTCTCTCTTAATAATTCGGGCGCACTAGAGTGCCATGTAGTAGGCTCTTCCAACATACGCATACAAATACACACCTACACGCATGTCTACTCATTTATGGCGGTCGCGCGAGCTTCGTGTCGGTGGTGGACGCATGAGGTCGGAAGTAGAATGGCAGTCGCTCGAAAAAGCACGTAAATTCACGCGATGGCGACCGCGCCACTACAAGACTTTTATCGCGCAGAAACATTTACCGCGTGGCGGTGCTTGGCATTTGCATGCAAACGCGATCGTGTCGTCCCATCTTTCCGCCGTCCACGTTTTCCCCGCGACGCGGGGGTCATCGTCGTCCTCCGTGCCTGTCTTTCTCTCTCTCCCTTGATGTTGCTCCTAAGCTCCCAGTTACTCGGCTACCTCGTCTTCTTGCTTTTATCTAGTCATCTTTCCGCGTGCGCAATCTCATTTTTTCTTCGACACTGATATAGCGTTGAGAAAGAAAAAAATTATGCGCAAGCTATGTGTCGATAAGAACTATTAAACTCTTAGATTTTCTCAGTATATCCAATCATGGAAATATCTTTTCTTCATTTATATTATGCAGACATGTAGTTCTTTAAGTCATTAAATAAGATTTTCCTAATTCATTGATATATTAAGAGCTATGTATTATAAATTTTCAATTTTTAGAATAAAATAACAAGAAACTGATAATGACTGAATAATTTTAGACAATTTTGAATTTGTACCTTTTTTTCACATATGTAAAGAACTTTTTAAGAAGTAGCAAATCGGACCTGAATTATAGATTGTCATATAATTATTTGTATGTTTCTAAATGGAATAATGAATGGAGAAAGAAAATGTTTTATTTATTATAATTTTTTAAACTTGATTTATGTACTAGATAAATATATAGAAAATCAGTCTTCTAAATTATTTTATTTACCAAGAACAATCTTATAACTGATCCAAATAATTGATTCAATCATTGAACAAATTTTATGCAGTATCAAGTCTTGAAAAACACAGATTCTTCTCTCAATATGTAAGAATTTAGTATTGAAGAAATTAATGCAAAGAGTATACGTACGCATCAGCTCTCGCCTCGAACTCTTTTTAATGAAATATTGATCCGGGATGATTGCGCGCTCTGCTCTTGTGCCGTAAGTACCCGCGGAATGCCCATGCGTCACCCCCGCTGGCTATGAGGGAGAGCGCTAAGAATAATGGAAGCACGCGCCATTACCATTGCGGAAACGAGGATTCCTCGATTCGCTGAATCTCTAAGAATGAAGTTATAGATGCTTTTATTTATTCGCAACTCGCGCGAGTTGCGAATAAATAAAAGCATTCGTAGTTTCTCTTCCGTGAACTCGGATGAACGAATAGAGAGAGCATTATGAGTGTAGAACACGAATAAATTTAACAAATAAAAGATACATAATAGAGAAGAGAGAAGAGAGTTTGACACGATTTCTGAATCGAAAATCTGGATGTATGTGTTAAAGCACGGAACATTTTAAATCGTTTGTAAAATTACGACTGATTTACGCAGATATGTTTTGCAATATATTTTATTAATGGATATTAAAATTACCAGCAAAGATACCAATTGGTTGTCGAGTATGTGTATGTATGGGCTTATATATGTACAGTTAAATTGCATCATTTAATATATGTATGTATTTATCGTCAGTTATCTTTGATTCGTCCATATAGTGCTGTTACGAAATCTACTATATCTAATCTGCGAGTTCCAAATAAATATTTTTCTGTTTTTTTCTCTCCTCCACACGTTGGCGTGTCTTTGGTCTGTTTGGGTATGCATAACGTCGCGGTCATTTGTAACACTGAACCCTTCTGGCGCAGCATCTAAGCGGGTTTCTCACAGCGGCGAATCTACTCCACATCTCTCCTTCCCTCCTATTCGTGCCATAACCATCACTGCCAGCTCCTTTTCTTTCGCGATGGGACTGACGTCACACGCGAAAGCGACGTATCACCCGCCGGCAGTCATCCGCCGACTCGCAAAACCCTTCTGACACGACGTGACTCGCGACGTTAACCGGAGACACCGGACGGCAACGAGGAAGAAACCGAGGAAGGAAACGGGGAGGAAAAAGAAAACTAAACGGACCACGGGGGTAGGATGGGAGACGGGAAAAGGGAGGGAACTCGAGTTTGGACCCGTCCGGGTCCCTTCGTTCCCCTGATCCGCGACGAAGGAAGAAGTGGATCTCCGTTCACTCATCCACTGCGTTTCGCTTCTCCGTCCTGCACCGCCGACAATCTCGTTGCATCAGGGGAGAACGTGTCCCGCGAAGATAATGAAGCTGGTGAGGGCGGAACTATACGTGACTTACTCGGCGGATAACTAGATAAATAGTTACCTCGCATGTTGCACCATAGAATTTATGACTTTGGTACTCGATTTCGTCTAGTAGTGAATTTGCCGATAAGTGGTTTAAGCTGTCGTCTATAAAGGTCTTTTTATTTATATTATAAATAATAAACGGCAAATAAATTTTTTTTTATTTATCAAGTTTTGTTAATAAAAATCGCTTTGTTTTCGAAATATTTCTAGGAAAGGGAGTTCTCCCAATTGTTCTTTCTCTTAAAGCTTTAGAAGTTTTCTAAATTTTCAAATAATTACATAATTTTATCCATATCGCATTACGAACCCATTCGTATTCTATTAATCGAACGATATCGACTTTATTTTGACAAGGTCTATGAAGTTTTTTCCTCAAGAGTGTTTCGAAATCAAGTTATCGCAGGTGCAGAAAGCTACTGGCGATCGAAGATCGCGGGTAACCTTAGTGAACCATTACGATAATCCTGTTGGACCCCTGGTGCCAGGGATTTGACTTCAGGCAAGGCAGTGATGGGAAGAGCTAAACAGGTTTATGGAAACTAACGTATGAGGTATATACAGTTCTATGTGTGTGTGTGTGTGTGTGTGTGTGTGTGTGTGTGTGTGTGTGTGTGTGTGTGTGTGTGTTTGCATTTATATAAAATGCAGAACGTATTTTTGAAATCTTATATTAAAATTTTTTTAGATATTTGAAATTAGAAGCGAATATCTCTATTATGCGTGAATATGTATAATAAATATATGAAATAATATATAATTAAACATTAAAAAATTTCAAATATTTTTTATTGTATCACATTATATTTATTATTATATACGTATGTCTTTGCAACATATAAAAAGTAATCAGATATATTAATAATAATCGTTTCATGGAGAAAAAAATGATCGCAAAAGTATTACAGTAGAATATAGAAATGAACAATCCACCATTTGGTTTACGAAAAGATCAAAATGTGTTTGTTTTTCTACTTCCTACTGATCTGTGATATGGAGAGAAGTGTGCCCTACGGGAAAAAGCTTTCTCACAAAGCCGAATCGATATCACGCGAAGGATTGTTCTGTAATAGCCAGCCCTCGTGATAGTCCTTTTCCTGGCAATGCGTCACATCGGCTGAAATGACTACACGTGTTTCAAGGAAAGACACGATTGGCCCTATTGAGAAGCCTAAAAATAGAAGAGGCAACGAACGTCATTCGAGTCTGTGCAAGAATACTCGGAATAAAATATATCCGTGATCGCATATCGATCCGTTACGACTTTCGTCTGTGAACGCACGAGGAATTATAATTTTCCGCGAGCGATTGTTTCGCAAATCGCAACGTACGATTCTTAACTTTGTCGTGGAAAAGAAGAAGGGCTTTATTTCAGTGAAAAAGTATCCATATTCTGTGTGCCGTCGTAAAAGCTCCATATACACTATTGCCGGAAATATTTTTCTTGGTAGCGCGCCAAGAGATGTCTTTTTCACTCCTCGTAAAATTTGAGAAATGTAAGTGCGCGGTGTCGCGGCACGTGGGGCTAGTCAACGATTGGACAATGTGTCTCGCTAAATTTCTTCGTTTCTCGATATACTCTAATTCGGCATCGGTTGTCAAGGACAAACATGAACCTGCGAAACGAGATGAGAAACGGAATGATCCTCGGCGCAATTGGCGCCTACCGGGCGATACTTCCGAATAGAAAATTACAGTGGTCGTTCGAAGCCGTCGAAGGGGCGCGTTTTCAAAGCGATATCGATTCTCCGTTATACCCTCGCGGAACTGCGTTCTCCGAAGCATTCAATTGATCCTGGTAGCACACATTTGTCGTTAGGAGAGGGTCTCCACTTTCGAGAGGCTGTCACTTCCCGCGGTCGATATCTCGCTTCGTCCTACACTCCGGTGCTTCTCCTTCTACCACTACCTTTGAGATTCCCGCTCGCTCTTATGAGCTCCTGAAAAATGTTCCGCCGTTTCGTGTAAATCCATTTCATCCGTCCATTCATCTAACCCGCCGTGCCCCTCGCGCACGTATAAGCTCATAGAGCCGACGGGAATCGATGAACCGTGCGCGTGTTCATTCCTCCGCCTCCCCGAGTACTCAATTAATCCCGTCCCAGTACACGTACACCGACCGTGTCACAAACACGCGACTCTCTACTTTCGAGAGGCCGTTGTCGTCTCCGACTCCCCCGTACCCTGCCGTCTTTAAGAACGCTGACTCACGTATTATTACGAAAACTGCTCGTTAACTTCTTGCCAATAGGGTCGACGTGATTCAAATTAAGAACGCGTTATCCGCGCTTTACAACGAGAAGCGTGCGCGTTCGCTCGGGTACACGTACTTAGACACTTGATCGATACTTGCTAAACTATCGACTCACTCTCGCAGTTTCAGCATGGGATAAGGGTACGGCTAAAGAAAAGCGCGGATAATGGAAAGATATCCTTTATGAATTTTCATGATCGCATGTTACGCAAATGACGTTGGCAGACGATTAATAATTGAAAATTATTATATTGCTATTATATTACTATTATGGATTTTCCCATCAACTTTATGCCAATATGTAAAACTTTTCGTTGAGCATAAAAATTCATCTCCCTCTTACTCCGCGTGGATTTTACAATATATTATTCGACTGTAAGCAAAGTAGGAATATAAGTCGTCCTACTTGCGCGCAGAATGAAGCATAAAATTCAAGTAATTGCGCGTACACGAAGCGCGTACTAAGAAAATTACGCTCGATCTTTATTCATCGCGGCCTCCGTAAAATCCGCCACTCTTCCGGTACCCTTCTTACTTTCGTGTGCGGCATGCACCGATAATCAAGCACCGTTCGCCCGCGGAAAGAGAACGCCCGTAACTCTGGCCAAGTTTGTCGAGACAATGTTGAAAGTGTGCCAAGTGCTGTAAGCGAATCATCCGACCGCGTATCCCCGCGAGCTTTTAAAAGTGTACTCCGCCGCACTTGGAGCCCACACAGAGCAGGGCTTCCGCTGCTCCTCTGTGTAAGCTCATAAAGCCCGCCGAAGATCGATGAAGGGCGAATCCCACGTCCGAAGGGCCTCGACATGAGTGAAGTCTGCCGCGAGCGGGAATCTAACTCGCGTTGAAATCTGCTCGGGGATTTACATCCGAGGCATGAAGCGTTTTTCAACCTCGAACGTCAACCGGAACGTCGGGGAAACACGAACTGACGGATGGCGGAGGCTCTTTATCTCAGCGGAGGATGCGGTCTTTATCGGGTTGGGAAAGTACGTTAGCCGCTGG
This sequence comes from Tetramorium bicarinatum, assembly GCA_928718305.1. Classification (NCBI taxonomy): domain Eukaryota; kingdom Metazoa; phylum Arthropoda; class Insecta; order Hymenoptera; family Formicidae; genus Tetramorium; species Tetramorium bicarinatum. The sequence goes on along the minus strand of OV788323.1, from coordinate 13,085,032 downwards.
TATCCTGGTGAGATTAGAATGTCGGAATCGGTAAGTTGGGCTAGACGGCCGTTTGGTTGGCGCAGATAAAGTGGAACGCGGCTGCACAAAGGCGCGCGCCGAGTCGACTCGGCGAGAGAGCTTGGATTGCCAAGTTCGCGAAATTCGTTTGACTTTAAACCGATAATAGCGCAACGGCCGGCCATACTCTCGGGCATTGCTGGCCGGATTGCCGGTCGTCGAGTGTCGTTGTTGAACCAAATTGACGCTTTCTATTCGGCCCAGCACGAAAGACCATGAAATTTGTTTCTACAAACTCATATTTTAAAGGCTTAATATCACGAATGAGTTTACTCGTATTATATGTGATGAATCCACAATTATATCAGAATTTTGTACGACACGGTGTTTATTGAAATAAATAGCGTGGAACAAAGATGTATAATTTTTTATATCTTTTAATAATAACGTTAATATAAATTAAATAAATAAATAACAAATTTATATACTTAATTTTGGAGATTATAAATTTCTTCACATAAGCATTTCTTTGGTGGTATTTCTTTCTTTATAAAATGGTATTTATGCAACTTCTAATTTTGCGCTTTCGGAAGCTCTTAGATTTGCGTCTCCGCTGCGGAATCTCGTGAATTAAATACAAAGTTGATAAACCCGAAAGAATGTTTGAATTTTCTGGGTAGACGCTGTTACAGGAGCGGAGATAGTGGAGGGAGGTCACGGGGCGGGGGAGGAGGAGCGGTAAAGCATTCCGATCCTTGAGTGCGCCTCCCTCGAGGATGCCGCTCCGCACTTGTATGTGGTTGCTGGATCCCATAATGTACATATATACGAATATACACACACGATCTCGCAAATTCTTCCTCGTAGACGCGCGAGTGCGCAAATGCACGTTTACTCGCCACGTATATCAGATATATGCGCACGAGTGGCTTGAAACTACTCTTACCTCCTATCTCAAAATGTTGCTTAAAGCAATTAAAAGGTGCATTCGGATATTTACTTAACAATACAATGTGTATCTATCTACAAGCGTTTTTCTTACGATGTTACATCAAATTATATAATTTCTTAGAGAAAGAAGAAAATGTGTCTAATATTAGAAATGTATTGTACGATATATTAAATAATTTTTCAAGATGGAATGTTTAAACTGAAATTATTCTTTTAAACTCAATCAATTATTTTAATCGCAGTAAATCGTTGTATAATGGTTCTGACTTGTCATACAAAAGTGTAGAAAATTATGTCGGTGCTCTTGCGAGATTAATCTGCTGATAATAAACTTGACGCAAAAAGAGATCTTCTGACGATATAATTGCGTCGTTCGCAAAGTTGAGAATCCCCGCACTCGACAAAAACGAGCGAAATGGGAATTGGGAGGATGGAGGGACGAAGGAGGACAGGTACGATAGCGCTTGTAAGAAGCTGTAACTGCGTGGCGGCAAAGTGACGGTGGATAGATGAAATGCCAGTCCGCCGTGCGGTAGTGACGCGAACCACGCTGCAGCAAAATGGATGTCGTACAGGTGACAGCTGAAAAAAGTATGATATATTAGCGACCATTAGGTAAGGAGGACCGCGGTTGCGCAACCCGGCCCTAGAAGGCGGCTAATGGCGCTCGGCGTTAGTACCGCTTCTTTCGGGAGGCCCCAAAGTGCCTACTAAGAATGATTCGAGGAGTAACTCATGAGAATTCGCAGGGCTCGCAAAGAGCTGGATGGCATAATCGCGATTTAAAAAGAAACACCGAGACGAACGTCTCTTATGAAAGATCTAGCCTTGTAGAGAGAATAATTCCCCTTTCCAGCGAGCGATTTTTTTTTAATCATTTGATAACTTATTACATTGTACATCTGGCCGTTAAAAAAATTTTTAATATTTGAGTTGAAAAGATGAAATTTTCTGTTTAATTATTGTTTTAGCATTCAACATGATTTTATTAATTTATACTGTTATTAATATTCACGCATACAATCGTAATACTAGAAGTCTGAACCGTAGCAAAGAAGAACCGTAGCTGGGTAATAATATATTTATAAAATTTGCATTGCAAAAATAACAGTTTTATGAATAATGGTACAGTATGTGGTAGTTATTTCATACCGTAAAAAGTATTGAATGTTATTGGACATAGCGATATTGAAAAAATTTTGTAAAGTTATATCAAGAAAAAGTATATCTGCTAAATTAAAACATTAATTATTAAAAATTATTAAAATTCTAGCTATAGTAAACAGACATTTGCTGAATTTAGTTTGAAGGTGAAAATCTATGTTCGTGTTTTCAATCGACGGAGATCTCCAACGGAAGAAAGGTCTACAATGTATCCGAGCGAGCGATTTTATCGCTCCGCTTCAATTTTCCCGGGAAATAGAATTAACGTCAGTCAAAGGACGAATATGCTCTCGTAATTTTGATTCACGCGAAGCCCGTTATCTTTTACATTGCAGCTTTTGGTGCTGGCACAGCTGACACTTTGATCGTGTAATTTTACGGACTAGCCGTGGAAAAGTGAAATATTAATATTAAAACACCCCGATAATAACGAAAAAAATTTACAATGGTAAAAGAAAGAAAATTCTTACATAATATTCTCTAGCATAGATAAAACTCTAATCTTATGAAATTTACGTACATTTCTATGTAATAACTTTTAGGTAATTAATCCACCGTATACATTTTTTGTTCAAATAGTAAAAATAAAAAATGATGCTGTATATACAAGTCAGAATTTTTAGATCTCATGAAAGTCAGATTTTAGCTAATTGTACACGATGATGAATTTGTTTCCTCCGTGATAAAAGAGCTCACATTTCATTAATTTCGACGATTTTATTTATAGATGTCTAAGCGCGAGGATGACTATGACGCAAATTATGTGCCAAATCATACGAGCGTGCCTCCAAGCAGCCATTACCATTCGGCCGTCGTAGTTCGTGTGCCACGGTATAACGAATCATCGGACTCAGAGGCCTGCCAATGACGGAATGAATTATGCAGTCGGTCGACAGATTATGGTGAGTAGAGGATGTATGGTGACGTGTGACTGGTACCGACTTACTTATTGGTCGTAGAGCGTATCGAACTGGTATGCATGTAAAATTAAGCGTTAGTCGTTGCTGCGTACAGCAGTGCAGATATGTTCGTGCTTGTATATACCTAGATGCGCAATTGCACATTGAAACCGGTTTAATGGCAAATCCTAAATTATCTTATACCAGACTTGCTTGCTGCGTTAATTAATTGCAGCATGTACAAACGATTGTTTCTTAGTTTAGAAAAGCCTGCTCAAGTGATTATTTTGTTCCCGAAATTTGTATTTAGAGATGACTTCTTTATATTGATAATCAAAAATATAATGTATCTGCAGTTCTTTCTTATGTTTTTTCTGCGTTAAATTTATTCTATAACAAGTTTTTGTTATTTTATAAATATCCGTCATAATATATAAAATATCATATATAAAATATCTGTCAAAATGAATGATATTAAAGAGATATCTTGAAATTTCTATGTCATAATTGCGAAATCACATCTGCATTGCAGATCTCGCGCGTCGAATGCTCGCAAATCGCCATCACTCAAACTTAGGATATTTCTTAGGCGATGGTCTAACTCTTTCTTCCGTTGTTTTTCTTTTTCGAAGCCAGATTGTGAGTCACAGCTTTCGAGTATCGTTATCGGAACAATAGTATCTGTATTGTGTAGGAAAACGAGAAGGCACCCCTACTATCTCTCGGACCACTATTAATGCGTATAAGAGTGGAAACTTGATGCCATTTTATCCCTGAACACTCACACGTAAATTTGGACTGAATACATGAAAAAAATAAGTTCATTAAATTTTATGCAACTGGTTATCAACTTTTGGACAGGGCCATTGACAGACTGTTATTCTTATATACAACTTTAATAATTCTATGATTTCTTTTTAGTATTTTCAAGATGTCTAGGATTTTTTACAAAAAAATGCATAAAACTGTTTAGAAATTATGCCCTATTCAAAAATGAATGTTTGTCAGATAAAATTTAATAAACTTATTTTTTTCGTATATATATATATATATATATATATATATATATATATATATATATATATATATGTATATATATATATGTATATGCATATCGGAGTGAGATTCTGTTATATCGAATGCCAGCCGAGTAACAACAGTGCCATGCAACACGACAGTGATGCTGAGCACTGTCGTTCTAAGCGATCAAGATTACGTCCCTTTTTTTACTTGATCGGTCTCGTGGGACTGCGCATCGCATCTCGGACACGATTACGCCGCACTAATTCTAACAAAAGATTCTATCTTCGCTACACAATGATGATTATGGGGACCGGAAGTAATACCCGCGAGACTCGGGATTCTAATTTTATAAAACAGAGGTTACGCTTTGTTGAGATTACCGGTATCCCTCGCGTGACACGATTCTGTTGTGGTGAAACAGTTTTTTCTCAGGTGTAGCGGTATTGTTATTTGGAATGTCGTTAAGTTGTTAAGCTTGCCGTTAAATTTGGGAAGAGGAAAGCAAACTATTGTCAAGTTGATTGCGGACGTAATCATGGTGCATGATGATCCATCCCGATGAAAACTCCAAATTTTCTCTTACATAGAAATATAGAATCTTATAAGAACGGAAAAGTTAACCGCATATTAATGATTTAATAATAATAATTAAATGACGTAGCATTATGCGCGACATTTTCATGACATTTTGATATTCTTTTGAAAACTTTTTTTCAATTTTCGGATAAATTTTTTTCAAATGAATAAAAAATAGAAGTTGAGAGACTTGTGAACTCCGATTGAACTCAGTTTGCAATTCCTGTCGCTTTGATTTCCGTTTACATACGTATGCACCTGCATCTATAAGATGAGCGTGAGTTAAGCGCATGATACTTGTATCCAAAGCACGTTATCGCGTGCTCCCCCTTCTTGAAGGTTGCTATCGTGATATCTTCCGCTTCTTTATATTATGGTCAATTTTGTATTCTCTTGACGATATCCTCTCTTTCTTTTATTCTTTCCTATTCGCGACCGTCACCTCGTTCTTCCTCACGCTGCGCTCCGGTCAAGCCGCTTACTTTTCCTTTCTTCGCGAGCCGGAAGGAAGGAGGGACGCGGAGGTAAAATGTCACGTGGCCGTTTGATGTATTTTACGGTTTCATGCTCTGGCGTTTAAGGGTCTCCCCCTCGTTCCTACGAGGTTTTTCCCCATGCGTATCTTTCGTAAAAAACAAATAACAAAAATGTATACACGAAAATCATTTAATATTTATTCTCGGTCTCATCCTTCGTTACTTTTTGTTCCCGTGAAATCATTTCAACATCGTGTGACTGTTCAGATAACTAGTTGATTTCACCGAACGGAATTGGAATAGAGGTGAAGATTGCGATTGATACAATCTAATATCTTTTCAAAGAAGATTTGTTGGAAAATTTATCGAGTTACTTATAAATCCATAGAAAGATATCTAAAAGCGTATGTGAAGCACTTTCGCAGAACTACATCAATGACAAATTTCTTCTTGCTTTAGTGCGATTAGACATTTCTAGATTTCTAAGAGTAGCTATTCCGTTATTCCGGTAAGCAAGATGCGTGCGAAAAGAGAGTAACGAATTTCTATATCTACCGCTTTCTCGAGTTGTAGTTATTTTATTTGACTGATATCGCGCCGTGTGTTGCGTATATGTGTTTGCTGTGTGCTACCTTTCCTTGAGAAGAGTTTCTTCAAAATCTTCTTTTACACTTTCTCTTCACGGATGAGATAACAGTGATAGACTACCGGGGCAGAGACACGCGATTGTGATAAATCAGTATACGCATTTTTACTGTGCTCGAATTGAAATTTATTACATGAAGGTTGCAGATTTATAAGTATCTGGCATTACGCTATAGTATCTCGAATCGCCAAAAAATGAATATATATGTAATCGTGTATGTAATTATATTTAACATCTAATGTTCTAAAGTCTCTATGTTCTATATATAATGAGAAATTATAGCGATAAACGTGCACCAGTTGTGAAATTAGATGCATAAACACGAAATACAAACACCGTTGCATATCGAGCGCAATAGAGGAGCTAAGTGAACTCAGACCGTGTGTAGGATGCAATGACCTGAATTAAAGCAATTAAAAGCGAATTATAGCTTGAGTTTAAAAATATAGATGCGTACATATATGCATTGTGTAACATTTTCAAAATTCGTAACATATTCGTACAAAGTAAAATTGGCCTTGTGAGAAAAAATTTAACGTATTCGTTTTTGGGGGGGGGAATTAGATATATGATATTAGATATATGATAAAGCCATTTATTAAACCATTTATCCTATACCATTTATTAACTATTATCTTTAACGACAAATTATTTTATCATTATAATCACAAGTCACAACGAATTATATTCTATTTAAAAATAAGCATTAGACATTCTATTATTTTTAAAAAATTTATTTAGGTAACATTATATTTTTAATTAATTTAAATTTCTGGCAAAATGTATAAAATAAAAAAGTTTTAGCAAAATGCATGTGAGCGAAAAATTGAATATCTAACTGTGGTTTTTTTATATATCATAAAATTTAAATTTTATAAACTAAGTGTTACTATATCGTGATTTTAATTATTGATATTGAGTTTAAGAAAAATTTTTTAATTCTTCCTATTTATAAAACAATTTTCATGAATAATCATCACTATACTAAAAGTAGTTTATTCATCCATATAAATGGCATCTATATAACATTGCACAGATTGTCCGAGAAAACACACAACGGTATTGGCCAGGAGGGCTAAAGGGTCCTAAAGAGGTCAGCCGTGAATTATGAATAATTCTTTCGTGGCATTCAAACTCCCAGCATCACATACAATCGCGAGACAGGTATGCGCGTCATTGTCTTTTTGGAAATACCTCGGATGGCGAATGCGAGAATAGGGTCATTCGCTCGATTCCGCTTTGTCGTGCTAATTCCTTTGCTATATCCATACACAAGCGACACTGTGTATACATAGAGGTCTGGATACTTGTTAACGAGGTCAGTTCCACGACTCGTGCATTGTTATTGCAACATACCTGTGCGCTTGTGTTATATGCGCGATGTATGCGAGACCTTGAGGACAAGTGAGAATGAATTTACATCTTTCATATCCGAAAAACAACGCATCTCATGGATTGTGTGTCCTAAGTAAAATCGACATAGCTGTTAACCCATATTTTTAAGTACCGTTGCGCCAAACTATCGATTTATTGTTGGCTTTCATATAAAATAGAAAATCAACTAAAATGACATATCGATAATATAGATAACAAGATTTGTCTGATGCAATTTTTGTAACCTGCATTTCCCAAATTCAATATCGGGCGATTCGAAATCAACGTGTTTTTCTTCTTGACCTAGTAAAAGATTTGAGATAAATAGAGTCTGTAAAATTAAATCCTTGTAGATACATAATTTTATTCTGTTAATATATATAATCATCCCGCTTAAATTATTCCACAAAATATTAAAAATTAGAGATCTTGATTTCTCAAATATTTATTTTGTTTCACATTCTTACCTTAATTTTCTATGATTATGAGTTTTTAATGATACAATTAATAACGTAATCATAGTACGAAATCTATATGTATTATGCGAAGTAATCGTGTTGCTAAGAGTTAATGCGATTAAGTCGAAAGCTGCAAGGTCATTGAACCCTAAAATAATAGTCGCAGTAAACATCAAAGTTTCATTGGCGATCAAACTTATCGCGGCCAACCGTTAAACTCTATAGACAATGCCGCCGTTCAATCTGTTTGTCTTGAATCACCTCGGACAACAAGTGTCCGAGGATTAGGAAGTCAGCTTTGCGCGAAGACACTTTTGTCCCTTAAAAATACATCCATCGAAGCTCTGCTTCAGTATTCGCCTGTTCCTTTTCGGTCGTGGCAGGCATAACATTATCACAGCAGGGCATGCCGCAGGGCTTAATTAGCGGTTAAAAAGTCAATTAGCGTTGACCGTATTTGTTAACCTTCCGCGGGTACCGCGTGACACGCATACCGACAGCGTGTGCACGCTTTACGAGCGAAGGAAGGAGGGGAACGAAACACAGAGCAAGTATGGCAGGGCAAATGTCGCACGTGATGAGCCTGTCCCTTTCCTCAGCCCTTCTTTCGCCCAAGGCCTCAATACCTCTTTCTCCGTCTCATTTTCTTGTCTCTTGGCAGCAGCGCCCAGATCAGAGATGCACCCACACTCGAAGAGCGGCCAGAGAATGGAAGATGTGGTAAAAAAGCACATGTCCAATTAAACGCTGAATCACCCATCCCTCTCCCATTCTTCCATCCTCCTCTCCCTCCGCCACACAACCATTGCGCACCACTCTCTTTACCCACCCGTTCCCGACAATGAGTGCAATTGCTTCGGTTTCAGAAAGGTTAACGCACCGGGTTAAATGCCGGGGAATTCGGTGTCACTTTCGACCGCCGCGCGCCACGAAATTGTGGGACCCTTCGTCATCGTGCTACGGCAAGCATTAAAGGTTCGTTAAGGGCAGAGTAAGAGGACCGTCTCGCAATCGCGCCCGCAGACCCCTATGAGAGACTGATTCTCGACAATTCTCTTCATTCTCTTCGCGTTCTATTCTTGTCCTATTGGACACACAGTCAACTTATCTCAACCTGTTCAGAGTGACTTTTATTCCGTGCTTTGCAACTCCAATTCAGGTTTACGTTCCTGTAATTCTGTCTACCTATTATTTCTTTATGATGAACTATAGTACTGGCCATTGTTATGACTCGCTTTGAAAATTATTAGTCTCCTTTTTGAATAATTTTCAAAAGAGAGTATTACGATTTACATTTCTTGAAGAGAAAAGTTACCTGTGGAAGCTTGAAAGTTACCCATTTCAATTCATGATTGATACGCAAAACGGAAATGATATTTCTAAATGGAAATCTTTCTGTCTGGCTCAGTATGTAAGTCTGTAGTCTCGTATGAGAAAGAAAATAAACACTGGATATTATTTTCCTTCCCCTGGTCTATTAATTCAGCTTCAGTATTCTCTCGAATATAGTGCAGCTCTCCGAATATAGCATCGCCGATTCGTGCTGCAAGCACACTATGTATGTATGTGCACACTACCACACTTCGTCAGATTCGCAATAACAAAAACTTCCTAAGTCGTTGGAATGTAATCATCGAGCACCGCAGTAACGTGCTCAATGAGCTACGGTCGCAGTTACGATATTGTAGCATGCTCGAGATGACTCATGCCAGAATCACAATCTCTGTTTTGCCGCGACGCGGAAATTGCTCGCGATCGCGTGGAATTCGCATTCATCAAACTGCGATTTCTAAAAGCAACGATAGCGCGCGTACGTATGTATATAGCTAGAATTACCAGAAATAGATTGGCTGCGTTCTTTAGCCTCTACGAATCGAATACTTCGAAAGTAATTAGATTTGCACCCTGTGGAGCGAATTTATCGCGTATTGGCTATTTCTTTGCAGGAGCATTGCCGATTAATCTATAAAACTTTATAAACGTTTGAAAAAAATTTAATTTAATTTTGTTTTCGTTAAGTGAAGCTTGTGATGTTACTGCTTATAATAATAACGTTAACAATTATTATAGTTTTTAATTTAAAATTTTATCAAATGTTATCTATGTAGTCTATTTGACGAGGGAAAGATTTTTATTAAACATTTGTAATACATTTATATTATATTTGCAACTAAAATTGCAGAAAATATTTCTTAGATACTTTATTATATGTAAGATATTTTATTATGAAAATCATCTAAAACTCTTACAAGCTGATAATGAAAACGCACCGTTGCGTGGAAAAAAGCAAGTGAATAGCGCATGTTTTAATCATATTTTTTGTAAGACAACTAGTTATAAACATTATTTAATTTATTTAAATTTTAATTACATGATAACGCTTACACAAATTGTTTTTCATTGCACGTGTCAAAATAATTAACATATAACATTAGTTATATTTCACATAATGAACTAACTTGCAAACGTATAAATTCTCAAGTCTTATCCTACCTTCTTTATCATATTTCTGCATTACTCATAATGTTAATGCATAAATCTGCACGGCATATCAAAAAATCGAATCAGCCATGCTCACGGATAACCGTGGCAAATCTGACATATCCTCTTTAAGCACGGTCTCGATCTTTAAAGCGATTAAGTCCGATCCGCGCCGAGCTCACTCTTGAGCGGTCGTTGCAACGGCTGCAGATTGCACAAGAGACCTCCGTGGTGCATCTCTCCGGCGATACACACGGCGTATCGGGCGGGAGAGCCGAATGAATTGCAGTTTGCACGGCGAAATGCGGCAAGGTCATTGCTCTGGCATTAGAGACGAGACCAAACGAACGATCTCCGGAACGAGCTGGATGAAAGCACGGTCCCTTGATCGAAGGAAATGACATCGTGCGTACTCGCATTCCTAACGCGATTGCACGCGCCGTCCCGGGGAGCGATAAACCTTGTCATTCGCCAACGTTCAATGAAGCTCGTTCCCCATTGTCATCATGCGATTGTCAATACGCGAAATCGAACTGTGTACGAAGCAAACAGCTGTTAGCGGCGCACGTGCGAAAATTGAAAATGATATAATAAAAGTAGCGTGCGATTAAAAGATACATGCTATATTTTGCGCTTCATATTTTGCGCTTTGTCGTACCAGTATCGTGCAGTTCTCGTTATTCATAGCTCACAAGATTTCCTAATTGACTTTCATAGTAAAATATATTTTATAAGTGTTTTAGTTTCTAGCGAAATAATTATATAAGTACTTTCAACGTAGTACAAACAAACTTATAAGTTTGCAGAACTTTTAGTTTAAAATAGAGAGCTATCATGCTGAAATTAATACGGATCGTTATTTTAACGTGTAATATGTAACCCATATATTACAAATGTATTTACCAAATGTTTCTATACACTTCAAAAAATTTCATGTTACAGTTAGTAGTTACAATAACGTGGTATCGGATTGGAAAAAAATAAATTCATTTCGTATACATTCTATACATTCGCGAAATTGTATTTATGTTTAGTTATTACTGTTACAACACGTTATTTGTGAGTTGCAAACTTGCGTACGATATCATTATGTCAGTTACGTGACACGTTGTTTAAATTTTATTGAAATCGATTTTGTGGTTTGTTCAGAATTTAGAATTTATGTCCGCATACGCATTATTCTATGTATATGATAATGCAGTCGCGTCTATAATACAATATGCATTCAAGTTTTAATGAATTCTGTTAAATATGTGTAACACATACGCGTTAAATATTTTCGCAAACGATAATAACTTTTTGACTCAAAATAGTGTTGAGTCTTAAATGGATGATAAACTCTCGGAACTGACAAGGAAAAAAAACCTTTAAACAATACAGAGAGAACTAAGAGAGAAAATATGAAGGCAAACGAAATTGAACTTTATTTTTCGTAGTGAAGTAAAACACGACAGAATTATTGATTAGTAGATAAGCCGAGAGTGATAACGAAAAAGTCTCTGCAGAGACATACAGATAGGGCAGGCAAGTTACGAGTTTTCATGCAATTTCGCTGAAAGCATTAATTTGGATTAAAAAATGGTCTTCTCCAAGGGAAGACGAGATCCTTCAGGAAACTGTAAGCCCCACGCGATTGAAGCTAATGGCTCGTACACGGCACGTGCACAGCGCGAGAATGAAGGAATTAAACGCCTCATTTCTTGACGGCGCCCGGCGCCCATGTTTTTGTGTTTTCTCACATCGTTATAAGCGACGACGGAATTAGTGAGAGTTATATTTCTCGTCCGGTAATTCTCAGATGCATTAACGATGACAGCAAATAACATTTTACGTTTAGGTATGTCGCATCTTCTCGCAATGAAAGATATTGACAAATGAGATTAACGGTTTTCCAAGGATCGCGCGCGCGCACGCGCGTGCTAAAACTTTGTAAATAATATATTGATTCATAGCGCGTCATGTAGCTTCGTGGTTTCGTCCGAATACATCAAACAAAGTTTAGAAGAACTAAAAGTGGACTAAAAATAAGATTCACTGTTGATCAGTCTTCATTACGACAAAAGGAGGAGGAAAGTTCTCACGCCAGCGCGAGAAGTCTCATTAGATTCTACTGCTGAAGTTTCGTAGAAGTTTACTTTCGAAATATCGGCAAACGTTGAACGCAGCATCACGACGAGTAGAAGTGATAGAAAGAGACAGAGACAAAGGCAAGGGAGAGAGTTGCGAGAAGTTCTTGTTGCAATCGAACGTACGCAGGAGAAATCGTGAGTAGTCGAAATTACTGCGTCATAATGCAGTCGCGGCTCTTTGCTCTCCGCAGCTATAAATCTTCCATCTAATCAGTGCTAATCATGATTTGGGAAATTACCACAACGTTGACGATTTAATTTTTGACATGTTTTCTCAAGTAATTTATCTATTGCATTTTCTGTAAAAACATTTCAATAAAAAATTATTTCTAGTTTTTCTGAAACAGTAGGTAAATGGAAAATAATGATTTTAAATATAATGCATTTTATGTATATTATGAAAATATTAACATTTATTTATTGATGATTAAATTAGCTAATTTTTGCAATTTAAAAATATTGTGTGTTGGAAATATTTATGAAAGTTTTAAAAGTTAGAAAAAAGACAATTCTTTAATTATTTCTTATTTTCTATTGGATACATACTTCATACAATATTCTAAGAAATTATTTCGTGCTAAAAAATAGTTATCTAAATAATTCAAATTGTAAAATATAAAAAGAAACAAATCATTTTTCAAAGCAATTCTTTTGCGAAAATGCACGTGTTACATTTAACATAACTATGACAATGAAAATACGCGTTTCTTTATCTTACACATGAGTTCTTCTATTCGATCACGTGAAATTCTCGAACGAAATGGAATAACTCAGGACAAAAGTGTCGAATCGATTCGAACGATTTGCTAAAAGTGTTCACGTTCAACGTGAGCTATAGAATAGCAAAAGGAAAGGAACTACTCCGATGTCGTCGAGAAAAGCTTATGCAAGAGCGTAACGCAAATCGTAAGGACGGGAATGAGACGCGAGAGGATGAAGAGACGGAGAGCGAAGAGGAAGATGGAGAGGCAATAAGTGTAGGACTCCGCAGATGCGGTTTCCGATAGTCATCGGTACATCGTATAAATCTACTTAACAATGGACAGAGTGCACTCTACGCGAACGGGGCCACGGAGCAAATGCGCGAGCGAGAGAGCGCCAATAAAAATCAACATGCCGCCGTTCATGCTCCGAGGAGACCCATTCGCCACACTTTGCCCAGGTATACGGTGGATATACATACATATACATATACATAGATATACTCGGTGCTCAGACGCGACAAAATAGATCGTGACGCGGTCTCTTCGTGGTGGTTCAATCACTTTGAAGTGGCCCGTAAAGACACGACGCTACGCGGCACGGTGCGGCGGTGCCGACGCGACGTAAAGACTGTGCAACAACGGGTCTCCGTTCTTCTACCACCTGCTAGAGGATTGCTGCCTGTCATTACATGTACGCCACGATATTAACGATCGTCGGGCCATCGATACGTAAGACGCTACTTTGGACTATATGATATCGGTGCGTCGGGTTCATGCGCGGTACGCGCTGAATGTCTTTGTGTCACACGATCACGAAAGCTCGCTCGGAGTAATAGAAACGGGAATCTGTCGCGGTGTGAACAAGTTCGATTGACGTCGTCGTTGAGCATCAGTAATATCGGAGTGCGATCGACGATAAAGGCTCGACAGCGCTCTCTCGAGTAGACGCTCAAATTGCTAAGTCGCCACGTCGCAACGGGAACAGCGGAAGGAATCGACAGCTTTCGCGCGTCAAAGAATACCTTGCATGTTAAATGAAAAAAGACGCTCTCCAGTCGAGCGTGAAGCGAAGCGATTGTTGGCCGGGCTCTTCGTCTTTTCTCTCTCTCTCTCTCTCGCTCGCAGAACGCAGCCTCGGATCTAGGTGGCTGTGTGCACGTACATACACAAACGCGAGAACCCGACACGACTGCTTGGAAATGCGCCACTATTAAAGCGCATCCCTCGCGCGTTTTCCGCCCCGCGTTGCGCCGTTCGTTGATATGCAGACGATGACACGCTTTCCGGTTCCGGCAGATTCCGCACTCCCGTCTCGTATATCGCCGCGCGAAGAGCGGCTGGATCCCACCCTCGCAAATCCTCCAGGGACCGCTTCGAGACGCACCAGCCTGCACTCTCGTCCATTTTTCATCGCGGCTGGAATATACGAGCGATCGTTATCGCCTCCGTAAGGAGGAGAGAAGAGTACTTCCAACGGTTTTATTAATGGACACGTTTCGGCCCTCTCGCTGCCACAACTGACCCTCCCCCTCCCCTCCCCCCAAAAATATTGTGCACACCGAATCTTATTGATGATATTTTTGACGGCGTATTCGAAAATACACGGATAATTACAGCCATGCGAATCAACGAAGGGCGAGGCGCAGCGCATTCGCGAGTCAAATCCAATCACAACTGTTTACATCTGTATAAACCGTTTAAATTTTGCATGAAAATCGTTGCTGGCTGACTACGACAGCAATATAGATTTAAAAATCACCTCGAGTGTATGCGATGTCCATGTTAACGGCGTTAATTAAGCATTGGTGCGGATAGGTGCTTCATGCACGGTACATTGAGTGCACTCTGAATTGTCGGGCTCTTGCGATTTTTCATAAAGTCAATTCCACGAGAGCTGGTTTTAATTCATAAGAGAACATGAGAGAAATAGAGAGAGAGAGAGTGAGAAGGAAAAGTAGATCTTTCAAATTTAAAAAAGATTAAGAGAGTGGATTTTCGAAAATTAAGATTTAATCGCGTATTTAATAATGAATAATTTCAAATCTTTCGCGCGCGCATTGTTATAAAACATTTCAAAGTTCTTTAGAATAAAATATAAAAAATTCATTCACAATTTAAGAGAATTTAATGAAGACTATTTAAGAGCTTATTACTTATAGAAAAAATAGAAAATTCTTACAATAAGTAATAGATAATACACATGTATTATCTTTTCATCATTCTAAAATATAAATAACGTTTAAATTTTTTATTTGAAAATTTATTTCCAATTATAAAATATAAAATTAAATTAAGGTTGAGAGAAAAAAGATAATTTATGAGAAATTAATTATCATAATGTATAGGTACTGCAAACGTAAGAAATAATTCGAGACAAGAAATGCAAACATCAAAATACACAGTAATTTAACGAGAACAGAAAAGTATTGTTTTCCGCGTATCTTTTTATTTACGTTTTCTCGTATTTCTTCTCGAGCCCTTTAGCCGCCTCACCGGGTGAAACTTTCCTAATCCGTGGCCCTCGGGATAGTGGCGGAGGAGAAGAGACCCGGGGAATCTCGGAGCGTTTTCACATCCCGATGAAAAACACGAGATTCCGTTACGTACTTACACGCCAACGTCTCGTCGAGCGTTTTCGGCGGAGGACGGCCGCACACCGTGCTTCGCGGCTGTGAAAAGTTTCCTCGTCGCGCTGGGAACACGATCAGGCGATACATCGCCGCTACGTGCCGTGTATATCGAAACGGTCCTCGGTTAACGTCGACTCTTGTGCATACGCGAACTGAAACACATACGCATATATATATTAACACACACGAAGAAGACGTAGCGCTCGCACGTGTGCGCACGATTTTGTACTGCACTCGCGAACCGCATCGACATAAAGAGGCCCTTATACTGGAGATACCTACTTCGAGGTTATTGATATTGAAATTGGAATATCAATAAATTATGTCGATACAATTATCTATTTTCAACTTAGAAAGACAATAAATAGGTAATAATCAACACGCTTGAAATACTAAATAAGGAATATAAAGAATATAAACTTTTCATTAAACATGATTTTTAAGTTTCTTTCGCTTTCTTTTGACATTTAAATTATTTTTACTATTATTTTTATTATTATATCATTTGTATTTTTCATATTACGTATCTTCCTTATACTACACATAATTTCTAGGTACACAAAATATCCAACAATATTATTAAGCATATTTTAATTTTTATTACATTTTTCCACAATATGAATTGCCAGCAATCGAGTGCAAAACTGCCGATTCTTAATAATATCTCGATGAATGCGCACGTCCCGGTCTTTCATCTTTTCTTCGCCGTTCTCTCATGTCGCTTACACATCTCCTTTGGAAACAATGCGGCGTTTCTGTCGGAGTCGACGTGTGGAAAATTCGGACGTTGCGTTAAGAGGCCACCTACGCGCGGGACTCCTTTTTTCACCGCGACGTTTCTTCTCGACTTTAAATGGGACGATACAATGGCGCGGATTCGCTGTCTTGTTTCACCGTCCTGCCACCTGATTCCCTCGGTCTCTCTGGCCCCCTTTCACTTCTCTACGTATTTACCGCGTTCCGCAAATCACATTAGCGTCAGACGCGTAACGTGTTTTCCTGTTTTGCAACAGCCGACGCTACACGACGCTTTGCAACAAATATACCAACTCGTACTTACATCCCCACGGCTTCTCCGCCGCTCCGTGATTTCGGCTGCATTCGACCGACGGCATCGTTCTTCTTGCGCGCACGGGTCATTCGACCTCGTTCGCCCTCCCCCCCATGTACTTTGATGGTCCCGGCGAATTCGGAACGTCACGTGCCAGATTGTATCTGCTTGCGCAACCAGCGCGTCATGTCGCTTGACTCCGTGACTATTTCATGCGTGAAAGTCGCGGTGGCGCATGTTAGTCACATAATAATGTTGAATATGAAACGGGCACAATAAGCTGGTGACGAAGAGTCCTTTTTTTTATATAGTATGTGATTCACGTAAGCAACTTCCACTGAGTGGTGAGATAAAACATGTGTACAGTTAGTCAGTTGAAGACCTTGAAACAAGCAATCTTCTTAGACCAGGTGTCGCAACCGGTATAATTTTGATGAACTCATGTTCCAGAGACATGCAGAGACATAGAGGCACACAGATGCGTCTTACGTTTATTCACGAGAATAAAAATATGGCGTGCCAGATAGATTTGTCATACAACATTCAAAATTACATTCAGCAAAATGATTATCTCCTTCAAACTAATGAGCTGACTTGAACTGTCAAAACAATAAAAATAGTTGTTTTCTCTAAGCTAAAATCGCTAGCATACTTCTTGTAGAAATTATTTACATTTAACTATAACGTGAATGTAAAATTTAATTAATTTATAAAGTTCATAATTTATAAAGTTTTTAAAAAATTTACATTTATACATATTCTCCATTTTTAAGTTGCATTAGCGATAGTATAAGAGACATGTATCCATACATGCACAGTTAAAAAATGCAATAAAATTGTATCATTATTGCCTACAGGCTTATGCGAATAGCCGGATATCGATAAAGAATAATGATCTCTGATTAACTAAATTCGAAGATAATAAGCAAGGCATGCACGTTAATCGGCTCTCGTTGTAATTTCCGATACTTTGAGTGCGCAAGCGTTCGCCTACGCTTCAGCCATAACGGAATAATCGCGGCAATTGACTAGCGTGTTTCGAAATTTACGTCCGTGACCTTTACCGAAGCTTGCTTTACATGTGTTGGAATTTTTTTACTTGAATTCATTTTTATTCACTTCCTATACATCTCTCTGTTACGAGAAATGCTCATCTCATGTCATGTATGTCTTGAAACACGGAATCTCGTACGAGGTCATCTATGCATGAGTGCTCATGAAAATATTTTCAACGCTACCTTACACCGTCTAAGTTGCATATTCAGCTTGCACGCATAAAACCGATATGTTGTTAAAAAGGTCAAGGTTACTTTCAGCTAATTTACTTTCACAAATATGACGCTTCAATTTGAAGTTGTTGTATTATTTTCAGTATTTTAGCTTAGGTTAAATTTTCTCTATAATATTATAATCAGTACTATGTCGCAGAAGATTATGCGGATTATCGTCGACAGAAATGATTGATTACGATTGTGCTAAATATTGCTACTATTTTCTTTCTTCTTAAATAATACACCTACATACCTATACTATAATACCATCGTATATAAGAGCGAGTCTTATAGGTTTTTTAATTTTCTGCGTAACTATATTTAAACATTAGTTTTTATAATCCTATAAATTATTATGTATATTTAATTGCCTCATATATTTAAGATGTAGCTTTCATTTTAATCAAATCAAATTAATACTTTGTAACGATCAACATCATTTAAATAACAACTATGAACAGTCAATATCTGTTTCGTGTATTGAAGAGTAAATGTTTAATATTTGGATTTTTTCTTTTTTCTTTTTAATTGCAGAAGTATTTAGTTCGATATCGTTTCATGATTAAATTGTAATTAAATTTGTATTTAATTTAATTATATTGCTTGATCAAATTGTAATGGATACCTCAGAAAGTTAATGACTTTTTCAAAGTTACGTTTACGATAAAGAACCTCTACGTAATATCATTTTGACTTGCAAAATATACTATCAAAGGGCTCGTAAATTACGTATGGAAAGTGCAACAATTATGCGTAGTACTTCTTGCGGTCAGCACCCATGTCGCTGCGTTATCTCTCTTAATTTCTCAAGATGTCTGACAAATGATTGCATATTAATACGCTCGGGGGAGACCTTGCCGGTCCCCATTCACCGAGTACTGGATTCGATTCGCACGACCGTGTGGCACCACCGGAAACCTCTTTTTCTCATGCAAACGACCAATTAGCCGTACGTGCCTTCGCGATTGAGTCACGATTACTCGTGAGGACTCGTGTCGACGGCGACGACGACGGCGACGACAACGATGAAGACGACGACGACGACGAAGATACAGCGATGACGACGACGACGACGACGACGACGACGACGACGACGACGAGGATGACGATGACTACTCGAGTGAGCGTACATTTCGCTGCACGTATAACGTATGTGTTGTATGCGCTGAACGATGCAATTGTGCAATCGGTGGTGTCGCGCGGCGCACGTAGCATCCGGTGAGTAATCTTAGACAGTACGCATAGTCACGCGGCGCAACCGCAATGGACTGCCGAGAGGAGAATACAGGGAAAAGGATTACAATATTTTCCTCTCGATAAGCCGGTCACCCAGCTAACATAACTCGATTTGCGTTTTCTACGTTGTAGGTATATTGAGTTTGTCTCTTTGAACGAACGAAAGAATGACGCGCGATTTTCCGCGTCTTGCGCCACTTTCCGATCCTTTGTCCCAGAGTCCTTTGACCCTTTGCGTTTTCTGCCGGGCGGAATTCTCCCAAGCAGAATTCAGTTCAGTAGGGACAATATCAGGGGATACATCATCATTATATCGACATTTATATGTAGACCGACAATTTACCCGGTAAATTATTATTTTGGCGTGAATGCTAATGTCATATTGTTGTAGGGAGCCATCGCGTTGTATCGCGTGAGATTCTTGCGCGACGCAAAAATTCGTGCAACGCGAGGTCGCGGCGCACGCACGTGTAATTGTGGTTCGCCTGCAGCGGTCTTACCGTGCCACCGTGGCTCCTCCGAGCTCTTTCAAAGATGGTATTGCGCGCAAACGCGTTTCTCGCGCAGCTCGTTACCTGCCCTCGTTCGTTCGGTCTGGGCGAACACCTAGCGAGGAGAAAAAAAAACAACTAGTGAAAAAGGCACCGTCGTTAAGCAATCCCACGTACGATTATTAACGATGACTCACGTCAGACTCGCTTTATTTGTACGGATAAACGACGAAACAACAAAAGTGAGGATTTCTAGAAACTTGGGTTTTAATTTCGAAGAATTTTTTGGTAAAACTTTGTTCTTTTCGAATTCTTTCTACGCCAGCAGCACGATGGAGATGTGAAAAGAAATCGCATTTATGCATCGTGCGAATACGTACGTAATAGTTCCAAGTGACCAGTTACGCCGGCAGTCACGTACTTCGATTATAGGAAATCACGGCGGGTATAATATTCATGTGCACACGTGGACTACGGTTGCGTTTATGAACGCGAGTTAACCGATTCATATTTTTACAGCCGAAGACGATATCATCCCGTTATGAGCGCGATTTAATGTATTTCAAGCGCATTACTTACTTGCGTGTTAATATCTCGCCGTAGGCCGTACGGGTATTACATCGAGATGAATTACTACTCGTAATTGCTATATAGATACACACACGCACGTATCTGCAATGGGATACCTTATAATTGTAAGTATTATAGGCGAATGAAATCCTTGATAAAGAAGATTCCTTTCTCGAAGATATTTTCCTCGATGCTTCGATGCACACATAGAGGATATTTTCTCTGTGACGAACCTGTTCTTCTGCGCATCTGTTATTAAAATTTAGATCTTCTTAGTCGTTTCGCAATCAGCAACACTGATATATTCTTAAGTGAGTCACACTATGGCGGTGCAGATAAAATATGTATATATGTACAGCTGCACGTTGTTCGCGGTATTTGATCCGAAAGACAATTGCGGCAGCATAACATTGAAATTCCTAATACGCATAGCTGACTCGCGTATGTATGTACATCGCATACCTAGCGTCGACAAATAGCAACAAAAGTATTGTGCAAAACAAAATTGCACGCGAGCACGTTGACGTGAATATTTCGAACGTTCGTGACACAGAATCCCCGATATATTCGAATCGCGAATATAAGTTTTAATGATATTTAGACAAAAGTACCTCCTTATTGATTATGGATGTACATCACCGTAGTCTGTTTATTAATTCGACATATATAATCTAATAGGATTCCCGTAATTAACATTCGCGTGAATGTTATTAATGCATGCCTATGTGTTTGCAAATCTCTGTCCGCGGAACATTCATTGGCGCATACATAATGGCCACGAGAGAGAATTACACGGTCATGAGAGATAACGCTACAACTATAGATACTTTTGCGTGAGTTGGAAGAAACTTTTAGTGGTGAGCTTAATCTCAGTTTGTACGTGTCAATCATTGCATGATGAAACACGAAAGCTTACGATAGACGACCGTACGATTGTTTAAAGATTGGTACGTGCGCGCAAGATGCAGCTGCAAGCAGCATGTACACGAGATCGCATATGTCACGAGTTATATGCAAACTGACACACTTTTTCAACCGACAATCGCGATTGCTATGTTTGCGATCCTTGTCAAACCTAAAGATTACAGATATTTATTGCGCGTTTTTCAACGGAAATTTACATTTCATAAATATTTCAATAAGGATAAATACATTAAGGAAATATATACGCGCCCAATTTAATCATACTTTAACTGCCGTTTTTATATATGTATACGTAATATAATTTTAAAGTATTTTTGTCTGTCCTAAAAAAATTTTATTACACATATACATAATTATATTATGTTAATCTTAACTTTAATTCTTGTCGAGACTAAAAAAAAAAGAGAGAGAAGATATGATATTTTAATATATGTATACAAAGGCATGTCTTTATTTAACAACTTTCTTATACAATTGCGACGCAACACGTATCTTAGAAGGCAATATGTAAAAGACAAGAATGCAAAAAGATGTTGAAGCTGTTATGGAACGATTGTGTACATACACAATCGCTCCGTAACGATAACGACGCTCTCATGGCGATACGCAGGCGGTTATCATTAAGACCATCGGTCTTAAAGAACAGAAAATATTTTCTTGCTCGTGCGAGCGATGTTGTTTGCAATTACAATCGTGCGCTTTTTTGTCGGGTCGAAAAGAATTTGCACTTATGTAATCGTCGATAAAAAATTATCATGGTTGTGTGTCGCACGAATTATCATATGTGCGATCCAGGGACAGACGTTGATTGTCGCTAAGGAATGCAGAACCGTGAGATACGGCAGAACCATAAGTACGATAAGATTTTAAACGGTCGGAAAATTATATGGGTCAATTGGATAGAGATGAAAATTATTTCCCTAATTCTTGAGATTATATATTTATTTGCGAGTCAAGAAAAGAACTGGAAGACAATTATAAGAAAACGTATGCGGAGAACGTAAAGATGTACATAACAATCTTTGAAAGCCAATCAGGCCCTGCTTTCGCACGTGTGCACGTGCATAAGCTGATAATTTCGTAACCGTGATGGAAAATATACACACGTTAATGCTCATGTTATATTTTAAATGTGATAATATCGCTTCGAGCGGTGAGAGATCCGTTATATAACAAACACGTGTTGTATGTGCGACTATAGTAAAGCTGATTCATACTTCATAGGTACGCGTTTGCTGAATGACCTACTGGCAGTGTGTACTAAAAATAATCTGACGTATTATATTGTACGACGTATAGTAGGTACGTGATGACGAATTTTCTTGCTTTTTTCTTTTTTTAGTTTATACAATGATGTCATGGAGATTTACTCATCGCATTACCGTCTTAATGAATCTATCCTAAAAACGAGTATCGCGTAATTTTAATCACCAAATTATATGACTTAAATCTTTAACGCGAGACGTGTTTACTGTCAACATTGGAAGTAAATCAAATGTTGCTGAAAGAGTTCAATTACACAGCGTGATGCAGGACGTATAATTTTCAGTAATCTCGTTTTATTGACAGTGTCTCATATAATTTTTCTTGATGATACCTTACACGGTCTCATATTCTCAGAAATAATCTGGATGAATGGATATTAGTTCCGAGATGAAATGTACGTCTTTATATAACGCCCCGAGTCATTCTGTTCATAAAAATCCTCTTGTAATGGTCATTGCAGCGATGATTCACAACTCGCGCAATATCGTACGATTGACATTGATATTTCCGGTGTGAGTAAGATGAGTCAATCTGTTCGTTATTTCACAAAAGAGATCGATAAAACGTTAACATTTTTATCAATGATTAAACATCAGGTTCATGTTATTGCTACATGATTTGCATGATTCTACACATGTAATTGCACATTTCAAAATAATTCCAATTTTAGAGCTATAAATGTTATAATTGGAATTAGCATAGTAAATGAATGGCATGTGATTGTTTACATGAATGCATGTTATTGACTACTAACATGTAATCAACAACGCTCGAAATTATCATTGATTTGAGGCGCAATTACTAAAATTACATATCATCGTAACGATTCAACATCACATAAGCAGAATAAACTGTCTAATAAAGTATTATTTTTTATCAGTCTTACGGTTTTTTGCACTCATGTATGATATATTTTCTTTGCATCATAGTATGTTATTCTGAAACGGAAAATCTATTTTAATGCAATTCTGCATTAAATGATTTATAATCTCACGATCAATCGCACAACGCGGACTAAATCATTTCGCGATATGTTAATGATGATTTAAAAAAATAACACCTATCCAATAACCGCATAAAAAAACCATCTAATCACCATTTCTCACGTTCTTATTTTGATCAAGGATAGATCTCCATTTAGCGGAAACAAGCGAGCGATGGACATTCTTATGCGATAGACCGTAAAGATATAATATACGAGGTAAGCTTATAAGTTATATAACTAGCTGCGTGATTATAACCATTTAAACCGGAATATATTCGAATGAATTACAAAAGTTTATGCAAATAGAATAAAACGTTTGAGAACGACTTTACCATAAATAATCTAGCTAACTTTCAAGTATATGAGAGTTCTCTCCCATCCTCATCCTCAGTGGCAGCATCCGCATTGAAAATGCCAATTTGGTAAATTGTCTTGTGTCGTGTCTGACGTGCATAAACAGTCGTAGCCGTAGCCGGTATCAAACGCGATACGTTTCCATCTGGTCTCATTGGATTTGTCGCGCGCCGATGCGTTCCCCGGTGCGCTCTACTGCTTATTATACCGTTCCTCCCAGGTGGAGCTCTTTTACGATCCTCAGGATACGGCATCGGCAGTCGACCGGCGGAACAAATACAATCAAGACAAGGTAACCATTCGGAGACGTGACTCCGGCGCGTTTCGATGCCGTCAACACTCGTCAGCTACGTGTCGAATGATGCCGACGCCGTCGCGACCGCTATCGCCACCGCCGTCGCCGTCGCCGTCGCCGCCACCGCGGGGAAATAAATTCGCGGGACGGACATCGTCATCTTCCTCCATCATCAATTCCATTCCGTGCTCGCAGTTCCAATCAGGCAAACGCACGTCGTTCATCCGTCGAACGCGTATTCGCGTTTATCGCCGGAACAACTCGGCCACGTCGAGGGAAAACCAATTTGCAAATAGGTCCGTTAGGATATGCGTAGGGTTAACCGGCGTCGGATCGGATTCGCGTCCGTCGTGACACGGGGAACCCTATCGTGCAATATAACGGTATCCGGATGAGAATCCGTCCGTCGTTCACGTCGAAGTACTAATTAGCTGTCCGTACGTCGCACCCTTTTCGCGTGCTCGCGACTACGATGACGCATGAGTTATCGATCGATTGCGATTCTTTAGCGGAACGTTGAAGCATTCATGAATAAATATAAATAATGTAAACGACCTTTAAAAACAAATCGGTATTATTTTAGAAAAATTAATTTAATTTTTCTTATTATATGAAATAATTATATAAAATTAACATTCTTGTATGAAAAGAGAAATTATACATTAATTATATATTAATCTTTAGAGCACCTTATGAAAAATGGAACCCTATCTGTCCTCCTCAACATGGTTATTCCATTTTCGAAAATTTGTCATTTATTTAGTGATTCAAAAAATCTCTATTTTAAAGTTTGTAGAACAAATGTCTGTACTTTATTTTCAAAAAAAATAAGAGGATAAAGAGTGGAGGACTCTTGGAAGTTTTGAAAAATTTTCACCGATGAAAATTGCTTAGACATGGAATACCCTTGATGATAATGTACGGTTAATATTATATATAATATTTAAGATTATACATATATATAATATTAGTCAGGTTATAGTAATTTTTGCTTAAAAGAGTATAGAAAAATATATATTTGTGAAATTCTTACATTTACAGAAATTTTGCAAAAAAAATTAACATTTTTTTTATCACGCAAATAAGTTAGAGTTAGATTGCAATTTGAAACGCACTTTTATTATTTCTGATAATCATTAAATAATCAATTTATCACAATCATCGGTAATCGTAATGATCATTTATAGTGGAAAGACAAAGTAATGATGTCACTGCGCATTCTTTGTCGGTTTATCAACAATAACGTTCTAATCTATTAAATGATCGCCGGAAGATTATAATCCATAATTGCTAATTGCGGGAATACGCAGTCGTGATATCAAGCAAGCAAACACATTTACGTGATTGTTATCGATACGGCGATATGACTGACTCTGATAACTTTTTGAGAGATACTTTTGGTATCGAAATTTATTTGATTGAATCGGCATCTAAAGAATTTGTATGATTACATACGCATATTTGTTTTTTAAACACTTTAAATGTCGAAAGCAACGGTTATCACATAAGCTCGTGTAGTTTTGTAGCTGGTGATAAAACGCTTGAGCGATGGAGAGATATTTGCAATGCGCGCGCGATAAATTAGACGCGTTGGAATACTAATGAACTTGCGAAAGACCTGTACTCGTCAGAGAAAAAAACTCGACACGTTTTATTCCGCCGGTTTATCCGTAGATGGTTTTCTTTCGTTGTCTTCTGCTTTCTATCTTTCCCTGTTGTTAACCGACACCCCTTAATTGCACGACTCGACACACTTTTTACAAATTGCGCAACATGCATAACGCCACGGTCGCGGTTTGCATTTACGTAACGACAGTTTCATTCATGCCTCTTGACCCGGGCACGAACACAGAAAGAAATCCGTGTCCCGTAAATTGACGTAACCGCGGCAGTTACATGAAAAATTCTCTTAAGGCGGAATCGCGCTGTGTCTACGAATAGACGAACGAACGAATGAATGAACGAAATTCAGTTAGTATGTAC
Source organism: Tetramorium bicarinatum (assembly GCA_928718305.1). Lineage (NCBI taxonomy): Eukaryota > Metazoa > Arthropoda > Insecta > Hymenoptera > Formicidae > Tetramorium > Tetramorium bicarinatum. The sequence goes on along the minus strand of OV788323.1, from coordinate 13,059,095 downwards.
CGAAGAATGAACAAGCGAATGAGTTCAATTTGGTGCCTACATAGTTGAACTTCCTCCAGCTGTTCATTCGACGGAATAGTATAGGTCTACTTTCACATTCTAACCCTACTGACAGTTTTTATTATTCTCGAGCGATATCACTTTTCGTTTTCGATCTTCGATCCCCTTTATCCGCATCCTAAAATCACACGTCCTTTTCGTGCCGTATAGATTTTTACATAAATGCGGAAGCGCGGTTTCCTCCTCTCAAAGAGATATCTCGATGCGTGTTGACATTTGCATCCGCCCTTGCATACCGCGTTTAAATACACTGTATGACATAAACATCCACTGAAACTAAATATGAATCGAATAAAACCTTTCTCTTTTCCTGAAATATCTTTCGATGCATTATACAAAATATATTATTAAATTCAAACGAAACATTATTTTTTAATATTTCGTAAGATTTATTGTAATTAATATACATATAATTGAGTTTTTGTACAATTTTATATTTTTAACTTTTAGCTATCGACATTTATTTAATTTTATATTATATTAATTTTAGTATTGCATTTGGGTGTTATCTAAATATCAATCTTATACTCCTATATTTTTTTCTACAATCCGTGTACATTTTTGTGATGACTTTAATATTTAAAAAAACTAATCTTTTTTATTCTATCTTGTATAGTATTTTCTCAGTAATGCAATGACAGACGTATTGAATGGCAAGTAACAAACAGATTATTGTTTGTATATACATATGCATTTCATAATCTTATAAACAAAAAAAAGAAAGAATGGCGGATTGATCGATTTTTGCAGATATTCGAGCAGCGACGTTCTCTCGGATTGCTCCGATTTCCTCCAGAATGACATAACCGTTGCGAATCAATTACGCTGGGAGCTCAGTGAAATCGCTTCTGGCGTAATACGGTTCAAATCGACTGTGGACATTCGCCGTTCTGACATGAAGGCGCCAAAAGCCGATCGCATAATGCGTACACAAGCGAAGCGATCCAACGCATACAGGCATATTGCGCATACACGCACCGTGCACTCGCGTGATATCCTTGAGCCAAGCGGGGTTCGGGTATAGTCACCAAATATTTACCAGCATATTTCGGAGATCGTTAATATTGGCTCTTGCTTGCCCCCGTATTGATCTCGCATGAATTATGTAACCCAAAGGCTGTACCACTTGATGGGATTATCGGCAGTCAGAACGAACTGGCATTATACCTAAAACTGGGTCGGAAAGAAATGAAACGACTGATTGGATCGAATTAGATTAAACCGCGTGAGGCCTATCAATGAACTGTGCTATTTACCGTCCATGCAAATGTTTATTGCAACGATATGCTTTACGTTTTCGCGTACCATCTAGAAGCATTTAATTTGCAATCGACGTTTCCTTAATTGCTGATGTGGTAATGACGCAACGTAATTAGATCTTTAATAATACACACGATATTGAGAGTGGTAAATATTTAGATGGCAGAAAGCGTATGTGTGTGCAGTGAAATAGTGGAAGCTCATAGCGCGCGATAACGATTGAGCAAAAGGCGCATTTTTAGATGGGATTGCGGATCTGAATATTTAAGTGGAGTTAATTAAATACGTTGAAATTGCTTCATTAAACGGGAGTAATCTACGATATAATAATCCGCTCCTCTTAAGGGGTAGGAGAGCGCGAAACTTTCTGTCACTGCCAAGTCGCTCGTCGGGATTCATCTTGAGAATATCTCCGACGTTGGTCCTCTCAGAATTTAATAACGTTCCCTCGGAAAGTTCTTTAATCGCGCACGCGCGGCATTGAAACGACGCGATTAGCAATTACGAAAAGATTTTTCTCTCTGTCACGTTTCTCAGCTTCCATGTACTCATTTTTAGTTCCATCTGAGTAAATTCGTTTCGTTGTGCAGAATCCTTTCTTTCCGAGTCTTCTTTTTGCCGCTGTTATTCACAATAATATCATAATGAAAGTTCATTTCCCCTCTTTTTACATGCTTTTTCGAAATTCGCTCTTCGTAATTCAGCGTATCAGAAAATATAAATACACCGCAGAACGTTAGAATGTTTAAACGCAATTTCTGCACAAGAATGAAAAAGTTAGGAATCCGTGTTTGCACCTGTGAAGAGCTCTGTTCTCCTCGAGCTACGGATGTACATACACGGTCTGGCCACCCAGTTAAGCCGCGGAGTGTTTTTAATTAGGAGCACTATGCTAATTGCCCGGAGGACATTAACGGGACCATGCAGACGGTTAACGTGCTACTACGCGCTCGTACCGATCCCGCTACAGTCTTGTAACCGACACGAAATGAGGAAGAGCGGAGCGCGCAGGGTGGGAAAGGGGATGGAGCAAGAAGATGAAACCCCTGCATGGCGGACGCTGGGAAACGAGCCCGTGCTTGACGTTGCTTTATCACCGTTAAACCAACATTTATTATTACGTGCATTGGAAAACTTACAGACAGAAATATGCAGAGAAAATTTGAAAATAAGCAGTGGAAACAATATGAGAGGCGCAAATAGTTTCCGGATTGCAACACGATGATTACCGTAGTTTGCGATTCAAATATTTCTTCAAATTTGAAAATAACTGAATCATCGTAATTATAACCGTGAATTTGGAAATCACTTTCCGAGTTCTCCGATGAAGCTCATCATCCGCGAGATTTCTCGGTAACAGTAAGAGACAACACTTTTTACAAATCTTATGTTGTGGTTGACCAAGGATAATTCATTAATGAGTAATTGCGTTGTGCTATTAGGTGAGTATGCATGATATATGCAGTTGATTGCAAATTTATGTAAATGTAATTAAACAAATGTCGCAATCACGGGGTATAAAGGTCGACATAAAGCGTCGGCATAAATTACGCGGTGGAAGCGCAAAAGTAAAGAAAAAGATGAATTAATGCGGTATGTTAAGTTTGCGCCGTGCCGAACAACGAGCACGTGAGTGTGTATGTGTGTGATACATTTCACGGGGCAGTAACTAACTTGTGACATTTATTTTAGTGGCTGTACAGTAACTTTATCCGTCTTTTTACCGTTCTCGTTCCGCCCCGCTCTTTTCCGTATTCCCTCAGGAGTGGACTCTCATTTTTCGCCGTGCACAGCGCGGCATAAATATTGACAAAAATATGTTCTGTCTCTCCCAAGCATATTTAATTACGTGATAAACACTCACTGGTGGTCACTTTCTTTGCAGAACATTTGCGCTGTTGACTCCGTTTCTCTCTCTCTCTCTCTCTCTCTCTCTCTCTCTCTCTCTCTCTCTCTTTCTCTATCTCTCCCTCTCTCTCTTTGTCGACCAGTATATGAAAATATTAAGCTTTAATATAATTGCTGCAAATATATGTATACCGAGTACTTCTCTCAACGCAATTTGTCCCCGCTATTTAATTTGGAAGATTAAATACCTGTGACACTTGCGACATTACAATAAAAGCAAAATTCGTACACGGCAGACACACGACACTCGCACAAATTTTCAAAGAATTAATATTTAATACAATTTATATACGCAGTATGAAATATATTTTTTTAAATCTCATGTAGCGAAATTAAAAATTATTTGTGCAAATGATATTATATTAGTAAAAATTATTATGTTAGTATAATTCTGTAATCGTTACATTGACATGGTACGATGTCGGTCATGGCGATATAAAGATAACAGTCATAATGGAACTCACCTATTATAAAAGCTTCTTTATGGGAAAATGATTGAGGAACTGGGAATACATATATCATGCGTTATCTTCCAAAATCTACAGGCTAAAATTTCATATCCTTTTAATCGATTATCCATTGGATTTCTTACAAAATATTTTATTCACTACTAAAAGTTTTCGTTACAAATCAGTACACTCCCTACAATCATTAAATATAATCATTTATTCCACTCGCGACAAAAAAAATCATCAGAAATTATGAATTTAACAATCAAATCAAGGGATAAGCATATTGCAAAAAAATACAGCTTAAATTGCTCTCATTTTATTTCGATAATCAATGGAAATCATTATTTTTGAAAATCAGTGTTATGCGCAGATGACGTAAAGAGAATGCCGCTCTACCTGCTCGTTATTCTCGCCAAGTTCGTTAGTAATTGTCCGCATCCTCTCCCATCCGCGTCCGATTCGCGTTTCGACGGTCCCGCATATCCCGCATTCCGACATTTTTTTTTTATAATTACGGATTTGCGGATTTCGTAACCCGATTAATACCGTTTGTTAAGGATCGTGTCGTGCGGAAAGCGGCGGAAACTACGTAATGCAGGTAATCGAGTTGGCCCGATGAATGACGGCCACCGAAGTAACCGTACTCATCGGCGTTCGCTAATGACACTCAATCAGCGCGCATTAAGTATGCGCCGTCACGGAGCGCGCCTTGATTATTTCCCGCCGATTTGCACGCACCTATCTAGGGAACCGCGGATGTAGTTAGATAGGTAGATAGGTAGATACCCTGCACTTTGTCGCGGAGACAGTGCACGCGCGTGTTAATTAATTGCGAACGAATGCACGCGCGAGGACGCGCATTCGCCGAGTTGTCGCGTGCAGGCAGCGGCACATTGTGCCAGTGGATCTGGTTTCTCCGTAATGAGATGAATCATGGGAACTACGCGTATTCGCGCGCGTATTTCTGCGTAGGTATACATAGATATATGTAGGATACGTACGTAACTTCGTAATACCCGAAACTGGACAGAATCGCGCGAATTAGCGGCGACAGCGACAGCAGCGGTAGCAGCTTCTGGCGCGGCGCGAATTGTTTCCACAGAACGATTCGACGCGGAAACTCTCCTTTCGCTCTATAACTTCGTCTCGTTAATTAACGTAATCTGAATCGCTCAAGGCAAGCAGCCGCGCTTTAGCCATTTCACGATACGTGAAGATTGGTATCGCGCTACCGTCGAGGTAAAGAATATGCTAACTCCGCTTCTACAGCCTTTAATTACGTCACACAATGGTACGTCAATGCATTTGTTAAGTGACGTAAAATGTATACGTTAAAAATTGATATTACAGTCCTTTCGATTAATCACTAATTAATCCTACAGCGATAAAAATACTTGACAAACGTATCTATTGAACGCAAATTAAAATCGACTTTGCTTTGATCTGATCTACGTATAAGTGATACAAAAACGAGTCAAAATAGAGATAAATTATTAGATCAAAAATTCGTTTGTTTATAAGCAGCACTTTATTTCGTTTTGCAAATAGGCAACATTTTTATGTGATCAATTGTGCATAATAATATGATTGTGCAATCATACGTATTTATCTCAATCTATTGTCTAATCTAGTAGTTACATTTGATTCCCGTGTATAATGATACAAATAATTAATTTCCTCGACGACCCTAGAATGACAGTTATATCGAGAAAAAATAAAACTACTTCCTGTTGTTGCCTTTTCTGCGATGGTATGAAAACTGCTCACGGTTTCTGGATATGACCGAGTTTTCATCATTCGTCGGAACCTACCATGATCTCGAGCTCAAAAGTTTATAAATCTCGATTATTTTTACGAACAAAAACGTGGTTCAACCTTACGAGCGAGGAGGGAAGAAGGAAGGTAATACTACTCTATTGCCAGCATTAAAGTTATAAATCCGATGTCCCGCGCAGACGACAGGCGATCCTGGCGGAATAATCCCGTAATCAGGCGATGTGAATGAACTTAAGAGCGTTTCTCTCTAAGCAGGCCACTAACAACACTCGATAAGGTTGCGCAATAATATTGTATAAATCTTATGAATAGCTTACGCGTTCTATGTAAAATTTCCTTGATTTTTCAGCAGCGTATCGCCATTTGCATATTTTTGGAGTAAAATACATTTTATCATGATATCTAGCATGTTTAAAGTAAAGTTTCAGATTTACATGGAAGGAATATTTAATTTTGCTACTATATCTTCTACATATATTTTTAAAAATTTTCTTTCTTTTTGTTGATAAATGAAACTGGAATGAAATATAATTTTTTAAATTTCTGTATCAAAATATGATATTAATATATAATATGATGACAAAATAAAATTAGCAACATGTCGAAGGATTAAAAGTAAAACCGAGCATTTCGCGGAAAGGTCTTCGGTTCGACAGTATTTTCACGGAATTCTCAAAGGAACATCGAGGTCTTTTCGTTCAATCGAATTAAGTTAATTAAGGAAAGAGTAAGACGAGTAACGCGGTTAATACGAGGAGCCTCTTTGCTTTGCATTCATCTCCGGCAGTCTTGAGCAAGTAACACGCTCCGAGTTAGGTAACACGTTCCTCCATTTTCCAAGCGCCTTGCTCGTCGGTGTCGTTCTCTTTATCGCAACGGTAGTTTTGCGAAGCGACTGAGTGCGTTTCATTATATCGACATAGAATGATAGTGAAATAATAACGTAAAGAGCGAAACGCGCGCGGATTTCCGAGCAGCGAAGTCCGCGATATGGCGGCCCCGGAGGGAAAACGCCGAGACCGATAATTGCTTTAATTCACGCAAATATGCGAACCGTGCATGGTTGCACCGTCAGCTGACTGCAGCAACCACTACATAAACGGGCGTATATGTGGCCATGTTAAATTAAGAGTATTCTTTTTATAATATCTTCTTCAAGTCGTAGATGCAGGATATTTTTACATCGTGAATTTAGAGACGACATTAGCGTTCTATTATTAATTTTGTCCATTGTATTCAATAAATTTGACTATCGCAGATAGTAAATACAGCTACATGATTCTTTAACTTTTCTCTCCAGTCTAAATTATTGTTTTTCACAATATTGTTTTTCACAATGTTTTTGAATTCTTTGCTGAAAAAACACTGTATAATAGTAGTAGAAAAATAATAGTAAAAATGCTGTATAGTAGTAGACTGTACAATAATTCAAAAGTTATTGCTGATCCTAATCGATAAATAAATTCTTTTTCATTTATCCAAATTGTTAAATATTTGGTAATTATTTGCCATTCTTCATGGATAAACATCCAGATATATTGTTTCCATCAATATACCATAAATATTCATAACAGTAAATTTTTATCATGTGGATACATAAAGTAGCAACATGTTTTAATAATTTTTTTCTAATTTTCTATACATAATTTTATATATGTTATTTATTATCCATTCTTAATCTCAAATCGATGTATTATCTCGATCTCTTCAGTGCTCAGTACGTCAATCCGGCTTTTCTTGATTTTCTACGAAAGCAGTGAGACGGTGAGGCAGACCGCCGTGGCACTTGTGATGCTTATTTCCCAGCCACTCTCGCGAACCGTCTCTCCCGAAGATTCAATCCAAATGCGCAGCCCCGAGATTCTCCTCGGTTCGTGGGGAATGCCCGCGTTCTACGTGTGCGCGGGCTCGTTCCGGCATGTGCGACCGCAGCCTTCCGGCAGCTGAAGTAGCACCGTACTCTGCATTTTTATGGGCGCATTACATTATCCGCGCTGCCCGCAATGGTAGAGCGAAGTAAGCACCGAAATTGTCCCCAAAAGATACGTACGTGACGCGCGCGCACGTCGAACTCAGCATCTTAGGAATCTACCGAAGGCGAACCGAAGGAGTGCCTCGAATCTCTTATTGGAAATTTCGCCGATAACCGATGCTCCATTAAGGTACCACCGCGAAGAACGTGCTCGCGCGCGTGAGTACCTGCGCCCCATACATAAATTAATGGCGCCCTCATGCTTCCTCACGTCTCGCGGATTCGGTCGCCGGATTACAAGAACGCTGTTGAAGTAACTGACGACGAGGGAGAAGTTTCATTCGGGGCCGCGCACCGTCAACGTGCCCGCCTCGCCTCGAACTGCTGACACGTTTCTTCAGACACGTTACGACCGAGTGATTAAAGTTTTCTTTGACCGAAAAGAGCGACGGAGTCCATAGTACGATAATCTCGATGTATCCGAGAGCGTTCTCATTTATCGCGAGATGACTGCTGAAGTCTAATAAGGGAGCCGCGCGGTCTTTGCCGTCACCCAGACCCTTGATGAACTTTAATTTACTCGTGTAGCTTACAGGATATAATAAATACCGCTTCTCTTCTGGCGGTAGTCAACTATGCCAGCTAGATCGCATACTGCTGGATAGATGTGCATTCTGCAAACGACAGCTATTATCCTTTCATTTTATGAAGGACCTAATGAGATGGATTCGTTCATGATACAACCATAGACGAATATAAAGCAGTCTGTTTTACAATTATTATCACTTAATTGGCTCCTCAATTCCTCGGACTTTGGCAAAGAGTAGCGTTTTTTTCCATGATATATCTTGAACATTTTATATCTGCACTTATATGCATCCGAACAACGAGCTTATTTAATATTTTCAATTGTCGTTCTCGCAGAGTATATTACTAATACAAAGAACAGATGCAGCAATTTTTGCACGGTTTGATCGGTACATACATACGTGTACCTACAAATGGACACATTTTTTAATGCGTTTTCCGTGCCACACATACGCAAAATGTACGGCAGGGAAGAGTTAAAAGCGACCATAAAAGCGCTTTGAATGCAACATGATATTTATCGATTTTTGTGAAATAATTGAAATAATGCTGGAATGACATATGCACTTCTAAACGCACTTCAGCCTTCGTTTATACTATCCATTCATTTTTAAAATATGCTGCCAGCTTGGAATTTTTAGTCGTAAGTTGCAAAAAGAAATATATGTTGAGATGTATATAAATTCATTTATTTATTAATCGTTTTATAAAAAAAGACTCCAATGTCCTATATTTCTTTGGGATAAGAAGGTAAAAAGTTAGCGGTGTGTGAATATCAGATGAGAAGTTTTTAAAAGGTATAGTGTGTGCACATAGACGTACCTTATTACTGCGCGACAATAATTTCACTGCAAAGATATAATTTGAGGCGTATGTAATAAAGTTAAATCCAAATTTTTTTTGTAAATTGAAAAAAATAAGAAGAAAAAATGTGCGATAGAAAAGAGATGCGTAAATTCGTTCTCGCGTATACAGCTTTTGGTCATATTTCAAAACATGAGCCATCTCATTGAAACCCACGTGGATTTCATGAATATCATATTAGGCGTGTCGTTCCATACATCGTTTTAAAGGTCGACACTTGATTCTAACGCACAATATAGCGAGGCATTACAGCGCGGTCAACTTGGCTTATTTTGGGAACCGAAGTTACATTTCCACAGAGAATATGGTTTTGAAAGTGGGATAGATTCAATGTGAATGTATTCGCGGTTTTGTGCCGGGAAAATCATGCTGTATCCGCTTTATCTTGCAGCGGCTTTCAGTCGATTTTCTTTAGGTAAAAGCGGCGGGGCGGTAACGACCGCGACTATCGAACAGCGCGCCGCACCGTCGCGCCTAAAACCCGTTATAAAAGCCGTGGACCGATTTCATTTTATCGCAACGTTGTCATCGGCGAATTACCGCGTAAACCGCCTGGACAGTGTTCGAATGGATATTACGTTAGATCTGCAATAACTGTAAGCGTTTCAGGATTTATATTCAGTCTCGAACCACCATATTGGATACAATGTGTGTACGTGATTTGCTAAGCCCCTTACCGCGTCGAGCAGCGCTGGATCAACTCATTTTTTTAAAAGAGTTGAGATGTTGCTCTTTTTATTTTTATTATAATTATATTATATAATTTGTTATAATTTATTTGAATTTATTAACTTAGTATGTGTGATATTTTAATTTTTTTATGCAATAGATAATTAATCTTTGTTATCATTTCTGATATCTTTATCAATGCCTAATCTCTTTTTGTCCAATTAATTGACTATACATTAACAAAATTAAAAGCATGAATGATTTTTTTTAAGATGAATCCTTTAATAAGCATTCCTATACACATGATACATTGTGAAAAGGAAGCATAAAAAACCTTTTAGATAGATTTAGATAGATTTTTACTATTACAATTGTTCTATGTCTGTAACAAAATACGTACCGTTAGCTTGTTTCAACTTATGTTTAGATATTTGTATTTTAACCAATTATTGTAAAACTTTCGAGTTATTTGAACGGAATCAATGTGTTGAATAATCTCTAATCACTGCATGTTACGCGTTTGTATCGGAAACCGTTTGATGATTGCTAGGTCGAGCTGAAGGCACTTATAGTTACGATCGCGCTCAGAAACGCGCATCGCGAGACTGCGAAATTGGTAACCGAGTTCATATTCGGTCGTTGAATCGCAGCTAGGAATCGGAGGGAGAAACGAGATTCGAAACAACTAGTTTTGAATCATCCACCAGAGCATTTCGCTTTCCTCTATATTTCTATTATACTTTTTCTCGCCTGCCGTTCCCGCTCTATCTTTTCTCTATTCCTCCACGTTCGCTTCCACCTCTTTTCACCGACGCACTGCGTTGTCATCTCTTTCGTCGCTTCTGTCCGCCTCCTCGTGGAACGATAAATTTTCTAGACTTAAATCCTGGTCTGTGCGCGACCACGACCACGACCATGACCACGATCACAACCACGACCATCGACCGCTTCCGTTTCTATGGTGTATATATATATGTATATGTACCGTACGCTGAGCGTGGAAATGCGGCTTGTACTGGCTTCATGCGCCCTTGTTTACCGGTCTGACGACATATTTACGAGGGTTTGGATCCCTCGATCCAATCTCGATATTCGCTTCAACTCTTCTCATCATTCTCAACGTGTGCCTCGCACGTCTATCTCGCGTCGCCTCCGCGGGGCAAAAGTTATCAGACATTTTCACCACTTCCTCTCGTGTTCTTCCGCGCGCGCGTCTTCCTTTTTCTTATTTCCTTATCTCTCGCGTCGTTTCATCTGCGTCCCGTACGCTGACGTCGTGTCGGAGTAAGCGAATTATTAAGAGCGCACGACACTCTGTGAAGCCATTCATTGTTTTCCACGTTGCTGGATTTATCGTCCTGGCGGGCGTCTCGTTTAAACCCTCTCCGTGCCGGCGGCGGACCAGTTTAGGGCGGATCTCTTGGCGTACGTGTTCGTGTACCCGTATTCTGAGCGTAAGCACGATACACGTCCCCGAATTAACTCGGTTAAGCGATAATCGATCGGCTGTGCTCTCTGGCTTGGCGTTCAAGGTAAGAAGGTTGTAACGAAGACGCAAAGTCGCGATCCTTCCGTCCTATAATCTCGATATGTGTATATCGTGTCCTACTGGTTCTTGATGATTTTATAAAAAGAGAATGTGTGTTAAGAGTTGTTAATTTTTTATCTTCTATAAAGAGCTTTTCGATTATGTTAAGATAAATTACTGTGTTATCTGATATAATCTGAGATAATTTAAAGTTCTCTGTCTCTTTCTCTTTCATTTTGAGATGTAATGAAAACATAGTCCTGCAAAATTACAAAGTGATGATATGATTAAAATTATATCATAAAAGTATCACGGATTTCAATACTATATTTATAGTGATCTCTAATAGATTGCATGTCGCAGAATTTATTATTTGCATATCGTATACTTGTGAAACTAAAATCAATTTTAGCATTCTGGTGTCCGGTTTATTTGAACAGAAGAAAAAGTTACAGCAATGAATGGCGAAAAGAGAAAGAGAAAGGAGATGATAAAAAGAAAGAGGCCATAATATCTCGTCATCACCGAGAGTAGAAGAAAAAGTTGGGCCATATCGGAACTTTATTATGACGTCATAAAAAGGGTAGGCTGTATGATTGTCGCCCTTCGTTCGTCATTCCGTTCACGACGCTGGTCACGAACGTATTCGACCCTCTTTAGATTATACGATAGCGAGGGAGTCAACGTGTCACGTGTCGAATTTACGTACGATTCACATCAAATCTTCTGGTCGCTTTCAAAATTGTCATGCGAGACAGGATTTTAAGATGCGCAGATTATTAAAATTACATTTATCTTGCACTCGTGTTTTTCTACCGTGCCTCTGCTACACTTTCTGCCACAAAGCACCGTGTAATTGGTCGTCGGCATTGCAATCAACATTTTAATCAATCCTCTGTGTCTGTCATATTAATTGTTAATCGAATATGTAATAATTAAAATATTGTTAGCAATCAACGTGTTATGGAACGCAATAATGCGGATAGGTCGGCAAGATTGATACATAGTATCGAATGTTCGATATCTCGAGCGAAAATGTCAAACGAGGTAATAATTACAAGATATCATTTCTCTCTTAAATAAGAAATTTCGTCCGTAACGTAATCGTAGATGGAAAATTTGTATCTAATCAATAAGAATTAATGTTGGCGTAATGATGACGCAAATAGAAAATTTATCCAAGTGTTAATTCGGCACAAGGATGCAATTGGCTCTCAATTCCTACATAATTCATTGCTGTAATTATGATGCTCGGAATGACGAAGGCTCGAAATTGACAGGACAATAGACAACGCCGGGAACGTTACGAAACAACGGAATCGCGATTCAACGATCAAGTCCACGTCGCTGCTTGCCAAAATTTCAGGTCCGCAACGATAACGCCGGTGAGCGATAGCATTGATCTGGACATGACCTATTCCTGTGTCAGAGCTATTTTGTCATGGCAAATTATCGCTAACAATCAAGAAAACTACACTGTACCGAGCTACATTTATGAAGGCCGAACAACAATGAAGCAAAGAATTTAGTTTTGAATTCCACCAATATGATTTTTGATGAGCTTTCTTACATAGATTTACGTCAGCCAGATTTGTCTCTGATTTATACCTTTTGCGCGAGTCGCACGGGTGTACTATTTCGGTAGAATTCGCACGGTTTGTCACGTGGCAACAACCGCGAATAAAATTTTAACAATAGTGCCGAGATCAAGCGATTTGGCAAGGTTGCTAGCGCGCGCGTAGTTTACCCAATGTATCCGTTGTTTTTGCTCGTGTTTCTGCTCGCAGCTGCGGTATTTCACCATTGTTAGAACAAGGGAAGAAGGGAATCGCCGGAACTACTGGCGAAGTCGGTAATGCGCTCGTTTCGGCGCCGCCAAATCGACTCGCTGCTTCGAAATCTACTATCGCTCGTATACGGACTTGGGATACGGCTAGTCCGCCGTAACAGACCGTGTTTATGATGCTGATAATAGCCGCAACCGCTTCCTTTCAGAGTGGTTGTCTTAGCTGGACTCACGTCCGCCTCCAATTAGGGCTACATCTCGACACAATTTAGTCGACCAACGTTACGATAAAACCGTATATTTAAGCCTGAAAGAGAGCATTGTAGAAAGGAAAAGAGAAACGAGATTTTATCTTTAGTTTTTATTTAGAATTAAAAATTTTTATTCTTATTTTATAAATAGCAAATAAATTAATTTACTTTTTTTTTCAATTTAATAAAATACTCTTAACAATTTTTTATTTTAATTCTATAAAATGTAGAAATTTCTCTACATAGTTGAGCACTTATACTATAAAGTCATTTGTTATTAGAATTAATAACAATCTGAATAAACAATACAAAACTTGAATAAATTATTTTACAGATTAAAAGATTAGTGGACGGATTCGAAAATCCGTAATCTGGCATGAAGCATTAGTCTTTCACAATCATCATTGACAGCAACCAAATATGACTGTAATATAAAGTGAGCGCATTACATATATAAATAACGAGGAAAATTCTCTTCTGATATACACGCTTACATAAAAGAAAAAAAAAAGATCCGTGCTGCGTGAAAAATCGGGTCGATCGTACTGACTAAGCACGTTTCTTCCTTCATAAGTTTCCTCAAGGTGAATGTTTTTCATCCTCGTACCGCTTCATTAATTACTCGTTGCGTATTATTACAAGGGCGAAGCGAAATCTTTCTTCCTCGAAGAGATTTCCTCAATGCTTTTGACTAAGATGAAGGAAACTGCGAAAGCTTACTTGGATACGACTATCACGACGCTCATAGTACCGGTGTACTTCAACGATTCTCAACTCAGTCAGGGTTACGTCAGGGACGCGGGCACGTCCTATCATCGCTCTGAACGTCCTGAGGATCATTAACGAGCCGACCGCAGTCGCCATCGCTTACGGGCTCAATAAAAAGGGCCGCGGTGAAAGGAACGTTTTGATCTTCGATCTTGACAACAACGCTATCAATGCTAACTATCAATGATGGCATATTTGAAATAAGTCTGCATGCTTAGAATATTGATAAGAGAAGTCCATAGTGTATAATATGTAGAAATGACAATCAAATTATTATGATGTAAAGTATTTTTCATTGCTCAGTGAATTAAGATTAAGTCTGTGAAGTTGCCATTTTGAAATATGAATTTTTACAAAATTGATATGGCATTTGATTGTCTACAATTTTTCCACAATTATTCGTAAATAATCACTGTTTGCCAATTTCATAGACTTTTAGAGTTACTTAATACTTAATTTTAATAAAATGTAAATGTCGTTTAATAGAACAAACTGTTTACATTAGAAAGATTAATTTGGACATATAAAACATAAAGTCATTAATTTTATTTCAAAAATAATTCAAAGAGATTAAAAATACAATGGTTTTAAAAAATTTTAATAAGATGTAAAATTTATTATTATACATTATATAATATTACGGATAATATTTATCAAAAATTAACAATTAGATATAATGACGAAGAAAATTTTGATAATCATCTGGTCACACATACGCGTGAGAAAATAAAGATCTGATGAAAAATAAGCGAACTGTTCATCGAGCTGAAAATTGCTTTTGAGCGTGTCAAAAGGATTTTGTCCTCTTTTACACAGATCAGTTTTGTATGGTTCAATGGTATCAACTTTTATACTTTGATCATTCGTGTTTCAAGAAACTGAACCGTCTATTTAAAAATATTCTAGAGCTCGTAGAGAAGAATATATGTAATGTAATGTAACATTAAATGGATAAGCCAAAGATCCATAATATACTTTTGTCTTCTGATGAATCAACGAGGATAACACTATTCAAAAGCTTTTACAAGTTATAGCTGTATAATCTCATGTCATCGCTTTGTCAACCAAAACATGTATTTCAAAGACGTGCCGTTAGAACAGTTCGTCATTTAATCAGGCAAATTAACATTTGTTGACTCAATTTTCTGTGATAAAAGCCAAGATAATGTTAAGTGTTTATGTTCGGTGACAAAACACATTAAAATGCGATTCAATTTTCACGTATTGCTATCCCCTTCTTTGCAGAGAAAAGTTATAAGGGAGACGACACACATAGAGAAAACACGAGGGTGTCCCTAAGTATTCGTTACAGTATTAATGAGGTAGATGACAAAATCAACAGACACTCCCGTTACTCTTATTATGACTCTTATTGTAGAGAAACGGGATACATTTTCTGTCGATAGTATTTCCTGAGAGAATTTGACAATCTATTTTTAACAACTTTGGTTAGAATTTCTTCAATGACAAGAAATTAAATAAATCTATAAATCTAAACTTGGACAAAATTGTTGTTTATGGCAATCCAGATAATATTGTATATAGCTAATATTGTATATAAGAATTTGAAGTGATAGAATTTTCTATTTATTATATCTATTTTATCTATTTTAAAGAAAATAAAATAGATAATATATAGTTATATATGTATATACATATATATATATATATATATATATATATATATATATATATATATGTGATCGAATGGCATTTCAAATATATATTTAGTCATCTGTATTGATGTTATTTTTCTCCGAACTTGTTTCTCAAACTTTCTTTGCAAGACTCGCTGCAGCATCTCCTTTACCGCAGTTGACTGCTTTAATGATCACCGATCAGTAATTAAAAGAGAGAGCTTCCAGAGCTCAAACGGCTAATAAACGTTTCCAACGATCGACGTCGGAGATAAGAAAACAATCCTACGAGGCAATAGGCTCCGAAATGGATTGTACCGAGACGCGAGTATTGAAATAAAAAAAATAAAGAAGGATTCTCTCTTGAGCGAGAATGTATAGGTCGGCTCAAAGAATAAGAGCGAAGGGCGATTTTCATGTCCCCAGATTCCTTTTCTGCCCGTTGCCGTCGACGCACGAATCGGAAGGGACTCTATTGGAATTGTCAGACCGTTCGGATAAGCATCCGGATGCTAGTCGGCGCACGGAACAAAATCGCAAAAGAGAACGAAAGAAATCAAAAGCAGACGGTCCAGTTAAAAGAGAGGGAAGCCGAGCGAGAAAGAGATGCCACGTTTTTTTTCCCACGGAATTTATTTTCACCCCCAGGTTACGTTCGACATCGATGCCAATGGCATCCTGAAAGTCTCGGTAGAAAAATCGAAGAACAAGAGGAACAAAATAATGATTATCAATGACAAGGGACATTTCAACAGAGAAGACATCGAGTGAATGGTGAACGAAGCGGAAAGATATCACGCCGAAGACGAGAAACAAAGGGAAAAGGTCGCAGCTAAGAACAACGTCAAGTCATATATTGCTTTAACGTGAAGAATACGATCGAGAAGGAGAAGGTCAACAAGAAAAATATTGGAGGCTGATCGAAAGAGCGTATCATCAAGAAGTGTAACGAAATTATCGAGTAAATGGACACTAATATTCTAGCGATAGAAGAGGAATTTAAAAGTTCAAAGAAATCGAGAAAGTTTATCAATCAAAATTCTTTTATTTTTTATTTGACTAGTGGTGGATGAACACTTTGTGCGCGAAATTTCTTGTTATTATATAATGAAACATAATTTTTGTCAAAATTTAAGATTAAAAAGTTTTCTTTTTTTTTTTTTTTGGAGGGAGGAGGGTATTTAACATTCCATTAGCCCAGAGTCTTTGTGGCTATCAGATACTTTTTACTTCCTTAATTTTCGCTATTTGTTCTTGAGCCTTACTAAATTACTATCTTGAATATCTGTTTGTATATATCTGCAGTGTAATGAGCTCATATACTATATATATTAAAAACTAATTATTTAGATATTTAAGTAGAGTACATAGCGCGAATTTAGTCTAGTAGTAGACGATGCACCAGTCTACTACTGCGGAAGGTGCCAGGTTCGATCCCCGACAAACCTTCAAATTTTTCATACGCTCGGCTCCTCTCGGAAGGCAATGGCAAACCACCAAGAGTTTATCTTGCCATATTTTCCCAGCAGGCTGGTAACCTGCTTCTGAAAAAACTAAGAACTTCTCTAAAAATGGCCGTTTGGAACTCAGCATTAAAACTGTAGATCCCGTATGCCTGTGTACCGGTGCGCACCATAGGTATGTACGAGAGTAGTCATACCACGAAAATGATAGACCCAGGCTCACCTTGAGCTGTAGCGCCATATTTCTCTTCAGATTTCTTTTTAGAAAGCGTCACAATTATTTCAAAATTTGATCAGATTTTGAACTAGTGCTAGACTTTTATATAA
Organism: Tetramorium bicarinatum; assembly: GCA_928718305.1. Taxonomy (NCBI): domain Eukaryota; kingdom Metazoa; phylum Arthropoda; class Insecta; order Hymenoptera; family Formicidae; genus Tetramorium; species Tetramorium bicarinatum. The sequence goes on along the minus strand of OV788323.1, from coordinate 13,041,786 downwards.
CTAATTTTTTTGCTTTAATTTTTAAAAAGTTACAAGACGCTTGATAGCTCAATATTAAGTAACTTTTTAAAAAGTGAAGCTAAAATATTATTTTTAAAAACAAAAATAAGCAAATAATTTTTATGTCTTATTGGTTACGTTCTGATAATTTAGCACAGATATCTTTATATACCTACCTGCAGTATATTAAGCTATCTGAGCTAAATTATCAGAAAGTTTTCTATAAAATTATTCGAATTATTTTTTTAAAGATAATTATTTACACTATTCCATCGAGATAAGTCAAGTTTGTTTTCAAATATATTTTGAAATCATTTTATTTTCCATTTGATGATATTTTTATCTTGTTACCTACTATGACCAAAGAGTATTCTGGAGTTCCTACATTTGCCACTACAGATAATGGAAAAGATAATATTAAAATTTATATTTAAAGTATATGTTTTAATATTATATCATCATAAATTTAATAATGTTTAGATATATAATCGTATTATAAAAGAAATTTTAAGTAAATGCTGTCACAATTTTTTTAATGCGGCAAACTGCTGCTGGTAACATTAGTGACGATACGATTATCGAAGAAGATGTATAGTTATATATTCATAAATAAAGCTATGAAAACAGAATATATCATCGAATGATAATATAATAATCTTGAATTTTACAAATTTATTCATTAATGAATATTTTTGATGGTCCTGTTTTAAAATTATAATTACAATTTAATATCCAATAATTTTTTTGCACTATTAATCATATTACAGTTAAATCAAAATTTTGCTTCAATTTTATAGCAAAGGAGAAGTTATGAATTAAATTCATAAAAGAAAATATTGCAAAATAAATGTGCTTTTATAAAATGTATTAATTTAATTATTTTGGCTTATTATTGTTTACTCAGGCACTAAGACTGTTAAAAGCACGCTAGCATAAATTTATATATATATAATAACAGTACAGTAAATTTTTCAAGCACAGACGTATAACTATATCTAATATTTTAATAATATAAAAAAGAGCATGGTAAGTTATTATAAAAAAAAGTAGTCATTTCGTTTGAATTTCAACATGTTATTTATTGCAAGCGAGCTTGAGAAATGTAATTATCGTAATGATTTTGTAATACATTTGTATGGGATAATATTGTCAAATTAACAACGACCTAGCGTTGTTTACAGGTGACGCGCGAATGTGTATGTGTAATTATTATGTTGCCTTTGCATCACGTAAAATTATATATGGTAATATGTACACAGCGAGAACGTTAAATATTAAATGTCTTTAGCTATAGTGATAGCTTACGAATTAATGGAACGTTTCTTCTCGTAAAAAATAGATATCCAGAGCACCATGTTTCGATTAATTTGTTATGTACAACAGCTGCGCCTTATCCATGGCGGGGAGGGAGTACAGATGATAGTCGCATTCAATGACATGTCGCCGCCGCATGATGTTTTGCTGCTCGCAAACATATCGTAACGGTGGCTGCTACTTTCGATTAACGGCAAGATTGCAGTACCCGCCGCAGCCGATTCGCGAACGTCGAGAAATAAACGAGGAACAGAAACTGACTAATACGCCGCAAAATTTTATGCCCTGTACTCAGTCTTTCTCAATGCGCAATCATTATCATCGCGGCCGTCTGGGTCTCGACTTGTGACGCGATATCTTTCTGGCGCCATGCTGTCTCTCGCCGTGACGAGTTATGTCGCTTGAGACAAAGCACGTCTGCTTTACAAACTGGCATCGCGAAGAAGGTTTGCATTTATATAATGCACGGAATAAAATCTAATTTCTTTCTTTGAGTTATGATTCTTTTCGTGGAGGTGCAGTTTGGATGGATTCCGCCTCGAAATCCATGGGTCCTCAGTAAGTGTTTCATTACCGAGCCCAAAGATTCTCGGAGGTCCAGTGTAATTTCGTTTCTAGTCTCTTCTCCGCCCTCGGTAGCGATAAGCGGGGAGGAAGTATTAAAAAACGCGTGATTTACAAAGGAGAATATAAAACGGGACAAAGAAAAAATTTGTTGAAGTGACTGTGGCATAAAATTTCTCGCTGGACCACCACGAAGGCTCGAATACGACGCGCGGTTCCGCGATACTTTCGAGACTCCTTGGTGGGATCGTATAGAGTAAATAAGATCACAAGCGTCATAGAGGTCCACGAGGACCTCCGGGGGTTAGAATAATACGTAAAAATAGTATTTGTTGTTTGTGTGCGTATGTGTGTATGTATGTATGTACGTGTGTATTTGAATATATGTGTCAGCGTGTGAACATATGCACTTACAATACATTTATTATATACAGACATAAAATGTCGCTTCGGTTGCCTGCATCGCTTATAGTTGTTAGACGCCGCGCAGTTATTTAGACAGAACGTGAAAACTCCCCTTACTCTTGTATCACATGTCGTATATAAGAAGGCACCATAAGTAATCTTAGATCGAGAATCTATCGATTCGCGATCAATGAATTAATGTAACTAGGTAACGTACATACGAATTTTCAGCAGCATCTTCTACTCTTCTGTTTTTTAACAAAGAGCGTTCTAAGCATGGGAGAAATTGTTAACATCTTCGAACATCCATTAGTTGCGTACGTATGGGCGAATATTGCCCCGCATTTATACTGCACGGCGTTACCGACGTATTTCTAAATACAATTTGCGTATGAAAATACACACACACACATACACACACACACACACACGCACACACACACACTTATACATATATATCCATAGAATATAGATATATTTAGAAAATATATTAAAATTTTGATTTCAGTAATTTTCAAATATTTTCCACGTAAAGTAATTATTAGCGTCGATCGGTATACGAAAATACATACATACATATATATATATATATATGATTTACATATACATATATGTATCACTAGCCGCACGTATTACTTCTTACGCAACGTTAACATTTTTTTATCGACCATTCTCATTTTTCGCTTACGCACGTTCTGGCTTTTCTTATTTTCTGCGCATTGTTCATGGTATTTATTTATATTTACAAATGCATTTCTATAATTGATGACATTGTTTTAGCGTGTAATTTTAATTTTCCTCAATAGAAATTTAAGAAATAATCTTTACTCTTCTTATATCATAGTGGTTGGTGATTGTTTTCGGCATATTATATGATGTATAAACGATATAGACGATATACTGTTTTTTCTCTGTGAATTACCGGGGGAACACAACAAAATCGATGCAAGCTTAACAAAGACTAGGCACTCAAGATTTCAGGATCACACTTGGATCGTGAGAACATCAGGACATAATAATCTACTTTCATCTTATATGCAAAAAAATTGCATGCATTTAATTTCCACATTATTTCGATCATTAAATTACATTCTTGTAATTATCTTGAAAATATGTATTTGTACGAAATAAGAATTTTAATTTAGTTTCAATGTTTTTTAATTAAATGTCCAAAAATATTTAATCAATCACAGATCAAATAATTTGAGAAAAATTTGTAAAAAAATAAGTTTTAAAATACACCCAATTCTCTTTTTATGCGGTTTTTTAAAGCAATTTTTTTCATGAAACATAAAACAGCGTAAAAAAAAGAATTGGGTATATATATATATATATATATATTGAATTTTTTTGTTTTATTTAGGATATATAGATCTATAATTTCTTTTTGTATTTGTTTTTGTATTTGTTTCTCTTTTGTGTGTCCCCGTAACTTTTCACCCCTATTAATTTACACTTTCGAGTCAACTTGACTCATTATGCGGAACACCATTGTTCACGCCTGGAAATGCGAATCAATTTCATAATAACTTAGCATGTAAGTCCCTCGTTACGACTAGTCAATTGCCTCTTTCAACGCAGCTAATTGCTCTTCGCCAAGCTTCACCTTGTCCTGTATCTCGCGACCATCCACTATCAGCTTCGCCTTCATGTTGATGAAATGCTGGTAGTCAGCAAATTCCTCTTCATTCAGGTACTTTGCTAGGATCGCCGACATATTCACGCTACGTTTATCGATATTATTCTTCAGAATCTTCGCTTCTTCTAATTGATCCATTAGTTTATCCCGTTTACTCTCTAAAATTTTCTGCAAAGAATAACAAAATTAATATAAATAAAAATTTATAATTATATATATATGTATATATATATATATATATATATATATATATATGTATATATATTGTATATATGTATATGTATATGTTAGGCGAAAAAATGTAATGCTCCCTTAAAAATTTACAAGATATAAAAATTAATGTAAATATTTATAACAAATGAACATTTTACATTTTACTATTATTAATTATAATTATAAATATTTAAAAAAAAAGATGTTACTTCTAGTAATTAAAATTATGTATTTGATTTTAATTTCATTTTTTGTATGCAATCATTTGATTTAAATTATTGTATGATCTATCAATTATAAAATATTTGTTTGATAACTTAATTGCGATACATTATATCCCACGTATAATTACTGTTAATTGGCGGTGGAAAAACATTGCACCAAGCATGCAAAAAACAACCAGTACTTTCATACTTACTCTCTCCGCATGGTCGGCCGGCATTCCATAAAGGGCGTTCTCAGCGCGAGCCAACCTGCCACTGAGGCCGAGAAGAAGGCTCGTAATCTTGCCGACTTCCTCTACGTGATTCCGATACTTGGATGCTTCCGGCGGGCGAGCCACAGCGGAAATGCGAGCGGCGACTCGCGCACCCAGAGACTCGTTCACCTCACCTTCCTCCCTTACAGCCTCCTGCTCTGCCCTGAGAACCACCAGTTTCCTGTCGAGGCGCATCATCAACTCCTCCTGAAAAATCACCCATAGTTCTAGAACACACGTATGAGTCGATGCGATATTATGAGAACTCTCGTACATTTTATTGCGAGATTCGACAGACCGAGAAAACATGGGGATATTTAATAGCCGAGGTAATGATTTGCTATGCGAACAACTAGTTAGGTAACAGTCCAACCTTAAAGATATATGATAAGTAGAAATTCCAAAGCGCAGTAATTACATTTTACATAAGACCAGATTGTACTCGGAGGCTAGATGAAACGATACTTATTATCGTCTTATCTTCGCGTAATCATTATTATCCCGCTGCCTAGGAGCCCCGCGACCGCATACCAATCAAATTTAGTCGTAGGCAACCGTAGAGTTAATTATAGCACATCCTACAAGCGCGTTTAATTATGCTCCTTAAGGTTTGCCAAGTAATACCTTTTTCTGCCTAAGGTCAAGGCTGTTGGTTGGTACAACCGCCGGCGCATCCTCTTGATGTGTTAATCCCTCCGCCGTGGCGTCCCGCGAATATCTCGTCAAGAACCTCGCTTTTCCTTCGGATGTCGTAAAATAAGCCGAAGTGAGGGATAGGGGGCTGGTAGAATCGGCTGACAGTGGCGTGACGGGAGCTGAGGGTATCGTTTCGTGTCTGAAAAGAATTTATTACGATGATTACACCTCCGGTTGGTTAATGCGGACTAAACCCGACCGTCCTTCTCTTTATCTCTCTCGCAGTATTTATGCAGAGATATTCCTATAATTGTCATCGTTGCGAGAGGGCAGGGAATTGCGTCAATGAACGTGAGTCACGATTGAATTAATCCCCACGTTTCCGAGGCGAGGCAGAGAAAACAGAATGATTTGTGACTGGATGCAGAGGAATATTTTGCGGCGTAGAATTCACGGTTTATTTTTGTAATCAATATCCGTGATGAGTAATAAAATCATACACGTGATGTTGCGAGTTTCAAGTTTATGGATGGGAAACGCTCAATGAGGTATTAGTTCACCACAACCCATAATCCGACCGTGATTATTATCAATTAACGACAGTATGCGCGATCTTATGTATCTAGGTGAGTCTATAAAAGAGGAGAAAGTGATAAAAAAAAGGAAAGCGAATTGTATCGAACCGCACATTATTAAAAAAAAAGTTGCCCAATTGTGCGATTTGTTGCATGGGAATTATGTTCAGTTAAAAACAAAATACCATGGCAATAAGAAGCGGAAGTAAATTCCAATGTAATTATCTCTTCAATCATTATTTGCATGTATATATCAGATACGTTTGTACGAAATTGTCACAATTTTACTGCTATCTAAAATTGCTTTCGAAAGTGCCGATTTTTCTCTCTTTCCGCCGTAAAATATGGTAGAAAGTTCGGGCGTACTGCTAAAACTAATTTAACGTAATACACCACGTTCGGTCTTTCATGATTTTCGGCCGACTCTTAAACCATCGGCAGAGATTTTTACCGCAACCTTGCGCTTCGTTCTCACGTGAAATTTTAATTTACAAGTTGTTATGTAGCCCACGGTTTCTCGATGCCACTTAACACCGCTTTAGCGCTCGGATGAAATAAAAACGAGAAGTTTTATATATATGTATATATGCATATATACTTTTCTAGAGGACCCAGTTCCATTTCCCGTTCGACTTGTTGCAAGCACGCCGAACACTTAGTACGATGCGTCACTTTCAGCCATATGTTGGAGACTGGCAAATAATATGATGCGTAGAGAACAAGCACTGAGTAGTGCTTGACAATAATTTATGGTTGATTACGTAACAGCCTCGGTCCTTTGGCACTTTCTCTTTGAGCACGGAGGAAGTTTTGTCCCTGAGTGCGCAAGACAGACCGGATCGACGAAAAAGGGAAGAATTGCAACGTCATAAAAAATAAAGAACAATAGACAGTTCGCGCGAAATGCATTGGATGTGAGTGAATCGTATGAATGAACCAAAAAAGCTAAACGATATCTTTAAATTTTTGAATAGGAAATATTTCAACATTATGCGATGCGACATGCGTAAGGCATTCGAGTGGACAAAGGAGAAAACGGAAGCATGAATAAAGAGAACAATATTACAAGTAAGGAAAAAAACCATATGCACTTGTGTGTTTGTTTGTACAAGACATTCCCGACCGTTGCTGCTGCTATCAATTTGTTAAATTCCGACGTTTATCATCAAAGAACAACAATTACATCCAGACGGCAAGTTCATTAATGACGTCTGTTAGGAATTCGCCGCCTACATAAACGCGTTGCTCGTTGAATAATAAAGAATCGCCACACGCGTCTGACTAAACGAGATATTTTCGGACACGTGCCGCCTTCTTTTCGCACGAAATATCGTGTGAACGGTAGACACGTACATATGTACATCTGGCGTCCTTCCAAAAAGATTCATGCAGGTTTATTTTATCTGCAGTAGCGGCCACACAGAGCGCGAATGTGCGTACGGAGAAACTTAAAACGACAGTCGGCAAAATTGAGCAAAAGAAGCGTCCACTTGTTTATTAAAATTATACACCTCCTAGACGTGCGCGTCGACCAATTAAGTCGAGTAAAGAGAATTGCGAATTTGCACTTGTAATGAACGCCTTCGGATTCCAAGGCATTCAAGTTGATTAATAGCACGTAATCCAATGCTCGCGAGCACGTGAAAACTATCAATTATCGTGTTTGGTCTATATTTACGCTGTCTTATCTGCTTCGCCCGTAACAACAATCTTGCTGACCCTTGCCGGATGAAGACAACGCGCGTGATATCGGCGCTAGTTGCCTCATAAATACGCTTTAATTAAGTGAACTTGAGCCGAAAAAGAAGAGGAAGGAAAAAAGGAAAAGAGAATAAGAAGAGCTCACTTTTTATCGTCCACGTCCGCGTCCTCGCTGCAGGAGGCCGTTGACTCGTCCAAGGAGAGCCGTCGTCTTGTTCGTGGCTGCAAGGTCGCCTCCACCCTGAACAGGCCGGAAACGTAGTCGGTGGGTTTCTTGTGCTCCGGCGCTGGAACTGATAAGAAGCAAAAAAAAAGGGACATCATCAGGCGTTCTCGGTACGCGCGTTTCCCTCCTCGCACACTTCGTTTCACGCTTCAGGGATCTCCGCGTTCTTATGGAAGCCATAATGCGACAAGGGATTGCATCGAATATCGCGACGGCGGCGGTGGCGAGGCGGAGACGGCGTTTAATTGAATAAGGCAGTGTCGTGTCGTTTATTAAATTAGCGCTTATTAAAACAGTGGGTTATTGCCCTCGAATGCTTGACTCTGCCGTGTCCCAGATGATAATTGCGCGCGCGTGCGCTCGCGAGTGTACGTACATTAATCCGTACCGTCGAGCAGGGTTTACGTATGCGTGTGCGTAAAATAAGCGTGCGACAGCGTAAGTAACGGCGACTGAATAGATCGTATATATGTCAGCCTGGGTTCTGCGTTAGCGAACGCCATTTAAAAACTTGAATAACGTATCTAATTGAATCAATTCCATTTGGCATGTGTTAATAGTGACGTGGAACAAATAATAAAATCGTCAGATAAATGACGCTCTTGAAAAATCATTACTCACGCAATTGCAACAGAAGAGATGAAGATAACGATAAAGAATGCACTCACCGAGGATGGGCACCAGCTTGTCGTTGGGGCTAAGTTGACTGGCTAAATCCTTGCTGAGCTCCTCGCACTCGATCTCCTCCGGTAATTTCTTCCTAGATTCCGGAAGCGGCCGCTGAGCTTTACTGACGCAATCTTGCTCCGTATCTTCCAAGATATCGGTTTGCGAGGCGACGTCGCTGGTGGCTGCGTTTACCCGAAGCACAACCTCGGTACGTTGTACCAACGTCAGTCCTTCTATGCCCGGCTGAGGTGACACGCAGAGCGACGACCTGGGAGATAACTTGTCCTCCTCGACTGGCGAGTTCCTCGGTGAGGACGACGAGGACGTTTTAGATACGCTTGAGATCGAAGACGTGGATGACCTGCCGCCAGGCCGAAGTTTCGAAGACGCGGAAAGTCTCTCGATTCGCGACTCCGTGTCGCTCGTTTGACTCAGTCGGCTAGGCGAGCTGGATCTGTTCCAAGAACCTGTATTATCCGTTTGGGTCGGGCTGGAGACTTTTCTATTGTTAGAGGCATATTCTATTCGAGCATCGTTCCGCGTGAGAGAGTCGAGAGAACTCTTGGGAGACGATCTGGACAACAAAGCTCGAGGCGATACGCGAGCGTCTATCGATCTTCCTGAGGAAGAGGTGCTCGAGCAGCTTCCTGATCGTCTCGGAACAGCCCCTCGTGGACTTGGAGTCTCGCCGTTATTCGGTGATCTCGGCGGTGAACTTGTCGGTGGTGGTGGCCTGTCGGAGAAGATGGTAGCTTCTAGCGAGTTCTGTGTTTCGTGTCTTCTGGCCCAGCCATTGTCGTAACTCGTGGCCACTGACGACATTGTGGTGCTGATGGAATACGTGGATATCGTGCTGTTTAATGTCGATACACCACTCATCATTCTCTTTTCATTACGGCGATTTAATAGTTCAATATTCTGCGAGGTCATCTCGATCGTAGCGCTTCTCTCGCGGAAGAAGTCATCGCCGGCGATTGGGAGCGGGCCGCTGATTTCTCGTAGCTGCTTCTGCAAGTAAATTTCCGAGACTCTAATTATTCCGTGGAAAGTCCAAAAATATAACAGCACGACACAACGAATGAAATTAAAATTTAAAAGTTTCAATATAAAATACGTAATCGTTTAAAGTACGTAAACTGAAGAGATCGGAGAATGTTAAACTGTCGGAATAATGATAATGAGGTAAAAATGTTGAAGTGCACGTTACGCGAGCTCGGCAAGAAATTGAACGCTAGAGAAGCATAAATTGTGAATTCACGCGACCTTGACCTCACCGCTATATTTACAAGTGCAAAAATAGGTAGAGCGTTGTGATGCGAAAAACACGTAAATATCATTATTACGTGGAGGTAAATATCCGGAGATAATCTCACCTCTCTATTTTGAGGTAGGGGCTCGCAGCTCGCTGCCAACTTCCGACGTTCCCGCTCTAGCTGCCTGTTCCTGTCATTAAGGACCTCCACGCTTTGCGGCGATAATCTTTCTCTACGTTGTTCGTAGTCGTGTCTTTTTTCCGGATGCCTCTTTTCTTGATAATGATGATGATGATGTTGATGCCGATCCTCGAGGTTGTCGTTGTTGTTATTTTCATTGGTACGAGACCTTACGTCGCTGGTCTGGAGTTTTTTATTGAGATCGTGCGAGAGTTTATTGACCACCTCTGTTGAATGTTGCTGCTGTTGAGAACACCTCTCCTCCAATCGATGATGAAGAGCGTCCACGCTGTATGACTTGGAGAGATCAGAATGTTGCTGCTGATGATGATTATTATGATGATGATGATGATGCTGTTGTTGTAATGGATGATGCGGGGTGACACGTAAAAGTACGGGATCGTCGTGATCCCTAGGAGGCGGCCAATCGTCCATTCGTGAGGTTGGCGACATGGTTCTTTTGTAGCTGCCCTCGCTATCGGGAGCACCACGCTCTCGTCTGTAAGCCAAATAGGAAGCCTTAGACTGGCTTCTGAAACAAAAAGAAGCACTTTTACGTGATGCAAGAAGCTTTGTGCGCAATTTAAATTAATACTAATGTCGCAAGCAAGAAAAATAGAAATATCTTATCTGTTTTGATAAGATATCATGTCTCAAAAAATATAATTGTACGTTGGTCAAATCTGTCAATACATACATTTAAATTTATTAACTTATCTAATTCTGATAAATTAGTCCTTGAAAAGACTTATTAACATGTTCCCTCGTTTGTGCTTGCTTTTTATATTTATTTTATTCTAATTCTAAATGCATCGACACACATGATGTAACGATAGTATTTTTATAACTAATTCTCATGCACAGCTGCATCAAGTAGAAATGTATCCAAATAAAATACACACGCGTATACATGTCACGTGAATGTTAGATGGTATCGCGTACATTTAAATCTTTTCTAAAATGTTAGACGTGATAAATTGAATCGAGTAAAAGCTATTCCATATTATATATCTCCAGAATACTAATTCTTAGGTCGAATGAGTAACTCCAGGTGAAACGTTACATCTCTCAATTACTAACAAAATATTAAATAAGAAATATTTTAAGTACGCGATTACACATACAAAACGTATATTGCAATACAGCAGATGAATTCCACAATTGTCACGTATCACGTATCTAACATTTTCATTATAATGTAATTAACTTACAAAGTCTTTTTGTTAAATATATCTTGCAATTCAATATACGTAAACGAAGATAAATGAGATGTAGAGAGGCCTGGCAAACCCCACGCAAAAGGAATTTCCAAGAGATATCTAACATAAACTCGCTCTATTGTCCGTGTAGATTTGCGCAATTATAGCAATGCATCATCAATGATTAATTGTGCGGTAACATTGATTAATCGTCAGTCAAAGTCATAAATATGACTACATTTGAAACTCATAGAACTCGGCGGCGATGAAAACAGTTTAATCGAGACCGGATATGGCTACTATTGTGCTACATGAATTTTAATTTCTCGGCATACCTTTACGGTTCTATTAGCTTCTCACGGGCTTCTGTATCTTTCCTAAGCAACCGCAAGAATTCTTACGGGAATACTTTGAAATGGTTGCAACGTTGCGCAACTATTCCAACAAGACATTCTCGTGTAAATCATGTATCATAATTTAATCGTTAATGATGCTCTTTACACAAATATTAAAATTTAATATTATTTATATCTGTACATATTTCTTCAAAGCACCGCTTCAGAATCAACACGATCATGATTTATATGATCTTCTTCAAGGCGTGACAATGTAGTTATGAAATATGGAATAATATTTATAGAATGTTCTCTCTCTCTCTCTCTCTCTCTCTCTCTCTCTCTCTCTCTCTCGCGAATCTATTTTCCTGCTCTGTCTTGTGTAAGTAGAAGTTATGAGCACGCAAGACGCGATCTACCCTGACGAGCCTTTCGTTCTTGCTATGGGAGATAGAGATCACTGAAGCGGGACTAACATTTGCGACACTGACATTGCTGCATCGTTCCGACGTTTATCATTTTTGAGCACACGATCGAAAGTCCCCTCGGCTTAATCCGAGGCATGCTTGGTTGTGTGGCACTGATTTTTCTTCTTTAATCGGATCACGACATTGAAATGCCGTCACTGTCGCGATATCGTTCTCATTGTGCTCGATTTAAGCCCGTCCATATTTATGACAACGTATGTAACACATAATGTCAAATCCCGCCCATGGGCTTACACAGTCGTGTCACTAAAACGTCGAAATTATTATTCTTAACAGACAGCTTTAGATGTTCTCGATTTGTTGCTATCTCGATCGAAAAAGAAACTAAATAATGGAATAATCTGCCATAATGATCGTTGCGCGCATGTATTTATCTTTATTCGATCGAGTCGATGGAAGGGCGACATTTTAAGATTTGCAGCACGGAGGAACTCATTTCGATTTGATCGTCCAACCTCAAAAGCGTCCTGCTTTCGTGCCTTGAAGATTGACGTGATGGCTTTTGCGCAAATTGCTCTGGCTTACATCGCTTAAATCTTATTCTTTTTCGTCGCACATATCTAAGGGAAACGAAAGTTGGTACCGTAACGAAACAGTTAGGAAAGAAAGCCCGAAAATAAAATTCGTGTTCGAATTCTAATCACGGAGAAATCGTATTCCACTGCAAAATCGTATTCTAGCACATATTTTTGATGCAATAAAGAAACCGTATTATGAGTATGATAAAACTAATCTGGCTCGTAACATTGCGATTTCAATATTTATGAAATGACATACGTGTAATCTATTATAATTAAAATAATCGCAACTCGTAAAACCTAACAAGAGACGTTTTTACAACGTCGATATACCCAAATAAAATAGGATTTTATCAATATAAACTACATAACGCAATTTTTACAACATGCAATTCGTAAAAATGAAGATATGTATATTATGTAATGTATTAGTATATGAGCACGGTATGAATATAGATTGCATGAGATAATCGTTTGGATAAAAATCATTGTTATAAATTTTTTATTATGATTTTTGTTGAATGTCATAATTTACCGTGATATTTCCAAATAATTACAAATATTAATATGCCGTTACTCGCGTGTTTTTTTTTTTTTTGCGAAATCAATCGAAAAATGTATCTCACAAATGCTTGCCTCGCCGGATCGTATACCCTGTATTTTTAAGCTGTCGGTGATAATGAGGCTCATTCGTAAAATAAGTAACGATCCTGTCCGACGAAGAGCAATGAGTAGCGCATGCGAACACGGAGCCTTAAAAGTTACATCGAATAACGCCCATATGTAACCGCGTACATACACGCACCAAACGCCTTTCGCGATACATGTACGTGTTTCTCTCTTTTTCGTGGCCGATTGAATACGGAGAGAGAGAGAGAGAGAGAGAGAGAGATAGTCATCGGTTAAAGATAAAATGCGTGTACAAACAACAGAAGAAGAAAATCAATGCGCACCGGGCGTATTGCGAATATTATACTTTGTGACTCTCCTGACAATAAAAATGCGCATGTCCCTCCCGGCATTCCCTTGAGAATAAAAAATCATCGTGTTCTTCACGTTTTTATTATCCCTAGCGGCCGTATCTGCGATGTCAACGCACGGCTAGATAAATACGACGAGCGATCGCAACAGCAAATTTTGCGCCGGTGCGTTCGATAGGAATGCTGTGAGGCGAATGACAAAAATATATACTCACACGCCTAACGATGGCACAGCCGCAGGACAAGACGCAAGTAATTTATTATATTGGGATGAGAGAATACCGGCTGACCAGTAGCCAGTTTACGTACTAGTATATCACGGTAATTGATGGCTGGTGTTGTATTCGCCCTAACACTTTGCGCCGTCTCATATCACGCCCCAACGACTTTGTGTACCAGATAAATAGCAAAGTGTTTAGCAATACAGTCACCTAGCGTTCCGAGAGGATTCGATAAGAAGTCCCTGGCATATCTGAACATTTCTAAAAATAATCCCGCATCTCCAAGTGCTATCTTCTAAAAGTAGTGACATGTTCGCAAAGGTATACCGAAGCGCGATAAGAAAATTTTTCTCTCGATCGTTTGCTTTGATTTACAAATAATAGTCAGACTATTTGCCCGTACGTTTCACGGACATCGCGGTTAAACGAGATTCCGTAACATCGTTCCTCGTTTAGTAATCTCTATAGAAATTTCATATCGGATATATATTTATACTCCTCTTTACGGAAATCAATTACACGGCGCGCTGATATACTCACAGAAGTATGCGTCAATATTTGATGAAGCTCGTTTTTCCTCTGCAATATTGATATGATTCATGCAAGTGTTTGGTACGTGCAGTGCTACAACATTTATAGATATGTGCGACGACGTGCACGCCGCCACCATAAATAAAATGCCGTACACTTTGTTTGTTCGGCATCTTAATTATGCGTCTTAATTATGCGAATGAATCATGTCGTCGTTCTAATTAAAAATGCAATCTTTCTTTCAGTTTTGTGCATAAAACTCTATGATATTTATAGATTTCTAGGAACGCACACGATATCTACACGTGACGGTTGCAAACAGAGAATCATGTTCGTTCCTTTGTCCGACAACTTAATTAATGCGACGACTAATGTCGTGGCTTCCGTCGATATTAAGAAACAAGGCGCCGATCTCCCGTCGATCTCGCAGAACGCGAGCGTTATACTATATCGTCCGTAAATACGCGCCCTGCGCTCGATAGACTACACAGCGAACATCGATACGTCGATACGGTTGCATGCTCGATGTCTCGTATTCATTAGGGCAGATCTACGATCAGTAGACACCGATCGGTCGAGAAAGGCGATCGGTCATTACGACACCCCGGTAATTAACTCGAGGCCGAGTTCGACTATGCGCACGTATATTTCTGCCCGCCGGTGTATGTGCGCGAATTAACCGCGCGAAAGAGAGAAAGAGAAGGAGGAAAAAGGAAGAAACACTACAAGCTCGTAGCAGTCGTACAATTTACATATTCGGCCGTATTTATACGGGAGCGATAGTTTATTCACTCGAGCGAATCGTCTCGCGCCCGGCGGAACGAAAGCCGGCCTATCGGCCTCAAGCGACGTTTGCTAGTTCCAACTAATTTTATAGAATGCGCATTTATATGTCACGACGTCGAAAGATACTTATCGGCGACGATAAATTATAAATTCAAACATCTGTTCTGATCGTTCAGCTTAAACATTGAAATTAGCAATGCACCGGAAGAATCAATCGAAGATTTGATATTATCGCCGTAATTAGACGCCACTACGACTAAACTATGATTGCGTACAATCGTGTTTGAGGTTTAATAATTTTCTTTGTGATTCGAAGAGAGAGAGAGAGAGAGAGAGAGAGAGAGAGAGAGAGAGAGAGAGAGAGAGAGAGAGAGAGAGAGAGAGAGAAAGAGATTTGGTAAGGCGAAGGCGTCAATTACGTATCTGAAATCATCGGGCAAAAGAAAGCTACGACCTATAAACTCGAGGTGCTGAAAGAACTCCAACGCATGATATTTTTCTTCATTGAACAATTCACTTTTCATACTTGAAAATCGCACGTAGAACAGTATCATTAGATGGCGTGGTATAATCGATCTCACGTGGTCTATTGTTTTCATACGAAATTGGTATTGCATACAACGCGGCAGACGTTATGCAAACACATATCGATATCTGTTAGACTGAATCTCGCGGTACACCTACGCGCGCAATATATTCATACGAGCGTGTAGTATTGAGCTTACTCTTCTCAAGCTTATGTCAGGTTTCTGAAAGGCGTGGGACACCGATCTGGTTGTGCATTAAAGAGTACGAGACACGAAAAGCTAATTAGTCGGCATGGACGAAATTATACCACGTGGAAATACCACGGTCGACGCGAGAAGTGAAAGCCGTTCCGCTTACCATTTACATTTATTTACAGCACTTCGTAATGACACTTCTCTGCGAATAATATTGCTTTTTTCCTTCCACGTCGTGGGTGCTTTAAACACGCAATTTTGTTTCTTTTTTTTTTCAATTTCCGTGGCGGACGTGACGAAACGGCGACCGCGGAAGACACGAGGCTGACGACGCTCTTTTGAACATAGGTAAGAAGACAACGACAACGACATGGTCACTTCTTGTCGTCTTCTGCTACGGCAGAAATGGAACTTTTCCGCTGAATCTATTATAAATCCATTAAGCAACGTTTGCAATAGTAACGTCTGACAACGCGCGTCTTTACTTATCGCAAGAACAAGCACGATTTGCGTAAATGCGATGAGCGAAATCTCGTGTCATTCAGTATGTCGGAGTAACCTTGGCTCACTTGCGATTTCGAAAATCGCTTTGTGACTTCATGAATAGCTAGTATAAAAGCCGACGAAACATGTATACATTATCTGTATGCATTGCTAATTTCTTTTAAATAAATGCAGAGTTCAAAGGATCGGTCAAAGAAAATAGTCAGTTGCGTATTTTAAACGTCGATAAAAATAAAAGGACAAGTTCAAAGAGCTCTAACGTATATTTTTCTTTGTTGGAAAATTTTATTTTTTATCTTTGAAAATCTCATATGCGATAATACAATTAAAGAATGGATATTTTTTTGAAAATATCACAAATATAAAATTCGATCTTGATATCATTAGATTTGTTCAAATTTCCAGATCTTGGTTTTGCATGGCGAGTTACGGTTTTCAACCTCATCTTCGAGGAAACCACTTTTGCGGCCAATGTACCTCCGCCTACTCAACATCGAAGAATGAAGAGTACTGTTATGAGCGGTCGGTAGCTATCCAACGGATTGCTGCAAGCAGGAACAGTCAAGTATCTCACCATTTTCCCATGGCACTTAACATGCAACTATTGTAGATAAATCATGATGTAGCCCACGAATTTTAATGCAGGTAAATCTTTCATGAATACAGACTTACGTGATCACTATTTGTACATACAAATAAATCGATTCCTGCGAATAGTGCCAATGATTATATCAGCGATAAAATATTTCTAATACAGATTGTAATATGTTATTGTAATAAAATACAAGAATATAGTTGCAAATATTTATGTGTGTGTAGGAATATAAAAATATATTTTTTATACATTTTGTTTATAGTTATTTTAATAATATTAAAATAATTTCATAAATTTAAAAATTATCAAATCATGAAGTCTAGCTGGAATTTAAATATTCGCGCAACCATATATTCGCGAAAGAGATATTTTACATATGTAATTTCAAGATATAATAACACCTGCCCATGTACTTCCTGTTTATACAAGATTCTCATAACCTACTGCACGTGCACAATCTAAATGACAGTTGCCCCCATCGCAAACGTCACTTACGAAATCAGAATGCGTAGTATGAGTAACGTGTGAGAGCGTAAATATCAGCTTCATGGGTAGACAGGTGCCTGCCCTCGCGACGAATGAAATTCGGGTCGAGTACTCGATTCCTCAGCCATCCGCGTTTCCTGCCAAGGGAAAACTGGCACTTGTCGGGCAGACAAAACTTTCCTCGCGGTCTAGTGAAGCAAAAAACGTGTTGTCGCGCAAGGTAAGCGCGGAAGAACGCGTAACGATCATCTCGATGCAAATGAAAGCGTCAAAGACGAGATAAAGCGTCGGAAGAAATGAGTTACGTTGCCTTTTACACTCTGGTTTAATTTTAATTACAAATAAACATGCGGTATAACATTAAGACTAATAAACACGTTACAAACTATATATGTGTGTGTGTGTGTGTGTGTGTGTGTGTGTGTGTGTTATGATTTATAGACAGTTACATAAAAATCATTAGGCATAGCGATATTACCGAGAAGAGACAGGAGGATAATTCTATCTCCGATATAATAAATGGTCAGAAATGACACACTTTAACAGAACGTTTTGTAAGAGAGCGGACAACGATCTATATCAAACGACTGTCAGAATGCTACGAGGTACGACACTCGAGTATTCCTCATCAATATTTGTAAACTGTCATGCTCGCAAAGGTATGTCACGTTTTCAAGGCTTCACGTGGAAGCCGTACTTCGTGTTGGAAACCTGTCGCGTCCTCCACACAAGCTTTTATCTCTAGAATGAAATACGCGTATCCAGGACATTTAAGAATGGGATAAGCTTCAAGTAGCATAAACGTTTAAATAAAATATCTCAGGAACAAAGAATGATGCTTTTATAAAAGAAAAAGATTAATAATTATATTTTCCGGAACAGAAAAACTTTTCAAAATTAAACTTGGAACTTTCATTGAATTTAAAAAGATTTATTTTTGTCTAAACATGCGAAGAATAATTGTAAAGCATAATTTTTTAGGTGTGAAGATTTCACTAAATCTTTTTGATTATCTGGGCCATACGGATGATAATCGCGTGCGACGCGAAGCGATTAATCGGACCGAGATAGCCGAGATATCTGTGACCGAAATAAGAGTCGAAAGCGAAACGTGACGTTTCGCGCTCCGTTGCGATAAATTTCATAAACTTAATCGCTCGAAATTTGTACCATTAGTTTATATATGTATACATTTAGTCATTTTGATATTTTTCATCGATAACTGCACTTATTGTTAAATCATATAGTAGGAAAAATTAAATATTCAAAATAAAAATTGTATTATATTATTGGCGTTAATATCTTTACGTTAAATATCTTTACAAGTTGAAACGCCGAAATATCGAGCAATATCGAGTAATCTATTTACATAACAAATTATGACGCTGCGGAAACGCGATGCATTTGTTACACGTTTCCTCGTTTCATTTCACAGACAATTCTCATATGGTGAAAGCAATCTATAGCATCAGCATCTAACACTACGTAAATGAGTAGCGCGAGATCGTACTGATTTCTATTAAGATTATAATATCAGAAGCTATGCTGCACGCGCGCGTGAAATATTGTCGATGCTCAAAAACAATATCGTAACCTTTCCAAAAATCATTAAAAATAAGAATATTACAAGGTTTTAACAGAATTGTATGTTGACAATGACAATAAGCATATTTTGCTCAACTTTAGACTCCTTTGTTTCTGCGGAAAATTGCAGGGTGATACAAAACGTCCATGGCGTGGGAAGAGAGGGTCGCTTATCGGTTTATCGTGCCCGCATGGCAGCGCTAACGCAACGTTATCGCGCATACGTACGTTTTCGCATGGATAATATATTCCCGATGTGCTCGACTATTCACCGCATTCAAACTCCGTTCACCTATTTGCTGATTTATAAAAAATTTAATGAAAGCCGCGAATTTGATTAATGTTCGCGCGAAATCAGGTTTCGACACTTTCTTTGAATGTTTTCTAGTTGCGAATCACTTCAATATTAAATGAGTTGCGTATCTATGCGGAGTATTTAATCTTTCATTATCAACACAAGTGAGTTTTTTTATTCTTATATATTGTAGAAACTAATTTCTGAAAATAAATAATTACATTAAAGGATTATCAAATAGCAGAAATAGATGTAGAAGTTACTTAGTACAAAAAGAACTGTATAAATATGTATATATAAAATATGTATATATAAATATTTACATAAGATTTTTATATTATTAATCAGATAATAGTGTATGATATTATATTTTAGATTATATTAATTGGATTGTCTTTACAACATTTATTATAAATTAATTAATATACTTTAATAAAATGAAAAAACAATTAAACTATAATAAAATCAGTCTGATTAACAAGGCAATACACATAAAAACAAAGTGTGCAATTGCCTAGAATTATTATCGTTATAGTCAAATGTTGCGTGACAAATGGCATAGACAAATAAATTTGTTAGCCACTTTACATAATTTTATGTCTTAGGAAAATAAACCGTGACGTGATTATGTGACGTGAAAAAACATTTTACGAGCAAGGAATCTGCACAATATACAAGCACGCCAACCTACTTTCACACTTAGCAACGGGCTGCACTCAGAATGGTAATTTAAAAGCACTCGTATAGTGAAGCTCGGCTCTCAGTTGTTCGTACTTGCTTATACGTTACTTGAACTCTTTAAGCTAATCGTAGTAGGTTAATCTTAAAAAGAGCGGAAGAAGCATTTAGAATAACACGCGATTAGAATAATACATGGTGAAATTATAACTTTACGTTTACAGTAGATGTATGAACAATTGTAGAAGATAATTTATAAATTCATTATACAGCAAGTAAAAAATAAAATAAAGAATTGGAGACCAAAAATAAATACGTAAAACAAATGAAGAGTTTGAATGGATTATATAAATTATACGTAAATTAAATTCATCTGTATAGATTTGATCGATGAATATCTTTTATTTTAACATGTATGTAGGTAAGCTATTTCTGCAGGAAATCTTGTAACTTTTTTTGTAAAATATCTCGCTTCGATGACGTGATTCTATTAATATTAGTCGATAACCTGATATAGCAAGCAATCAAACGTGTAGCTACTATCGAAGAAGATATTATCGCGCGAAGATGATATAATGATGACCTTCTCGAAATTAATAGCTTAACTGTATACTCGAACTATGATTTGTATCCATATACAAGTTGCTCACTCTCGAAGCCGGTAAACACAGGGATGACGTTCGATATTCTTGTTGAACAAGGTGCGAACGACCGTGAAGAGGCAGCTCTCCAACTTGCGCTACGTGCGCTGTTTAAATAATGCCATTTGGTGACTCATGTTCTTCATGCTCGATTCTCACCAACCGGTTCGTCAAACGTCAATAACGGGCTTAAAAAACGTCAATTAATATGTAATTAATTCCGTAAACGACGAACGCAGTATCTTATAAATCGATCATACGATGTCGAACGTTTTCTCACGGATGGCTTCTTCTTTTAGGCAACGTTGATTTAATCATACATTTAATCATACACAAATGGCAATGTATTATAAGCATTGAATGACGACATAAAGAATCACGATTTTATTTATAATCGCAACATGTCTGCAATGGTTTGCATTTTTTTAAATTTTACAAAACAATGAATCACACGCCATGCTCAAGGCCGCGAGCTGAGATTAAACAATTTATTTTCAAAATAAATGTAAAAGGTAAGTTTCAATTACTTGCATTCAATAAACGCAGTTAGAAATGTACATTCGACTTGATGAATTGTATGATTCGCTTGTTTTAATTTGATGACAGTTAATCGCAAGTTAAATTACAGAAAATATATAGGTACGCGGAAAATTGTATGATAATAATTTTGCCATTATATCTCTTGAAAAAAATTCTTGTATATATGCAATTAACCTTTACAAACATTGTCCTTATTAATTATTATGTTCTCAGAGTTAAATCTTATAGTGAAACAAAACTAAATCGATTACCCTCGTAAAATTGATACCGTCGTAAAGTGATTTCTTAAGAAGGCGGAAAACGCGTTTAACGCTTTTTAAGTGTCAGCGGGGGGAGTAACAAACTCGCCTGACGCGTATTCACCTCGCGAATTGCCAGACAGAATCACCCACGCGTATCTGCCTCCGGAGGTGAAACAGCAGGAAACCGTTGCAGCGGAATAGCCATCAAAATGAGACGTTGCTCGACATGCGCATCACGTCGACACCCACCGTCGCGCTACGCTTTACGCGCGGCATGCAAGCGCATTCATGCGTCGCGCGATTTTGACACGAGGCTTCAGCGCGACGTTTTCGGCGGTGCTTTCTTCTCGCGCGCGAACAATCGGGTCAACACACCTGGTCGATTCTCGGGCGGCGATGACTCAGGCGTGATCTTGCGACGGACTCGGTCTGACACTTCGCGCTTCACGCCAAAAGGCGAAGCGTCGGCAGAGAAAATCCAACATTGCCTAGAAGAACGGAGCGTAGAGAATGCGTAGAAAGTATCTGTCACGGGGCAGGGCACGTAGATACGAATCGCCAGGAGGGCTCCGACAAGAAGTACTCTCATTTTCCACGGTCCGGTGAACGGCGACAAGGTCTCGCGATGGGGACGATGGGGTCCGGCCGGGAGATGGAAATGGGCGCGCGCCCGGGGGAACGGCCGAGGTGTCAGGACAAAGGGTAAGGATAAGGACGCGCGAGCCAGCAGGGGCCGAGGAATGTGATAATAGCGCAGGTAACTAATTGCCGCACGGCAACATACGGAGCCACGAGACACGCGTTAGCGACCAACTTGACGAAACACCGCGCCGGAAGAATACAATCGCTCGCTTCGTCTCGGCTATGGTTGCACGGCTTTGCCTGGTATGCTGCCGACAACGTTACATTTCGTTTCTTTGTTCACACATATATCATACGCATACACATTCTTTGTCAAACGATAATGTACAAATCTCCCATGTTGTATGTGTGAAATAATCATTTCTATGAAATAATATTGTGAGTTAGCTCAATCAAAATATT
Organism: Tetramorium bicarinatum; assembly: GCA_928718305.1. Classification (NCBI taxonomy): domain Eukaryota; kingdom Metazoa; phylum Arthropoda; class Insecta; order Hymenoptera; family Formicidae; genus Tetramorium; species Tetramorium bicarinatum. The sequence continues at coordinate 13,019,544 of OV788323.1, read as the reverse complement.
AATTTTTGATTGATTTGAAAGATAAAAATTTTCATTAAATTCTTGAATATTTAAAATTATTTTAGTATATTATATTTAATTTATATAATTGATTTATGAAAAAAATTGTGCTAAGATCATTTCTATTAACTTTTATTGATTTAAAAAATTCTTTTCAAACATTTTTTTATCAATGTTTTATTAAACATACATTATAAAATTATTTTGTAAAACGTTAATGTTCTTTTAATATTATCTTTTTTCGAAAATTAATATATTAGCATTGCAAATATTAAATAAAAAAAGAGATGATGTTAAAAAAAATTCGATTAAAAGGAAAGAAATTGAAACCTTTTTTCAAAAAGTATTTTAAAATTCAATCTTTAAAAAAGTATTTTATTAGAAAAAAGCAAAATGAAAGAGAAACGAATACAATGAAAGGAAAAGGCTAAAAATTTGCAGCCTCCTTCGTCATAGGGAAATCGGCATCTAGACGAAGATAATCGGCAATTTAGTGACCTCGCATTCCAGACATTTCTGCATTTCAAAGTGTGTTCCAGTTTTAGTTTTCTCGCAATTCCTTTTATATCTTGCGACTTCTGCTTCCAATTCCATTCCCATGACTGACTTTGCGCATCATGATGCGTTGCATGTGCATAGCATATGGAATGTTATTTGAAGTAGAGTAGAAACCTTATAGGAAGTAAAATATTAATCGAGAAGGAAGAAGATACACAGCTGCGGCAGCAGATGTTTAATCGTCATCTGACAACAAGATCGGCTACCAACTACGTTGCGGCAAATGACAACCAATTTAGTAACGCCATTCTGAATACACGGTTGCGGTACATATTTCTCTAAAAAATAGGTCTCCAATAAAGCCGGTGATAAAATCGATTAGTTTACATATTATTGTTAGCAAATATTGTGCTTAACAGCGATAAGAGAAAATGAGTGTATTATAATACATAATCACAAGCTTACGTGAGTGGAATAATAGCGGGTTTCGTAGATATACTGCGTTTTAATTAAGTGCGCAAACTGTAGCCTCTTTTACCGTCTTTGATGTTATGTTAATATTGAAAACAGTTCTTATTATCTCAGTCACGAGAGAATTTCGCGTTTGTCAGAAGTGTACACGGAGCATAAAGTTGTAGAACCAGAGCATACATGGTATCCCGTCAGATCTGGGTGGATAATAATCTATTAACGATGTCTGGAAAATTGAAGAAAAAGAAGATCGTTACATTTCCCAGTGTCTCATCGTGAAATTACGATGTCACTTTGAAGTGACGAGCATGAAAACCGCAGCGAGCCTTCCCTGCATGGAATACTGTGCCACGCACTCGTTTCAGAAATTAATGTTGAACTAGATGATGAAGACTAATTGTAAATGATTCTGCCAATCGTGGGAATCCGTGCTGATTACATCGCAGGCGTCTAGGTTGCTTGGAAGATGTAACTGATTAACTCGTGCCCGGCTCGTTATATTAATCATTTCTTTAGAAACGAAATTCTTTCGAATCAACGACGATCATTCGAAGAAAAGCAAGAAACTTTATAATCGTTTCTAGTTGTTCATCACAATTGTCTCATTACAACTTTATAAAAAGATTCTGTTCAATTTAGCAATTTGAGCTCGAAATTAAAACGATCAGGGTATACTAAATGACGATACGGTCATCAGTAACTGTTATCAGATTGTTCAGAATCAGAGATCGCACAGGAGGAATGAAGAATTCGCGAAATGCCGGTATGTGGCTGAAAAGATATGTTGATAATGCGACGCGCTTGGTTAAAGGAGGATAACGATGAATAAATGAAATAGAAAAGAGAGTGGAAGAAGGGAGAAAGGAGCGGATGGAGGCCGCCACGGATAGAAAAGTAATGAAGCAAAATGTAAAAACGCTAAATGGTGGGAACTAAACAGTCATTTCGGAGCGTCGGAAGACAAAGGATAACGGAAAAGACGATTTGTAAGGTAGCTAATGGAGGCGGTGGAGCGAATATAAAGGAGTCGAAGCGGGCACTGTCGGACTAGAAAGAGAATCGGCCGCAGTTAACGGTTGTAATACGAAAGGGCACGCTACCGGCTACCTTAAGAGACCATTTTGCTTATTGCCTTAAGAGACGCGGCCTCACAATGCGGCGACATTACTAGAGGTGTACTCGGAAGCGATCGTCCGCGAAGTGGTGTTAGATGTCGATCATGCGTATACCGCTTGTTCGCAGGCGAGTAACAGATCCGACCGCGGAATAGAATACAGGATGGCTTCATTCAATACTCAGAAGGTGAAAAACAAAGCTGCTCCGGCGCGACGAAGCAGCTGCATAATGATGCAATTCACGAGTCGCGACCCGGATGCGTGCGTCATTTTAATGTGAGAAACTAATGAAAGCGATTATTCAACAGATGGGCAATTTTTATTAACGAAATCGCTTAGTGACAAAAGACATCGAGGCACCAACCGAGTACGCTTTATTGAGCTGGATTCCTCGAATCCAGATATGAAAAGTACTAATTGATTGTGACAGATATTCTTTACGACAGATGAAGAAGATTAGCAGTTATATCGTTGATGAGGAAGTCACAGGGCAAGATAAGAGAAACGGAAGGAATTTGTAAACATGTTAGTGTCACCATTGTGAAATTGTCATCGCGCTGAATCGACTTCAACTAATTCCCGTCTAAGAACTCAATTTCGCCGGAGCAATTACCGCGTGGCAAATGATTCCTGTCTCCTTCTCTCCCCGTAACATTCCATGGTAATGACGAGGGTACAGAGTGGCGTAAAGAGAAGAGCACTGGCATCGGTTCAGACAAGACACACAAGAGAGACCGAATTCCCAGAAGATGATAGAGGAGCGTCTACAAACAAAGAGGCCCTTGTTCTATCGCCTACGCGTATGCTACCACACGCGAGAGGAAAATTTCATGGCGAGCACCTTTGACTTACGATAAGGTTCACGGCAATGTGGCGCCTTCTTTGATGATCGATCAGCGAATATTATTAATTTTATAGAATTAAAATGTATGCAAGTACACACATTTATTAAATGTACGTTACCTATATTTCTATCGGACTATTTAGACAATAATTGCATTTATAAATTGTTACTATTTTGCAATCACTTCAAATTTAATATTACTGAGAAATCTAAAATAAGAGATTTAGCCAAATGTCATATTTAATTTCTCTTACATTAAGCTATGTAACGTAACGTTTTTATTTATTATAAATTTTTGCAAATGTTACACTATTAAGTTAGTAATGTAAAATTATGCTTAATTTGAGTTTATTTTTAATTATTTTTAGGCCACCACTGCTTCTACTTAATATGTTATTAAGTTAAAATAATGGAGTTATGAATAACATTTTTTGTTATTAAAATAATAATTCAGACGCATATGGTAATAAAAACAACAAAGCATTTTTTATTTTTACTTAACTTAAGGGATTGGTTAAAAAAAAATTTTTTTTTTATATTCAGCAGTAGTATACATGAAAAATCGAGAGAATGAGTTGTTGGCAAGTTACATTTATGTGTGTCTGTTTATTATCGTTTAATATTTTAAGAAGAAAATTACAGTAATAAATTACTTGTGAGCATTGGGAAACATGCGATGTTTACAGAAAAAAATCGCCTCGCGTGCGATCGATCATTAAAGATCAAAATGTGTGTTTACGTTAATAAGTGGCCCCCAAACCCAAATCCGAGAGCAGTTTTTTAAAATTACTTGCTCGCGTACGTAGGCAAGGAGATTAATAAGTCGCTATTAATTAATATCAAACAAATACTCGGTCGAAAATGTTAAAATAACGGGATCTCTGTCATAAAGGCACAGTTGACCGTATGCCGTTATGAAGGTGCACGAAGACCATCGTTCACTCCAAAGGACTAATGAATTTCATAATTAATATCATTATAATTAATCACGGACCCTCATGATGCTCGTCGCTCGTCGCTCGTCGACGATAATGCCTCCTCGTCGCGAGCCGGGCTTTTCCGGCACGATCGATCTTGAGCGCCGAATCGATTATCTCCTCTCGCCGGATCGCTCATCGCGTACGCTTGCTCGGCCATAAATCAAGCGGCAAGTTGTAGGACCCCGTTGAAATGAGGTTCCGGGCCGTAAATCGCGAGACGTCTCCATCGCTCGTCTTCATCGCTCGCCGCGGCCGTCGCAATAATCGATCCCGAGCGCAATATCGTGCGGCATCCGCCTGTCGCGCTTTTATTTCGCGCGTTCGGAGGAGGACTCGCGGAGGAATTGCCCACCCAGCGATTCTTCGCGCTGTGCCGTGCCGTGTTCTTCCTTCATAGGCGAAGCAGCGCCCACGCGTTCCTAGGCGGAACGGAGCCCTTGAAACGATATCGAATCTATCCGTCCGATCGTCTATTTTGCTTCGCACACCTGGACGTCTCGCGGTAGGCCGTTGCAATGTGAACTGAGATAACGTGATCAGCTAGTTTCGCAACTGTTCCTCCGCGTGTCGTCGATGAACCGTTCTTATTGTTGTTGCCTTCACTCGTGCGATTGATCGCTCTAATCCGAGTCAGATCGCATATCGGAACGATTGGACCGTAAACCAGATTTCATGGGCTAATACATCGTAGATGAGCGTACTGCTGGTGCGTCGAGAACACGGGAAATCAAAATTGACAAGCTGCCTGACTGGCATAGAGAGGTGCTGTAATAGGCGACTGGCGTTAGTGAACGTAAACGCGTTGGAATATTTATTGGCTACGTCTTATGTGCACCCACTGTAACTTACTTGGCTAGAATGTACCAAGTGGATATTATTTTAAAAAATAGTCGCGAATGTATTGGTTTGCATGTTCTTCGAGATATATGCGAAAGTTACGACAAGATTGTATGCGAATATTTCTTAACATTCCACGTGACGAGGTGAGGTGATAATTTACATGAAATATTTTAATAATACTAATAATGACACGTTAATTATAATATTTTTTTAAATATGAACCGAATAATGTAAAATCTGCAGAACTTTCTTGAATAAAATTGGAACAATATTTATACATGTGTAACGAATTTTTAGCAATTTTAAAATTAATCTTTTAAACGTAAATAGAAGAATACAAAATACATAAATTTACACAAAGCAAATCGATCGTCCCAATAAAATTCTCGGGTCAAAGAGTACACGAGAGAACTTTGACATGACAAAGAAAACTGCATTGAAGGTCTCGAACATCGTTAATGATTGAACAACAGTATCAGAAGAACAAGCATCCGTTGGAAGCACTATGTTAAAGCCGCGTAATGAGCCGTCACTCATTTTCTGCGTAGATTATCGTACCGGCTCATTACCCTTCACCCCGAGACCAATCTGAAAGTGTTTGAGTGGCTCGAATATATTTCACAGCTGAGAACTTGATGGCGTTAGCTAGCAAACTTCCAGATCGATCTGCGATCGTATCTGATGCCATTAACGGAGTGTCGTAACGGCGACCGGAAAGCATCGCGGAGTACGTCCAAGCGGTGATTTCTAAGGGAGACTGTGATCACACCGCTGCAGTCTAATTGTTATTAATTAGTACGATCACCGCCGCCGGTCGTCTTGATTGAGTGAAACTACATCGATAAGCGGCAACCTATTAACCTGTTACAAGGTGAACACAATTAGAGACCATGAGCCTCTAATTGAGTGCCTATAGTCTGGGTATGTATTCGGACGATAGTACGAAGTAAGCGATCACCATTAATATCGTTGCAGTTGTAACGTTCATAAATACGGGTAAACGAAACGGATCGAGCGACGCACTGGAATGCGGGATCTGGAATTGCCGCTTTACGCGTTTTTTCGCGAAAGGAGAAACATACGCGACCGCGCTGATGGAATCTGGACCGCGTGTGTTGCAATTTCAGTGGTAAGAAGTTGGCCTGGTGTAAACCTCGCCTTCATACATCATCGCCGCGTGCGTGATAAGACGAAATCGCGAAAGAGAGAGAGAGAAAGAGAAAGAGAGAGAGAGAGAGAGAGAGAGAGAGAGAGAGAGACCGCATAAATTTCTCTTAATTGACGATTGCGATCCGATGAGCGAATGAAAAAAAGACTAATGCCGATCCATTTAATCTGCATGGCGTAAATATGCAAACGCGAATAATGGCGCAGAAGCGGAAATGCGCAATATTTATAATACCGTCACGTAACGCATGACCCTTAAATTAACCGGTTAAACGTCCAGCCGCTCCGAAAGTAAAGTTAACGATCAGGCTCGGCACTAAAGATGTTTCGAGTCGTACCGATACCCGTGAAATGCTGACGTTGCATCGGCGAGTAGAATGCCAGTGCGTCGCGGGACACGTATCGTTCGCGAATCGTCGACTTGACTTGACAATGAATTCAAACGTGGCACGATAAGTAGCGAGATGCCCTTGTGGAGAGGAATCCGAGCTCAAGTTTGCGAGAATGGGAGGACGAGCGGAGCATATTCAAAGTCTAGAAGAAGACATCGAAGAGAGAAAGATGCGATTACTTTGCTTATTCTTTCTGCTTCTTACGATCGTATTGAACAAATAGTCTTCAGCCTTCACTCAGTTATTTTTAAGACTCGTCAGACTCTTGTCAAAGTAATAAGTTATTTACACGTATAAATTTGTGCATGTTATCGCGACAAATTATTAAGATGAAGGAAAAGGCAAAAATAAATCTAAAGATTAATGTATGCTCGTGCATTCGAATCGCATAATTAAATGTTAATAAAATGCTAATGGCGCATATCATAATGGCGCAGTTATAAAATATTTTCAAAAATATTAATGTTACATATTATATCATTTCTGAAGAAAAATAACAAAATTAGTTGCAAAAATAGTATAGAATAACGTATTATATAAAATTATTTATTCATATCACTTTATGAATATAATTCTGGAGCGGTCTAAAATAAAATTACGAAAATAAACTAATTGATTAAATTACTGCGTAATTGCTATTCCTATCATTCTATAATAATAACAAGATATAATTACAATAACAAGCATAAATTGTTTTTACCATATATCAAAATGAAATTAAAATTGCTAAAAATATCGATGGCTATCATCGCAACTATATTGATGTAATAACAATCTCGATTACTAAATTAACGGATCTTCAAGCTTGCGCGATATCAATTTTCAAGTCGGTCACTCGTTCGATTGTAGATCATTCTTCAATGAACCGGAACCTGCTTCCTGCAGAGACGCGTCTCCGTTCCATCATTCAATTCAAAACCGCTTTAAGAAGATTTAATTTCGCTACGCTACAATGTCGCGACATTTCATAAATCCGACTGTAGACCGACTTAAACGATCGTCGCAGAACAAAGACGCGGATCGATTGTGCGCGTGTAAGGATGAATCGCGAGACTTCGCAAATGGAGTGTGAAATTTTGGGTTGCTGTGGCGGAACGATCGATTGTCAAGGAGCAGCTCGGTATTATCGATTAGCCATAACGTCGGAGCCACTGGAGTGCATAAAACTCGGAGCGTATCCACTCACTAGCACATCGTCCAGTATAAAGAAGGAAATAGTTACTTCGTTATCAGTTAATTACAACTTGATAAATTGATTCCTGTATCTATAGCAAAAATGTCCTCTCTTTCTATGCATAGTGCTTGCGAATGCACATACTTGCGAATAAATTATTTAAAGATTATTTAATCTATAAATCTTTCTTTCTTTATTCCATGATCATATTATTCATGTTTTTATCGTTAATGTTCATGTTAAGGCGCAAATGTAAACGAAATAAAATAAGTATGTAAATAAAAGAGATCAAAATAATTCAATAGTGACGAAATTGAAAATATATATTTGCAAATCTGTTTTGACAGCAATAATATTATTCTAAACATGTGTAGATGTTTGTAAATGTTTGTAAATATATATTAAATCGAAAATATATAACGTAAATCTAACCGTTTAAATTCCACAACAATAATATGTACAACTTGCGTGTTTAACAGTTCGCTATTTCGGATTATCACATCTTGTAAATACCATCTTGCAAATTGTGAAATCGTGTCAACCATTGTGACGTTTTAAATCAATTTGAAAGTCAGCTGCCATACCTTCGTATCCGAAACTTATTGCTCCCAAAGACCATCGTGCTGATACTGCCCACTAGATTATAAACACTCAAAATCAACATCTGCCCGACGAGCGAGCCGCGATTTCCCGCCGTAGGTAGCTCAGGTCATTGTACACTAGTTCTGGCAACGTATCTTCCTCGCCCCCGCACTGTCTGACACTGTAGCAATCGATGCCGAAACCAATCACGCATCTGTCGTCATTTCTCATTTGCATTTATTTTGCCAACGATCATTCATTGGAGAAGTGACCGAATGGAGAACACGCGAGTCAGGACACGACACTTTTTTCAGGACTATTGATCGCGATATGTACCCAATGACAGCTGTCAACGAACGTTGCGAGAGAATACGAACGACACGGTACGTACTCCGCGAGTGCTGTCAACGGAATGAGTCGGAGCACAGCTCGTGTAGCGTTGGTGGAGGGATGTCAGTAGGGGGAAATTCCAAGAGTGGGAGGTTGAACGAGAGAAAGAGAAAGAATGAGAGAGATAAAGAGGGAACGGCATTTACTTGCTGTTCTAAAGCTAGCCCTTTAAGGACAGATGTACAAGTATGTGACGATCGAAATTTGTTTTCGCAACAAATACGTGGAAAAGCTGAAAGCTGAAGACCATACATTTCGCGAGAATGACACGACCTAAAAAAAAAAAAAGAAAAAAGGAACAGTGCAGAGAAGAAGACACATTATTCCTCGTGCTGGCGCGCACGAGCGATATGAGCATCAAAAACGACTCGCACGTTTGGAATGATCGCTGTGACAGGTCAACGGGTCGTATTATCGTCCACGATGATACGATCTGCAGCGGCGCGAATCATATGCAAGTAAAAGCGGCAAATGCTCGTGTTCGCACCTCTAAATCATATTAATATCGCTGACAGTTTTACCAGTTACTACTACCGTGCTACGTCGGTGGAACCGATGTTGGGGAGACGCACCTCCCGAGGAAACCGGTTTAATCCGATGTCTAGGGCACCTCTAATAGTCCACGCGATTCAGCCGCATCGGCGATGATTCCAAGAATAATTCGTTTTGTCGTCTCGATGAGAATGTGGAGACATAGCGACGAGGGATTGGCCTTTAAGCCGTCGGACGTGTCATTTCAGCGATAATGCGAGGCCAATAAAACACATACGTCGCGAAATTGTCGTCCACCCACCGCGACGCGATGCGACGCGATGCGACGCGACGCGACGCACGCTAGCCTCGTCGCTCTTGTCGATGTCGTGTGCTTGGGTCGCAAGAAAGAGGATTAATGTGCCCGGCGGATGTTTCTTTACGTTAATACATGTTCTTTGACACCGGACGGCCGCGCGCTAGCCGGGCGAGCTATGATTCCGCGGCAACTTGCAACATCTGTACAGTCGTAACTCGCTCTTCTAGGAGGACAACGCTCGTAAGTTACGATCGCGGCGGGTGAGCCGCGCGAACGCTGTAATTTATATGTTACAACTGCCGAAGTTACGAAGCGAGACTTTATGGCCGCGGAGACTCCCTCGACGCGCCACGGAGTTCGCGGAGACGCGGTAAAACGTCACTCCGCGCCGATCCGCTTCAGCTCTGTGATCATCGGCCGCGCGGTCGAGAAAGATGCACGACAGCCGGTTGAGAGGAGAAAACGCGCGGGTCGTCGATATAAGCTGTAAATTAGCGCGTGAGACAACGACCTCCTCGACAGGATGTCCCGCGGGAAAGCGCGTTTCCCGTGCCGCTCGCGTACGACCGCGTCGTTAATTCGATTTCCATCGACGTCGCGCACCGCGCGAATAATCGATGTCTCCGAGCTCATACCGTGTGTGTTATCCCGGCCGGTGTGTGGAAGGCCAGGCACGTACATGCATGCCCGTCCTCTCTTCTTCTCCTCGCTACGCCAGGCAAATGTTTATTAGAAGCGAAGGGCGGTCTTGTCGGGGATATGGCTCAGGATTTTTAACAGTTTCCTCGATCCGCGAAGAGCTCCGGTCCTCCTTTTTCGCATTCTCGTGTAATAACAGGTCTCCGCTCTCGCTGGGGATCGACCGGACTCGGCTCGCTTGCTCGTCCCGAGACAGAAAACCGGCACAGCCGCCGGCGATTGTCGTAGGTAAGTGAGTTTGACGTACACCGGCATCGTGTACCCCGCACTATATATGTGTTCTATGGTTCCGAATACCTCTCTACCTATACTTTCCTCGCACTCTCACTTCACACACAAATCTACGCTAATCTTTCCTTTTTCTGACCATATAATGATCAGGTCCATTTTCGGTTATCCGTCGACCGGCCACTGATTTTGGAGAGATTTTCGAATATTATTAGGAACGCGAGAGATTTCATGATATCTGAGAAAGGAGAGAGAGAGAGAGAGAGAGAAAGAAAAGGCAGAGAGGGAACTATTATTCTTGAGATCGTCGAGAGATCTCATTTGATTGAAGGAAACGTCTTGGAAAATATCTGATTTGAGATTGTATGTGATCGTTCATATATAATGCTTGATTGCGCCGAACTTTCGAGGACAAATAGCGTTCACGATTTATTGTGATGCTTATTTATCGATATATACATAATGTTGATTAAAAATAAAAATACCTTCGATTTTTACGATCGTCCAGGTAAATATGATTATGTGATAAATTACGCTCTTGATAGTCAAAATTCATTGTTTCTATGCGTTTGTTGCTCTGTAAACGAGAAGCACTGTTCGAGATATATTTCAAAACATCTTTAAAAATAGCGAATCTGAAGATTTCAACGACGATCATTGCAAAGTTATTGCTGTTCCACATTTATTCTTACATCCTAGTCTTTCGAGGAAGAAAGTGCGGAAGAGGAATAACGTTCCAAATTTAAATGGGCAACTTTCCAAAATCTTGAGTAACGATGGCTAAAAGTTGATGGTTTTTGAACCCATCATGGAAATGTGAAAATATGTAATAATATAATAACGACATTGTTTTATGATAAGTAGTATGCAGAACTTTAAAACAAAATTAACAAGGAAAACTATTCTGCTTTTTATCTAAATTTTTCTGAAAATAAATAAATATTTGTGTTTAACAGATATCTAAATATCTAAAAAAAATATGAGAATCAGTGTCGCAATGTCATAAAAAAATGCTTGTTTAATTTAGTCGGCATACCTTGTTATATCGATACTGTTATCGATATAACAAGGTATGCCGACAGGTGCGGCATGACAAAGTAATGTTGATCGTTTTTAAATCTTAAACAAATATCGTTTGCAACATGTAATAGCCATTCGATTAATAAACGACGGGAAAAGCCAGAATATTAGCGCAACTTCTAAAAACGTTCGCTGAAATAACTCAGCCGCATTATATTTTATCAACGCGCACCGAGCGCAAGGCAGTTATCAGTGCACTTCCGCGGCACTAAAAATGCGACAACGCATGCCGTGAAAAGTGCGTTTACACTTCGCTTTCGTTCCTGCGAACAGGATGACAGATTACAAAAACGAGGACGACGGTAAGCTCTTCGTAGATATTTTTCTTATCGTAATAGTCGAAGCCACGCTGCGGGGAAAGCCCGTGTTTCGCGAATCGACCACTAATAGATACCCGCGTCATGCTCTGCGGTAAAGAGAAACGATTTTTTAACACCTCTATGCGAGACCAGGTGATTAGTAGAAGGGTATACTTAGGCAATATTTAGATTAAGCGAGTGGAGTTTCTGTGGAATGTATACAAACATGTTTGTTATTTGCTTCAAGCATTACTTTACATTTAGTTTCAATCCAGTTTTAATGTGAATTGGATTGATTAACATTACTAATACGTAGCAATACTATATCTAGCATCTGCTATCAAACAAAAATTTGTGTTATACTATCACATTGCAAATATTTTAACAGATATCTGATACGTATGCTCTTTCTAGTAGCTTGTTTACGACAAAATTATCCATCTTAAATGTCCTTTAACAAGATTTATTCTTTATTTCTAAATGTATTGTAACTAGCTTTATTGTGAAGTCGTTAAAATAGTCGGTCACAAAGTGCGAAATAGTGTGAGAAGTTATAAAGATAAACTGCATGCTCGCGTAATCTGGCGAAACTGCGTTTTAAAGGAGATCGATGCATTCTGAGCATTTACTCGAAAACTTTTACTCTTTGAGAAACGAGAAAAATGACCTGGCATAGAAAAGAAATTTTATGCTCGAAATTTCAGAAAATGCTAATTATACAATAATGTATATGTATATTTTTAAAAAGTTATACAAATTACAGAAACATTTTATTCATATAGAATATAATATTTTATATCAATTATCGTCATAAGTAAAGATAATTTGATGTATCTATGTACAGATCCCTAAAATATAGCGAATACTTTTCTCTTTTTTTAGGTCAAAGTCTTTGTATTACGATTGCCAGTCCCACATGGTGATCAAGTCTGTAACGGAACATGCACGTATATTAGCTATACGTTCGCACGAGCGCTTCTACCGCTGATGTCATTCGCTATTCCAGTGATTCGTGATGCTTCCGATATATGTTCACATGATTTGCGTCCGCTATTCCGGTCGACACTTGACCCTGGATCGTTTCGCGAGATTGATTATTCATCGCATCAAACGTTCGTACATCGAAAGCCTCCGTCTTTCACCACGGTACGCGTGGATAAACAATCGTAAAATAACGGAGCGCCTGACGATCTTGTTTCCTCACTTTGATAATATTCCCTTTCGTTGCGATAACGTTCAATAAATTCGACGTTCCGCTAGCTTTCAACGCGCGGCTCGTAATAGCCTCCATGCGTGATCGTTCACCGATATCGAGATTTACGATTTATGGTCTCGAAACTTTATTAGAAGTGAAATATATATATATATATATATATATATATATATATATATATATCAGTTTTCTAGATTCACCCGCACGCATGCGGCGCCGATTGTCGATTGCTGTATGGATTTTATTGCCATTCACAGTTACGCTCTCGTTCGATCGTAAAAGGAATTTGTGTTAGAATACTTCACCCGCCTTATCGGACGTATTAAGCGGGATCGATCACGCCCGGATAAAAGTAGGTCGTTGGAAGATTATTTTCTCCCCGTCTCTCTCGTAAGCCGTCGTTACGGCGCTTTTATCTCGAAATATCTGCTCTGCGTCTTCCAGTTTGGATAAATATCAAGCTGTGAAATAGCCGGAGTAACCTGGGCGCCCGCACGTTGCCTATTTATAATCTTCATTGGCGGCGATCACTGTATCTGCACGCGCCGCTATTTTATTCGCCTAACGAGAAGAGAAGCCACTATCTGCGGTTTGCTATGTCTACATCGGGTCTTCCTGCAGGTGCGGAGGGCAGCCGCGGTTATCCCGGCAAATGTCAGCGACCTCGCCGGCGATTCAGACGTCAACGGGCGATTGGTGTTTCGCTCTTGGCCGAGTCGCGTGTGGCCACTGACTCGGCTCGAGGAAGTACAGGAAGTACGCAGCGCGCTCGGCACGGTCGTTCACGTCAGATAGTTCATCGTCGGATTGGCTGTTCTTACGAGCCGTTTGGCCGTTCGGTTTACGGGTAGGAACCGCGAACACGCCGTGCCATAGAGACTTTACGAGTACACGGAGCTCTTATTGCAGATCACGGCGTGGCGTGGCCGCACGTGATCGTCCGGCCCGGCGATCGTCCGGTAAACTTTCAGAAGCACGTGCGAGTATAACGCATCTTCTGCCGTCACCGTGCCTGCTGCTGGCTGTTCCGAGACCACCCGCCGTAATAATAAAGTCGCCTGAGATTTGCCTCACATGTGGCTGACATCTGACGTTACGTACGTTTGCTCCGCAGTGGAAATTCCATCTGCGAAATTGCGATCGAAACGCGATAATCAAGCGCGATGCGTTAAAGTGCGATGGGTTAGAGTTCTTTTAATGTAGGCAAAATTAGAAATGTAAACTAAAGTCTTTAGCGAGATTTCTAATAAGATGTATCATCTTGTAAAAGAGTTAGAGTTAATATTTTATATTTATTAATAATTATTTCTTCATCTCTATCTCTTCTTTATTTTTGGAATGGAATAATATACATATATATTTCTTTTAATATATGTTTCTTGTCTTATGTTAATTCTCGATTATCAATTGCATTAGTGATTTATATAAGAAAAAAATTAAAAAATGCTAAATATTTTCACTTCCGGTCAGAAAACATGCTGTTGCGCAATTTTGATGTAAATTATGAAAAAAGGATCTATAATGGAAGATGGAATGAAAAGTGGAACGTACATACTGCCTGATGACGATAGGACTGTATGTTAATGTCCACGACAGTAAGTAGGAAACTGGCAGCATCTATTCTACTGAGTTGTTGGACGCGCTTAATTGATCGGAGAGAGCCAATTTGAAACGAAATACTGCGAATAAAAGATTCTCGACATGGAAAAGTTGCGCGACGAGTTGAGAGTTACGTGTGTTTGCCCAGGTGCAAGTGGGCTAGGTCGTTTTCTAAACCGCGAGCTGATAATGCCCAATGGCTATCTAGATGTAGGAAAAAAACAACGGGATAAAACCTGGTGAAATTTGACAGAATTCATCTTGTCATATTGCATTCTGACATATGTATGTCCTAACGGTACATCGCTCGGTTAAAATCTAATGCCGGCCAATTTAACACAAATTGGACTTTCTCGCTCCTGAAAATTTTAACGTTGCGCAATTTCATCTTACACAATCGATGTACTTGTGAAAATCTTCCGTTATTCATTCCTCTGAGACTTCTAGAGTTTATATAACAGTCATACTAAAAATCATATAATAATATCTGTCAACGTGATAAGAGTTTTATCTGAAAAAATTTATGAAAATTCTGAAAGTATTTTTTTATGAATGTAATAAATTCGTATAAATATTTGTATGAGCTGTTATATGTTGCTGCATCACAGTTGAGGATAATTTACTAGATGTACCTATAATTTATTATATTATCTCGAGTTATAGCAAATGTAAATACATAGAAATAATAATTATAGGTACGTGCATTAAAATTTTTATTTTTTTTAATAATCAATTTTTTTCATTATGGCCGCGTATGCGAATAAAATATAATTTCTATCACAAAAGATACTTGTAAACTTCGGAACAATTTGTGTTAATCATTTAATCGGTAGGTAGACTATCGTCAAGAAGAGGATACCGTTCCTCGAGACGGTCCCGTGACTTCGTGTCCGGTGTCGTCCGGTCTTGAGTCGCTGGCTATTGTCTTCGTGGCCGTTTCGTTTGTCGCTCATCTCTGTCACGTCGTCGTTGCACTTGTATTTCCTTGGTGCGACCATTTCCTCGGTGAAGAGTCACAAGCAGGACGACGTGCTTGGTAGCTCGTCGAAGTCGAGCGTAATAAATTTCGTCCAAATGAATGTAAGAATGACAATGATTATGTAAGACATGTATTACCGTAATTTACGCGTTATCCGTAAATTGTTTTGTAATAACTTTTTTTACATGTTAAAGCCGATAAAGCTCTTCATTGATCTTTTTCACAAAATCTCCAAATCTTTTATTGAATTGTTAAATAAATTTTATTTAATATATATTATAAAATATACATCATATTTTTATTATCTTTACTATTTAAATAATAGTATAATTTTACTATGTTCTATTATGTATATGCAATCTTCTCTCTACAAGAATTGTAAATTAAGTATGTAGAAGTTCCATTCTTTGAAATACGAAAAAAAAATGTTCAAGAGAAAAAGCTTCATTATTTCAAAGAAGATTTTTAATAGTTCCATAATCTTTTTAAATCGTAATAATTGTAAGTGTATAATGTATGGCAATGGATAACTTTGTATATAATCGTAACTTTGCGTATAATTATTTTGTTTTATTGAAATATTATTTCATTATTAAATTATACGAAATTGCGTATGCACGATTTACAAATTAAATATTTAAATATTTAAAGGTTCCATGAAACTACTATTCCCTTTCAAATCTTGATCTCATTAATATATATGAATATTACTGGTGTTACCACTATCACTGCTAAACGCACTTAGAATTAGCTATGATTGCATATCATTAACCTAGTTTCTAAACTAGTCATCAAACCAGTCTCGTCGTGTACGAAGGAGGATGTTACAAAGTGTGGAAAGTTTTCGATCTTAATGCACTTGCACCTTTTTTATGTTAATACAAAACAAGAACGCGTGTAACTATCTTGTTTGCTTAGGTTTAATGATATTTAAATTATTTGTGATAATAAATAGATACGCAGAATGACGCAAGTATCGATAATGCGATATAATGCATATCCAATCTACTTTAATTTCATAACATTATAGTCCAACAATATTTTCCACTGTTGGCGAAATAGCGGGCGGTCTGCAAAAATTAAGTTTCACTATTTTTATGCTCCATACTAGTGAAATGAAACGATTTATCGCATCTCTCCGTGATAATTATCCTGATAAACTCAGCGCGAAGTTTTACCGTTTTGCTTTCTTATTTCCTTTCCATATTCGAGAAATGATATATTACATAATGTCAAGCGTACATTTTTACGACCACACCTAAGAAAATATCTGTCGATTAGAGATAAGAGTAATCGATAAAAACATACAATCTGTGACGTTTCACCAATCCTAATGCTCTTTATTATTATTTTTCTTTTTATGAAGACACATTTCCAGTCGTTGAGATCCATAATAGCTTGTTGTAAATCAAGTGAGGATATATTTAATTGGGGCGAAACACATTACGTTAATGATTCGACTCGAGTCAACGATATACGAGACGCGCTCTTTTCTTGACGAGTGCCAGTTTTACTGGATATCATCGGATACAAGATAGTAGAAGATGTCGACGAATGACAAGACCAACCGGTGTAAGCGATACTGTTGCGTGTTGTTATCGTCAGTGTCGACTACCTCGCTGTCGAGGCTGCGGTGTAGCTGCAGGAATTGCCGCGATAAAATGAGATTTATATAGTGCGGTAATGCTAGATTTAGAGCTGTAGCAATTTTAATCGAAGCGTTATTTAAAGCCATCCTCATAAAATCAGTTGAACTTTCGAAATAATATAATCTTTATTATTATTTAATAAACAAAATGAATATTTCTCTTATACAAATGTTAATAAATATTTAATAATAGAGATAAATCTGTTTCGCGGGCTACGGAGTAAGAAAAGAAGAGAAGAAAAGGACAGTCAGAAAACGCGATTATTATTCGCAATAATTTTAACAGAGACTAAAGACTTGTTAAAAAGGCAACTTGATTTATGATTTTCGATATGATGATTTGTGAATCAACGCTTCTCCTTCGTCGCCATTACTCCATGTGTAATCCTTCCGAATCGAATCTGACTCTCTGGCAAGCGAAACATCGCGCTGCGGCTAGGAGCCTTATAATACTCGAGCAAGAATTCAGAGACCAATTATCGCGCCGCAGGTGCAATGCCAGTTGCGACGCGACGAAAAGTGAAAACGACTCGGCGACTCGTGTTTCGCGTAACGAGGATTAGCGATAACGCTGCGGGTCGCCACGTAACTCTCGGCCGGAGAACAGAGAGAAAAAGAGGGCGTTCGCATTTTGCATAAATCTGAATCGCCATTAAAGGAGCAGGAGAGCGTTTTTACAAACGACGCATTCCTGCTGAACTTTTGTGAATGCAGGTAGAAAAAAAAGGCGTTTATCGTCACTCAATTTCGCATCAGACTTAATTGCCATCGCGGCGCGCTGCGTGAAGCGCGTGTGATTGTGAAACCCTCGTTATGCGACGAAGAATGCAAAATTTGCACAATTAATAAAAATGTCATCATGCAAGATACATCGTCTAGATGTCGACAATAAATATGAGATCACTGTCAGGGTTCGTTATTATCGCGAGGCATATTCGTGGCGCCGCACCTCGTCATCTCCATTGCCGGCGCTGGAGAACACGAGCACCAACGAACACAGGCTAACACGCCCGTGGTAGCGCACGGTAACCTTTTTTCTGACATTTCTACCTCATAGGTTGGTTTATTTGAAAGGTTAAACCGTTGCGCTCTCGAATATCTAGCGCGGCCGCTGGAAGGAGAAAGAAAGCGCGGGGAGAAAGAGAGAAACGTCTGCAACGGTTCTGGCGCTCTCCTGTGCCGGGTAATCTCCTCTTCCTGTCGAAGGTCGGGCGCAAGTCAAATGCCCGTTCGTCGAACCGTGTCGTGGGTTCGGAACATCTTAGCTGGAGTGCGTATCGGGTAGTTGGTCGATCGCTCGTGCGTTGCAGGTAGTCACCCAATCAGAGCGAGAAGGAAACAAAAGAAAGGTGAAAAGAGTTATCGCCCCGTGAGATCGAACCTACATCCTGTATCCCAACTGGAAAACTTGGGGCAGAATTTCAGTGCAATAATTATCAGCCGATTGTTCGGACCTCATTCGGACTCTCTTTTCTGCTCTCCTGCCGGAGCCGGTGTCCCTCCGCTCTCGCACGAATCATTTCAGAAGTTCTCAACAGTCTCTCGCGTGCTCCGTGGTCCGAAAAATCATGGATCGATGAATAAAGAGGCGCTGGGTCACAGAGCGCGCATTGTCATTATCATCATTCCAGCGTTGGCTCGGCAAAACACCTTGTTCTGCTTTTCATACAAT
This sequence comes from Tetramorium bicarinatum, assembly GCA_928718305.1. NCBI lineage: Eukaryota > Metazoa > Arthropoda > Insecta > Hymenoptera > Formicidae > Tetramorium > Tetramorium bicarinatum. The sequence goes on along the minus strand of OV788323.1, from coordinate 13,000,884 downwards.
TATTCGCGCCGCGCGCGAAATCGTCCTTGCCCGACTTCTCGTGTTTCAAGAATGCGTTCGACGTCGCACCCGGCGGAATTTAATAATGTATCCTCGCCATCGTACACGTCGATCGCGCTCAACGAGCGTGACTTTTCTATGCGTTCTCGCGAAAGCATATATGGTTTGTGACCTTACTTTGCACGTAAGAGGAGCACGATTCTCTCTTTCACGAGATACCGGTCTCTCGGCGGATCAGCATAACGATCTCGCGCAAACTGATGGTTATATTATACGGCTCGACAAGTAAATCTTATGCGTTCAGGAGGTATGGAGAGGATTGCTCGTAACGCGTCTCCATGTCATTTAAGAGTCGCGCTGCACGTAATTCAGGGAAAGTCACACGCTCGTAAATCAGTCTGGATATGGGTACCGTTAGATTTGCAATGATAATCTCATGGTAATGTATGCGATTCGCTCGAGCATACGAACGAGAAAATAATTAATAACCCCGGGTAATCCGAGTTCGCCGAACTGTCAGTGGCGGATATTGCGATCCTCCGGAGGTTTACGAGTTTGCGACACCGCCGGAGAGCTTACAAAAACGGTGTCTCTTTCGTTCGGTATCTTGTTAGCCCTCTTCCTTTGATTTCCATACCGGTGATAGACAACGTTTTACAACTTTACTTTATGAGAACGTGGATGTAGCTATTATATTTTCTAATGACATAATTCACGTTGCGCGATGACGCTTACGGTTATAAATGTTTTACATCAGGATTTTATATGGCTCGGATAACACGACCGCAAATGGTTTGTAAACCAGTTGTATAATAGAAATTATACTACAAGTATAAATGTAATTTAAACGATATAAAATACTTCATGCGTTAAATATACATGGATAATGTTTGCTCTCTTTGATATATAGTACTATTCTGCTAACTATATGTTTTGTTCTCATTCGAAAAAAAAACTACGATAACTACGGAAAATTATATGGAACTTATTTATGTCAAGGGAGTGCGATGAGCCAACAAGTCACAAATTATGTTGGCGGTACGAATGATTTTAGATTGTGCGTGGTTGTCGTTGATTGATACGCGTAAGAAACACTTCACGGATTTTCAAGATCAATTGCGTGCTGCATCGGATTTCCGATCTATTGAGCTTCACAAGCCGAGAGTAAGGTGTATTTACAGTTACCTCTAATTCAATTGATCGGTCGTGGGATAAACGCGATGCGGGACATTGCGGGCACATGGGTTATAATGATAATACTGTGACAACGAAGGCCGCCATTTACCATTCAATTACTTTGCAATTACGAGATCGCGTGTGCCCGTAATCTTAAATTACGCGATTGAGCAATAAAAAGCTCTAACCTGCTCAAGATCTTTAATAATTGATAATCACAGAATGAGCGACATAGAAAAAATCCGACTCGTGTCTCCAAAGACTACTAACAAGTTCTGATAGTAAAAATAAATCTTGATGGTACTGTTAATGGCGATCGTTATCATTAATGGTCTCGAGAAATTAAAATAACGAGAAGTTTAGTTTACCGTTATCCGCAACTACGCGACTGCTTGTAACTGGTTAATTAGTGATAATAATTGAGCAATAATAAATATGACATATAACTGATGAAGAACGATGTTGAGCAATTGTAGAAAAATTTTTATGCAATCAAACTTACCCTTGGTGAGAGTGCGGAGGTGCAGGTCTCGGTGGAGGCGGCAAAGACTTCCTACCGGATGTATTCTGCCGGGGTGCTAAAGGCGGTGGCGGTGAACTAGGAGAGTCTGTGCTGTATTTATCCGCTGGACATTGAGGCTGAGGTTTCTGCTTAGGTATGTCAACGTACTTTGGCGGTAATGCGTAATAACCGTGCGTAGTCCTCTGCGTCACGTCGTTAGGACGTTGATGGTGATTAGGAACGTATTTCGGAGGTTCATGATATTTTTGCGGGCTTGACTCCGAGGGGAACAGCTTCGAACTGGCTTCGTAGCTCGTTTTCACTGGACTGCCAATGGAGAAACTGTGATTTCCGCTCTTCAGGTATTTCGATGGACTCTTGGCAACCTCTGTCACTGGCAGATAATTTGGTCTTGAGGATGGACTCGTAGTGGCATTTTTATCCACGCTTTTAGGCACTTGAGGCTGCGGTCTTTGACCTGAAGATTCTAATCTCTGGCTGGAATCGTTTCGCAATAAACCGGACGCGTCGATGCGCGTCCCGTCAACTCGCATCGATTCCTGCCGAATGATCCTCGGCTCTACCGGAACTTGCGGGGCGGGTCTCTGATTCCCGGAATCGCTGTATCTTTGCGATATGAGATCAGGCAGTTGCGCCGGAGGTCTGGCTCTCTCCTCGGATATTCTTCTCGTCGGCGCTATCCTCCCGTTCACCATAAGCTTCTGAGTAGAAGGATATCTCAAACTGGAACGTCCCGTAACTACCATTCTGTGCGTGGTAAAGCCGGCCGAAACTCCGTTCTCTATTACCATTTCGGAATCCACGTGTTTCAACGCCGTGGTGGATCTCACGAACTGATGCTGTTCCTGTTCCTGCACGCTCGTTTTCGTCGAATTCGGCGAGGATTTGCCGGTGGGCTTATCGTGATCTCTCTTGGCGCTGTGTTTCGATCTTTTTATGGAATGTCTTTCCGACTTGTGTCGTTCGCATGACCTTTCACGATTGATCTTTGCCGTTTCCTCCGTCTGGTGGTGAATGTTGTTAGATTTACGTTCCGTGAAACCATCGTCGCTGAGCTCGGGTGGTGGAGGTGGTAATGGATCGTCGCAATCGTGGACCTCGCTCTCCGTGACCGTCGGAGGCGATGGTGGCGGCAGGTCGGGACTGGGAATGCGTTCGTTGTAAGCAATTCTCAGGTGTGGCTTTTTAGGCGGCCTCTCGGGCACCCAGTCGTCTATCGATATGGCTGGTCCGACTATTACAGGACCCAATAAATCCGTAGAGAGACTGCTGCAACTGTTACTATGTTGATGCTTAGGGCTTGGCAAGTCGCTATTTCCTTGATTCTGAGTTCTATTAACGTTTTCCCTCCAAGCGCCACTGGCGTAGTCTGACGCTGAACTACCTCTTCGGGATGAGGACAGTCTCGGTCGAGGGGGAGGCTGCGGTGGTGGACTTTGAGGACTCTGAGGAGCCGACGCAGGGCCTTGAGCCAACTGGGGTTCCGATCGCCAAGATGCTTGATGATGTCTCTCGTAAAAAGACAACAGTGCTTTCTTTTGAATCGCTTTTAGTGTAGGATCGGACACTCTATGACGTTTCTCGGGGTCCAAATAAGTGTAACGCATTTGTTGCTGCTGTTGCTGCTTTTCCAATTCATTGATGCGCTCAGCTACTGAAAGCTGTGGTTGTGGCGGTGAACTTAAGGTCATTCTGAAAAAAGAAAGATTACACACAATGTATTTATAATTATATTTATTACAAAGAAGTATAATAATTGTAAAGAAAAATGTAATCGTCAATGTACCTTGGAGATTGCGTGGATTCCTGCGGCTGTGTCGTACTGACCGGGTAAAGTTTTCGTTTGCTGCGTTCGCGATCTAAATACAGCACACTTTCCGAATGATGCCGTTGAGGAGTCTGCACCCTAGCGCTGTGAGCGATTAGCTGCTTGCTGCATTGAACTCCGTTAGTTTGACTCACGTCGGACATCGATCCATGTATAGGATTCCAATTTTCGGAACTCTGTGGACTCGCCGCTCCAACTTGCTGGCGCGTAGGACTTTGTGGCATAGACTGAACATATTTATCGTTCTCGAGTCTGTTCGAATTCTCCCACTGATTCGCTTGTGGTCTATCATTCAGCGAATCGTCGTCAAGATTGGATTCCTGCCACTTGTTATCTCGAATCGCCGATGTTTGGCAGATATCACTAATTGATGAGGATGTTGTGCAGTGACCGATCACCACTGGTCTCATACTGGGTCTATTTTGTCCCTGCTTGTTTCGGTCATTCATCGAAGATTGCCATTTGTCAAGGCTGTGCCTTCCTTTCGCCGGCGGGCCCATCCCGGACGTACTGACGTCGCTCATAGAACTCTGCCACTTCTCGTGACAACCGTTGTTGGATTTTTGTGTTAGAATCCCTCCGTTTACGCTGCTAACGTCTGACATGGAGCCGTGATGCCATCGATCCGATGCCGCTTGGCGAGGAGGCATACCGCTTGATACGCTGACATCCGACATCGAGCCATGCCATTTTAAAGTCTCGCTACTAGAAGCGCTACCACTAGATGTAGTCACTACGCTGTCTCTACCCTCTCGCGAAGTATCTTCCCAGGATGTTGCGGGCCTTTGTGCTACCGCCTCGCTGTCTCTCCTCAATCTGATAAGAGATGCAATCTCTCATTACAAAGATATCACAGTGTTGAATGTTAATGAGATAATGTGTAAAGACAACCTTACCTGTCGAGAAACGGAGTGTTCGTCGTCGAATCTACGCTGGATACATAACTGTGATATCCCTCAGATTGCGCGTAGCTGGCCTGTTGAGAATGTTGCACTCTCGTGTATTCCTCAAGACCCGCTTGTGTTAAGGTAGTTTCGCGATAAATGTCCACCTAAATAAATAAATTCAAAATCAGAGCACGACGAAATAATATCCACAGCGTTATATGCTTTTTTTCGCGTTGCATTCTTGGAATTTATAAAAGATATTATTCGCCTTAATTTTCTTACCTGAGGCACCTGGGGGTCTTGGTAGGCTCTTACATAAGCCTCCAGATCAACGTGACTCAAAGTCTGAGACTGTTGTTCTCGTTCGGGTGGCGACGGAACCACGTATTCCGCATCTCCCAAAGCTTTACCTTCGCGATCCACGCGCGGCCACAATCTCGGCTCCTCTTCAACGCTACTTCTGTTGCGTGACTCGTAAGTCTCGGCTGGGATCTTCTCGCAACGCTCCATTACCGTCTTCAACTGCAATATTCAATTTTTGCAGTGTAATAGAAAATCACAAATGTTCTTAGAAAGTGGCACTTGTCCAAGTAATTTTTAGTTCAACGTCCACATTCGCAATGTGAATAAAGTTGAAAATAAAACGATACTCTATTAATAAAATACATCTTGTATAAATTTTTGCGTTTAAAAGTCGAGAAATACATTTGTGCACTAATAATGTATATATACGCTTAACGATTAGCTTTCAGCCGAGATGTTTTATAATTCACGATCTTATACGTAATTCGCATTCGTGTTTCCTCGACAAGAGAAATAGTAAAAAGGTCTCGATCTTAAAATACATCAGCAGGGAGTTAATTGCGTGCGTTCTAAAATAGAAATTGCATCAGTTTAATAAAGCTTCACGGTCAACGAAAAAAGGAAACTTGGAGTAACTTTAGCATCCTCTTCTGTTTTTTTAAGCTCTATCTTCTTTCTTTTAGCCTAACCGGGAGATGCTGGTATGTACACCGAAATTTACGGCGTGATGCGGGTCGGACCATCGAAATACCACGGCCTACTTCTGAGAAAGCCAGTAGCACGCCGACGATTATGTCACCGAGAGAAAGGAGGGTGCGGGTGTGGGAGATTAATTGCGTGCGCCGTTTTAGGGCGCAGCATAATATATACACCAAGGTCTTGCCCCGAGGTGATCTCGATTCTTAATACACGCCCGGATAAGCCCCCCTTAATTGTTAAACACGTGAATGGTGTCGACGTGAAACTTTGCAAATCGTTTGAAAGCATGAGGAAAGTGTTTCGATAAGCTCCGTTGCCTCGTGACTTGTTTATACTGCCGGGGTACTTTGGTGTCATGTAAACGAGATTCGATTTTGCAACCGGCAAGACAATCGAGAATGGCTAACACGACGAATATTCTGAGCTATAGTAGGAAGGGTTTCTATAAAGGAATCAGACTGATGCAAATCGCGCAAACGGCAGACGTTAAAAAATCTTATAAATGTAATTTAATCGCTAAAAGTTATAACAAGACCATTTCATTTATCCATCTGTATTATACGTTTTATTCGTTTTATCTATGTATATTATCCGTTCCTATTAATCGTCGCGACTAATTCTTGTAAAATTTATTCTCTTTATAGTTGTAGCAAACGAGTATTAACATTTAATAGTAAAGGCTAAAAAAAAAGTAACAGAAATTGAAATGGCGTGCTTGCGTGCGATATCTTTTATGTATCCAATTAATAGTAAATCACGACATTACGTTGCTATGCAAATGTACGGTCTACGGTTCAGATTGTATAAGCGACGCGGCATAACGACTGTTTTGCGGAAAACGAAGAGGGCTGTACAAGTTACCTGCTGCGTGAACGCGGGATTGGGCCTCTTCGTGTGTGGTCTGGTGTACTGGGCTGGCTTCTCCTTTGGATAGTTGGTGTGATCGGTCCAGGACTTGGAGCGGTGAGAACCGCTGTGCCCGGAGCTATGGATATCCTCGTCGGAGTGTCGTTCGGGTGCGCTCGGCCACGAAGGATACTTCTCGTGTCCGGGGCCGTAACACACGCCCTTGAGGCTGGAGGCATCCCTAACTGGCGGCGTCGGTGGTGGCGAAGCTTCGTCTCTCTCATTAAGAGGGAGCGTGAAGCTGTTGAATCCAAGGTTTTCGCTGTACCTAATGGGACAGACGGGTATGGAAACGTCGCGGTTAAAGTGGCCGGTGCACATTGCGCTCCGCGATAGTCGGAGAGAGCAGAAATAGCACGCGTGACGCAACGTCCTCCCTACGTGGAAACAATTATATGCGGACGCAAAACTGTCTGTTTATTAGCGCCTCGCCCAATGAATCACTCGTAATACGGCACTCTCAACTGCGGTGCTTCTGCGCGCGATGTCATTGAACCACTTTATTACCAGGATATGTGCGGACTGCATAATTTATGCTACTGTCAACAAATTCGGTGTAATTTATACAGTAATTGAGAAATTTCTTGGATGTTGCGTTCCGCGGTTATTATTTTCTCGACATATCTTATTATCTTATAGATAGTCTTATTATTGCAGTATTCGAATTGTGGGTAAATCGTTTTATGTCAATAATCTGTTTTTTTTTATATCGGATAATCATTGAATCCCGCGTCGTGAAGAATCGAGAAACAGAGAAAGCAGAAAAAGAAGCAGGAAGAAGGCATCGCGTGAACGAATGTCGAGAAAAAAGCGCGCACGTAATCGCGAGCACGTACCCGCAGTCGTTCTTATAGCCCGGAGTATTCTTCTTGTGACCATCGTTGTAACCGGTAACCGCGGCGGCCTTCTTACCGCCGTTGCCACCCTCGTGATCGTTCTCCGTGCTGGACCTCCGCCCGTCGCTTCTGCGACGGTAATATTCGTTAGGAGCCACCGACCGAGGCGGACTCTGCTTAAGGCCATAGCCTTCCTGAGAATACGATGTGGCACTCTTGAAATTGGCAGCCTCGCTCCCGTGGCCGTGGCTCGCGTATTTGTAAGACCCCGGGGGACAGGAAGGTGGGCCTGGGGCCTCATCCTGGACGCGATATCCTGGCGGCGACGGTTGCAACTCCGTCATCGTGTAACCGACGTCCCCGCCATCCGGGATACACCTAAGTGAGCAGAAAATTAAAACTGTGAGCTTCGACATCCCATGAGATTAAATCTCGATGATTAGACTCGGTCGTATAGAGTAGATTAAGCGATTACGCGTAAGTGTAACAGAATCGACCGCAGCGTTTTCACATATTTATGAGGTAGCACGCGCGTACATGCAAATTAAATGTAACGTGAACGTTTTATCAATTGAACGATTTAATTTTCTGTATTACTACTAGATCATAATGCTGCGCGATTCCTTCTTTTTTATTTCTAAATTTATTTATACATATATGTATAGCATTGACGCATCTCTAGATTTTCAAACAAAAACATATAAAAATTATGTTCATACTTTTACATAAAATGCAAATACAATGTAATTAGCGTGCAGCGGATATATTTCTTGTTAATTGAGCTCATGGAAATTATACCAGTTTTAACTTTTATTTCGAATGCTCAGAACTCAACTTTTTTGACTTTATGTGATCATTGTGGATGTTCTTTTAGCAGTGTAAACGATCGCGATTAACATAGATGCACGAGTAATGTCATACTAATTTCACTTTGTTCGTGGAAAAAATTACATTATCCGATGGTAGGTGCGAGATTATAAAGCTGAATGCTAAGTGTATCAGTTATAAAATAAAATCCGAGAAAAACGTCTTACGATTAGTTATTTAACCTTTGGGCGAGTTTAAAGACACGTGTACGTGTAGTTAACTCTCGGGCGACAGAGGAGTAATGAGTCGCGTTAATAGAGGCACACTCAGCGGCGTGATTGATGAGACTGATAGATAACGCTATTTCCGAGTCAGGGGTCTCCGGAGCGCGTGAATGATGACAGCTTTTAACGAGGAACACGGATGCCAAAAAATAAAACAGAAACGATCGCATATCTCCAACACGGAAGATATTGCCAGCTATACGCTTAACTTTTCACTGAGCAGGTTTTTATCTGTTACGCAATTAATTTAAATCGTCGTAGATTAATCATAAATTATGCGCGGAAAGCACTTTGGCTCATTTAAATTGTAAAACACCTGTGACTGTCTCTTCCCAGGACGACTGCGATAGCGCTTTGTAAAAATAACGAATTTAAGTACGCTTTTTAATGTTAAAAAGCATGGGTGGTCAATATTAATTATCAAGATAATGAATTCCTTTTTCGTAATTAATGCTCCATCACTGCTGTATCAGCCGTTAGTTTGAAATCAGATTGCTCAAACGAGAATATTGATCGAGTTAGAACTTCTCGAGATCGAAAAGTCATAAGTGCTTACATATAGCATAAAATGATCTACAATATAATTATCTAACTCTTCTTTTGAATATTAACAATGTTATCATTTCGATTCGATTTGATCCTCGTTGCTTCGTCTCACGATCGAAATATTTTCGAATTATTTTTCCATAGTATTTTGCGTCACGAGAGATACAAGAAGTAGAGGAAAAAAGATGCGAGCGGCGAGCAAGAGAACTGTCTTGCGAGGTCGAGAATGTCATTTCGCGAACGGTAAAATTTTGTGATCTTACGTGAGGCGAAACGTCTTGGAATTGACTGCCCCTGAGGCACCCGGCATTGCCGATTTTTACCCACGCGACCTACGAAGTTTCCGACTACGTTCGGTGATGATTCCTAATTGCGAGAAGCCTCGACGACACGCAACGCGTACTCGGGGCACGCACCACGAATGTTAGGTCGCCCGCACATCGGTATGTAGGCGACCGTAAAATACTCGAGCGATTTCGCAATAAGCGAAAGTGCACCATGGTATATGAATAATAATCGATATTTCTTAAAATATCTGGCAGGTAGTTGCTAATAAGCGATCGAGAAATATCGAAATTACTATCGCTCTGACAACAATAGCGCGCAGCTAGCAGATTTATTAACTATGCTGCACCGGCCGTACCCAATCAGGCACGACAAAACCATAGGCGGTTGTAATTTTTGCGCGTAATTCTGTAACTCGTACATAACCGTATCTCAAAATAGCCCGCAAAATACGATATCCGCCTTATAATGCATACATCGCGTAACAGTCTGATTAGCGAAATCGATTTTCCCACTAATCAATTGAATGTGAGGCTATCAATAGCCGCGTATTGGAAATTCACAACTAGCTAGCGTGCGTTAAATTGGGTTTGTTACGATGGGCGTGTCGCGTTTTGCATAATGAGAAACGAGACGGGACAAACGTATGAAACAAAATTATAATGCCAATGATTGAGGGTATCCTGATCGGCCCCTAATAATGTGCAATAAATATTATTATTCCAATGTTTTCTCGAATCGAAAAGTTCGCGCGAGCACGTTCCTCTCGTAAGAATTGTAGGCTAGTGTGCCATGCTCGATATTGGATTTCATAACGAATGAATCGCGATAGAGAAGAGACTTCCGCGATAGGAAGCCGCCGCGATTCAATTACCGCTTCGTCGAAGTGAGGAGTACCGCTTCCAATAATCATGCACGCCCACATCGACTATCTCCCTTTTTCTTTACATCTCGTACGAGTTATCGGTTGCTGCTGATGCGCGACTCCCGCATTATTCTTTTCGTGCACGCAACACCAGCGCAGCGTATAATTTCCGACGTCGACTGCCAACGGGAATACGCCGCGTGAGTGATCATTATTGCAAATTGCAACAATGTGGCGAAGGAACGACTCGCCGATTTTGGTGATTCCACAAATGCTTGAGGACCGAAGAGGAGGAAAAAAAGAAGTGGACAGAGGAATGTAGGTAAAAATAACGGCGTAATTTATGAGGTTTATCGCGGATCGAGGAGACGCGTAAAGACGTTAAAGAATCTACTTCAATCCTTCTGTTGTTTCGATCTGAACCGCGCCGGTGGGTATCCGCCGCGACGCTCGTTCACGTGCGTTCATTCACTTGACGCACTTACGCGTTATACGCGCCTGTTTTCCGCGGTCGTGAGGCGCATTCGCACGCGCGTCGCGCGGTTCGTAGAAACGAACGGAACGGAGGAGGAACAGAGGAACAGACGCGATGGCGCAAGGCGCATGCCAACGCGCCGCGCTCTCACGTTATGCGCGTATAGAAGTCGGATAGAGGCGGGCGCAACTCTCGCGCGTATTAAAGCGTTACAGGCCGCGTGCCCCTAAATCACGCCTCGTAAATTGCCGGCCGTCCGACGGTATCATCGCGACGTCGAGTTGCGCCGTGATAAATTCGCAAGAATTCATTTCCCGCGAGCGCGCGAGTAAAGACTGCCGTTTATGGAGGAGGAAAGATTGTCACCTCGATGTTCTCTCTAATTTTCCGCCGACGAGAGCAAGAGTCTCACGCGCGACAATTACCAGCGAACAGAGCGTAAAGCACGCTCTTTATGATTAGCGATGGTCTACGTTCGCATAATGGGAATGCATCTCGGAATGCATTGCGAGATGTGATTCAATAACTACACTGCAGCTCAGAGAATTAAAACAATTTTCGCAATAACTACACTGCAGTTTAGAGAAATTGAAACAATTTTCATCTGTTCTGCATCGCATATTTAGAATATACATATACATGTGTGTTAGTTTACGACCCAATTAATTTATTAATAAAATAATTTTGTTTGGAATATTAATGAATTCGGAACAACAAACTCACATAATTTCTTATCTTTTATATGCCTGATTTTTTCAAGGCAAGGATGATCAGGCTTTATCAGTTGGTTATCTTATTACACGTGTAGATACATGTACGAGATCTTGTTACCTAATTTGTAAATTATACTTTTATGCTCAGTCAAAGCTAATAACTATATACTGTGACCTACAAAGAGTATATATTATTTGTTGTTTCCACACTGACAAATGTATGCGCATGCAAAAGTATGTTATGTTACAACGTTCTTCTTTGCTGGCATTCATTGTTAATGCGGTCTCGATGAAGAAGAAAAAAAACAAGTCGCAGAGAGTTGCCAAAATGAGAAGGAGAAACTCCGCTCTTCTGGTTTTTAAACCAAGAATAGAAAGAGAAGGTATACGAGTGGATTTGCAGTGGGGCGAAAGCGTTGCGTCATGTAATTAATGCATGTTGAGTTCGTTGACTGGGTACCCGAATACACGTAATTCCGGAGATCCGTACGAGGAAAGCTCTTAGAAATCGAGTTGGACCTTATCCAACGTGACTCAGAGATGTAAATTTGCCACGACGTTACCTGATGACATGCTATCGCAACTTCGTCGCGATTTATTAATTATTAAAAGATATAAACGTATATGCGAACTCTGTTTCTTATTTTACGTTTAAATGTTTGTATTTTATGTTTGAATGTATATAAATGTACATTTTATTTTTTCGAAACGTTTAAATACTGCTGAGCTCATAAAGTGTTAATCATAAAACATTTTGATAGATATACACACATACAGTTTTATTTTTCTCTCTGTAATAAGATCTGAAAAATTTAATTCATAAGATCTTACATTCTATAACATTGTCTGATTCAAAATGTTAAAAATTTTCAGCGAGAGAAAAGGATTCGCGAGATGTCAATAATGGAAGCTATGGCCAACAGCCACTCTGGGAACAATGAAGGTCAACGAAACCCGCGTAGGCTGTGTCTTATATCGTGTCGATATTTCCTGATATCTGGTCCGGGGAAAGAAAAAGAAATTGATGGGGAATGCAGAAGAATCTCAACCGATCGTAGAATGTGGAAGAGACATACGACACTGTACATGGCTTATCGCCGAACTGTCTGGCTTTCTCGAGGCAGCTCGAAGCGGTAAATTCAATGCGAAGCTGGCACACGCGAGCGGGCGAATGAGTGCGCGAGGCCGGCGAATGGAAGGTGGAAGGCCGGAGGATGTATAAAAGAAGGTAGACGAGGGCAAGGGGGCAAGAGAAGGTAGAGCGCTACGTGGAAGGTGTGAACCAGGGCGGGACGACAGAAGCGACTCGCTGGCCGCTCGTGGGCCGCTCATGGAAATCCGGAGCCGACTCGATTCTTTTCCTTGGCCAGAATTGTGATCCGGCTCTTACGGAACGCGCGCCCGCGTTGGCGACGGATTCGCATCTCCTGCGTGGGCCCGGCACCGCGCGCCTTTCTCGCCCGTCTCGAGTGCAACGGTAGCCATCGCCAGTACCGGCATGTCGCGCTGAAAATACAGACCGTACGAGCATCTCTCTCTCTCTCTCTCTCTCTCTCTCTCTCTCTCTCTCTCTCTCTCTCTCTCTCGAAGCACGCCTTCAGAAGTGGTGCAGCCTCACTGGCGTAGGATGCCTAGATGAGAGATCCGCTTCTCATCCCATAGCCGCGATCGTGAGCGCTTTCCATATCTCGGTATCGGCAAATCTTCTCTCCCTACACTCTGCTCTCCCGGCCTCGTGATAAATGCCCCAATACTTTATGCGCTGCTTAATTACCGGTCTACGTCTATACAGCCATAATTTATTTTTGCCAACGTGGAAGTATGTCGAATACAGATACCCCTTGAGGAGCGTCTGATTTGCGGTCGTGAGTAAGCATAGGATATATGAAATTGATCGTTACGTCGCAGCCTCGTTTAGCGCCGCGGTGTAAATCGTTATTCGTACAACGTTCGCGCGTGTCGTATATCTTCTATTCGATGCCGCGGTATATCCCAGTACGGCGCTGCATCGCGTGTCATGTATCAGGCTGCTCGCGCTAGTGAATATCTGAACGATGTCCTGCCTCATGTTCTCCAGGTAGATGAGTAGGTAGTCGATTGCCCGTAGATGAGGCCACGGCGAAAGAATCCTCGCTACTAATTCACAATCTATATGGCAGCAAAGGACAGATCCAGCTGCGTGAGATATGGCTTATCCGTGCTTTGAGGAATGCCACAGAACTCCTCGGGTAACGGCAGATTTACGAGAAAATTATCCCCCCTCCCCCGCGAATCTTGATAAATCAGGACTTTCGCGTACAATCCTCCCGATGCTATCGCCGATACAGATATCAAAACCCATACCGGTTTAAACGTTCGCAGGCACAAAAATGTGTAACATTTTGCCGCTGACGGATATCGATAACGTCGATAATTGACGTTGAGGTATTATGATTCTTATGGGAGATGATCTGTTCTGCTGGATGCAGCGGTTAATATAGATGCTGATATTTATTATTACGTGAATCCAATGTCTACTCGAAGTCAATCGGTGTACGTTCACAGAGATCCCGGATATCAGACGCGTGATAGCGCACGATATAATCGCGCGGTAATCGATTACGCTTTTCGTTTGCGTCCTTTCATTCAATTAATCCAATGCTGCTACAGGGTATTGTCAGTCATAACGCTGTTAATAAAACTAACACAATAATCGGAGAAACATTATTCATTCGGGAAGGTAGGAAAACAATCGTCACGACGATAAGCCTGGCACACGCTTCGACATGTGTTGTACGCCAATCAATTTTCCTATCCGTCACATCGTCATTTTATGGTAATGAGGCGAATCCAATTCCCTCTTTTGCTGCAATCATCTCGACGATCGATTTGAATTAGCATATCCGAATGCGTTAGCCTATCACACATTCACGACAGGAGCTAGTCAATGATAGTTGATCTACAAGCAAGATTTGATGGGCCGAAAGTCGATGAGGGGAAACCGCTTTCGCTTGTTTTGCCCGACACGATGTAGACAGGAGATAAAATTATTTCAAACGAGGCTATTGACCGCGTTGGAAAAACTTACGGAAAAGTCCACATCCTGACTACAATAATGAGATTCTGCGTGCGTGAGATTTTCTGCTTACAACTTTCTCAGTCACTCTCTTCATTTCGAGTCTGCAACTTATTATAAGTAGAACTCGAGATCATTGAAGCGTACACTTACGCATCAGATTATTTATTTATAAAAAATCGTCGAGATATTACCGAGCATCAACGCCAATCATCCGATAGTAAAAAGTTTATCGTTGTAGCCATTGATTGATGATCATTAATCAACAGTTACAAAATTGTGTAATACTCTTTCGTTAAAATCCTTTTGACGCAATCGCTAAAAATATCCACCCGCTTGTAAGAGGCATTCACCCGAAAAAGGAAAAGACATGTAGCACGGAGTAGAAAGGCGAAGCATGAGAAAAAGATAAATTGGTGAAATACGATGGATCACGCACTCGTATCCAAGCGGAGGGGCTCGTAATTTCCGTCGCTTTAGCCCGCGACGCGGTCGGGAGTTCATGTTCCTTTTTGAAAGTACGGGCCATAACTCGACAGCACGATATGGACGTTACGCGTGAAACATTAAGCCCGTATTACGCCGCCTGATTAACGTGTACTTTCACGTAACGTTTCTTGTAACTTTGATCGAAGCAATTAATATCAAACATTGACGGCGACGATCGATCAATCACTCGCGGTGTAATTATGCAAGCCCGTTAAAGCGTGCGACCGTTAGGATATCAGAAGCCATCCTTGTAGACAATGTGAAATAGCTTGCACCGTGATCGTAAATATCGGTGAGAATCGTGACACCAGAGACGATTCGCGGAGTTCGACAGGGCCGTCGATTTTATCAATCGATTTCACGAACCCGTGTAAAACGCCGTGCCCAGATTCACCGTGTGAAATGCGATCGGTGTCGATCGTGATTCAATCCCTGCGCGATTTTTGTGCCCGGTTGAATTCCACCGCAGTCGCGCCGTTACTTCGATGGCGGGAGATCAAAAGACGCGCGCGATCGGCGAAAAAGCAAAGGCTGGGTAAAAGAAGGACGTGCTTTAATGCGCAATTTATTCTTACCGATTACGGTAGTAATTATCGTGAGTAATCGACAAGTAATACACAACGCAAGCCCGGCGCAGGTACGCTATCATGATTCTTGATTCGCACTTCCATTTTTGTTGGACTAAAGATTATCTATCTACATATTTCTTCACTCTTTTCTCTCTCTTTCTCTTTCTTCTGCCTCTTCCTCGAGATCTCGTAGATATTTTAGGGGACCGGCGGGATTGTATATCTCTGGTGCTCGAAAGAGGAAAAAGGAACACGGACGCGTACGCTCATTCGATCGATCGATACCAAGATAATCCATTGTATTTCTCTAATTCGTTTCTCGAATCACGCCGCCGGTAATCGCGATCTTGCCGGCTCGAATGGCGAGATCGTTGACCCTGCTCCGTGGATGTGGAATCAATAACTTCAGAAGACTTGATTCGATCGCAAGCGAGGCTGGCGTTTTCTGCGACGCGCATCATCATGTAGGCTTTCGTCAGACGCAAATGGCGCAACTTCTATGCTAATGGAGCGGAATCGCGCTGTAATTATATCGAACGAAAAAGAGCACCGTGGAGCGCTCGATTCGACACGGTATCTGTAAATTTTGTTACGACATAGGATAAGTTGCAGCGGTTCTTTCGGTCTTCGTTACAGTTATACGGGGAGCAGCGTGTCTCATAGAGGAGACATTGATCTACGTCTTCCGCCCACTGTATGTTAAAAGCGAGGTAAAATACGCGCTCGTGCCCGTGCAGATGCGAGGCACATTATCGTAAAGCAGAAAAGAACACTATTTAAATTACTGGTGCATTGCGTGGTCCTGCGCGCTCCTTGCCTTATCATTCACGTTCCATTCCACGTGAGTCACCTTCGCATCCGTCGTTCTTTATGCGGCTTCACGCGTTAACCCTTTCGGTGCGCAGGCGTTACGTAGTTACACTCATTGCATGCGAATTTTATGCGTCTGCATAAATATGCACGAGTGATAACTCAACGCAGGAATGTAGTAATATTTATGTAATACAAAGAAAGATAATGCAATATCAAACAGCGCTAACAATTCGCGTTAATTGTCTTTTATTTAATTTTGTCTGAGCAAATCGTGGATATTATCATTCATAGAAATAATAAAAATCTAACCAAATGAGAACTCGACGTTTGAATAATTAACGTGGTAAAACATAAAACGTGTTATGTGCGAAGCACAGCCACGAGACGAGTTTGCACAGCTAAAAGAACCTTTTGTGCAACTAAAGAATTGAGAAATCCGACTTTCGCAACGACTACCAAGCGACGACGCGACGCATCCGGAAGAGATCGGGCCACGTTGCAGTTTGGCTCGAAAACGAGCCGCTTGTCGCTCGCGGGATAAGCCGCTCGCGGAAACGTGGAAAGGCTCTCAAGCGGGAAGAATCTCGGCCCGTTCGTTCCTCCCACGGTTGCATCGCGCTCGCCTTATCTGCCCCCTGCGCGCTCGCGAGTACGCCGGAAAGAATCGGCTCAACACGCTACGAGGGACTCGCGCGCCGCTACGCAGTATACGTAACGCTCGCGCGTTGCAAATGCGTAGTACCGCATGCGATTTCCTGGAGTAACGGCCCCTCGAGCCGAGCCTCGTATTCGCACAACCACGCGCGAGTTCTTCCTGCTCTTGTACCGATAAACACGAAAAGAATCGAACGATTATCGAGTCGGCGAATCGGTGCCGTGCGCGGCGACGCGCAAGATTCCGGCGAAGCGAGCGAAATATCGAAACGGGTAAATGTACGGGAGGAGAAATCATCGCGCACACACGCGTACGCGATGCACATCGAAATTCTTTTTCACACACAAGCACTTTGTGCTTTTGTGCAACTACCGTAAAAAGATTGAGCGCTGTTAAACCGGCGATATCTTCATCATCATTTGCTCGCCGCATCAATGTAATTGCCGACTTCATTAACAAAACTAACATTAAACTAATAATTAAGCATTGCTCTAATTATTGGGTCTTATCTCTTTTCAGTTTTTGTTCCATGTTTTGTAATGTACAAGGGTGCCTTAATTTTCTGCGGAATGAAGAGAAAAGGAAATTGAATGCGCTTCTATTTATCGAGACTCCGAAAACCGAAAGGTCTAGATATCCATAGCTATGAATATATTCTCTCATCTAAAATAATACATACGTACTGTTACAGTAGAGGATTTTTTGAAAAAAGTCGTGTGAAGAGACAGAACGCTTATTAACGAGCGGGAAAATCGATTTGCCTCTTCTCGGGGAGGAACGCGCATAATACTTGCTCTCGGTCGTCAGTTATCTGCATCGGGCGGTAAATCGTGGCAGGAATAATATCATTATGCCCCGGGCATGCGTCGGGCGCATAAGTCGAGTTACGCCATTGGCAACGCTCCCGGCATATAATCGAGAAACGAGGGGAATTGATTAATTAACGCGGAAAGAAGTCTTCCTGGGAGCACGGCGAGCTCGACCTTGTCGGCATCCGCTTTCCGGCCAGGCGGTTAATAGCTAAAGTATCGCCACGAGGGTGCACTCGGCGGTTTGCCGTTGCGATGCATACGAATCGAGAAGAAGCATCAGCTGCCTCGTCGGCAGACTCACGTCGGTGTTGTGGGTGCGCGCTTAACATTTCGGTCGGACTTATTAATCGACACGCAACAACTCAGCGTGCGCCCGAGAAATTGATCGGCTCAGCTCCGCCGCCGTGGGACTTCCGGACGACTTGAGAAAACGCAAAGTCACGCAAACCATACACACGTGTCTAGAGTAAGGTCGCTATTACGCTGCGTCCCGCTGTGCGTCGCGGCTTAAATTACGCCGCGTCCGGTATGAAGAAGAGACACGCGGAGAGACGGGGGCGCGCCGCGGACGCAAGGTGAATTTATTAATTGGAAGGACGGCCTCGCCTCTCCGCCCTCGGGGGATCTTTACTTCCTTATCGAGAGGAAGAGAAAGACGGACGGAGGGAAGAAGAAAGAAACAGGGAGTTCGCGAGGATGACGTATCGACCGATCGGTATCGTAACCCGCTGCGTAACTATGGTTGGGAGTTATCGAACTACTTGCGTGCTCCATCGCGTCAAGTCGAACGTCTTGGAAAAAAAGGCTACGGAAGGGTACCTCCTACGGAGAGCGGGCGCGCTTCTATACGGCGAACGGGGGCAATCAAAGAAAGCCGATTCACCCTGGTGTAAGGAGAGTCGCCGCGGGCCCGCTCTATCCGGAGGAGTGAATTACGCGATACGTCGGCGATCGCGACGAATCATTTATAAACTATCTCGCGGGAGACGATCGGTGCGGCAGAACCTTATCGCGCCCGAGCATCGATTGCCGATGCCTCTTTTACCGAGACACGCTGCTTGCCTCGCGCGACGCGACAGAATTTTCTTTGTACTTGGTATTTAACGGTGCATTACAGTTTCTAGCTGACGCAATTAGCTAATTGCGTAAACAAGCGGTATGTAATTAGACGCAGAACTAGTGTGACCTCGACTTCGCCGGTTATCCTCCTGTTACCTTAAGCGAATATCGTGAAAGTCATACATTTGTAAGAGATTTTATCATTTCCTTTTTCTTTCTTTTGGCTTTATAAACAATTTTTTTGTATCTAATAAATTTATATAAAATAAATATCTTTTCCACATTTTTACAAGAATAGAGCTATCAAGACACAAATTTTGAATCGCTGTCAAAATCGCTAGCATAAATATAAATTTCAAATTCTCCGTTTTGAGCAGAAAAGAGTTGAGACACAGTCAATCTCTTTCATTGTTGCTATTGAATTATTTGCGCAATTCATTTTTCCCAAAGAATATGTTTCTCTCTCTTTTTTTCTGGTACCACATTAAAACGAATCCTATATTGCAATGTCTCAAGGACATAAACATTTTTCGCACAATTTAGCTGGCATCTCACGAGCTGCGTGATAACGAGCCTCTCGCAACAAACCTCTCGAGTTCGTGGCTATTCGCAACGAACCTCTCGAGATCTCGAAGTTAGTTTGCTTGCCCAAGAGGATCAAGCGAACGAGTCAGTGCAGCATGGGGCCCAGGGGGCTACGTGAGGCCCCGCGGATCGGGGTCCGATGGGTAGTAGAAGGGACCTCGTACGACCGGAGAGAGAACCGGTCCTTCTTCGACTCTCGTTCGACTTGACCGCCATTGGCGTGGATACTCCAAGTGTGGGTGCTAAACTGAAAACATTGGAGATTGCATTGTCTCTTTCTGCGAAGAAATTTTCATAACTCTGGGTTGCGCTTGATGTTAATGTATATAATAATTAAAAAATGATTTAACGTGCAGTTTTTTTAACTGCCATTGGCGTGGCGAACAAGACGAACAGGCCCAAAATATTGGTCTGTATTCTGCAGTTTGTAGAGAAAGAAACTTTAATACTGTTTGTGATCTTGATACCTGAGTATGTTGACTCGAGCAATTTATTCAATTTCTCATCGATAAAACAAAAATTAATGTAAAGACATATTATTCGTCATTAAATATTTATAATATCGTGAATCAATATTCATAACGAGGTAAAGCAATCCATGTTTAACCGATTGCAATCTGGATTTGAGCTTGAAATACGCCTAATGCATGCATAATCGTACGCAGCAAGTGCAGGTTCATATGCGAAATCGAGACACTTTTTCGCCGATGGCCTTCCTTCCTGTCTCTCCCTCTCCGTCCGGGTCATTAACCTCGAACCGTTTCGCAGGATATTCCTTATATGCGCGACGAAGAAAAAAAAAAGAAAAAAGTGTAGTCCTCATCCTCCTCCTTATAAATGTCGTTCGTGCATAGCGAACGTGCAATCAATTACGATACGCAGCGCATTTCTTTCGTTTCGGGCTATCAGTCCCTATATAGCACAAGTTGTCCACGTTCTGCGTTTACAATCGCAGAAATGCGCCGTGGAAAAAAGGTCGCGGAACGAGCACTCGCACAAATGACGATCCACCCGATTGCATGCGTCTTGGGCGTCCGGTACAATGTTGCGAATAAATAAGGCGGTCGCATTTGCATCCGCGCGAAAACAGCGGAGCCGCGCCGCGCCGCGCCGCGCTGCACCGTGCCGGTCTCGCGTGTTAACTCGAGTTATCGCGAGTCCGCAATCGAAGCCGGGGGACCAAGAGTTCAAACGGGTGACCACGGTAATTGAACCCGCCTACACACGCCACAGAGGAGATCGCGTCCAAAGTGTTTCTTGAGTAAGATGAACGTTCGCGGACCTAAGTGCCGTTAGGCCGCCACCCCGTCGTCGTTGTCAACGGCTGTCACGCGGCGAACGTGGCGGACCACGTTCTCGCGCGTATACACATGTGTACAGTGTATACGCACGTGAATACGCGCGATCGGCAAGTGAATGCTCGCGCAAGAATCGCTCGCTCCATGTACACCCACCTGCACGTCGCGGAGGTGAATCGCTGCTCGCCCCGCTCGTATATAATTCACACGGGGTGGGGGTCGGATACTGTTAACCGTCTGCGTCTGCTGTCAGCCGTTCTCGGAGAAGATACGGGAGAGGCGTGAGGCGTTGTTCCCTTTTCGTGCTTTTTAACGCCTAGATTTCAGGTCAGGCTCGGGATCCTAAATTAACGAAGACTAATCCTTTGTGGAAAAGAATTTCAGGATAGAAATTGTATCATCAACGTCTTTTGTTGTCTGTGGATGACATCATGATCGTGCACGGATAGTAGGTCATCGATAATCCGCGCCTTTGCCGAGTATGCACGTCCCCTAGAGCTGTTGTGGAGCTCTTAACTCGCTGCCTCTTCATGGCACATTCAAATATCTTTGTAATTGCGACACTCACTGTAACACATCGCTTTTCGTCTTACCCGTCCTACTCCCGTACGCTACTGTTTACAGCAAAAGAGGTAAGCAGCATCACTTTTTTTTCGCGCCTGTTTATGGTGCACGCAGGAAGACTGAAATCCGCAAAGGAAGTGCGTGTACCGGAATGCGAGGACGTTGCGCAGCGCTGCGCTTTGTTGAGTGCGTTTAAAGAAATGTCCGTGAGACAAGCAAGGGCCGTAGCAACCCTTCGTCCATTCGTGAATAAGAAAGGAGGCGGCCTTTGTCTCCGTCGGCGCGAACAGCAAGAAACTTACCCACGATGCTACATGAAGCGTTAACGGGCTACTTAGCTGCGAGCAATTAATAACTCGAGAGAACGATAATAAATATCACTTACATCCGTGACAAATTAATGTGCAACCCGAGTCTCTCGAACTCCCGTGGTGTCCAGCGGATTTAAACGGCCAATTACTAATTACAGATATCCAGTGATCCAAGTAACGGTAACACGGGATTCGCCGTGCCCGCTGTATGCTGTAATTTAATTATCGGCGATTAAATCGCTTAATGCGCTGATTTATACAACTCGATAGAATCGCGCTCGGCGAAATGAGACGCCGCGGATTGTTTACACTACGACGCCTTCCTCACGCATCCGCCACTTTCTCCGTGGGTGTAACGCACCGGGCGCGACGCGTTTAAATCTTCTTAGCCGTGGTGCTAATTATTGGTATCCGCGTAAGTACGGGACAAGAAATGTGAATCGACTAGCAAGAACCAATTTCGCCATAGAAGGCCATCAATAACGAAAACAACGACAATGACAATGACAATGCCGACGACGACAATGATTACGTGAAATAAACGACGGTCGTCGTAAAGTTATTTTTCCATATGGTGCACAACGCGATACACACTCTGCGCTACCAATCAAGGTGTCAACGCTATCTGGTCACCATTTCAAAGAGCATCGTTCTCTGTATGTCCATCTCTTTTCTTTTCTCTCTTTCTTTCTTTCTCTCTCTCTCTCTCTCTCTCTCTCTCTCTCTCTCTCGCTCGGTAAGCCAAGCAGCCGTTGTAAAGAGCGGTATACCGTGATTCGCGAACGACCACCATGCGCCCCGAGGTTTGAACGTTAATTGAATAATTTGCATCTCACCTGTCCGCTTCCGAGAGGAATGCAGGTGTGACGATAGGAGGTCAGAGAGAGAGAGTCCCGCTCTTTATGCTCCAAGGGAAACTCTAATCTTTTGACTTAAAGCGAAGAAACATAAACAACACCAAGCCGTATCTCGGAGAGACAAAGCGGATGTTAGGGTAACTGCTTTAAGCAGGGACGGGAAAGGAAGAGCAAATTACATGTTTTGCCACGCAAAATGCTCAAGTTCCGTACACGAAACAAACGATCTTGATTACTAAAACGGGACAGCAGTTACGTACATATGCGTGTCTTATCAGTCGCGAATGATCGCGGATTCCGATCGCCGTCATAGCGATTGTACTTGTAGAAGAGTTTCAGCCATTTCTAGGAATGAAATAATCGTAAATCAGTTTATAGGAAGTGTCAAAAATGAAACCCGCGCAAGAGCTCGACACAGGACGTGCGCTCGTTGTTCAGGAATTTCACCTAGGCAGAAATACCGTCCTGCAAGTATCGAGAGAGAAAGAGAGAGAAAGAAAAGAGAGAGAGAGAGAGAGAGAGAGAGAGAGAGAGAGAGAGAGAGAGAGAGAGAGAGAGAGAGAGAGAGACCGGTTATTGCTCAGCATTCCGGACCGTCGGCCAGATGTCATCGGCTAAGGCAGTCTTATGGAAAAAGGCAATCGGAGTACGTCGACTTAATAGGATTGTATCGATTTCAGCCGCCAAATGCCTTGTTGGTGCACTATCTGCCTATCGGATCTTTAAACATTTACGAGATCTGCTTTCGAATAAACAATCGCGTGATGTGACAAACGAAAAGAGAATACCAATACTAGAAAAGAGAAATGAGAAGATACTCATTGTCAGTAAGAAAATATCTTAAAAACGAAAATATGAAAATGGAAATAAAATAGAAATAATGAAAAGTAGAATGATAAAAATAATACAAGTTATTAATTATTGGATAGACTCTTATATTATAAATCGAATTTTATAATTGAATAAAATTTCGATTTTAAAAATTAAAAAAATTTTATTTATGATGCAGAAAAAATTTTAAACGACACTTAACACATGTAGAGTTATTTGCGTTAAATGTTTAAAAAGTTTCTGAAATTTATCTGAAATTCACAATTCATCAATTAGAAGTCAAGTGAATTAAGAGATGATTTGTGAGTTCAAAAAGTTGTTGTTGCCGTGCAAGGCCAGGAATGTGATTGTCTGTACGTATATCTCTTTCTCGATTTAGCTCGAACTCTTTCGGACCTTGTATGGCCAGAACTGTCACAAGAAACAGTCCATCAAAGGGTGACGACGACGACATTCAGACCGTATGAGGAGGCGACACTTCTCTCGTTTCAACAAGATGACACGTGCTGCTCCAGAAATCCAATCCAATCATTACTATTCTCAGCATGCGCTATAGAAGTGACACGTTCAATTTAAGTTCAATGGTAATGTGATGTAATAATAATGATAGATTATGCGACTACAATTTGCATTCTCCTTTCAATGATGATATATGATCGAATATATGTGTAATTATAATTAATATATGTATTATAAGTATTAATATATTAATAATAATTATTTTAAAATATGTATAGATTTTGTCGTTATCTTTCATAAATCTTTCATAAATATTCAAAATAGTGAAAATAATAATAAAATAATTGAACGCGATATCATATATATATACAAGTATAGCTTTCGCATGTTCCAGTTTCCAATTATCAGTTACGTGGAATTGGTCCGACTGGTCTTTCAAGAAGGAATGCGAGCGAATACTTCCACTCTCGTCCGACATCTAGTTCATCGATCGTAGCTGGACGCATAGGCGATCGGCAGACTTCGTTAACCGCTATCCATTTCCGTCCGTCACGAAAACGAAAAAGACTCGCGGAGAAATCGCCGCGATCTCTCATTCCTCAGGGACAAAACCGCGCCAGACGTGTAGAAGAAAGGAATCCATGAGTGATTCGGTTCCTATCGTGGATATAAGAGGAACAAGCAGACCAACGGAATACCTGGACTGCACACCTGCGCGATGCAGACTTGGCATAATCGATGCGCGAGAAGCCAGGCCGGTTTAGTAGCCACCGGTACAACGCCGGGTCCGATTAATCGAGCGTTTCCATCGTCCTTACTGCGACAATGAACTTGTACTTTTACCGGACACGGCCGAGAGTGTGTGTTTGCCGTATAATCGATACGGCAAATTCACGCGCGTATGAGAGGATCGCAAATAGGAAGGCGCGCGAGGCTGCGTAAAAAGTGCCGTAGCTTATTTGTTACGAAGCGTAAAAACTTGATCTGGATGGATCAAGACGATCGAAGCTTAAACCATGTTCCGTCATAATTTATTTCTGAACGATCATCCCGATCGGTTAGTCGATAAGCTCGAAATAATTTGTTTGAGGGAACATCCGGTGCATGGAAATTCGCAATTAGGAGATTACCGTCGTGGTAGGGATGAAGAAGGCAGATTTAGCAGATCCTCAGCAATGCTAAAATAACGATTAGCGCTAAAAAGAACGCTATCGGGGAGCGCGTCCGGGAGCTTTCCATTAAAATCGCCGCAAAGAGTCTCTCGCCGTAATTTCACGTCGTTTCTTGCAGCTATCGTCGGATCTACCCGAGTAGTGTACGCCACTACTTTAAGGTCCGCGGCGTAAAGGCGGGTTTTGCGCTCCTTTACGACGGTATACGCCATACACTAATAACTCACGGTCGAACTATCAGATACGTATACACTCGCGGTGCTTTTCTCTCTTTGTTCCCCATTCGTTCCCTCTCCCTTTTCCTATCTTCCCGGGGAAGTTACCGGGCTCATTGTTGCTTGCTCGACGATTCGCTCGCGCGAGAATGAACGGCGATTTATCGCGCGGCGATGGAAGCGAGCCTGCAGCCCGCAGGACCTTCTTTCTCGCGGCAGGACGCCGCGACCAAAAGGAGAGAAATGAGGAGGAAAAGAGGGGGATGGTTTAGCACGAAGATAAATACTTATTCCTGTGACTTTATCACCGACGGATGCGTTACGATCGATGGCCGTGCGCGTGTGCGTACGTTTGTTGCCACGTAACGTGCACGATAGCGCGAGCATAACTCGCGCGTTACATCTCGCGCCGGAGAGGGGAACAGGTCGCGCGAGGAGGCATCAGGGTGACCCAGCAGAAATATTTGGCGAAAGAGCTTGACCCAAGGCGAGATCCATCCAATAAGTCCTCGTCGCAGGATGAATTGGGATTTGATTGCGTGTAAAGTTACTTTAAACGAAGCGCACGGAATTTTAGCACGGCCGGACACGGAACGGTCATTTATGTTACTAACGAAGCGGGTCATTGGCACGATGCATGTGCCAGTTAATGCACCTGGGTGTTATTGCATTTTGCACTCCGAATAATACATAAAGGGACTGCCAACATGTACTGTTAATTATAAGGATTGATTCGCCCTGACAAATGAAAAAGGAAAATAAAAAACGATTCATGTTATAAGATTGGCGAATCTTTTTCTGATTCTACAGATAATTCTATATGGTACATTAATATTGTTACTCTGCACTTCTTTTTCTTACTTCCGTGCCACACTTTCTCGTAGTTAATGAGAGTTATATCGGCAATCGTTCAAGTTACATCGACAACTGGTGAAACTCCGGCAAATAACGTCGCGTAGCGCATCGTCGTTAATCGATTAATCGAAGATTCGCCCACTCACTAGACTGTATCAGCTCGCTTCAAGAGAACTGCGTATCGCACTTTCTCTTCGATAGCATTCTGATATATATCTGATACCATCTCGCAAAGTTCTTACAAGATTCATCAGAAGTTACGATCAACGACAAAACTGCAAGATGTCGCATATTAATTACATTAACGTAGAAATCTGATTAATGTAACGTACATGAATATCATACAAGCACTTGGAATCGGTTATT
The DNA here is from genome assembly GCA_928718305.1 of Tetramorium bicarinatum. Classification (NCBI taxonomy): domain Eukaryota; kingdom Metazoa; phylum Arthropoda; class Insecta; order Hymenoptera; family Formicidae; genus Tetramorium; species Tetramorium bicarinatum. The sequence goes on along the minus strand of OV788323.1, from coordinate 12,974,786 downwards.
ACCGTTATTGATATGATGCGAATTTTTTAAAACATGCGAAAGAGTTATGGGTCGTTCTTAGGATTTTCAGTTACCTGTTGATTATCGGAGATCTAAAGACGAACGATTTATGCAGATACTTATGTGCAGACAAGATAATACAATAGAATAGAATAGAATAGAATATATTGACGTCAAAATATACCATTTACAGTTAATTTTTAAATTAAAAATAAGACATATGAAATCTATAAAGCATATGAAAAAATATTACATAAAACAAATTAACGAGAATTTCAAAGCCTAAGAATAAAACAAAAAATTCGATAATGGTGGAATAGAGAAGAACTGAACTCGTGCGATATTCCATAGAACAAGCAACTGACATTCCCTGGAACGACATCTGTTCTTGGCTGTGTTCCGCGTTCTCTTCACGAGAGAACCGCGGCTCGTTTTGTCTGCACGCCGGTAATTGCGATCGATACCATCTTGTCCTCTGCTTCGTCTTCGTTGTCGTCTTCGAAATTAAACGACTGAGCATTTCTTTCATCGAGGACGAGGCAGAGTGTAACTGTAAGGACGTTTGAAAAACCCAGTCCCGGTATGTATGCAGTTTGTGGTATGCAGCGGATAAACCAAATAACTAAAGATTAACTATATAAGGAACGCATTATAAAAGCATGATATATATTATTTTAAAAAGCATCAGACATTAGTATTAAAAATATTTTGCTTCTTGTTAGTGTTGACAAATTCTTTTTACAAACAATTAAATTGATGAGTCAGTTTGTATTAGTTTAATTGAGCCGGAGTGAAATAATTAATATTTTACGTTTTATTGTTTTAAAATATAGCAACTTATCCATGTTGAAATAAAATATTTGTAAAGATAGAAAATTGTTGTAATATAATTTGTTGTGATAATTTTTCTCTGGCGAGTGTACTGTTAATTTTCAAATAAAACACATAATTTATAGAAACAAATTATAATACATAAAATATTTTGAGGTTAAAATATAACTTTTTTACATTTTGATTGTGCTTAGTCTTTTAATATCATTTGATTCTCCGAGTAACGGAAATGCATATTTCTATCTGATATAGTATACCAAGGTTTTTTACGACGTCTCCCTCATCTGCCTTGGAGGGAGTCGTGCGACGAAGCTTACAATCACGAAGCGAACATGGGAACGAACTCGGATATAAACGCGCAGGTGTGGTCCAACATTCACAACGAGTAATCATATGCTATTAAATGAGTAAAAGAGAGAATGCGAGGATACAGCTTTGCAAAGAAAGATTTATATATAGTTCTGTTATTCACCGAATAAAAATTTGTGCGTTTCAATAAAAGATGATCTTTGTCCCGATCTACGCTTTGCAGTTTTGCATTGCTACAACGTGTTCCGGTTAAGATTGAATTTGAAAACTAACAATAATCGCGCGTTCAAGATTTGAATTATCACGGAAAATTGACTATAAAATTTCACGTTTACGCTCGCTATTACGAAGGCAATTTATCTCGAAAACACAGATTTCAAAATATTTGCAGTTAAACGAATTAGATGGGCGTGAAAACATGTTACATGGTCGGCGCGGAATATTAATAATTATATTTGTCCCGTTAGTTGAGCACTAATTAGTACGCTGTAAATAAAGGCGCGCGGGAATGCATCGCCGCCTGTGCCGGCTGATCGCCGGCAAAAATCACATTCTTCCCATCGAAGTTAGGGGCTTGCCGCGTCGATGGCGATTGGCATTGACCTTTACCATCACGCTTTACGTTATTTCCCCCGCGCTCGAAGAGAGAACGATGAATGAAATGATCCTGGCCATTAATCGTCGTGTCGTCGTTTCGCACGAAGGAACGCGCGCCACGGTGCCGAGTTATGCTGATTTCAATTAATTCCGAGACATTCGCGTTTTTCCCTTCGTCGCTGGAGGAGGTGCGAGAAGAGCGTGGAGTTCGCAGAATCCTTTGCGCGCGTTGAGCCTATCATCTTTATGCAGCGAACGAAGAGCGAATTAAAGTCTTTACACGATTGATAGCTTCGAGGCATCGAATCGAGGTTATTCTCGTATAGTAGCCTCGGGACGATTCGTGATAGAACGGGAGTAGATAGGCGCTATATATAAAACACTTTATAATTAAAGACTTCCATAGGAGTAATGATAATCGACGTAATAGCCCGAAGAAATATGGTACTGAGATGTATGCCACGGATTTCTTCGGACTCGCGCGCAAGATATTAATGCGGCATACTGCGTCTCGTTTAATGAGCGATAATTACGCAAACAAGAGAGAATAAACGATTACGCTGATAAGAAACTGGAGATTAAGTTAGTGCGGGCGCCGGTTGTTCATTAACATTCATCGGACGTGCTCTTGTAATTGTTGCGGCGATTCAAACAAGAAGTGTAATATATGCGAGTAAGCGGACGCTTTTCCCGATTCAGTAATATCGGAGGATGGAAACTGTTAAACGAAAAAACCGTTAACCCTCGAGTCATAAACCCGAAGTAGCGACAGTCTCTTTCAGTAGTTAGGATTACCGGTGTAACGTACACTTGTGTGAAATTTCATCACGCTGCTCTTCAGCACGCCTCTATGATGGAAAGGGCCACTAAGTCGGCATATTTCATAAGAAATTATTTTCGAAATTAAGTGGAGCGCGGTTGAAATCTAATCTCCGATGTGCATGGTTTGCGGCGTCGACATGATGTGATTCTCGATTTTATCTCATAAGTGCAATTCCATATTTAGATTCAGCAATAACCACACTTTATCGGCCATATCACTCATGATCGCCGCGCAATCGAGCAAGATCAATCCCGCATGATCGCACTAACGACGCTTTCGGTTGGCCTACGTTCGCGAAATGTCTCTAAAAATGACAAGTTAAATTTAATAGAAAGCACGGCTCGAAAGTACGGATTCAGATTGCAATTGTATCGTCTATATATCAAAATATCCATTTTCAGACATATACGAGAATAACTTCCGAAGTCCTAAAATATTCACCATTGTCTGCTTTTCACTTCCGATCGAGTAAAAATCAGAATGCTTCGAACTTTCGATCGTGGGCGCACTATTCCGATCGCATATCCGCCAATATGTGTTACAGACTCATATTTATGTGACTCTACAGCCAAATGCAATGCATCGATTTTATTATTTAGCTCGAACTATGATAGTTTGATTCGCTATTCAAGATTCCATGAGCGTAACGTGTATCGTAAACCGCGAAATATAATGCGAGAGATATTTATATCGCGAGCTCTTTGTCAAGGCGTTGTGACAGAGAATCACGCACGGCAATGACGACAAAAACGACTCCCGACTTTCCGTATAAGCTTATATCACGAAGAAGAAGTACCTCGGACCCAATCTCTCTCTTTATCCTCTTCGCGCGCGATTGAAAAAAAGAAAAACATCGGCTATAAACTTCCGAGTGGTTGATACGACCCCGCTATCTTCTGTCATTACAAGTACGGCCTCTAACTTGTGAACTACGTCGTAATTAAGATGGCAAGAAAATATACTGGCTGGTAAAATGTTAAAGATACAAGAATGTATCAACGAAAACATCGTATCATGCGAAGAGAAACGTACGAATAACAATGATGTGATGAGTCTTGAGTAATTGAGTAGAAAGATTTTAATAAGAGCCGACGCGAATAAGTGTTTTATTCGCAGAAAAAAAATCGTTAAAAGCTTAAAAAATAATTTCTCTATAAATGATAAAATAATAATAATGAAAAAATTTTTAACAAATAAATTAAATTAACACTAATTATAAATATAGATGTATAATTATATCAAATTTATTAATAATCATACGCATTTACCTAATAACGTGATATTTATCGATTTACCTAATAACGTGATATTTATCGATAAATATTTTATTATTTCTGTTGCGAAATTAAATACCGCACGATGCATTACATCGTATTTTACGCGAGAGCACTACGTTCATTGAAGTCTCTCGAGATCTCACGGAGACTTCAACGAATGGAACGTACTATCTTCTCGGAACGGTCCGTGAAATCTCAAGAGATTTCAATGAACACAATGTTATTATCCGTACGTGAAATCTATATAATACGATGTTTAATTTTGCAATAAAAATAATCAAACATATACTGATGATCACAAGGAGTCATCATCATTATCATCAACAATAATATTAATTCATACCATGAAATCGAATATGTTGCGATATTATGAAAGTTAAAATACTAATGACATCACTGAAGACTAATATGATTATACTGTTATGATCACGACTACAATTATATTCAATATGAAAATGATCCGTTAAAATGCAACTATGCTTCGTCGGCATTCAACGTTGCAAATTGCATCTTATGATATGATTATTTTCTAACTTTCCATATAATCATTCAATTAACCGGTAATATCAAATAAACGACTCATCTATCTTCAAAATTTCAGAAGATAATTTAAAGAAATACACTAAAAGAAGCTTTGATTTTATACTAGCAAAAATGATCTTGCTGGCTTATAAAGATATTTGCGCACTTTAAGTTTTTATACTGTATACATAAAATAATAATAAAATAAAAAGATGACTTATCAATTTCCATAACAAGAAAAGAAAGAATTCGCGATCTTAAATTCGATTCTAACGATGGACTCAATTGCTCATACGAGAAGATAATGCGCCATATCAGATTTTTTTTTAAGAAGAAGAAACGACAAATTTTGTGAAGAAAAATTTATCTAGGTATCTTTAAAGAAGAACCTAGGGAAATAAATGAAATAAAATACATTTATATTAAAAAGATTTTATTGCTAAATCTAGAAACGTTACCATGCATGGGAAATCAGTGTTCCAGTGTTATTATCTAAAAGAGAGTGAAAATGAAATTCGTTGCACGATTTGCTCACTTTCTTTCATTCCGCTTTCTTCTGCATGGCTCGTGTTTTGTATGTGACTAAAGAACAGGAAGGTGTGTTTACATTTTACCTTCGTCGTCAAAAGAGAAATGTAGATTATAGGGTCGTACGGGCGGTAAATGAGCCTCAAGGCCGGTTTCATGAACGCATTCAAATGTTAAGTGTACACTACTCTTTCTTTCTTTCTTTGAAGCACAAAAGGAACTGGCACGCGGTGATGATGTTGAAATATTAAAACGAACCGGATCAGACCTTGTCGGCGATTCATTGTACCGGTTTATCTCACCTTAGGCCAGTTTTTAGGGAAGAGCAATGGGAATTAGTTTCTGTTACCTAGTGACATCAATGTTACGGCCGTGTCTTTTTAGGGCAGGTGTCGTTTACGACACCACGATAGTCTCAGAATTTCAGAAGAACTAGACTATGCACCATATGTTTTCAACGAGCGGATTACAGATGACGATACCGTATACCGTGCTAAATCCCACGGCAAGTAAACGAAGAGAAACTATAGCTAGAGAGCTAATCTCGTTCAGTAATCTTGATTTTATAATTAATTTCAGAATTAACGGAATTTGCTTTACCAATAAAAGGAATCTGATTGAGCTATCTCAGCTTACGAATAATATTTGAAACGCTCATTATACATATATAAACAATAATATATAAATATATAAACATATATAAACATATATAATTTCGAATTATATAAAATCAAATTAAACATGAACAATTTTTACGTATGTTATATGAAGACAACTAAATATAGGTCAAAATCTAAAAATAAAATTAGTCATAACAGATTTAAAAGAAATATTGCAATTTTCGTTTAATACTTTGCATGTTTTAAAGTAACGTTTTATGTAATTAAAATAACGTCATACAGACTATTTATTTAAAAAAAGATTGACTGAAATAAAAAATCTATCGTGTCATTTTGTATACACTACGTGTGATAAAAAACAGTGTTGTTTCTTTTCACTTTTCCACTTCCTCATTACCGCTGTGTAGAAACAGAGAAGCCGCGAAGAGCGCGTGCAGTTAGCAAATTCCACGGAGCTCGCAAGTGACATTACCATTGGTCTCACACGCGGAAGCAGAGAATGTGGAACGTCGCGGTAAATCGACGCGAAGCGCCAGGGACGTATACATGTGAGAGCTCCTCTTTCCGGGAGGTCAGCGAAACCGTAAAGAAGCCGGAAATGCGGGTTTCTTGCACGGAACATGGACGTGTACTTATACCCGTTGCGATGGCGGTGGCAGTGGCTGTCCAGGGACGATCAGGGTCGCGTCGACCACCTTCGGGATCGCCGAGCTGACGATCAATCGAGCACGATCGTAACGTTCGATCGATTAAGGCATGCCTCACGTGCTTGAATGCTCGCTGCACGCGACGTTCATTGCTCTCCGAGCTCATTCGGAGCGACGTTCGAAGCTGAGCATCTCGCCGAGTCCCGAGAAAAGACACCAAGTCATCCGGCACATTCCGATCTTTGAGTAACTGTCCCGACTCTTAACGATACATCGATATTCCCGTTGACGCTATGGTATAATTCTTGCATACGTCAGGAACGTTTGAATAGAAAATAGTTCTAGTAATATCATGATGAGAGGAAGGAGACCTGGCAGAATCGTGAAATTTCACTCACAATCAGCTTATCTTATCTATGATTGAACGTTTATAACATTTATAAAGCGTTTGAAAAATTTTCTCTGAAACTTGATATCTATTTCTGTGCATAATTATGCACAGCATCCAGAAAGAGAGAGTTTTCTCTATTACTTTCAGTCATCTTTAACGTGTCATAATAGCTTTTGTAATTTTATTATATACACTTTTCATTTACCGTAAGATAGATTAAAATAAATTGCTGTATTATTAAGATTGTCATTGCAACTGTACAGTTATTTTCAATTGTCTGTTATATTATTACACTAGTAATTCAATCGGGCACGAGTAATCTACTTTGCGCTCGCGTTCCGCATAAGTCATGGTGGTAATTTCTTTATAACGTTTGTCGCATCGCCATCAAAACTATTCTAATGAAGATCGCTGCGTGCGAGTCTACGAGTACATCGATGTTAACAGGGATAGGAATCCGCGGCTACACGACTCGTAATTGCCATAAACAACCGCGTGCAGTCAGATATTTTCTACGTTTCTGGAATGCCAGGTTGTGTAGCGCGGGAGATAAGTGAATAGTGGAGGCAAGTAAATTAACTCTCTCATAATGGAGCCAACATGCGTGTATGTATGTATGCGCGCGCCGGTTAATAATGTATTCGCGTCGCCCTGTACTGCTCCGCTTTTCGTAGCATCGCCGCCAGGAAGAAAATCTTTCCCGTTAATTAGACTGCCGTTAATTTTACGGAGATTCCGCCCAGCCGATAGAGCGGGCAATCGCTCTAACGAGTGAACGCCAGTCTACCGGATTTCGTAGAGCAGTTTGCCGCACGGAACTCACATTTCGTCGAAGTATTAAATTTTATAAGCCACAAGAAACTGTCCCTCTTCGGTTTGTGAGCTTTTTCAGCTTTTGCATCAACAACTTTATTTTGTTGTACATTTGCACAACTTGATTTAATACAGATATATGCATGTAATAAGAACATAAAGTATATAAGATCGCTGTCAATGAAACTTTTATCAAGAAAAAGGAAGAGCGTGAGATATATCTTCATTTTTACTCATCAAAGTTGTCTAATTCTATGAATAACGCGATTTACTTTTAAATTTATATCTATTCTAGTAATATAATTATACATATATCAAAATTTATCTTTTCCTCTAATATACAATAGAAACAATTTAAGCAAATTAATAAATAACTAATATAGTATTAATTTAAAAAAATTGTTTAGTATTATGACACAACTGTGTACCAAGACGTAACAATGACATTGCCACATAATATTTATGCAACATCTATTTCAAAATAATATTGAGTTAACTGTGCATTAATTAGGCAGACAAAGGAACATATGAACATATGAATATTCTACCCCGGCAATACTACGAAGTGTATGTAACGACTGTGAAATCCTGGAAATCATTGCTACATTCTGTCACGGTAAAGTCCGCCACACAAAGAAGCATTAGATGCATCCAAGGAACGAGCCTGGCTCGCGTCGCTTCGCCTAAGCGTTCCCACGTGTTACTAGGTCACTATACTTTTTAAAAGCGAGTACCGTATATTCACCTCAACGGGCAATCTGAAATCTTCCTCGGGACCGCGGCACGATAGAGTCGCTAACGTGTTAGCGCCTAGCCTAGTCCTCTTCCGAAGTAAACTGGGAATTAGTAGTGTAACCAGTTGTATGCGGCGAAACGTAACCGATGGTAAAAGAAGAAAAAGAAAAAAAAAGAAAGAAAGGAAAAGAAATGCCGCGAAGTTCGAACGCACACTCCGACCAACGCGCTAATCGGCGCGGTGAGAGTAATATCCATTAGTAGTCCCCTACAATTCAAAGGCTACCGACAGCCTCTCGACGCTTTTATTCTCGCGAAAAAATTCACGCCTTTACACACCGTGCAATTATCTACTTACGGGCATTACACTTGCAACCGGCAACACTTACATCTACTTTGCCAGCTGTAATTACACGGCTGAAAGGCAATTCGCCGCTAAGAGGCGACGCGCAGCAGCGTTTTACGGGTAATTAACATTCGTCTCTCAATCGGGGCGAATTGTCGGTCGCGCGGGATGCGCGATACTGTGGCCTCCGCTCGAGCGTCTCCCAAACGGTGGACGCAACACCCCGCGATGGGTTTACACTCGTGTGATTTCCAGGAAACCCATCGCTGCGCTGTTATCGAGGCGAATTGGCGCTCGTAAATCCTGGCACTTACCATTACCGTTACCGCGCTCGAGGAAAGCGCTGAAGCGCGTCCCCGCAGTCTCGGCCCTTGAAACGCAGAAATAATCGGCAGTGTAACCCGTGCGAACTTGGCGCCCGCATGATGGCCTAGAAGAGTCGGAATGTTTGAGGAATAATCTCAAATCTCGCGGGGGCGGGATAAAGGAAGAAGCGACTGGCCCCGACTCTATTACAGTTTAGTTATACTGCCAGAGTTTACCCAAGTTCTCGGCCGCTAAGTTATTCGGCGAGACGTCTCAAGAATGTGTGCTCTTCGGTGTTGGAATCGACCTCATCACCGCTTTGACCTGCGTCGCCATCGCGGCGCCTGACGGAAAACCTTGAGGTACCGGCGAACAAAAGCCGGCGTCACGACTGAGCGAATTAAACCCTTCCTTAATCAGAAGATCTACCTTCCCAGACCTAAATGCTATTATCCCTTAATTTTCGCAGCACGATTTAATTCAAAAGCGACTAAAAAATCTTAAAAACAAATCTTTAATGGAAATTAGGCTCGTTTATATTCCGTATATTCATTCAATTAGATACGGATGGCAAGATCTTTATAGGCCACTCCTTTGATTGTTGCAATGTTAAATTAAAATTTACTGTTGTAAGATTTTGCACGATATTACTTCAATTGTAGTTGATTTTTTGTGTGTCTTTTATTGATCTACTCGTGTCAATAATATCGATAATGACAGGGATAATATTGTCGAACAAATCCTGCCTCCTGCATCAAGAAAACTATTACTCCCATAGTTGACCTGAACAAACCTGATATAGCTGAAAAACAGACACTCGATCGATCGACGATTTGCGGGCCACCCGTTGCAACATACGAGAGAATCGATCCGTAGACATAATCGAGCAATCATTTTCAAGATGATTTACGAGATCGTGGCTGCGCCAGGTTGCGGTTGGTTTGCTCACCAAGCCTGTATTATCATAGCTCGCTTAACCAAAGTTAAGCAAAGTCTCTTGTCTGTCTCTTGCGTCACAACAAATAATTTACAAAATATAATCTTATGCATGAATTCCTAATTTTTGTATAAACAATCTTTCCTTTCGAAATATGTTATCTCAATTCATTTATTTTGGTAAAATTATGAGACTATCGAAGAATTGTAACTTCAACTCTTTTTGCTTCATCAAAATTTAAATGAATTTATCAATCAGAAATTAAAAAAAAACAATTATAATAAAACGATAAAGGAAATTTAGCTCTCTCTTTCTCTCAACGAAACTATGTCACCATTACATAACGAATGATCCAATACTGTTTTACGCAACTTATTGTTACTTTGAATGATGGAATACCGTCTATATACATATAATGACTATCTAAATATATACATAGCATTATACAACGTATTTCTGATGTATTAAGATTGTATCTGCATGGTACGATTAAGGCTATTACGTATTACCGTTCTCTTTTTGGATCCAGACTACATTCTAAAGTCGATTCCGGCTGGCAAAAGTATTACTGTCATTATGCAGTCCGCAGGATACATATCATAAAATATAACGGTGACGGCAAACTGTGATGTTGCATGTAATTTTAGCTCGCGCTGTGTTATAAATGGTGAGATTCAGTATTACGACTGTGCAAAAAGCAAAGTATCTGAAATACACTTTTACATGGATACATAAAAATATTGGACTTTCACGTCCAAGTCACTTTGGACTGTGTCATATCGCGATGCAGATAAATAATCCTGGCGTCGCCGATGCTCATTTAAATTTACGCTGCGATTTGCATTTATGCTTTCTAAGTCTTTATTGATACGTCAAATATATTAAATATCTATTAATTCAGTGTGGACGTTCGCAGTGCGTCGTCGAACGCACGCACAATCGCAAGGATAACTGATTTTTACAATCGCGATGACAACAACGTCGCGCTATAAAATCGCGATGTCACAGCGACTTTCGCAACGACGGAACGCGGGCTTTACGAGCGAACGATTTGCCACCGTGGCGATGATGACCATGACGACGGCCGGCGTTAAAGTTCTACCCGTTTGAACCCCCGTGCGAAAGGTTCAAGGCGACAGACATCGGAACCTGCTGAACGCACTAACCATACCGCTCACTCGTTTCACCGCGGGCGGATGATTCTCGAGCCGGAGTTCAGCGCGTACCGATTGCAGGGGAAGACGCGTGTGCTGCATACGCGCGTCCCGGTGCTGGAGGTTAGATAACGGTGTAGCAGCCAGGTAGCAGACACGAAGACGACCTAACCCGCAGGGCCGAAGAGAGCGGGAGGATGGCGGAGATGGGGAAAAGAGACGGAAGAATCGCGCGCGCGCGCGCGATTCCAGAAAGAGAGGGACGGCGCCGACGTACATCATTTCAGACGCACGCACACATAATAGCCTGAGAACAAAGATGACACGGAGGAGTACGAAGGATGGGAGGCGTTTCTCCGGCCTTTTGCATCTCTGTGCCTAGCCCAGATTTCGAGTCCCTTTCCAGAACGGTCGGCCCGGCGACGTTGATCGTGACTGGTCTCATCTGAACCCAACTACTCAACTTGTTGTAGCTGTGATCGTCGATCCTTCACGAGAAGATGAAAGAGGGAGAGAGAGAGAGGGGCACCGAGTTTCCGAGATAACGTTCCTCTCGCGAGAAACTCGCCAGGGCACCTCGTAGCTGATATCTGACGGAGAAATGCGGGACATCGATCTTCCTCCAGATCCTTCCCGACCGTAGGAGAGGGAGGAAGAGAGAAAGCGAAAGCACGCGGGGCAACTGCCGTCGGAAATTTCTCGCCAGGGGAGAATTCCGGAGTGGTAGATGAAATCGAAACGGGACGACCCGGGTTAACCTGACGTGACGAAAAGTATCGAAGTATACGGCTCGTTGTAATCGAGCGTCGGACAGACAGGCGCCCAATTAAGCAGAGAAAGACGAACGTGGCACGGCGGGAGATTTTCGCGGAATCTGGCCACCGTTGGATCTTGTGCAGGCGTATATACTCTCTAATGCTTTTCTAACGACTGTCCGTGTCGTTATGACGGGACCGTGTGCCGGTTGATCTTCTCGTTCCTAGTGGGGCCGAGAGATAACTCGGCACAAATCCGATTCACGAAGTAACGGAGTACCATCTCCCGGCCATCTCTCGCTGCACGACTTTGATGAAACTCGACGCCACGTAGTCGCGTTGTTCGAATCGGGCCGGTGCTCGCGCGTAAACTTCTTTATTTAATGAAACACGAAGTTTCACGTCAAACTTATACATCGAGATATTCGAGCGGCAAGGCAAGCTGTACGATGTAAATTGAGAAGCCGGGTGAGGGGAGCAAGATCGGTTGTTCGGGACCTTCAAATATGGGTTCGTCGTGACTACGGACCACCTGGCAGCCAGAAGTTACATACATTCCACGGGATTCCTGTGTCTTCAAGCAGAAAGATTCCGCGTGCAGCTGCCGTCGAGAAAAAGGCGTGCGCCCAGGAGAAGCGAAGAGTCTGTCAAACGTCCGATTGCGTATTATTAATCACCGGGGCAATCATTTCGCACGCTAATGAAACGAATGTCGTAATTTTGTATATAACATTGATACTAATCTTTAGAATTTATTGCCAGCATCCGCTGGGATTTAAAGCGCGCGCGCATTATATTATACACACGTACGTATAGGTTGCGTTTCAGTATCGAGGATAATTCTCGTCTCGTACCTCGCGTAAGGCATTATCCGCGATAATTGTGAAGGCAATCCGAAGTAACGTCCTCGTCACTCGCAATATGATTTATTTCGCGTTTACGCTTTAGCGTCGGCGCGGCAACCGACATTTATCGGCCGTAATGGTGAATGCCGTTCGAGGAATGAAATCATCGCTTGAAATTGGACTAGTCCTTTGTTGCCCAACCGAAAAGGGCTGCATTCTCGTCGGTCGGTTTGCCGGAACGCTGTTACCACACCGCGCTCTGCGCGGGTCGGCAATAAATTATGAAGATTGATGTTTCGCAAATCAAAGCCGGTCTCTCTCTCTCTCTCTCTCTCTCTCTCTCTCTCTCTCTCTCTCTCTCTGTCTCTTCCTCTTTCGCGAAAGCAGCACTTCAGAAACGGTCGTCGCGTGAGGGGAGGAAAAGAGAGTTAAGCGACGACGAATGTCGGGTGATCTCTCAAAGAAATCGTCTCGCCACCTACGACGACCTCACGGTTCTCTATGGATTAGGATTTTACGTGCTTCGCAGAGGCCGGGACCGACTGGAGCGGGATCCGCTTACTTGCGGATCGGCACGGCTCGGCTCGGCTCCTCGTGCGAGTTTTACGATGTCGTGTCGATTTGCAGATCTCTCGGCGTGGTTGACCCGTTTCTTCGTCAGTCGGACGGCGCGGTTAAGCGACTTTTAAGGTCTTCGAAAAGGCCGCTTCGCCTTTACGCTCGTATCAAGAGTTTACGGTTCACACGACCCCGACGCCGCCGCCGATCTTAGAGGCCATCACGACGATTTGCATGGTTCTGATACCGCTTGCCAGGCGTGCCGGTTCGGCTCCGGAACCGGCAGATACGCGTTTTCCTACCGTTCGTCGACAATCGTCAACGTGAAACCGAGTAATTGACTTGATGGCAATGTCGAGCTAATGTTAACAACGCGAAAAACGGCACACTTCCAACAGCCCGTCGCTGTTATGATTGAAAACCAAGAAGCGGCTGGAATATCTTCCAGCTGTGGCTCGAGCATCAAGTCGAGCCATCGAGACGGATGACATTAAGTACATTTGTGGTACATGTACCTTTCCTGTTGAGATATCACGTCGAGAGGCGAACTTTGACATTTCTGACATCACGAGAATTTTGTTTGAGAACGCGCGAGCAACGCAAGATTGTTTATTTATGGTTAACAGATCAAGCAATTCCTAATTGCAATGGCATGTAAAGAAAAGGTTAGCCATTCGAAAAATCATGCGCGATAAATATTAATTTGTTTCTAAGTAAGTTAAAAAGTTAAAACGATTATAGTCATTAAAGTTTAATTTATGTTGAAATGTTTTCCTAAACGTTAATTAAAGTCGATTAAAATGATTTAACTATCGTTAACGATTTAACTGTTCCTGATTTGACTATCTTTCTAGAAATAATATTTAAAAAAGTTTGAGAATCAGCTGAACTTTAATCAATTTGACATCGGATATCTTGGAATGGAATAAATATTGTATTGAAAATGTGATCATTAATCACTGAATAACAAATTTGCGTAACTAACATTGAAAGCAAACGTGTAATACGTACACATTAATGATATTGTGTGAATTGCAAACGGAATTTCTATAACTACTGTAGTCGCAAAAGAGAGAAATTTACAAAAATAACGGATGCGAATATCGAGAATACCTGAAGGGAGAGAAAGGTAAAGATGAAATGGCATAAGGCGAGTCGATCATGAGGTCGATTATCGCTGTAACGGCACTTCTTACAATAATTGACGGATCGTGTAGCGTTTCGGCCCAGAGCAAAATTGCCAGGTACAACAGCCTGCGACTACGATATGCGTGCCTTATGCACAGATACGTCCATCATCTTAATTGCGAAAGATACACATCTTAATTCGGATCAAGGACAGTCGCGTCACGGGCTCGCGCCTCGAGCAACTGATATGACAATTTATTGTTTACGGCTGGCCGCGATCGGACCTGTCGCGCGCAGCAGCGCGCGTGAACAATGAGCACTTGGAAACTCTACGACAATTTAACATACCCCATTGACCCGCGTATAAATGTTAACTGTATCCGCGACGAGTCATTCGAGTAATCGTTTCGACTCTGACGTCTATCGCCGTAATATCTATCCGAAATAAATTATTTATACGCCGTAACTCATGTGGACTGACAGAACCATAAGCCATCGCTCGTGGTTGCAAGTAGCACCTGCGCTTAAATTACCCTTTTACAGGCCGCGATCTACGCGAGTAGCAGCTACTGGTGACGTAAGTGGATGCAAGGCAGCGACGCACGGTCATCCTCGATATATGATCCCCGGGATCAAGCGCGCCTTATTTTTCCCACAAAAATCAGCGGTTAACTGTAAAACGGCAGGTAGGTAAACGGATGCACGCGGACGCGAACGTGCTCGCGGGAGCGCGCCGCACGCTCGAGGGCACCGCCGCGCCGCGCCGCAACACACCCACTCCTCTCGTCCGCTAATGGAATTACCTGTTCGAGTTTACAGAAACCCATAAGCGGGGTTTGTGTGTCCTAAGAACACAGGGCGTGTGAACGTATGTGCCGCGAGCGCGCAGCGGCCGAGTGTGCGTACGGACGCTCACGTTCGGACTCAAGCCCGCGCCCGCGCCTGCATACGGGATTCACACGCGTGTAGGTGCACACGCGATGGAGCAGACGCAAGTGGAAATTATCAGCGCCTTCGCCTTCCATCGCCCGAGGCGAGCGACGACCTCCGCGATCCTCCCACCTTCCGTGCACATGAGCATTTTCCACTCGGATTTAGCCGCGTTACATTGAGGCTTCAATTCCATTTAGACGAGTTACACGCGATCGATTCCGTATCACGCGTACGTGTTACATCATCGAGCGAAACCGAGACAGTGCGATGGGTGCTCGCGTGTCTGCGTGATTAGAATATTGTTCTTTCATTCATCGTTACGAACGTCGGAAAGGCGTTTGACCGCGGAAGATTGCGTAACTTCTCATAATAGCTAATTATCGCGGCACGTGGAGAAGGTATGTCTAGACGCTGACATTCTTCCTGAGGTGTTGCCGCGTATATTATTAATGATGCCGGGCGCGCGAACGACATTCCTACGCTGCCGAGAGTCCGAAAGTGTTCGTTTATTACGTCGCGGTCGCATAATTAGACGGAGAAAAGATTCGTAGTTGCTTGAACGATTACGGCAGCCCATGCCGCACCTTTTCGTCGTTAGCCGCCCTTTTAAATACAAATCTACCGAGTTTTATTTATCCGGTCTAGCGGTACATCTCCGAGAGGAAGTAGCTTTATGCGTGACTGCACAACTTCGAGTATTCGAGCGATTTCTCGCGGGTTCCTCTTCCCAGGTAGTAACTCTCACATCTCCAATCCATTCGATCATGTCCAATCTATTCGACGCGATCTATTCGATCCACGCAAAATCAAATCACGTTGCACGACTTGTGTCCAAGATTGATGACTGGGCTTTCAGCTTTTTTCATTACGCGCGCGTCTAATTCCTCAAACCACAACGGATCAGTAAGTGGTGAAGATACATTTGCATCCATCGCTACTTGGGCCTACGTGCATACGATCATTTGTCAGAGTATGTGCGGTTGACCGGAAATCGCTATATTATTGTCCGTCCGCAGGACAGAAAACTCGTTTCCATAGACCGGTACCCTTCCACACCTACACGACTCTTTCAGACATTCGGGCTGCATCCGACGCGGAAGAGCTCGAAACGGCTCAACGTCAAACAATGGCCGTCGCTTGATCTGTGTATGTATTTGCTTTTGTCGTTTAATGACGGCTTCGAGCGCGAGCAGAAAAGATGAGAACCTGGCGAGAAAGATGCAGTAATACCGTGGGACCCAACGGTCTCGTTTCACGGTTTCTGCCCCGTGAAAGTGATCCGATATTATAACGAAAACACACTCTATTAGACCTATCCGTCGCCGATCCAACATCCGTTCGAGATCGTGAACTGATGGATCGCGGTCATTTGTTCGGCACGATCGCCTTGTCCCGCGTTTGTCGCTCGTTCGTTCAGGCCGTTACGCAATCACGATTCGCGTCAAAGGTCAATACTTGAGATATTTCATCTCGAAGCTCTGACAAAGGCGCGATCAAAATGTCGCGGAGAAACTTGACAAAGGAAAAAACAATTCTTTAGCGAGACACGATTAATGTGGTTTCAATGTTTCTTTTTTCTAAATTTTGTTTAATACATTTTTTAAAAGTGTTTTAGAAGCATTTCTTATTTTAAACGTTTGAAATATAATATTATCATTAATATTATAATCGTAATATTTTGATAAATTCATTTTTTTTACTGGAATCAAAAATATATTTTACATCAAATGTTAGTAAAAGTGTCAATTTTTAAATTATTCAAAGATATATATAATGTAAAATATAAGTTAAAAGTCGTTAGAATTTAAAGATTATGAAATATGTTTGATTAAAGATATTTACTAAAATTTATCACAACGGGACTAACAGTCAAGTTGTGCAGATTCCACAAGTAATTAAGCCTCTTCTTGAAATCACCGCGCTTGAGAGAGCGCGTCTCACTCGCGGCATCGCTGAAGGAAGAAATAATCAATGATGCCAGTCCGTTGTCATTCAAGATGCCCCTTTTGCCGCGTGCCTTTACCGTTAAATCGCTAAAGCGGTTTTTCACAATTTCTCGGCAAATAATCCGATCTGTGCGAGTGGTTCAACCGTAAAACATGAAGTTACGTAGAGCGCGGTCCTCGAGGCAGCGTACGCGCCAATGGGGCAATGAATCATCCGGTAACGCAGCCTGTCTCGTCATTACTTTCCTTAGTGATCGGTTCGCGGTTCGAAGACCGACTCGTTCGTAAGGTCAAAAGCGTTTTCGCGTCCGGGACTCGTTATCGAAAGAGTTCCCAGGAACGGTGCTCCTCATTCGAGCTGTTCGATCAAGAGCTCTCGGCCTGGCGACGAGTACCAGCGGCCATCCTCAGCGATCACCGAGGGAGGACCGCGTGTTTCTACCGCGACATACCTCGTCGCGGCTTATTTCGCAGTCGACACGATATCATTCTCGGCCGGGCGTTACGACGGATGACGATGACTTGGCGCGGACAGCGTTGCGAGAACAGCTGCCTAGTCTGTCCAGTCGCGACCACACACGTACTCTCCCTTTCCACCGTGAAATCAAAGCCAGAGAACGTGCTCATTCCGGTGAGATTCCAGCGGGGCACTCTCGCGCGATCACGTAACCCCGCGATTGCTATCGATAGATTCCTCAGGAATCTCGCGGTCGTAAACTCGGCGAGCGGCGAAGCTGGTGGACGGGCACGATGATGATATCCGCGTGCGTAAGGAATTCGTTTTTTAACTTGCGCGTCTTAGGTTTGCGAAACATAAGATTTGCGGTATCGATGACTCACTCGATTTGCCGGATATGAGCAACGAAACCGAAATAGTCTGTCGCGCGATGCGAATAGGCACATTCTGAGTACTGAGTACTGAGTACGATTATGTGGATGACGCATAATCGTGTCGATGAGCACGGGAAATTATAAATTACAATAGTATCCGCGCTTAATTGCCAAAGGATCATTAATCTATGAATGGCATGACAGGTTGTAACGTGCAGTTGTGCGAAGAAAAGGAAATGTGAATGCGCGCACAGAGGATCGCGGTACGATTACTGAAATAAATTATTATAGAGATGCACGTGCGCTACCTACTTCTACACAAAAGAGAACTTAATAATCTTGATAGTCTAATGAGCAGCGGTAGATTTAAACGCCTAAATCAATTTCGCGCCTTTGAATAGATACGCGTATCTGCGATATATCATAGATACGCGAAATCAGTTATCGCACGATTCTACCGTATTTCCCTTTCGTCGCGTGCAAAATTTCACGCCTCGTTTATCATGCGAGGCAGCTGGCGAGATACGACCGATTAATCTTAACGAGATTTTTTTGACAGCTAAACGTTCTCTCGCGGTTTCGTCTGAAAGCACGGCCAACAAAGTAAATCTTGTTTCGTGTCTTATTGATATGTAGATCATCCTCCGTATGTCGTTTTGAGCCTGAAACTGAGCCTGAACTGTCATTGGCGAAAGATGAGTCGCTGTTTCGAAATGTTCCAAATATTTTAGGATAAAATTCTCGGGCAACAAAAAGGAAAGAAAGAGAGAAAAAAGCCCGAGGGCAAGATTCGCAGCCAAGGGCAGCCAAGTGGGTCCGCTAGACACGCCTCTGCATTTCTTTCGACTCTTTTCTTTCTTCTCCGACAATGTCCGACGCGCTGACAAATAAAGCAGAAATTTCGAAGCGAACGTAAGCGGGCGTGTCCGTCGTTTTACCCGTCCGTAATCGATCGCGCAGGTACGCCGCGCCGCCGTAGAGCGGGTCGCGGTGACGTCAGGCTTCGTGAAGGCATCGCGTAGGGCACGCGACTTGCACGAGTACGTGGACAGGCCCTTTCAAGGTCGGTCGGCGTCCAGGATTATCCCGTGGAATCCTCGATCACGCGCCTGTTGCTACTTAAAGCGTGTCGGAGCAAAACATCTCCCCTCGGCACTTGCCGTGACTGCATCGAGGTCGACCGGATGGAAGAGCGAACGACTTGAGAAGAATTTACGTTGGTTGGCTCGAAATTGGTCCCGTCTACCATTTTCAAATAGATATTATGTATCGTCGATAATTTATTTCATCGCCAAAGAGATTGTCGAAACAGCCTATCTTTAGCTCTCCAGATTGGGTCTTTAAAAAAAATACGCTGCATCAGATATAATAGAGAATATCTATTAGCTGTAATGTATAATTATGTCCCGAGTGTTTACATCAAAACATATAATTTCACGATCCATCTAGCGACGAAATCATTAAGGATTATCCTCGATGCTTCTACTCTCATTTGTTTGATGAATTTGGATAAATATTATTAAACCTCGCCGACATGATTCTCTAACTATATGTTAAACATGAAATTCGCACGCTATTTCAGTTAACGATTAATTCGGATTTCAAGGCAAACTCATCGAATCCCGAAGCCCGTCGGGTCTAGAAGATATGGAGTAAACAGTATTATCATCGTAGAATGAGTGCTACGCAAACTGTTGCTGCTGGTGACGGCGATTACTGAAGAAACGCTGTAAATTTGATGACGTGGTAATCTTTAGCCAAGAACAATTTCCCGGTGAGTTCTGGTACAACGAGCCGCGAGCGCAAGTGAAACATCGTATATAACAGGCACAAGCTCGTTGCTCTTGACAAGGCGCGTTCAGACCGATGCGCAGCTCGATGAGTACTTTGTTATTAATCCCGCAGCTCGCGGCGAGGCACGATTCCGCTTTCGAAACTCAAACTTATCCCATAATTAACGACGGCGGCCGCGGTATTACTTTCGACTGCCCGTCAACCGCGTCACGCTTAGCCTCTTCCACGGTGCTATCCGCGCGCGGTTTCTCAGGGGAGACACGGAGCCAGGGTTAACGAGATCTCCCGGGCCCTCTGACTCTCTCGCCGCGATGATTCAGAATCCGCGATTGCTCAGTCGGAAGTCGCGAGCGTGTACGAGGCATAATAAGCAGCTATTGTACGTCTTGGCAGCACACGGCGATGCACCGGGTGTAATACAGGGGTAAAACGTGTTTCTTGGACGAACGAGAGAAAAACGAAAGACGATAACGTCGTCGTCCGTGGCCGTATCCTTGCATGCGCCGGCTATTAGGCAGTAACCTCACGTACGGAACATCGTGTATTTCGTCCGACACCCATTTTCTGGCTCGCTCTATTCTCCGACTGTCGCGTTCCATGACGTCAGTCACGATTTCGACACGATCGTACGAAAGGACGAAACGATCCCTCGAGACGCGCCCTCGACTCACAAACGTTTCACCGTAGGCCATAATAAAATTCAGAAATTCATTTTAAGAAAGCGTTCTTTATGCAATTTTAGAATTTAGTTAGAATGCAGCGAATTATGAGAAGCAAAACTTGAGATCTCCTTATTGCAGGCTCCAATTCTCCAATTTGAAGGAAGATAAACAAATAACGAGGAGATGACAGAGAAAAGGGGAAGATCTGTCATTATGTTGTTTGTCTAATCGTCTTCTATCATCTTGAAACGGCACAGTTTGATGACAGCATTTAGAGGCACGTAATCGATAGTTTGGGCAACTTACCCAATACTATGTCGAAACGACAATAAAAATGTTAATAAAAACAGACAACAAAAAGCCATCAAACAAAAGAATGCTCAGATAAATCCGTTTTCCGTGTAAAACCATGCTAGAGCAATTTTACCAGAGTCGATAGAAAATTGTCGAGCTGCTGGATAATGGAAGATAATAAATTGAACGAGCAAAAGCAACGGGACGTGAGGCGTATTATGACGAAATCGTTACACACGGGAAAAAAGCATCAGCTCTCGCGAGGTGTCGTAAGCGAATCATCATCCTTATTAACGAGCGACTCGCGAGCTCGCGTTTTATGAAATGAACCATCAAGGAAGCGATTAATCCGCTTTTACCCTGGGAAGACAATGGAGCCGTTCTAAATTCCTGCTTATACCAATACTGTTGACCAGGTTCCACTCGCGCAGCACTCCTGCTTCTATTCGCCGTCGCTGCACCGAGCACGTGCAAGCGGGAGAGAGAATCTCGTTGCCTACACAAACTGAAAACTGTTGCCGAGCCAGACACGTCACCAGACACAACGTCGCTTGTGAAATGTAACCTACATACTCCAGGAGCACGTTGCACCTAACGCGCAATGGCCAATCGCATAAACGTATGCGATACTACACTGTTGAATCGACATATAACGCGCCGATACAATCCGCGGCGAGAAGCGATTTGCCAATCTTCGAGAGCCGCATATCTCGAACGGATACGCGGCGTTACGCAGCTGCTGAAATTTTCATAGCTATCAAAGTCAAACGCGATCAATCGCGTTTGACTTGATAGAAACATAAATGTAGATCTAATCAGTAAAAGAAACACGACATCGTAAATAAGCGTTGTTATGAAAAATTTCGAATATCGTTCAAGTCGCTTGAATGACATAAATGACTTTCTTTATTGAAACATCGTGTGATGTGTTGCTTTCATTCGTAATAATTGTAATATTTCATATAATATCGCGAAACAATTTCGGTACCAAACGTTTGAATACGTAAATCGTTTGAGTAGGAAAATCATGGAAAACAGAAAAGTTTCCTCGACGAAACTGGTTCTCGCTCTCAAAGCCGCGATAGGCGACCTTTCTATGCTCCTCGACGTCAAGAATATTTACGCGCACGTTTACGAACCTTCGTCCCGCGGCACGCAATGATAATTAAAGTCCGGCGCGTATCTGTCGCGCGCCTTAATCATGCGGCGCCGCGTATGATAGACGCACCGCGCCGCGTGTTTCCGCGACGTAAGTGCATACTTTCACTGGTCGCGCGACACGTGTTCACTTAATGCAACCAACGCGCGTTTCTACCGGCGCGATTATTACAGCAGCGCAGGTAATTCCAATTGCGAGCTGCGAAATCAGGGCCACGACGGGTGCATCGCGCGCTGCAATATGCCCTGGCCATTACTCTGTCCGTTTTATCTCTCCGCGCTGCCATTATCCGCTCATTTGATCCCATGTCGCAGGTTCGACATCCATGTGCGCTCGTGCCGACTGTGCTACTTTCGCAGGTCGCGCCGGGTGTTACGAAATTTTCTATTATACCTCGGTTACTCGATCCTCATGTAATCGCGAATGGCATCGCCGATTAAGCACTTACGTACGGGAAACCTTGCCTCGTGTAGGTTCGAATGGGCATTTTACAAGGCCGGCTAGTGCGTGCTTCCATGCATTCTAACGAGTTCCGATCCGAATCGATCCGCGAATCACGACGGTCTTCGCGCTATAAAGTAAAGAGGAACACGAACGTGCATTATCAATATTCGTTCATCTTACACGCCGAGAGACCGGCGAATCGGAACTGTCGTTCGACCATTCAGACACCGTACTCTTTCCACGTAATCACACAAAGGTGGCCGGGAGAGAGAGAGAGAGACACAGAGGGGACTTGAAATAGTCTGTTAACTAGCGGTGGATTCCGAGCTTGGATCGGCCACTGCAAACGGCGCACTCGCACGCGATTCCTTTATATTCTCCCGCAATGCAAGCAATGTAGGAACATGAAAAACGAGCATAGCCGGCGGCATCGAGGACGAATAATCGTTTTCGTTAAACGATCCAATATATAGATATGTATTGGACCGAAGCGACGGCGCGCGTTAATCTCAGACGGCATATAACGACGGATGTGATTTAGAAAACGAGCTGGAGCAGCTTTCAGGTTGAAAAGTTGGCAGAGATGGTTAGTAAATTTTATAGATTGAATAATGCTGGACGCAAGAACTGATGTCGATCCAGTGACTCCTCTACGTTTCTCGTTTAAATGCACTATTGCGATGCGCTTCCGCTTAGGAAGTTTTCTACGAGAAAACTGATCGGCCGATACGATACTGCGAGTATAGCAATTATGAATGCTATTAAGCGCGGTTGAAAACTCCAAGCTAATTGATTCCGCCCATGAACGCAAACTTTATGTACGATGCGTGCAATCGTCGGAATCTATCGTATGCGCCGCGATATTTTGAAATGGAAATTTATAATTGTAGCCTCGGGCAGAAAGAAAGTACATTTGCAATGAGTTCAGCTAACATAATGCCTTCACTTATGGAATATTTTAATTTTTAATATACCTTCTTTTTTAAACTACACTAAATGTTACAAAGTTTACTTTTAAATATTCTGAAAGAAAAAAGTAACACATAAAAAAATGAATCCTTAAAGAAACGCAAATATGTCTTGATTTAAGAATATTTTACCTTTAAAATAGCGCCAAGTATAAATAACTTCAAATTCAGAATAAATTATTTTTAATATAAAGTGAAAATATTCTTAATTGGAAGTAAAATTTACTTTAATTTAAAAATAAGATACATTTGATATAATGTAATTCTTAATCCAAGAATAAATAGTTTTCAAATTATAATTAGGTTTTATTATAATCATATAACGAATTTAGAAACAAGACTATCGTCTTGAGGATAAAATATACTTTGCATAAACTTACATATAATTGATGTAAGTGAACATTTCTAATTAAAGAGAGCATTTTATGCTGCACTGAAAGCAATGGCATTCAAGAATAAAACTATGCATCAGTCAAGAATTCATTTTTTTCTGTGAGCATAAATGTATTATTTTTATCTTTTCTAGAAATTTATTTTATAAAAAAACCTGTGAAGAAGTTTTAGTATGTTATAAAAGCTGCTTAAAATTTAAAATCTTTCCCAACTTTTACAATATTTATTGATGTTTGTATCGATAAGTTATCTTTTGATATCCATTAACGAATTATATAAAATATGTTATCAGCTAGTATCTCTAGAAATACCAAAGTCATGACGAAGAACCACGACAGACGGCAGTGCGTCAGTTTTTATCGTCCAGATAAATATATCGGATATTGATAATGCTAATTAATTAATTGCAGCAATCGTAAATGCTCACACGAAAACACGAATGAAAAGAAGAATACATGATTCGCGAAGATGGAGTTGGATTCAGTCATCATGACATAAGCGTAAGCACGCAACGGCAGATAAAAATGACGTACGCACGATCGATAGATGTAAGAAACGAGGAAAAAACATAACGCATATATAGTCAGAAAGAAACGGAAATCAGGCTCGAGCAAAGTGAGACGAAGACACGCCTACGGACGTGCGTACACGGACTGCCGCTCGCGTGTCTACAGACTTCACGTGAGGAGGTGACAGTGAAAGTCCTGAATTACATTCCGATTCCGAGAGAGTACTATTAATAGTCTTGGAGTACGGTAGAAGAAACTCAATAGCGTGCAGATGGTACACGCACAGTTCCTAAAATAATTTGCACTTTTCACGTTATCGTCATTAAAAGTTCTGTGTAAACGCGGTTAACAATTTCCCCATTAAGAAAATTTTTTACTCCATTATATAAAAAAAACCATTGTAATCGAGAATGTTATAGATATTTGTTTAATTTCATCATTTACATTACAATTTTGTATCCTATATATTTCTTCGTTTTTAGTTTAATTAACTTTATATTTTTTCGTATTTATATTTTAGCATTTTAGATATATATCTATATATTGTTACGCAAATATTTGTAGTAGAAAGTATAACTTACAATATCTCCGTAATAAATTCCGTACGCTTCTTTTGTTGCTGTTATAAGTACATACCTGAAAAAGACAAAATTCAAATTATTAAATACTTGTATAATATCTCACAGATATTTTAACCCGTAAACTGGAAAACAGTTCCGGATTAAGTAATTCAAAATATACGTATATAAATGAAAGTGATTTATCGTATCCGTTAGTAACATGTTCCATAATTTCAGTAGATAGATATAATTCGTATTACTAGAAGCTAAACTCTGTGAAAAACGATAGTCCGTTAACTACCTCGCATGGTTACTGACAATCTTCCACATTATTGCGACTTCTTGTCTGCTTGTACAAAAGAAGTGTATAGGTACAACGGTAAATGGCAAACGCAAGACTGGCGCGTCCTCCGGAGAGACGCGAAATCTGTTGGTTCTATTCAAGAATGTAACGTTACGCATTTTTCTCGATATTCCGAGTCTCTCATGAATGCGGGCAACGAACTTCCTGTAGTCGAGTGAGATTTCGACGACCGGTTGTCAGGGTAAATCAAGGAGCGACCTTCTTTGTCACCTCGCAACTCATACTCGAGCAAACATTTATGAGATGAACTCGTCTTTCCCGTGACATTCCTGACAACGACGATCCCGGTCGTGAGAGCCCGATGGTTATCGAGACAGTAAACTTAAAGTAAGTGCCGTAATACCGGGCCTAATGACGTAAATAGCTACGTTACGTTTCTATGTGCACAACGTGTCGGTACATATTTCATAGAAAGGTGTATTCTTTGAATTTACTTTATTTTACCCCCTTGCAGATTATATTATTCCAAAAATTGCAATTTTTAATAACATTGTTAAAATTTTTAATGAAAATATGTTTTTATAGTTTTAATATCAATAAAAATACTTTAATATTTATCTTTTAATTAATTGTATGCTTCTATTATATTTCTGAATTTTCACATCGTTTATTATATCGGAGGAAAACCGTGACCATGAAACGCATGTTTCTTTAACGCTCACAACAAGTTGACGCAATAAAATATCTCTTTTGCTCCACGAATTAACCATTGACGGAGATGAATGCTGCTTCCCTTGATCGTGTATGATAAACGCAAGGCGGTTTGCGTGCGAACAAACTACATGATGTGCCACTGTCGACATTAAGCAACGACATAAGTAGAGACGATAAGAAGGCTAACGACAAAGGTGCATCGCGGTTTCGCGAACAATGAGGTGACGATGCCGCGGTAGATGCGGCGAACGCGCGCGACGCACGAGCGACAATGAGACCAGCTGCAAGGTCACGCCAAGCCGATGCACCACGCCGTGCGGACTGGATGACTAAACCCTTCTCGAGACATTACCGTGATCAATGATTCACTAGAGAAGCATCTGAACGAACCGGAAATCGCGCCCGCGGTCAAGTGCTAAACTTCCTTCTTGATCCTGTTTTGCCGTAGACCGACGTGAAATGTTGGTTCTCGATCGCTTTATAAATTGATTGGATCGAACATCGATCAAATTTTTATCGTTCGGGGTTTAAGTCGTGCGTGTAAATGTCATGCTGTACATTCCTCGAGACAAAATGCATTATGCATTAGGTTTGCGGTATCGCAAGATCGAAGCGGTAAGAATCGAAGGTATCAATAAGAGTACATGTAATAAACGTATTATTGTTCTAATGACGAACAAAAATGATTGCTGATAATTTTAACTCGGATGTTTTCTATTTGATGTCTTCTAAGATATTGTCTTCAATTCAAGAAAACTGTTCAATGTTTAAATTATTAAAAGTGATTTGCGCATTATGAACAATGCACGATTAGCATATATTTAACAAGTTCATTGTACTATTAAATGTATAGAGAGACATAAACATTTTTCACAATGTAAATAAATAAACTAAGAGCAATGAAAAAGTCGAGTCCAGGCAACGCGCTGTCTAGTGATGAGGTCGTCGTCACTGCACTCGCCCGAAATAACACCGAAAACGCAATACTTGCACAACTTCTCTGGTATGTAGCCTCGAGTCCTGACTCGAGTTTGACTCGATCGCGTGGGTCGTCGAGTGAGTTCAGTGTCAGATCCGAGAGACGAGTACTCTCATCTGGCATGCATAAAATACTTTGGTGGCGCCAACATGTCGGACAGCTCTTGGTCGGTATCTATAAGCCTGCACACACGCACTCTCCGGCCATCCTTTCGTCCTCTTTCCTCCTTGATTCTCGATCGTGCCTCCGCGTGGCCCAACTCTCTTTCTCTCCGCGACTTTCTCTCTCTTTCTAGCCGCTGCCGATCCGGAGGCAGGCGAACGAGCTGGCAGGTATGTGCATTTTTATGCGCTCATTTATGCCCACGCGTACACTAAAAATAATCCGGTATCGAAGCTGAAGGATAATAAACGCTCGGCTGGCGCGGTTGCAGGCACCCTTCCTCCTCGGCCAATCTCTTTCCATATTCCGATCCCCTTCGTGTGTTCTTCTCTCTTGCTCGCAGATCTCATTATTTATTACAGAGCGCAAGTTCGGCTATTCTCGAGAAGGTGTATACTTTTCCACGTGTTATAACCGAGAGAATAATAAATAATTAATGATCAGGATGGGGAATTATGATGCAACTTTCCCGCCGGGCCTCCGCAACGTTGTAACGCGCGAGGGCGAAAAATGAGAGAGATCCTGGCTCTTTGATAAAAGGCTGCCTGCGTTAAGTTGCCGGCATGTACACTCGTAATTGAAGATTAGATATTAATTGCATCGCTCGCGGCGATTCCGCGGTTCCTCGTCCTTCGGATACGACGCGAGAACAATGCACTCTGCGCATAATAGTGGAGAACACGGTGATTATGCCCGAGTGTATCATGACTATGTTAGACTGTGTATATCACGTCAAGAATAACGAGTCGATCGGGGTATCGTTCGGCTTTTATTCGCCGATCTAACGCCGTTTTGATGATCTTACTACGGCAAGCTCTCTTCATTGTGACTGTGCCGCGAGGCCGGCCGGTAAGAATCGCCACGTCTCTACATGCGCGATTGCACGATTTGCGTGCGTACCGATAATTTAAGAACAAGTCAGCTGCAATTATGCGGTTGTACCGAGAGATCGTATCCAGTTTGTATTACAATTTTCGATGTCGTAAGATAAAATCTGATAAAAATGCTCGCGTTAACTCTCCCCTGCCGCGACGATTGTTCATCCAGCGTGCGTACGTATGTACATATGTACACGCCACACGATTACTGATGTTGCAGAAGAAGAGAGAGAGAGAGAGAGAGAGAGAGAGAGAGGGAGATTTTAATTGACACCGATTATTCTTCGATTTAATTGACAGCGGTAAATAATTTCGGTGTATAAAACATTGCGCCTTTACCTGAGCTCGAATTAAAGTCCTATCCGTGGGCTGTGGGGAGAGTGAGTACATACGCTCACGCCCGTGCGCGCTAATGATCGTTGCGCGATAGCGCGCGAGACATACGTACATAGACAGCCGTAAATAAATAGCGCATCGTGCCCTCCGACTCTCCGTATCCATATATGCAGAGGGTCTTGTCGATGCTTTCGCCCACGCAACGATCGTGCGCGCATCGCGGCGAATTCTTCATGGTGATCGCCTCGGCCACCCCAGCGGCCTTCGACGTGAGGACGATGGATTTTATTGGATGTGGAAAGAGGGGTTCACGAGGGGTCGTGGTATGCGGCCGCGTAAAAGGTACGTTACGTAACAGCGTGAGCGAACTCGGGGAAACTCGGCGTGATTGTGTCGGACGATTTATCATCGCGGATCATTCGAAACCCTTTTGTAAATTCATCCGCATCGCGCCGCGGAGCAGGCTCGTTCGGCCGATATGCAGGGAGAATTGGTGTCGCGGAATAGCATGTCGTACGCACATGCGACATGTTCCTATACAAGAATACGCGCGCGCGCGCGCGCGTGTCTTTTCAAGTCAATCAGCACGCATAGAGAACAACGTGTGTAAGTACGCCCGACGATCCGATTGTGGCAAGCACTTTGCACACGCGCGCATTGTCTTCGGAAAACGATGCAATTTATCGTAATCGCCCGCGACGTGACTGTTTGGCGAGACGTACGTCGATGAATGAACGCATTGCCACTCCATTCGTCTCGCTGTGAAATTGCCGGAGATATACTCATACATAACGTCGTTCCAAACTGTTTACCCGTTGAATCAGAATTAATAACGCGCTGAAGAGAGAATGTCTCGCATTAAGAGACGAATTATCTCATCTAGCGGGAGAGCGGGAAAGAGAGACGGAAACACGTGTCAACGGCCAGGAGGAAGGGAGAGAGAAGGGAAAGAGGGAAAAAGGAATAGGAGGGAACGGAGCCGAGAACAGGATACTCAAGCGAATAAATAAGAGACTACTATCGGCGCAAAGTTGCGGGCGAGGGACGACATTCCAATCTCTCGGATACCGAGCAGCACCTTCACCTCCTATTTTCCACATTCTCCCTGCCCTCATGTCCTCCTCTCCTTGAACTTAGCACTACCTCAAACTGCATCTGCAGTTTCGACGACGTGCGCAGCGTGTGCGCGCGGCACTAGGAAAATTAGCGCGGTTGGATACGCGAGCGGATTCACGAACGGAAATTCCATCCCGTCCGTTCACTAATAATCGTAGAAAAGGGAAACTGGGAATTTCTTGGGATAAAATCTGCGAGGAATTAGAGAACACTTCTTACGGTGGACAGGAGCTCGCATTAGACTCCTCTGGAATGAAGCGAGATGCCGATGATACTTGATTTTATGCGCGGCTATGATATTTAATACGTTACAATAAAAGAGTAAACTAGTTCGTTAAATCGTTCGCAAAAATGGTCCGCGCTGTGTAAAGAACCGGGCGATGCTTTCTATATAATTCGAAAGCAATGACGGGGAGGAATGCCGTCAAGGTTCGCGGATATGTAATCAACTCTCGCGTGTATAACGAAGGATAGAGAAAAGGAGGAGACGTAAACTTCTGAAGGAAGGAAAGATCCTCTCCTTCTAGCGCGCGGCACGCTGTGGGAACTTTCCTTCTCTCGCGCGCTCGTTCGCGTTCTCTTTCAGCTAGTCGGATTATATCGCTAGGGAGATAACGAATATGACAAGCTTGTGCGTTCGGTCTCCGCAACAGGGACAACGCTCGTCGCGTATTAAGATACGGTAAGTCTGTTTAATTTCAGGCAAGTAAGAAAAATATGCCAAGACTGCAAGCCCTCGGCGGAGAGCACGACTCCCCGGACGTCGCACGTGATGTCCTTTTCCCTTTTAAAGAGGATTCTTGTAACCAAAGACTGGCGACATACGAGATTGCGTACGCGTTTCGTGAAATTCTTAACAAGGAACCGAAAGAGGAAAGCCGAGTTCGCCGCAAGAGCCGGCGGCCGGGCGACCAAAAGTGCTGCGTCGTCGTCAGCGATGAGATAACCGGCTGGCAGATTAGAGGTCCTCTTACCACGGTGAATTTATCACCGAGATGCGCGTGCAAAAATGCACTTTGTCGGCAGCACGAACGCGACGAAACGCCGCCAATGCGCCGCAGCAATCAGCGCACGGGCAGGTGCTCGCTAGACGCACGAAAAGAAAAAGGAATTTTATTGAATTTCGGTCGATGAGTAATCGAATCGGTGCGGCAGATGGTAGGCTGACTAATGGAAGGTCGATTCGCAAATAGTTAGGATTTGATTTGAAAATTTCTTCATGCTCATTGCTCACAAGACTTTATCGTATATCTCGAATGTTTGAATAGCGCGCATATTGGAGAAAGCCGACGTTTTTTTTATTACTTCATGGTCACAAAAACGAGACCTATTAATTGATGATTTACATTTTTACACGTTAAATATATACGAAATTAGCGTTTATTCGTAAGGAATATGGAGCATATTTTGCTGTATTTCAATTTTAGTATTGATTTCAGTGTATTTTATTCTATTTTGCAAACAAACACCGAATCAATTTCTATTATCTTGAATACGATTCAAGATAAAAGAAAGAGTTAAGTGAAACAAAAGAAAGTGTAAATAATGAGACGTTAAAGTTGGAACAAAATGTAATGAGATAAAAGATATCGTTTGGTATACAAACTTGGTTTTCACATTTTTTAGTGCTCTCAACCTTGGAAGCCGTTCTGCCTATATTCGCGGCATTACGTAATCGCTGAACAATGATTGAGAATCATTTTAAGAGATCTTCGTCCTCACTAAAAATTCTCACCAACGTAAAAAGAGAAGAATGTTAGGTTTCACATTATTTTACAATGTCATTAACCTGGATACGACTGATTATTCCGATTATTCATCGCTGACACAAGAAATAAAAAAAATCTTCATATATTTAATGCTTAATGTTTAATAGCAAAAGTTATTACAATCTTTATTACTTGTTTGATAAAATACGTCAAGACTGCGAGATAATCTGATTTCTGGCATGAAAAGTTAAAACAATAAAATATATCTAAGAAATGCGTCAATATTTAAACAGCAAGTATATCACAACGCTGATATTGTGCGGAGTATGTTTATCTTTGATACATTCCAACACTCCACGAACCCAACTGCCGGCGATGTCCTCTCCACGAGTCGGTGAGTAAGGAATATTTAGCGGCTAGATATTTGAGCGCGGCGATGCTACGACATTGAATGTCAGAAACCATGCTGGGAGCTGGTAGGTGCCAGTTGCTCACTAACTATCGGATGTCGGTTTTGTCAAGCGAGCGTTGCCGCGTCTGACGTCATGTAGAGACACGTAGCCTTACTTTGATATGAGCACCTTGATGTCGAAAGCGTCAAGAGACACGTGGTTGTAAAAATATATGCATAGTGCTACAAAATGCTCAGACTATTTTATGATAATGAAATATAAATACGAATTTATTCAACTCCCCTCGACTGCAGTTGGCAGTCATGCAGATTGCAACAATGTATCATTACGAGTGCTAAATACAGTTACTTAAGTATAGTGTGCAGCGGCAATTGAAGCGTTAGAGGATCGACCGTGTTAGATGACGCAGAGTTTTCTTATAACATTGAATAATATTGAATAAACGTACGCTTTGTTTATTTATTCTTCGCAATTATTATTTGTGGAGAATTCTAAGTGACTTCGGCACTTCTCTGGTTTAGCATCTTGTGTAGAGGCACAGATACTTTTCGATCGTAACTAAAATATTTCAATTTGACATGGTAATGCTTTCGTATTGCTCCGATTTGAAAAATAAACATAAATTTCGAAATATTTTATTATCTCGTACGGCATTTTTGATAACAAAAAATAAATTTCAGTTTACATTTATACTCATTATACAAATTAATACTGATTTATAATCCTCTCACGTGACTTTAATTAAAAATGTAATCGAACAACTATTTTGATTACATTACGATATGCGAATGTATAAAGCGGTTTGAATAATAAATTATAACAATCCTTGTGGAAGCGTATTTAAGATATTCTTGTTTTCTACAAATCTGCATTGCATCCAAGTCGATTTCTCAATGGACGACCTACCGTGAAAGGCAAATAGAGAGCTGCACGAGAACATTTCGCCCGTGGATCGGGCTGACCTAAAGAGTCATCGCGACGTGACATTGTTACTTCGCAAAGGTTATCATCGCGAATTATCCACGCGACTCGGGAGAGCGCGCGAAATCCTCGTCGCGAGAGCTCGTCATGCCGGAACCGTGCTCAATAGTCGGGAGGCACGTTCCCGAGCGTGCGCCCGTCTTTACGGCACTCTGTCGCGCAAGTCGTTAACTGCCTGCGGCTCGCGGCTCGCGAGACCCAGGAAATGCGGGACTACCTCCACGACGAGATCTCCACCTCGTGACTTATGTCATGAAGCGGTATTTACGTTGCTAGTAAATGTCGGCGAGCTGAGAATCGTCTCTCGTCACGCTCCGGATGTGTAAAGAGCAAAATGGAGCAAGTATCGACACGACAACGGCGTGTCTTACACCGGAGATGAATATGACCGATATGCACGTATTCCTGATATAGCCACGAACTGAAAACGTAGCTTCCAGGCAAACGCACGCTTTGTACCACTAATCATCTATATATGCGTTACGTAAAATTGTTAATTACTGAAATGTTAAGAAAAAGACTGGAACGATTGATTGTGAGCAAAAGTCAAAATGGATAGAATAAATCTTGTGAATCGTTTTCGTAGACAATAAATTTTCTTGTAAGGATTTAAAGTTATCCGGATGCAAATAAAACTTGACATTTCGTTTTATTCTATTTATGTATCTCGTAACTCGCAGAAAGTCGTGCACATGACATGCTCGTAAACGTCAACATCAACAAGTTTAATAGTAATGTCTTACGACATGTAGTTAGTGTATTCTTAAAGATGGAAAATCGGAGTCTCAATCACATATAATCTCTGTCAAACAATTATTTTTTTAAAAGTGATTGAAGTTAAAGCAATACGTGTATAGAGCTCGTAGAACAGTTTTAAATAATTTTTCGTATAATATGGAATATAATATTTAAATATATATATAAATATTTAGTTGCTAAATATATTACTAAATAAACTCATGTTTTATATGTATATAGTTTTACATATAAACTAATTATTTTAAATCTGTGAAGTATTCACTCCAAAATGCGAATTTTTTTGTAAATGGATTCTGATTGCCCACGGACCTAATTTTACTCTTATTATTTTACTCTTGTCAACACAATGCGTTTCTACGATTATTGTCTTAGGATTTCTCAATTCGCAGTGACAATTAAAGATTATAATCAAAATCGAAGAAAAAAATTTCCGATAAGATATTCGATTTGATTTGCATACGTTTATGTTCATTTGCCGCTCCTCGTAAACAGGCGAAAATAATAACCACACTTGGAATGACGGAATCGCATCGGCAGCCGTACTTTAAGGATACTTGGAGCCGAGTCGAGAACGATATCGACGCGCGATCGGCATTTCTCGGCCGAAGTTTATGAACGTGCTCGGGGGGCCGTTGACACCACTGGCCCGATCTAACCCCGGAGGTAAGCGGCACTCGCACCGCGAGAATTCACATAATTGCTGACGGATGCTAATGCGCCCCGCCGCGCCGTGCCGCGCAGGAAGAAAAACCAGATTCGCAAGTTTCACAAGCGTGGCCGTGCCGACGTCCCGGAATTATTGGAGTGGACCTTGAAGATGACCACGAGAAGTAGTTTAGGCGGTACTTCGGACTGGATGACTTCTGGAAACCATTCGACTTTTTCTTTTACTACCACCAACTGCGAGTGGATTGCCAACACGTATATACCTCTGATTATTTATAGTTTTCAACCTGATGGTTGAATTCGATAGGCGTTTCTACGAAGACGAAATTGTCTAATTAGTTACCATTAATTGCATATTAATGCGTGTTGTCGAAACGACTAGATATATCTCTTCAAATGACATCAGCGTGTGACTACTCGAATGCGACGCGATTTAATGATATAACGAAGCATGTTGTGAGTCACAGTATAAGTAGAACGAAAGAATCATTCTTTATGAATATTTCTGAACCGTTTTATTGCACACTGTATCTTGAACCATGACGCAGATTTGTGCAATTAATAACTTTGTGCAAATTTCTTGAGTTTAATAATAACATGCAAGATCGCACGTAATTTATTCCAATTTGCATGATTGTATTTGCATGATAGAATATATACTTTATTTATGCATAAGTCGAAACTTACGATAGCCGTAATCATACAACGAGGTCATTGTTAATTCAAGAATAAAAGCTGTAAAAACGGAGCAAGGATGCGTCAAAGAAAATAGATCTTTGAAGGTGGCACATTGAAGTGCAAATTTTTACAAATATGATATGATATTTGATAGTCTACAATTATTTATCTACATTTTTCCATAATCGACTGTGTCCATTCGTTTGGTTATAGTTACTTAGAATCTCGAGGATTGAGCCTGCCACAGGAATCTTTCGCGTAATGATAGAATCTCGAGACATAAATTAAACTATTTAAAATCTCCCACGATATGATTCATATGTTCATAACTGTGCAAATATTCATATCATATAAAAAGATATCGTATGATTTTCATTCTTGCGGCCCTGGGCGCGCGATAACACCGGACAAATGTCACTTTCGATATATGATGTCGTGATATATGTTATCTTGCTTATATATGTAATAAATCATTACATGCATTAAATTGACCGCGATGACATTTCTTTGATGACGACATTTCGGGTTTTTCCAAAGGACTAGCGATCTGGCTTCTGCGCACCTAGTCTACATATTATTATTTCTATTTACACACACATATGCACACATGTATTATGTATATATATGTATTATGTATATATATATGTATATATATATATATATATGTATTATGTACATATATGTATCGCACGTACCTCGAGATATAACTTCTTTGAACACGAAACTATCGTCGGGGGCACATGCTTGCGCATCGTGTACGAATAAAGTGTTCAAACGCATTTTATGGAGCCAAGAGTATCGTATGTAACAACGACAGGGCAGCCGTATTTGCCCGTGCACCGACAGCGCGGAACTGTCTGGCGAGTTTAGTCGGCTGCGTGGATAGGATATATCTATCCGCATCCGTGCAGACGTGGAATTACACGCGAGCTCTTGCAGTTTGTCGTAAATGCGCCCGGCATCTCGGCGTCCTCTTTCTTTCTCCCGTATGTATCGAGATAAATTGCGGTTATACTCCTTTTGCAAGCAAGCGAGATGTACTCTTTCGTTGAACATCCGTAGAAACGAGAACATTGGCTGACTGGAAAATACAGCGTTGCGGTATAACGTAAGAAATCCCATGAAGATATCACACATGAATGACGGTTTTGTAGCTACCGATTATCTTTTGTACCAATTCCCTTTAAAATTTATCATACTACGATTATATTTAACGGAAAATTCGTATTTTAACATTTTAACATTTATTTAAAAGAATTTGTATTTTTTGAATCATATACAATTTTTTAATTTAATTTTCAACTATATTGTAATTGCCATTCAATACGTTTTTTACAATCACTTGACAAGCATAAATCCTTTCATAACAATGGTTATAATTGTTATGTTAATATCAGACACGGCGGAAATGGAATCTTGTTGATGGAAGACAGCAGCCTCGAAAGATACTTTTATATGCACAATACGATATGTATGCATGCAATTTCAATGGACTAAATAACGCTTGGATTGGATACGATAAACATATATCAACATTATTATCATTGTTGTTGCTGCATTTCGTAGCACACTGCTATTAACGAATTCTTTGAAAGCCCACGAAGGGACAGGTAAGGTCAACCGACACGACAAGAGCCATCAAGACCGAAGTGAGAAAATCAAGAGAGAACCTATCAGTCGGGTATATTATTATAGCGTTTTCTCAGATCGTCATGGTCACCGAGTCGGTCGGTGGGTCGGCCAATCAACCGGCGGGATCGCGGTACAAAAGGAGTTTTCCGTCTCCGAGCTCAAGGCTGGAAGCCATTCAATCCCCGTCAAAAAGAGGCAAAATCAGCTGTAAAAATCGTATCCGGAGATACGGAGTTTGTTAGCTTGCGCTCTCTTGTACAAGAAAACGAATCTTCTTCGGAAACCGAATGATCCGTAATAACTGTCCGCGGCCAGCTGTGTTCTCTCGACTTTACGATATCTTTGCCCGAGGATGTTTATCTCAGTTCCTCCTCCGTGTATACGCACGTGCTGGTTTTAGCATATTCCACGTATAAAAATATTCAAATTAACATCTGCCGATACGTGGTATGTAAAAATATGTTGCCAACGATCCAAAATCGACAGCATTACGAAACCGTAATCGGCGATAGAGGAAATGTTGACGTACAGAAAAGGCAGGAGAATGTCAAACCGTCGGGAAGCATATGATTATGGGTTTGTAATTAGCGTTGCGCGTTTGAATGACTGCCATCTTCGTGAAGCATGAGGCGCATTGTGTCTTACTTTCACTTCCGTCGCGGTTTCTAATAAAATTACCCACCGTGGTATCGCTGTGTGCCGAAAATCATTTGCAGTTTGAGTATAAGCAAGCGAAAAGAGCCAAGTGGACTTGAAATTATGTTTCACTTATGTGATATTACCGCCATATTCAATGCCTAAGCCCTCAGGTGGAGGTATCGACCGTGCCTACGTCTTCCGGTTAGAAATTAATTCCGGAGCTCGCTCGCCGTCAAGACCCTGAACTGTTATGACACCTGAAGGCGGCAGATCCTATTAGGACACGTGGCGCGTAGGTGCTGCGCAATATTAATATCCTTTCACGAGACCTTTACTCGTGCACGCGCATAAAGCTCATCCTGCGTAAACGGCATAAGTCACGTTTTCAACCTGCTCCAAAACGCCAATTAATATAATGTGATTCACATTCGGCATTCATTATCCACCCTTTTTTTTCTCTTCTCTTAAGACGGCTAATTAAATGACTAAAAAAATACTACAGCACTTATGCCCCTCGTACAAATTTATTATGCGTTATGAAATTGAATCCGGTGTGCCACGCGCTTCGTACGCTCGACTACGAATGATCTTTACATATACACAAATTCTCCGTAATTCGCGGTTCTCCGATCATATTTTCCTCACGGTGTACGCTTGAGGAGATCTTGTAATGAGCGGAATAAGCCTCCACGTCGCCGCGTATAATGCCCGGATTGCCAGAAAGCAGCGCCATATTTCAAGATAGTATTATTTGCAAATAGCAACACGGAGAACGAGACTTATGTCGAGCGCGAAGCCCTTTTCCACAATTATCTTCCTTTCTCTTTTTATATGTCTCTTTTTATATGCCTCTAGTCAAAATATGCAAGTAAGCGCCACGCACCGTGACAATATCGATATTCCGCTAATCGACATTAGCATTCCAAATGTCAACACCGGTACACCGAGTGCGTGCATGCGTACGCATGCCGGTGTCGAAGGTAAGTTGCGTGCGTGTATATCGGAAGAAAGTTTACGAGCATCGTGGAGGCGTAGATATAATGTACGTGAATTGTGTCTGTAGAACTATGACAGTGCTAAATGGTTTTAAGCGCGTTAACAACATGTCGGCTCGATTTTGCCATTCACCAATCGAACCATACCCTTCCACACGAAAGACAATCCTGACGGCTTTAACTATCTATTTACGATCGTATTACATCAATTACGTTAGAAACTTTACAGAGACTGCGAAATATAGAGAATCACAAAGAGAATCAGTGATGCTGTAATAAGCAATGTAAAGTCCAAATAATAAATCAAAAGACATTTTGTCATATTATAAAAAAAAGCAGAAAATTTGCTTTTTTTCAAGTTATTACTATACTATACGCAATTTGCATTCATAAATTAATAGCACATATTTTATGAAACTCTAGAATTACAAAGACAATGATGATACAAGACAAAATTATTTCATTTTTTTAAAATAAGACATTCAGAAATGATGATTCGTTCCATTGACTTGAATAAAATAGTGTCTTTACATGAAAGTGCAGAAGTACGCTTGCTGATAGGCGTCGAGATGATTCATATGTGCTTAGCGGACAATGACAAACTCGCTAAGGGATGCTAATTAAATTACAGCGCAGTTGAACAAGCTCGTACATTGCACCGTCACGACAACATGAAGCATTAAAACAAGTTTGTGCGAGATAGCTGAACTCTGCCACAGTAATTCTCGATGTGATATAAAACGAATCCTAGAGACTTAAACTTTGTTTGATATAGACGCTGTACTCTCCAATTATAAAACATTATATAACAAAATATAAAATATATATATTAATATTTTTTTGCTATATTATATATGTATATACATATAGGAATTTTAAAAGTTACTCCTTTTTTAAAATGAAAAATAAGTAACAAATTTGTCCTTCAATTTTATTTTCTAGAAGAATATACGTAAACATGAGATTATTGAAAGTGGATTACTATAATCAATTTTTATTATAATCATATTTGCGATATATGTATACATATACTTTGCTACATTTTTTTAATCAAACCATTTCGAATATTTATTTCAAATTTCCAACCGCCTGTTAAATTTTCGCAAAATTAGATAGAAAAGTCGCGAAACGCTTTCGTTTCCTTAGAAATCGAGACCGGGATGTTCCATCACGCCAGGAATACCGGTTACCAGTGAGTGTAAGTTTGCAAAAAGTTATCGAAGAACGCAAAGTGCACGCAAAGATGCGATATGAAAAAAGCGAAGTGTCGTATACTTCGAGACGATCTCCGACATTCTTGCTTGTCGTATTCCTGGCGTCGATATGATTTTCCCGTTTACGACGGCGTAAAATAAAACCGTGCGTCCGCGTCTCCGTTCGTCCATCTGTCCGCGTCTCTCACATCGCCGCATATATGCAATGGAATGCAGTTATATCGCGTCTCAACCGACTCGAAAGCGCGACGATCGAGCGGCGCGACGTCGGATAAAGCGTTCCACGTCGGATATTGGCGAGAGGCGTATATCCGTGGCGCATAACTCGACCGGGCTTCACCGCGGTTTCGCATTCAGATATGAAAAAACGAGAGC
This sequence comes from Tetramorium bicarinatum, assembly GCA_928718305.1. NCBI lineage: Eukaryota > Metazoa > Arthropoda > Insecta > Hymenoptera > Formicidae > Tetramorium > Tetramorium bicarinatum. Next base: position 12,935,621 of record OV788323.1, on the reverse strand, counting down.
GTGAGTAGGAACGTCGACGGAATCGTGTTAGGTGCAACACCGTGAAATCAGCTCTCGATTATACGTGGAAGCGCTCGGCTTAAGTCTCTACACTTAAAGCGTTTTTTACGAGACACCTCGACCCGGTTACGTCAGGTAAGGACGAGTACGCTTGACGGATGCTACCGCGTACATTATCCTGCAAGGAAGTACCGTTGAACTCTGCTGATATTAGCGGAATAATACGCTACAGATACGTAGCATTAACAGAGTGTCGATGGTTCTTTTTTTAGACTGGCGAATATAAACTATTTAGCGCATTCATTAAATGAAAATTAGATTCTCTCGACTCTTTCATCAATATTTTTCTATAACATACAAAATAGAATTTTTCACAATGCCATTATAATAAATTGTAACTTTTTTTTCCAAAGAGTTATTGTGGATATAACAAAGTGTTCAAAGCGCGCACAAAATTAATAGTGACCAAAGTAAGGAAAAAGTTGCAGAGAACACTTGCACAGAACGCTTTTATGCGTTTATACAAACTACTTAAATTTACATCGATATTGATTTGCGCGACACGAAGTTATTCCTCCTTTACGAGCGACGTTCGATTTCAACCGGTTTTAACTTTTTACGATCTTACCCGCGTATTGTCCTCAAACGAAGGTAGTTAACGCGAACCGTAGCGATTTTTGAACGTTATAAAAATCGTGATTATCATAACCGTAAATCGTAATATGCGAGAGCGCGTATATTCGTGCAGTAATAACTGGCCAACAATGTTTGACATTGAGATCAAAATCACGAACGACCAACGTGTATCCCGTCCCGGTCCGTTCTTCGTTCCGCGGTTGGCATTTATTTACGCTGCTCTTGATCCTAAATCAACAATCGTCGAATACTTGCGCCGATGCAACAATACCTGCTCCACGCGAGCGTTAGGATGCAGCGCGTAGAAATATTTCTCATGGATGTTTCATCATTTCTGGCGGGCGTGAATTGGAGAACGTAACCCTCCGAGAGAGTGCTTTCTTTCATTAAAATCACAATGCAGACGAGATCCAGCGCAAATAAACGAGATCTCTCTCTCTCCCGAAAAGAAAGAAAACTTGGATCCGTTTATATAACGAATTCTAATGGATTATTATGGTGGCCGTATTGTAACGACGTAGCTTAATGCCTTTACGGTACATCGTGGCATAATGAGACCCGGTAATAAAGCAGCTGAATATAGTGCGTCGCTCGCCAAGTAGTTTTCCCAGCCCATTGTACTGGCGTATCAAGCTCCGGTCGTGCGACGTTTAACCTGACATTCAAGAAACCGTTTGTAGCGCAGTTTTGCGCAATTCTTCGGAAAACACTTGGGAAACTTTGCCGTTTGTGTACTGGTCGATTTCGCCGTTTTATTGGTGCTATCATTCACGGTGATAAGATCGGTAAACGTGACTAGCGTAGATAAATGCCGTATCTTACGATAATGCATCAACAATCGCGAGTATGCAAACAAAAACTTTGCGCTCCGCGAAACGAATGCGTTTCTTGTCGATTCCCGTAATTAACATTCGACTAGCGGCGTCAGGAACGTCGCTAACGATTGAAACGAAGAGCAAAACGCGGAACGAATCGGTCGTAAGTTAACCGAATGAATCGATGCGAAAACAGCTGTTCGATTAGTATCGTTCTTCGAGCTAGCTCTCAAAGAATCTAACAACAATATAGGCAAGCGAATCTGCGAATCGCATGCTTCGTCAATTACTAATTAGGGTAATAATGAGACGATACTTAAATTGAATATTGGAATTGTGTAGCGGTCTCCACGCATCATCGATCAATGATGAAATAATGGAGATCTTGTAATGAGGGAGAAATAAGGCAACAGGATTACACGCTGAATAGTCTAAGGAAGCGAGATAGTCTCAAGATACTGTGTGGAGAAATTCAAGGAAGGCGAAAAACACTAACGCTTGGCCGCATTGTTTTATTGTGTTTGTCGAAGATGTATGGCTATGGGTTCTCAATTAATTAGTGCGCCCAGGGTTATTGTGTTGATTAAAAGCGTGCTTGTCTTAACTGTCAAAGCGACGTGACTCTGCTGTGAATAAATAGCGCTTTATCATCCCGAGGAACCGTTATCTTGAGAAGAGAGTACGGAACTTCGTTACGCAATGGGCAATAAGGCGGGATTAATTAATAGAAGGTTGTACGTTTACTGACGCTCTTAGGGGGATACGTTATTAATCCGGTCTCCTCGAAGAAATATGAAAAAAATTTAAATAACTACGGAAACAAAGACGAGCGCAATATGTCGCGATAAGAAACGATCGTAAATAAATTAGAGAGCGTAATCGCGTGCGTTGACGAGACTGTGGAATTTTCACGTCTCGAGATAATGTATCAAGCATATTTTTTTAACGCAGATTTCTTTGAATCGAGCTGATCAGAGCTGAGCGAAAAGGACATAATGCAGGTCAACTAACATAATGATTGGCAGAACTCTCTAATTGGTAATAAGCGGCCTTATTTCAGTCAAGGACTCTTGGCTTTTTACGAGATTACCACAACTGATAGTTTGATTTTCTGCAATGACACCGGTCGGGTTTGCTGGACCGAGGAACGAAAGAAAGGAACCGGACTCGACGCTAAATATAGTAAGGCGCGCGCACGCGTTATCAAGCGTTATCATTAATCGTATGGAAATTATGCTGATAAAATAGTGCATGTGAGCGATGCTTGCAAAAAAATAATGTTGCTTTTAAAAAAAACTCGATGTCCATTTTGTCATACAAACTATATTATAATAAAGGTTGACTGCTTTTTGAGGTCAACCATCTGTTTCCGAGCGATTTATGAGTAACATGATATTTAAAATCTCAACCGGAACACTAGATGCTCCGAATATGTTTGCTTTTACTGAATACAGAATATTAATTTATGTACGTACACGCGATTCATATTATGGAATGTTGATTTTGCTTCTATTAGTTGCGATTAATTCATAAAACGTATCGAGCTTAAAACATGAAGAAAAAAATGATAAACTCATAATTCATAATTAAATCTCTTTTACTTAGTAGACATCTTTGTCGATCAATCACCATCGACGAAGTTTGCAGAAACAAATCATTTACAACGATTTAAGCTATACGCTTTTGTTCCTTTAAATACAAATATTATTTGAATATTTAAAATAAAAATAGAAAAATATGCGCTTTTACTATCTTTCAAGAATGTTTTCATTCCACATCTTCTTATAATTATTTAATTATCGCTGGTCCGCTTGAACAGACGGAATGTCAAATGTCATCCTCTATCGCACGAACGAACTCTCGTTTGAAAACTGGAACTTATGTTGCAATCGGAAACGCTGCACGACAAGAGCGTGGCCGCTCGCGCCCGGAACGATAATTTTCCAACGATCGTTCACGGTTCGCGAGTGTACCGTAATGACCGCTCTGTTCTCCGTGGCGTGTCATCGACATTTGCAGAATCGCTCATTGTCACAAATGACTTGAGTGCCGTGGCACGCATCGTGGTCGTTCACGATGCAAAAGGCCACACGCGCGAGTTCATAAAACCTCGGATCGTGATCGAGCGTCGCTTATTATTAGTGCGTTACGAACGATGCAGTTTAAACTGATCCTGCACTACGGACCATCGACATGACAATCGTTCACTTTCACGCGATAAATATGGTCCTGTTAGATTATGCAACATCCATTTTGATGACTAGTAATAGTAAGAGCAAGGTAGTAATCTGTAACGGAGAAATAGATCAGCGTGCTTCCTATCTTATGATATATGAATCTTATCTCGGTGTCGTATCACGTTTTCCGAATAATTACGAATAATTTTGAGAAACCTGTGAATTCTACAGTAAGAAGAAAGCTACTGCTAGAACACTGGTATTAACATCAAATGTGTCAGACAATGAAAAATGCTCGTTTCCAGTGGTCTTTCACAGAAAATTACTCAGAACAAAATTACGTAGGACAGGTCCTACGAACGAAAGTTTCGTTCCACAACTCTCTCTCACCCTAATCATCGTGCTGTACGGTAAAATATGGATTAGAACGGTAAAGATCGCGCGCGCTCACATTCCGAAACAGATAAATAGATAATCGGATTAGTGAGACATCAGGTAGCTTATCGGACGAAGACGGTCGGATAGGCGTGATATTTAATGCTGTTAATCTATTTGGAGCTAGGATGCGCTCCGCAATTGTACGATATTGTACGTACAGCTTATAAAGCAGCACGAAGGAAAGAGGAAAAACTGGATGATACATTTCCGTGCGTGTAATAAGTACACTGCGGATTCCGGTTTGTCTGATCATCATACAAAAGAATGATTTTACTCCTGAAATAGCAATTGCGATCGGGTAATAACGCCTTTCCAACATTTATCTCGGTCGCTCATTACCGCCGCGAGGTAAGTGCGTTTCTCTGGGGATTTACATGCGTCCGCTTTTCACGATTTACAATGTTTAGAGGAGCGCGCGCGGCCGATATCCCGCGGCAATATGCTCTTCCATCGTCCTTCCTTCGTGCTCTTCCGCTTCTCGAACTTCATGCTCATTTCTCGTTTAACCCCCCCTTTATGTTGATTCCCAAGATTATGGGCCAATCGTCGATTATGCTTGCCGCTCTGGAAGCTCGCAATTTCAATGACTATTGCCTGCCAACAAGAATATTAATGCAAAATAGATTACCTCCGATAAATAGATAACCTTCATTCCCTTTTCACCGACGCTACTTATTATTCCTTCTTTCTATTCTTTCTCTTTCTTGATACGAAGGACATCCGGTTGCAATGTCTATAGTACGCACGAATCGGTAGGACGATCGGATAGAGATGCGATGAGGAAAATAAGATTCAAGATGTGCCGAGATAAATGGCCTAGACAGTCATTCGATCGCAGTTATTCGCTATTCTCGAATGCATAATGCCAACCAAATCGATTTAATGTGCCGCTTTTTGCCCTTACCCTTCGGAATAATACGGCGAATGGACGATGTCGAATATCTAATCGATGCATTATGTCTGGGGTGGTCGAAAGATACGCGGCACCATACCAGACTAAATTTCCATATGTGACTCCTTAATTTAAAAATGTTATAAAAGTTATTGAAATATATAAATGGGATGACGCATAGCTCTGTGTTAACGCGAGCGATTAGTAACAAAAGAGTCTCGAGTTCAAATTCAAATTTTCATCGTCCTTCCTTTCAAAATTCAAATCTTGACTCCCATCCTACATACTATTTTCAACGGAAGGTCACAAAGGATCTTTAGGAATTCAGAAAAGCCATGGCAGAAAAGCAGAAAACAGAAAAGAAGAAGCCAACCAGAGCTCTCACTTATAGTAAGCAGTATGTATTGGTATATACTAATACATACTGCTTACTATAAGTGAGAATTCTTTTTAGCTTCTGCATTTTTCTATTTTCTGCTTTTCTACCAAGGTCAAAATGCGACCTTATAGATTTAGGTGACATTAGAGACTGAAATAGCCCTACTCGCCCAATCTTACACTACAATACTACAGTATTGAAATATATATATTTTAAATCACGTTATTAAATCACGTGAATATTGTATATAATAAAAAAAATCCTTTGTTCGATACTCCAGTACACAAAGTATAGATTTGAGAATGGTATGAAACCCTTCTCTTTTTAAGGACAAAATCGGAAAGCCTTGGAATAGAATCGCAAAGGAATTCCATCAATGATCGACCACTTTCACATGGAGCAATTCACCATGTCTCCTATTCAGTAGTCATTTTTCAAAATAACGATCTTTTTAGCTGGGACAAAGCCTATATAATCATTGGAATAGATCACGTTAAATTCTACACGGACAACCTGAAAAATGACTAATCTTCGCTACAAACATATTTCAATCCAAATGGATTTGCTATCTAATAATCGAAGATGTGTTCTAGGAGAACTGAAAGTCTACATTCATTAAACACGAAATGAGCACGGCAGGTTCATATAATTTGAGGAGCCTCCCGCGGAACGTTCTTGAGTAATACGCGCGCGATTTCAAGGCAATTTCAAGCGTTTCACCTACGTTCGTTTCCTCTCTTCTCTTTATCCCTCTTCATTTCATACAACGTCGGTATCTTTAAGTTTTGTAAGATTATCTTGCTAGTAAAAACCCCGACTACAAGTTGGTTGTTTAAGAATCCCATGAAAATAGGATTATCAAAGGAAAAACAAATACTATAAATTCTGCCTAAACCAAAATTTTCGCACGAAAGGTTTAGTCAGAAAATATTTTTCCTTTAAAGAAAATAAATTAGCTAAACTGGCTCAGCAGGTATAAGATGCTCAAGGAAATCTGTAAATCTCGAACCTTTTCAATCTTTTCTTCTTCGAGAGTCAAATTTAACATGATAACTATAATCAGCTTATAGCCTTAATAAATAAATTGTTATTTTTAGCGATACTACTTAAAAATTATCGCCATAAAAGATAAAGTAATTAAATTTTAATTTAAATATAACATAATAATGTTATCAATTATTGCTTCGTTTTATTACAAAAATGATGTAAACTCAATTAATATTACTGTTAGTTGTTTTATCGCATAATTTTCCGCCATTATAAAACCACCATTACTTCATCACATTCTAAGGTTAATAGTTTCAATGCACGTAATAATAATGTGTCCATGGTCAAAGGGCACGATAGCTCGTACGCAGCAACTTTCACTGTAGCCCCTTCACGAAGGAGCCTGACCGCGATCGAAGTGTTTAATGATGGTATTTTAATAAGCGTTACATTTGGAGGTCCTTCGGGTGTGTTTGGTATGTGTCGGTATGGCTGACCAACCATAATTATTACAGGTAGCTACCTACATCAATGTCTGACACGCCGGACTATCTATACAGAATTCTTGATTCTTATAAATAGTTCCTCTTCATTCATAAGAAAGTTTCTATTGCGTACACGAATACCTGTGGAAAACGCATTAGCCATAACGAATTTTCGTTTCCGGTTCGTATTGGCTTCGTAACGATTTTTTATGCTTCGCGCTGATAAATATATAATAATACGCTTATCGAAATCGAATTGCCTGACGTGTTACCAGACGTACAAACACTTTCATTAGCAATTGCGCAATCACTTCTATAATTATCAACTGTCGCGTAAACATGAGTAACTGGCTAATAATATATCGAAAGTGACACTTTCATCCTTGCGTAAAATTTTTTTCAAGTGGCTCACATTTCGCAGTATGCATAATCGAGCATATCAATATGAGCATCCGACAAAGTAGCATTTATTACTGTTTCATCACTCTTTGTAAAAAAATATTTTCTGATTCTACGTATAGAATATAAATAACAATTCTATTTTTTACTTAATTTACAGTGTTAAATTTAACTAAATTTAACTATATTTAACAGTGTCAATGTATACATACTCTGTCGCTTTTATTAGTCGTATATACCTACTTACTATGTGTCCCACATAATTTAAATCATTTATAATAAAATTACATTTCCAATTTACCGACTCCAAGATTAATTTAATTAATTTTTCTTCGCTCCAATTCGCGATAGAGTGGACTCAGAAACCTAGATAATGAAATTATCATATCTTAAATTTCAGAGTAGTTTTGAAAGCATTAATATCAGGCAATGAAAATTTATGGACTGACTGTGTGATATCATATTTTATTGGGGCGAGAATTATATTCTCCTACTTCTGACACTTTTAATATTCCCAATCTAATTCTGTTATCAATAACATAAGAGAGAATTATAATTAATCTTTCTTCTCTCCTCGAGTCACACGAAGAAACCGTGTAAGCAATTATAATCAAAATTTTATTTTAAGAGTTAAACCTAAATCTTAACTCGAGAAAATCAGCATATAATGGCTAATACCTCTCCTATCTGATCGCACATTCGCTAAGATCAACTATCTACCCGCGCAACTACTTTCACACAATTATATTCGCACGTTGTATTACCACTCGCAATTTAATCCTGTTACAACGCACACCTATTCGAAGAGAATTTAATAAATCCTCTCTCGCTCCGATTCACGCGGCTGCGCGGCGTGGCGCAGAGGCGATATCACGCTTATCCACGCCGTTCGCCGCCGCGCCGAAGAAGCAACCTACGAACGCGCGGAAAAGGTCAAGGCACCAGCCTTGGTATCGACCTGATGTCAAGGCCACCGCCGCGCCGCGGCGCGCGTGCAAACAACGCGCTGGCGTGGTGTATATTATTTAAAAATCGACGCGACTCGAGAGGAGACTCGCGCCGCGCCGCGCGAGTCAACAACCTATTCGGTGAAGTGGTGACTCGTTGATTATACTTGCGAATGGCGACTGCCTTCTTCGTTGGCTCGAGCCAGCAGCACACGCCTTTCCTTCGGAAGAAAGTTCTTCGGCCGAAACAATGGATCCAACCGGAAAATCGGTTCAACGCACCGCTCGGTCGGTATCGAGGAAGATTCCCTGAGAATGTCGGGGCTCGCCATTAATGGCGGTCCGTGTCCGATGCACCGTATTCATCTTCCACGCGAGAACGTGCGGCGTCGCTTTCCCGTTCAGAATTCGCGATCGTGCACCGTTTTCGGGACCGTGTGCGTATCTCGCGTGGCGAACGAGAATGCGCGAGCCAGAGATCCGGTGGGGATCGCTATCTGGAATTTGCTCAGGTAGAAGAACGATTTCTTGACATGCACGCGCCGCCGTTTCCCTCTCGGCCAGCGGCGCGACGCGGCGGTACGAACCGAAAACCAAGACCGTTAAGCGTTCAGGAAGTTTCCAACTATTTCGGAGCACACGTTGAGCGCGCTGAATTTTAATCGTGGCATTAAACTCACCGAAGCCGGCGCGCGATATTAAGATCGCGATCGCGGTCACAATAATATTCCTTTACGCGGAAATTAAATTCAATGTAAATTAAACGTGCGGTGCGACGCACAGTCGGAGATTTATACACAGTTGTGGCGAGCGAATGGAGAATTTGCTTAACGAGTTGAAGCGTGAAACAGGCAGAGCCGAGTCGCGCGTAAATATCCGTTATATAATAATCGTCTCCAGTAAAGAGCACGTGGTATCGGCTTATCGCGCTTTCAAGAAAAGCACGAGAGAGAGGGAGAGAGAGAGAGAGAGGGAGAGAGCCCGTAGCAATGCCCGGGCAGGTGCGAGTGCGCAGGCGACCGGCGGGCTTCGTTAAACTATCACCTAGAAACCCTTACGACTAAGGACGGTTGGGTCTTCGCCGCCACCTGGCGCGAGACGCGCAGGTGTCGGCGAGAAGAGGCGAAGAAACATAGAAGCTGATATTGTAGCCGTAGGTCCCCACCTGTTGATGCACGAAGACGGCTGCAGCTCCGCTCCGCTCGATCCGTCGTTGCTATGCCGCTACTGTCGCAGGGAAAGGCCCGTGCTCCAGGTCGCTCGCGGGCAGCTCCTTAAGATCCGTGGAGAGGCGACGCCGCGCCGGGACGAACGATGGAATCAGCACTGTACCCACTGTACATTAACACCACGTCACAGATCGGAACGCGTGAGAAAGGATCGAGCTTTTTTTTCCCTCCGCCGCGATACTCCCTTGGACCCTGCGACCCTGCCTTCTCTCCCTTTTCTCGCGATCGGATTCCGAAGCAGTGATTCACCACGCGACGTCGTCGACCGGTACGTTATCAGTCCACATATGAGCGTCTCTGACGTCTCGCGACGACGTTGACGGAGACATTCTATCGGCGCGTTCGTAATAAAAGACACGGCCCGCGATCCATTCCGCGCGAGCGCCGTTGCACGACTGTTGCCGATGTTAGCCGACGACGGTGCCGCGCGGGGTAGCCGAGAGAGGCCGACGCCGGCCGAGGATCCGCCGTACGGTGCCGAGCGCGGCCGATTCGACTGGATGGAATGCGCGCGGCGGAAACCAGCCGGGATCGGAATCGGGATCGGGTGCTCCGCGCCGCGCCGCGCCGCGCCGGTTCGAAGGCAATCCAAGGCAAACGACCGCGCGCTGCCCGCTCTTCGTTCCTCCGCGCCGTAGAAGCCCTTAAGACTGCTATAATCTATGTCTATTATCCCTCTTCTCCTTTCGCTTCACGGCCGCGTTATCCCGCCCGTACTTTGCGATATGCGGCGCGCTAAATTTGCGCCGATTCGAATTGAAGCTTAATCGAGGCATTGCCTTCCAATTCCTATTTTAGGTTTACGAATTAGCGATTAGGCATTCAATTAATAGATATACCCACGGTGTGTCGAATTCTTGCGTCAGAATTTAATTAAAGAGACTCTTCCAACGTTAAAAAATGATAAGAAGACGAGAATTAATTTGTATAAATCAAGATTTGCTACGAAATTATTAATGTGGAATAAAAGAGAAGAATTTTGCGCTTCACATACGAGGAGATTTCGCAAGGAGAAAAAAACATATGAACTTTGATCTGTCGCATAAAAGGAAGATGATATTTTTTCCTGGAATTAAAAACTCGCATCCGTCACACGAAACCCGCTGAAAGTAATACAGCGATGTCGCGAATGATTCACAACGCTTACTAGATGTCAGGATACATTATTTAATAGCCAGAGGATATCTTCAGCTACTAAATAATGTTCAAATAATTAAACTGCGTATCGAATATTTTACAATATTAGCATCGTACGGCCGTACGTCATTTTCTCCTGATAAAACCACGAATAATAACGTTAAGCCGACTTCTTGGAGTAAACATATAAGTAACTGTCTCAAAAACAGGCTATAAATATTAATCTGATTCGTGCGATCAAAGTTTTGGGCTCTTTAAATCATAAGAACGTGTTAATCATGAAATATTTATGATGAATTTTTGCAAGCCATTACGATTTTCCAATTGCGACTGTCGGAACAATTTTTATTTAATTACGCAGGTTACGCGGGCGTGCCGCGGGTTTTAAAAATTTCTCAAGTTTATCATGCACACTGCTTGAGAGGAAAGTTATATTGCGCATGACGATCACCGATTATCGTTTCTGCAGAAATTTATGGATGCTTATCTATTGCCGTACAGCGGCGAACACACGCGTTCCTCTTCATAAAAATAATTCCGGATTCTTACAAGGCGCGACACCCACGCGGGTATCGCCTCGTAAAGTCCTACGAAAATATCGTATTGGTTTACACTTATTACATGCTTATGCAGTACTTACATAATTTCACATTTATGCGTAACGCTGAAATGCGTGGCCGTGCAGAATAAGCGTCCCCATGTAGCGTGCACGTAGCGTGCTTGCGCAACGGTCCGCGAGAGCGTGATCACAATGGCATTATTTACAATCGTGGATCGGGAATAATTTTCACGGGGCGCATAAAGTACCAGTTAATGCATCCCGACCTTTCTGGGATGTAATATCGAAAATGAAAACGCGCCGAAGAAAGAAGGAAAGAAAAGGTAAAAGAGGAGCAACGGACAGGCGAGAGGCGTCCGGCGAGTGCGAACGTTCCGGCGCGAGAAGTCGCGACAATATCCCCGAGGAAATTCTCGGTCGTCGAGGCACTCAAGGCGCCCGGTATCTTTTTGCTCTTGTTCGCGGCCAGTTCGAAAGAAACGAGATGTTACCTCGTAAGTTAGATCGTACGGGCACGAATGCACATACCAGCATTGGTGTGCACCGTGAGCCGGATTGCACCGACCAATGCCGACCATCTGCCGGTTGTGGCCAAGGACGTCGAGTCCTTCGATGCTGTTGACCCGGAGAGGTGAGGTCGATTCAATTAAAGGCACAATTAAAGCATTCCCGAATGTTTGATAATACCGCCCGCGCAACAGCGAGCGCGTTCGCGCGGAAAACGCGTCGCTCAAATGCCATTGTTTCGCAGGAAGATAGCTGCTCTTATGCCCGAATCACACTCGCGATCGCGATGGCGATTGCGTTTGTGTCTCTTAACCAATCAGAAAAGAGCTTGTGATCAGCAGTTCTTTTCTAATTGGTGAGCAGACGCAAACGCAATTGCAATTGCGATCGCGAGTCGCTAGTGTGATCCGGGCATTACGCGCGTCGAATATATATATATATATATATATATATATATATATATATATATATATATACATATATATTTATACAACATGACGCATTCATATATTTGTTCGCGTATAAATACGCGCAAGTATTTATACAGAGATTTCGTGTTCGACCCAAATGTGTTACCTCGCTCCCCGGTGACCACAGTCTCGTGAACGTCGACGTGTTCCAATTAGAGCGACGAAAGAGAACGATGACGACGACGACGACATGGTTTCCTCGTTAATCACGATGATTACGCCATTTTCGTGCGCGCAATCAGCCCCGAAAGAAACCGTTGTGTCGCGATAACTGGTTTAAGGAAGGGCAGCGCGTCCAACCTTCTTTGTGAGCGGTACCAACGGAATTTTTCGAGAAATTAGTTTCGCCCGTCGAGCGAAATAGCGAAACCGAGTTTTACCGTGATTAAATGGCGATTCAGCGATTCTGAGATAGTAGAAGAATTTGAGAGTAGAATTCTAAAAAATGAGAGATCGATTTATACAATTAAAATATGTAACGTACAATTTATTAAATTTTTTTAATCATTGAAATAAGTGGAGAGTTTTTCAAAAGTACGGATAAGATAGGAAAGATAATAAAGGACCAATGCGCGCAATATGGAGCACGTGTAGACCGAGAGCCACTGATTGCGAGAGACACGCAACAATCGCTGCAATTGACCGCGTAATAGAAACGCGTTATGCAGGCCGCGGCAGGAGCCGGTAGGATACCGGTCGACCTTGAGAATGAACACGATTCCTTAACGTGCGTTTTCCCTTTTACGGAAGGGTTCCGCGTTCGCGTAATTGCCGCGTTACGCTCGACCTTTTACAAAATTCGTGAGCGATAGGAAAGATGGACAGGATGCCTGGCATCAGTCAACAAAAACCACCTGTCGATTCTTGTAGGCTCTACACATCATATCGTGCAAAATCGTAAAGAAAGTTATTTAGATTTACTGCAGTTTAATCTTTGTTACACAATTTAGACAAAACATTAAATTAATTACGAAACAAGACTTAGATTATTATCGCTGTAATTTTAGACTTTTCATTATTCGCGCGATCGCACACAATCTGAATTGAAGGCACTGATCATTAAACATCAATCATTTGCTGGCAAGTCTCGAATTGTATCACGCGAATGCATTATATTATCGAGAAATGAGAATTAATGCGGAAAAATTTGCTTGATCCAATTCGGAGAGAGTAAACCGCCGTGAGATCGACTTTGGGAAAGGGCGAGGCAATGTGAGAGACTAACCACTGGATCCATTGGGTTTAGATACCTCTAATTTTTTTTTATGGTAACCACATGAGAAAGTCCATACCGTAGTAGGGTCATGAAACAACCAGGGTGTATGCTAAGCAAATGCAAATGCACCCGATCTGCATAATTCGCCGGGAGATTTCTCTTTGTTTTGCATGGTTTCGCCTAGCCACTCGGTTTACGCGATACCAATCGAGGTGTTGTTTATTATTAAAGTGTTGAACTCTGACACTTGGCATTTTAATAAAACGTATGAAAAAAGAAAAAAACAAGAAAACTTTATAATAACATTTACAAAATATTGCCTTAGATGCGAATCAAGTTTAAAAGAAACCTTAACAGAAATTCGCTGAATTTGCTTCGCAGAAAAATCATTAAATTTGATGTGCAGACATTAACGCAAAATATATAGTAAAAATATAATAGCATATTTATTGATAGCTTAAGATAGATATTTTAAATCTATATACAAAGTATAGAAAGAATTTATCAATGTTTAAAATATATTAATAATAATATAAAATAAACATAAAAGTAAAAAATGTTTGGACTATAAAAAGTTTAAACTAGAAAAACGAAAGAAAGGAAGTTGCTACATAAAAAGAGAACAAGAAAAAACATATGAAAAGGAGTCGCTGAAATTCTTCTTTACAGATAAAGAGCAGTTTTCAGGAGGTAAAACTGCTCCATGTTCCCAAGAGCGCAGGTAGAGAAACTCGCACGATCGCAATATGAATTTTCTACCTGATGGTCGCGCGGACAGTAAAGTATAAAAGAAACAGCGAATCTCGGATGAGATTTCTTCTCAAACATTCAAAAAATGTAAATCTCTATAGAAATCGCCGTCCTCTTATTAGCCTTGTAGATATGACATGCGTGTACGAATAAAATATGTATAATGTCGCGGAGACAACTTAGACATTTTATGAAATATTCGACAAGGAGTTTAAACAACGCGATTAAATGGCTATCGAGCGATCGCATATTCAATGGCCGAGCAAAATCACGATACGTTATCGACACGCATAAATAATCCTCAAATCGAAAACCATTTGAGAAATTGGCCGTGATTTATCGAATCATGCGTGTATCCGTGGCCTCTGTACATAATTTTCCGGTGAATTGTAGGGTAGCTTAATTGACACGTCACCTCTTCTCGCGATCTACGCAGAGCCATTCGTCTTACCTTCGATCCACGTGTCCGCCTTAAATCAATTCCGGGTACGGACAAATTACCAAAAGGGATTAATGGCTTCAACGCCGGCCCTAATTGGCCCCAAATCATGCGAGGGAGCCTCGCCCGATCGCTGCCTCGCCCTTCTGATGCAAACAGCGGGCGATACACCCTCGCTCGATTTTATCTTGTCGCTAAAGTCAATTCTACGCCTACGTGAAATTAATGAACATCCTTTTTCGATTGATTACTTGGTGATTCTGGGATCGCGCACGCTCGCATGCGAGTATACATGTATAGATACCGGGATAACCTTTAGAATCTTTTAAATTACGCTGTGCTCTCTTCGGTGGGTGGATGAATGAATGGAACTGCCCACACGCTGACAATGAAACGTGTTTGCTAATCTAACGCCATTCTACTAACTCATCCGAGCCTGTAATAAGAATTATGAAACCTCGGCTCGTTTGTACAATTAGAGAACCTGTCTCGAAACCGGTGCGAGAAGTCATAGAATTCGAGGGAAATGGCCTTAATGTAATAATCATTAGAAATCCGTCGGCACATTAGAAATCCGTCTTCGACATTTGTAAAGAGCTAAATATGATTCGTTGCCGACGTTTAAAAGGAAAGACTCAGACTATTAATCTATTCAGTAGTACAATAATAGTCGTTATTTATTTGTTACAAGTACAAGTTCCGTATCCACTTTGCGCTTTGTGTATTCTTAGAAACGCAATTTAGTAAAGAACTTGAAAATGACTACGTAGTAACAGCCGGAAACGAGTAATAATGGAGAAAAAGAATTGAATGTAGAACGTAGAAAATCGTACGTTTGACTTCAAGACGAGACCTTTTGTCAATAGTTGATTTTCCAGTGAGTCTAATGTTACTCGTGATTCATTCTGACAGATACAGTAAATACAATAAAAAAACTTTTCGCTAGGTGTTACTTCAAACTTGTAGTACGGGATTACATTCACACGTGTATAGAAAAAATAATGTGAAACAAATAAAATTTTTATATAAATGCAAGATATTTATATGTAAAATTTATAGCGCGAGAAGAAAAATTGATAAAAAATGTAATTGTGCAAATGTTAAAACGTCTTATCGCGCTTGTAATAATTTATAAAATTATGTTATTAACAAATGTTTCTTTTTTCTTAATATTTGAGATAGTGGAAAAATTACAGAAACTCAAGCAAAACTTTCACATATAATTACCGATGAAATAAAAGAGCGAGAAGTTCGTCGAGAGAATTCATGCTCGCACGCGTGGTCAATTTATTCTGCCTTGCCCGCATTCATTCTATATGCATGGAAAGTTGAGAGTACGTTGAATTTTATATGTATACGCTCGCTCCTAATGCAATAATCGAGTTAAGAACGCACTAACGTCATGCGTGTGACATGAGGCTGACTTGGTGAAAACCTGTAGGAAGATTTATTATTTTTTTTGCACGAATTTATAATTAATACATTTCCAGTTAACACATTTAGATCTGCCGCGAGAAAACATACTCGCACGCCTGAGACGTACGAATAAATCGTCCGCTAATATATGTTAACGATCGTATGCTCAACGAATCGGTATAAAAACAGCCGTAGGCGGCTTGACATGATCGGACGATTTAATTTCATTTCGTTTCAAAGATTTGATCGTACACCTCGCCGTTTAATATAAATCATTTAATTGAGTCCGACAGAGTTACACGCGTGTGCTGCACGTAGGAAATATTTTTTTAATTACATTTTTCTGCCATCCCTTAATTTCTGCAAACGGACCTATCCTTTTAATTAGTATACCGTTGAATATACCGTAACGTTACAATTACAAGGCTTCATGAATAATGCGAAATCATCATTGCGAAATGACGAGTCTGTCTTAAATCGCGATAACGCGATTGTGATTACGGCGTGAACAGCGATTTGCACACGCCACAACGTAAGAAATTTGCGATTGTTTGGTCGCGGATAAGTCATGCTATTGTCCATATTCGCTGCTATGATATTAAGCTGTCGCACGGAAAGCGATAATGCAAACGACTTATCGCGCTCACGTGCAAAGCCAAGTGCTTCGGCATGGCGTACGTGGGCGTGTTTGTGATTTACGCCAGGGTGGTTTGTTTCTCATATAATGTCCGCGTACGAAATCAATCATTTGCCGATTAATCCGCGAGAATTGCTAATTATCGTACCAGCTGCGCTGATCTTAGCTGGTTATAAATCTTGCTTCAAAGGAGCACGAATAAACAGCTTAAAGGGACAAAAAGATACAATGTTTATTTACGTCCGTCAAGTTCCGTACGTAATTTTTACAGAAAGATACGGTCGGCAAATAAATGGTCGCAGGAAGAAACGTTAGAGGATTTCGTTTATTAGAAACGATCTGGTTTGTCCTGAGTCATTGTCGACATTGCCAATGCCTTGCTGCTCTTCTTCGTCCTCCCGTTCGCAGGTCCGTACCGGTGAATCTCGCGCTTGATTATCTCAATGTCGTCCCTCATGGCGTCCAGCAACTTTATCATCCTCTCCGTCTCACGCAGCACCGGTCTGGGTCGATGAACCGTGAATGACATTGACCGAAATCGCTACACGCGAAATTAACAGATCTTACGGAGCCATCAGCAGCCCGCCTTCGAGCCTCTTCTCCTCGTGAGCCCATCGTAAATCTCTCAAAATTAAATGGAGCTTATTGACGTCCTCTCGAACTCTGGCTGTCTGCTCACGATACTCGTTCAATTTGCGTTCTTCAAACTCGATATCTTCCGCGAGGCATGTCTCCTTTTCCTTGTAGTGAGCGACTCCGTTAACCATTTCAGCGATTCTAATTTCGATTTGCCAACAAGCGGTTAATAAAGCTTTCGTTCGGAGAGATGGTTAGACAGATATCGGTAGTAATTCATTCGTCGCCTTAAGTCAAACATCTTTCATATTAAAGCTGCGACACTATAGATATCTCGCCGGAGAGCTCTGACATGAATTAGTAATGCAATCCATGAAATATCGCTAGCGCAGAAGTTCAAGTACAACCACGAGACATGATCTTTATCGGTAGTTTCCCGATGATCGAAAGAACATTCGAAAAGAAAACACAATTTTTAGATAACTAATTATATTAATAGAGACAACATTGCTTGTTTCGACGTACTTGCAGCGCAATTTTTCGAGTTCCCTGTCGCGTTCATCCAACTTATCTCTGTTATTTACATAAGCCACGTGTAAAATCTCGTAATCCATAGTGGTCATCCCTTTCCCGAGCGTTTCCAGATTTCGCAGTTGCGTTTTTATCTTCTCGAGCCGGTGCTGCAGAAGGATGTAGTCGTAACGATTGCGAGCGAGAATCTCGCGGCGTGACACCTGGCAATGAAGAAGTCCTCACGTGAGCCTCGCGACTAACGTGCATGCACGTCGGGCGGATTTAATTGGTACGTCGCATAATTGCTGTAATAGACAAGTGATGATTCACGGTCATTAAGTTACACCTGCCGACGGGTTATCTCGTTGACAGCCTTCTCCGTAAGCATTCGTCCGGTCTTCGCGTAAATGAGACCCGTCGCCACTTCTCTCTCGCGACCCAAGAGTTCATCGAACACTCGCACGTTTTCGTCACGCGTCTTTTGAACCCCATCTTCGTAACTTTGCATGTCGGTTATTATCCACGTTTTCCGCTCCGTTATGTCGTCAAAGTGCTGCTTATATGTAAGCAATGTCTGTCTATAGATCTGTTCCATTTGTTCGGATTCCTTGGTCAAGTCCACGGGTATCACTTTCTCTTGCATCTGCATGCATAAATGCCTCGTAACGAGAATTGTTTCCGTTAAAGACAGCGAATATTTCTACGCTGCATTTGCATATATATCAGTTTAATTACAATTAATCAGAATGATAGAAAAAACAGACAAAATTTGCAATTGAAATTTGTTGTGCAAAGTAGAAACCAAGTTAGATATATATAAAATTTACTACAGTTAAAATATTTAACCTTTCTCATGTGCTTGACAATCCACCCCTCGAGAAGTCTGTTTCTCCTTCGTAATTCTGTTTGCTCAGCTAAAAGTTCTTTTAATTTTCTGAGCATTGTCTCGTGACTGGCAAAAATCTGCACTGGCAATCACATAAAATCTCAGTACTAAATAATAGTATTTAACTTATTACGTTCTTTTTAGTATCACAATGCGCGTTGCGATCATGATCATCATAATTTCATGAAAACACGTCAGATTGCTTGGAGAAGCCTTTTATTATTACCATTTCAATCAATCACAATAGCGACGGAACACGTATACAATGCGGAAACATGTTTGTGCGGGGGCGCGTGATGAGAAGGGAGACTTAAGTCCTTAGAATATTACGAAGGTCGTGAGGCACAGTAATTCCACGGGCAGAATGACGCAGAATGACAAGTTTATGCGAACCTCGATTGGTATCTCAGCGAGCACGTGATCAGGCCCCACCACGTCTTGCTGCACTTCCTCTTCGGGCTTCTCTGCCGCCGAGATTGTCGCACGATCATCAGATGCTGCATCTCCTTCTTCTTCTGCTTCCTCATCTTCGTAGCTCCACTCTCCGTATCTTTCCTCCTCATACTCCCCTTCTCCCGGTTCCTCGTCCCAAAACTCATCCATTTTGTAAATAACTTCCTCCCCTTCTGCTTCCTCCTTTTCCCCCTCTTCTTCATATTTTTCATTCTCCAATACCGAATTTTCATCATCATTGCTGACCACAGTATCTCGATGTAACCTTTCCTCGTTGTCCTACAAAAAATCGCGTATTATCGAATTTCTCGGAGCGTCCGTAAGTAACTGCAGACGGTACCTCGCCGACGACTCCGTCCGCGTCGTTCTTCGTCATTTGCTCCATCATATCGAGACCAAGGTTTAAATCGATAAATGTAAGTAGTCGCGCCCCGGGACGCGGAGCGGAGCAGCGAATGTTACGGGGGAAACGGGGCTGGATAACAGCTGCCAGACGATGAAAACAGTCGAACGAATTCACCGTTCGTTGGATCGACGTCTTCGCGAGAAGGCCTCGAGCCGCATGCGGTCGACCTTGAAGATCGAAGATGATCTTTTCTCTCGTATATGCTGCCACTGCCGCGTTGGTTTAACCGCGCTCACGCAGGCGCTGGGAGGAAAAGTTCTTCGCAGGACGTCGATTAAACTGCTGCGAGCTACCGGACACCGTTGGTGTGGATGCACGGTGCATCCTGCAGCGCGCAAGGTATGATTTCATCTTCGTGTGCTTTATTCTGCGCTGGCCACTCTTCCCGCTGATGTATGAAAAGTTTATTTATGGGGGACGTGCCTCGTTCGATCACGCGAGAGCCGCATGATGGCAGTAACATAGTGAGTTGAAACTCGAGTATCTTTCGATTGCTGGACGTTAAAGCGAGGGGAATTAACAACGATGCGATATGTGTGCAATTCGTCAGGAATGACACAATATTATATCTTGTCATTTGCCGATAAAAAGTGCATTCTTATTTCTTAATTAGTACAGAGTATAAACATAATTTAAATGTTTACTGAATGCAAGCGATTTAATTCTAATTATTCTTAGACAATTTTACTTTCATGTTCTGAAAAGTTAAACTGAGCCTAGCTAAACACATAATAGACATAATAGACATTTTTAAACAAACATATTTTCTCAGAAAATAAAATACATATATGAAATATATTTTTAAATTTATAACATGTTAATAAATTACATCCTTTTGCATAGCGATACGCTTCAAAACACACATGTCTTTTTTATTTAATATACTACAATATTTTTGGTATCGATACGTTGCTGTATCATTTAAATATTATTTTTTGAATATTTTATTCGTCTATCGCCAACGCAGACACGTCAATGTTCTTATTCAATAACGTGTCGCGTTTATTTTTAGGCATCACGTAGCGATGTGCAGAGAGACACAATATATGCCAACGAAGATGACGCTACAGAATGACGAGGACATGCGTGCTGCCGATGGTGCCTCGCACTTTACGCTTGGTCCTACCGGGATTAGATGCCGTGGAGAAACAAAGAAAGAAGTAGGGACAATGTGAGGGCCGGAGAAAAAGAGACGAAGAAGTACTTGAGGCAGCGTGGGCAGCCGTTAGCGCTGCATTCCTGTAGGATCAAGGATCCCTACTTGCCTCGTGTGTGCATTTACATATGCGGACATACGTGTGAGGAGCTTTGACTTGCGACACGGACGCGTGTACACGCACATGCACCACGGCCAACTACAGACGTAAACGTATCACTCATACACGTGCAGTAACATAAAGCTGTTCGCCTCTCTCACACCCTGGTCGTCAGTATCACATATATATGTACATGTATTTTTTTCATCGCGCGAGTTCCATGCGCGCAGGGAACAAAGGACATAGGCTCCACTGCGCGAGAACACCGAAATAATCTCGCGAGAATTAATCGATGAATTTTCGAAATAAGAAAAATAAATTCGCAATGTCGTTTCTCTTTCTTATTCTTGAAAAAATAACTGCTGCACGCGAGTAATTTGTAATTCTGCGGCCACCACATGTAACACGCGTTCTGCATCGAACTTACGCTTCTCGATCCAGAGGAAATGAAGGAACGGATGTGATTTATTCCGTGGAGATACAGTGCAACGCACAGCGTATCAGCGTCTTTCCAGACTGCGCAGGGAAAGACATTCGTTCATCACAGTCGCGCCAAGTAAGGAATCGGGATAGCGTAAGAAAGCGGTTTATGCGGCATGACGAGTGACAAGCCGAAGACAGACGTACCACGCGGAAGAGCCGAGGGGACGCGCCGTTCTCGCCGTCGCCGTCGAACGTTCAAGGAATTCATCGCAAGGAGGCCGCGTTATGTTTTTCCATTTGACTTTTCCATTTGACGTATGCGCATAGGCACCAATGTTATGTATATGCCGGGCGTGTCCAGGCCGTTCGTTGGCCTTTCCTCGGATTTGATTTCCTTTCGAATCGCCGCGTATATTCCCGACTTGTCCGTGCAGGCTGCAGCGATGGAAACTGGACTGACTGGCTTTAACGGCGCGTCTCGGGCTCGCGACCGTGATGGTCGTATGTGCGACCCACGTGAACGTGCGTGAGGCTCACCTAGCGTCTGCGAGGCAGTGTCGCGTGCTACGTGCGTGTGCAGTACATATTAGAAACACGTGCGTATGCGTGCGCGAGCGCGCGTCCGCGCGAGAGGGAGAGGATCCCTCGAGAATGCAAGCGCGTTGAATCGTCGTGCGTCAAATAGAACGCGACGAGAAGCGCGGCAGCCTGCAGATACCATTGTGACCGGTTGCATAAACCCGCCATCTTGGTATCCTCAAGGACGCACATCGAATCCTAAGGTCAACGCACTCGACTCACATCGGCCGCCCTCCGCCTCCTCCTCCGCCTCGTCGTTGACTTCTTTTTCTGGGCCTCTTTCCCCTCCCCCTCCCTTCTCCTCAGCTTGCCACATACTTCTTTCTTTCTTTCTCGCTTCCATCTCGTTGCTCGCAGGTATCGCGCGCTTCCTCTCACTCTCGCTCGCGGGTGAGATGGAGAATCTCATCTGGCCACGAGCGGGATGTCACTGCCATTAATCCCGCCGATACGGCCCTGGCCAGAGTCGGTCGAGCCTCGGGCCGTCTTCCTCATTTTCTTCTTCTCCCTCTCTCTCCCGCTCTTTCTCCACCTTCTACTACTTCTTCTTCTTCTTCTACTCTTTCGATCTTACGACCTCCGCTTCTCGTACAGAATGATAAACGCAGGATATTCCGCGGGCACCATCGACCGCATCCTCGTATAAAGTACTAGGTCGTTAGAGACGGCATTTAATCTCGCGCAAAAAGCACAACTGTGAACTGGACTGATTAGAGACGCTTCGGTGAGCAGTCTTTCAATCGGCCATACCCTTGTAACTTTCTAACCGAGAGAGTGTCAAGATCCGACGAGAATCAGATCGATACCAGTAGCACGCGATATCGTGATAAACGCAGACGTCTGTTACGCTCGAGAATGCGGTCTGTTGATGTTATGGCTATTTCGCATTTAATTACCTATATACAACAGCGGAAGGAGCTCGGGAAATAGCCTGGAATTTGCACGAGAATGTCTATCGCCGCTAAAACATTGAAATACGCGAATGCTAACTGAAATGCGTTCTAGAATTAAATGACTGTGCAAAGGTATAAACGTGAAAGAGTCAGTCGGTGAACTCATATCGAGGAAATCGACCTTTCTCGCGTAAAGTCGATTACGAGAATCAACTAAGAGAAGCAAAAGTGTTCAAATCTTTAGAATAATCGTATGGCGAATCAAGAGACAGGTAAATCGCAGTGACCAAGAGAGTCGACGCAGAGCGGGAAGAAAAAGAAGAAGGATCGGGAGCCGAGGAAGAAGCGAAGGAAGCGAAAGAAGAAGAAGAAGAAGAAGAAAAAGAAAAAGACGATGCGAGGCCTGACCCCGGCCATCTTGGCCTGCAGGGTTATTCTATTTATATCACGAACTTAGCTATATTTAGCTTACAGGGCCCCTCAGGAAAGCGAGCGAAGAAGTGAGTTTAAGGGCGCGGTGGGGAAGGATGCGGAGGAAAGTCGAGAAGGGCCGCAGGTTCGTGGTGACGCGAAGGGAGTACAACAAGTGGGCCCCGAACGATCGTCCAACAACGGCAGAGGAAGAACGGCAGAGGTAAGTCGCCCAACAGTCGCCTCGGTAATCCGCTTGACGAATACATTAGCACTTTTGAATTTCGTTATCTCGCGCGATTTCCGCCATACCTCGGTCCACTTAATGTCTCGTACTCGTATACTTTAATCCCCATGTTCTATATATGCGTATAATTTGTATATTTATATTAACAAGCACTTCAGGTTATTTTCGTCGCAGGTCGTAATTTCGACTGCTCAAACATGAGAGAGTTCAATGAAATTCACAAAGAATGGGATAATCATGCTAAATATTTATTTGTATTTTTCTAAATGTAAATGTGTTGATGAAAACTTTGCAAAGATTACAGATTAATTAGCGATAAGATTAAAAATAGAATAAATACCAAGAAATCATAATGAATGTGAAGCAATAATCCAAATCAGTACAATCATTCACTTTTATTAATTTTTTCAGTTGCACAACTAAGAATAAGAAAATTTGAAATTAATATAAAATAGAATAATAATTTGGTGGAATTTGAAAAGTTATCGAGTTATGATGTATCTTCTTGAAATAGAAATTACCTTTCTTGTAAACTTAATAGTAACCTTCTGAAATTGCTGCTTCGCTTTGTTCAAGTCTTCATTACGTTGCACCGGAACAATTGCGATATCTCAGAACGTGTAAAATTCATGGCGCGAAAAGAGGGAGTCACGATAGACGCTTCACCGACTTGAGGGCGGCTATATGCTCGTGTCGGCCTATCGAGGTGTTATCGCGGTCCATGCCGTAAATTCAGGCCTCAACAACCCCGATTACTCCCGCTCTTTCTAACCTACTCTCTTTCTTTCTCTCTCTCTCTCTCTCTCTCTCTCTCTCTCTCTCTTTCTGCCTCCCTTCCACCTTACTCTAACTCTTTTCCTTTGAGACCCGATGAACTCGCGTTGCTATTTCGCGTCCGCGAAAAGATCCGTGGCTTCCCCCAAGTACGTGTTATGAAGGAAGCTATACGAGGGACGAGTACGAAGACAGTCATATATCCCAACCGCATACACTGGCCGCATACCAGACGTGAACACTTACAACCGACGTAAGGTCCAAACGTCCGTGCCATGACCGAGCATTCGCAGTTGCTGTCGCGAACTGCCGTGCTAAATCATCCTAGTCGGGAGATGTACCACACCGAGGAAGTGCCACGTATATATTTGTCCAAGGGAGAAGGTCCTTTCCGCTAGAAATTCTCAAGGAGATCGAACATCAGAAAGTAGAGGAATAAAAGCAAGAAAAGAATGGAACTTACGTATATTCCATTAGAGGTTTTCATAATCAATTACTGATATTAACGTACGGTATTTTTATTGGATCGCTGACGGAGTGCTTTATTGAGTTTTATTGAGATAAGTGCTAGCATCCTAATAAAAATATACGTCTAGACATTGATAAAATAGGGGTGGGAGGGTGCAGAGAGGAAGTTATAATTTGTTCACATCACAAGTTTACTTCATTATTTGCGAAAGATGGGAAATAAATTGCCGCGCAAAGTGCTGAAGTGCCAAGGGCATTACTTCTTTTTAATTTAGTGCATCCTTCGCGTATGTCGAGGCTCTCTCACCCAGTACGAGCACCGAGTGTTCGCGGGTCACGCGTTGTAGTGATAAATCATCCTAGATAATGGGATACCACCATTCCATTTCCAACGCGCTGTCAGCGGATAAGAACCGATACGTATGCGAAGTATTTTCCGCCGAGAATTCGTAGCTCTTACGCGTCTTGTGTCGATGTACTGAATCATTTCAGACAGATTTACAATTTATTATTCGGAGAGAATGGGCGACAGGGACAAACGGTACGGAGAGAAGGAAGACGCGTTGTCGACGCGTGTACGTTCAATAAAAAAAAATAAAAAAAAATACCAACCCATTGAAGAAAACGAATAAACGTGAATAGAACAACACTCTTCCCGTTTTCCAACCGGCGGATCGCCGGTTCTGCATTTATGGATTTCCCGTGTGCGTTCTTCCCTCACAATAAGGACATATTTATGAATGTGCCTAGTCCGGGCATCGCCGCGTCGTCATGTACAGTCGGCTATAGTTGTAGATTAGTAGACGTGTTTGCGACGCTAAATCATGTCCGAGCGCGAATAAGTTATCGAAGAAAAACGCATCTCGAAGCGCACGTAGAAGTACACGAAGCACGAAGAAAGAGGTACGAAGGTCTTCCTCGCCGGGAATACCCGCGGTGAAAATTGCGCAACGCCGAAGTCGCGCGTCCCACGCTGTCGCTATACTGCAACATCGACGTTTGCGCGATTCCAAGGGTAAAAGGACGTAATCGAAAGAGAGGAAGAGACGGACGCGTGTACGCGTATATCGCGCGCGCATTTTATAATTTCACCGGATGAATCGGCATTAAGCTCCATTGCGTTGCTGCCAGTGCGTGGCGGTGTTTGCGCGCCGAGTGACTTCACGATAAATCAAGCGAACGTGAATCAAGAGACGAGTTAACAGCATCGCGAAACAAAGGCGCGGTCTTCTGTGATTCGGCATTTTCCTTTATCCCAATGAGAGAGGGATGTATACGGCGTACACCACATTTCGCAGTAAATAACCGACGCTAATGGAGATAGTGCGATCTGATTTTCTATTATTACGGAAGTCGTTCATTCAGAGATACGTGACTCTCTTCCTCTCGCTCTTTCTTCATCGCGGCCAACGATAATGGCGGCCTCCTACATGCCCTCAACATAGCTTTATGCAACAAATTCGCAGGAAATAATTTAACATATGTAGTTAAGAGAGATTCTTGTAAATGATTCTCTCTCATAAATGGAATAGAACGAAACGTATGGCATACATCTGTACCCGTTTCTTCGTATGTCTTGCATCCAAATACGATTAACCTTTTGAATTACATTAGTACAAGCTATAAATGTACATACAGTAATGCGTAACGAATTTCGTTACGTATGCCACGTAATATATTATGGATGGTATTATTACAAAAGAAAATTTGTAAAAGTTATTTCTCAATTTAAATTTCTCGCTTATCCTGTGCAATCTAGAATATGTGCACGAAATTAATTTAAACATGTTCGGTATCTTATGATTTCTCAAAGAATACTGTGTGAGAGAGAGAGAGAGCAGCAAGATGAAAAATTGAAGACTTATTTCATGAATGATATTGTTCATAATAATCAATTAAAAAATAATAATATCTAATTTATCTATAATAATACACTAAATCTCTTTAATTAGAGTTAAGTAAAAGCATTCTGGTGCTCCAGAATAATAATTATAATCTTACGTTTCTCTGCCAAAAACTAATGAAAATATTAACTAAATTATTTTAATGTTTTTTTTGCAAATAAACGAAAACAGACATATAAACATAAAAAGAATACATATATTAAAAAATTACTTTTAATGCAGTCATCGAATATCCATTATTTTAAATAAAAATAAACTCATGACTAATGTATAATGTGTACTAAAGAATCATCATCTTATTGAAGCATTCAATTATGCTTACCGGGACGGTTTCTCTATCGATTGCTCCAAACTTAAATCTACTAAGCAAACACATCATCATATTTCACAAAACAATTCTTACCTTCTTCGACGATTGCGGCCTTGATCGTGCGTCTCGTGAAGCGAATGCCGACGACGATCGCGATTTCGTTTCTTCAGACTTCTGCCTTCGCTGCTATAGATCGGTCCACCTCGCGTCAAGGTCCCAAGATCGCTCGACATGAACTTCTCATGATGGTTCATGCTATTCGATCGCGGTCGATCGTAACCATGAGATTTCGTGGAATTACCGTGGTTGATGATCTTTCGGGAGCCGTTGTGCATGTAGCGGCCATGTTCCCTCGGCAGACTGCAGTAGAGATTTTGCGACGTGTAAATCGTCTTACCCAGGGATTTATTGTCGCGGCCATTATCGCCAGTATTTGCATTCCCCTTCGAGGAAAACGTGGAATTGACGTCGTGGCTTCCTTTCGAACCGCCACCCAGATGTTCCCGCAACCACTTTCCTATGCCACCACCTCCGCCGCTTCCAGTATGATTGTCTTGAACACCATACGAATCGCCGGTCTTGCTCCTGTAATAGAAAAGACGAAACGATATTGCTTATAAGTGATATATATAGACGTAAACTACGTTCGATTACTTTCTTCCCACGCGCGTTCATAAAATACATAGGCATGGAAAACTGTAGCGCGGCCGTCGAACGTGGCAACGATGAAAGAAACCGCAGCGCATGTTGCAAGAAGGAAAGACAACAAGGTACAATATTTCAATGGAGAGAGGAAGAAATGAAGCGATATTGCGTTCACAGTGTTCGAGAAGTGCGGTATAATAGTCGCGCCATGACGGCTTCGGTTCAGCGGTTTCGATTTCACTACCCAGACAGACCGATAAAGAAAGACCATGTAACGAGGCAGAAACTAAAAAAAAAAAAAGAAAAGGAAAGATACATGGCTAGAAGAAGGGCCTGGAGGGAGAGAAGAAAGCCGGGGGACCAGAAGACGAATGAGTGGCGAATGAATGCGGGCACACGCCCGCGAGGGAATCAGGGCGAATGCTTTATTGTAATAAGGGCTATGTGGGACGAAACAGAGAGACGGCTGGTGGATGGGGGAAGGGCCGGTAGTAGTTGGGACGCGATGACCTTGGCAAGGTCATCGATACTTCTGGCCATTGCCAGTAGAAGCCGCCACTGCATGGCACCTTCTCGACACGTACGTGTGGCTTCGAGGGCTCTTCTTTATCGATAATTCTGCACTTCTCAGTAACTGGCACTTTCTCAATGTCAATTAATTCTTACTGCGTAAGCTCGCAATGCGTACTCGTTACGAGCCGCGATAGGCCTCTTATATCGACGCGTTAAACCAACGAACTTTATCGCGATGCCATCCCGGCGTGTATCACAGTCGGCATGGCAAGCGGCGCATCGAATTAACGATCGTCATTATAATTTAAATCAATGCCAAACGCGCGCGGTTTATATTTAATCGGAGGGCCGAAGGGGAAGCCTAAAGACTAAATACGAGCGAGCGTTGCGCTTTGCGATTCGCCGAGATGCATTTAATTAATTGCAGCGAAATTAATTAGCCGCGTAACGCAAGTTACTTAATTAACCGGCAACGAACGAGTCTTAGACTTCCTGATAAGGGGACAGTCTACCTTGTCGAAAGTCTAATCGGCAACGAGATCTCGGACCCAACATTAAGGACGAAGAGGAGGTGGAGAAGGAGGTCGGTAGAGGAAGCCAAGTAGCAGCCTTGATGCAGTTTCGTGATTCTCGGCGTATTATCCGGCGTATTACGCCACTGTATGAAATTCCGGTTTTGCCGCCCCCTCCGGCCGTTCGGGTACCCGCTCATCCCCCTATGCTGTTATCTCTTCGGCTTTTTTTCCCCGATGCTCGTTTTTGCCTACCGTCTCGTGAGCCGCACCCGAACCCGAAAGCAAACGCATTATCACGAAGCAATCGTCTTCTTCTCGGCCAATCAACGACCTCTTTAGGGATCGCACTTTTGGTGGTAACCGGTTGCATTCCCGAATCAAATAAAAACACTTTGCATTTTCTTGCTTAAACGGGAAATAATGATTGCAAAGTGCATCATGCAGTATTTCAAGCTAAACTTGTAAACATTATTATTAATTAGTACGAACGATTACGAAAGCTTTTTAATATTTTTATAAACAACATGGATTATCCTGTTTTTTACAATAATAAGAATTATAAACTGTATAAATTTAAATATATGTATATATTTAAATTTATATACGGATATATTAATGTATCCGTTATTTTAGTATTTAATAATAAGTGACATGAAAAAGATAGCAATATCTATCTAATCTACTATAATACATGTCATGAATAAATTCACGTCTACATAAAGCAAAAATCCAAATTATATTTTATGCAAATGTGATACTTTTATTATTAAATGTTATTTTTCCCTTCTTTCTCCGTCTAGCTTATTTAATTACAGTTTAATCTTCGTGATTCACGCTCGTGTTTACTGAAGCCTGAATTCAATGTACTAAGCAATGCATTTGTATTCATTCTGCTCGCTCCAGAGATTCGAGTTCTCTTTTTGTCACGTTCATTCAATTAGCCTCGTGCCATTTTATTCGATGACGTTGTCGGCTACGACGCAAATGTGAATCGCGGATACAGCATGATTCGTCGATAGAGACTATTGTTTCAAAACGATTGCGCAGCCATAACGAAACATACGCCAAATTATTATCATTTCTCAGTCTTATGTCAGTTTCATCTTTCAGTGGCATTCAATTTTAATTCGCTAGCTAATGAAACAAACAGATGTAAATGGAATATATTTATATTTAATTTTTTATTAATAAAAATGTTATTCCAAAATCTTAAGTAATCTACGACTACTACATTGTATAACAAAGAAACCATTATAATTTAAGAAATCTAGGATAATAAAAAAAAATTCATTATAAATAAATTAAATAAAGTTTTCAGATTTATTCATAATCCATCGGACACGTTTATATTTGACAAATATATTTTGCAGACAAATTAGAAATGACGATACGACTCGAGTAAAAACATGCTCGATTTCATGGAACATCCTACCGACATTTACCCTACACCTTTTCATACTTGAATGACCTGAACTCGGGCTGATTCTCTTCCTTCTTACTCTTCGTTTCGCCAGTTCTTCAGGTTTTGCGCGGCTCGTTTCGCGAGTCCCTCGTCTTCTTCTTATTTTTCCCGCCTGCCGTACCGATCCTTTCCCTCCTCGCTGCTGTTTCGTTTCTTTCTTTCACTGGTTTTTCTTTTTCGCTCTTTGTTGGTACAGACACTTTTTACTAATTTCTATTATTTCTATCTGTCTTTTCTTGTGAAGAGATTTACGTTCTAGTCTTCGAGATTCGATAGTATTTGTGTCTTCTTTAAGATAGCAAACACTTATTGTTAGTTAATTAATAATCTTATATAGACAATATATCGTACATTATTAGTGTTTTCTTGTAACAAAGAATATGAATAGAATAATTTATTTATTAAGAAAATCATGTCCAGCACATGATTTCAGATTTGCTAATATGATATGCATTCGACTGAAATCGATTTTCATAAAAATATCTCGTTCACATTGTGCATAACATAAAGCATTGATATCTTTTGCATAATTTTAAAGATGAATATAATCATAAATTATAAATTTCTGGTTACACACAAAAGTACTACTTATATAATGGAAAAATGTCACAGTTCTGAAGATTGTTTATTAAAATATCTACAAGCTGATGCTTTCACCTTGACAGAAAAGCCACATATTGATTACTACTAGATGATGTTGCAGTATTTGCAAGTAGGGATGAACGTTGCAGTACATGGGATTAACATTTAGATGAGCGGAATACTTGCGTCGACTTATGTTGCGCGGTTGCTCCCTGAAGTACAAAGGATTAACCATCCTTACAAGCACCCATACGTGTTTTTATGCCGCATCCAACTGAATCATCCTTATACTCATAAACGTCACCGGTTTCTTCGAGCGCGAGCCTCTCGACGGAAGTCGGCTCCTCTTGTAGCGAGTTCCGAAACGCGTCGGCCGACTGGTTTCGGCGAAACGATAGCGAAAATCCCCGTCAATATTGAACGTTGTTCTTGTCTCGGAGTCAAAGGTCCTTTCGAGACAACGAGCCCCGGAGCAAACGCCGCGGCCGCTCTTCTTGCCGATCTCTCGCGCGAGCGTCGTGAAAAAGCAAATGCGCCGCATCGCGAGGGTGCTCAAATACGTGCCGCTCCGTGCCCTCGAAGCATAATACGCGTATTATACGCCGGCGTACCTGTTGGGCTAAATTCATCTACGGTCCGAGGATCGGCGTCGGCGCCTTTGAGCCTCCTGCCGGAGCGATATCGCGGAAGAGCAGGTACCTGCGGGAGATATGCGTTTATGCGCAGGACAACGATCCCGGCTGCGGAGGATGCCCCTTTTCCACGTATGGGATACTCCCAATCGTTTCGGACGGTTATCGATCGTGATCGACGCATACGCTTTCATGACTTGGCTTTAACGCGACGCACATAAAACAGCGCGCTACGGAATTATGCGTGTGCGTAGCGCCGTTTCTGCCGCATCTGCATGGCTGAAGATAAGAGAGAAAGAGCAGGGAGAATAGAAGATCCCTTATCTCAAGATGGAGCCGATGCAATGCCGCGTCGGCGTTACTAATGTCGTGCCTGTTGTGACAGCCACCGTACGGTAAAACGGCGATTTAAAGCACGTTGGAATGCCCGATGATAATAAAGTACTCCTCGGATTCGTAATTACGACGGGTCACGAACTATCGTTGGCCGGGAACGATTCCGATGTCTCTCTCCTGATTATCTTTGATAGTTCGGTCAGACTGTCTCGTGCGATAGTCATAGTTTATTGTCGTATATACGGGAGCGTTTATTCAATGTCGCCGAACGACATGCTATAATGCCACGACGTCGCGTTGCACGTATAACGCGTATAGTTTGCTATCAGGATTGCCGAGGATCGACGTTATTAACTCATTACCGCCCACCGAACACCGCGTGATTGCGGTACGTAATTTACTAAGCAGGGAAATGGAATTACGTATATTAATAAGCTTAAATCTTCACCGGGCGGTAACTTACGCGCGATGGACTGTTATTGCATTATCTGACAATTAATCAAACTTGATTCTACGTATTCCTTCTTCACTCATCCCTCTGGAATTTTTTACACTTGGCCTAATCGACTACTGATATTTATAAATAATCAACAATATAATTTTTTAAAATGCTCTTGAAAAATTGTTTTTAAAATTTTTATGTAAAATTAATTGTTCGATTAAGAAGCATTATTGGTCATAAGATCCAATAATATCCTATTCAAAAAATTGATACTAAAAGCTGTAGAAATTAATAAAAAAATTGTAATAAGTTTTTAAATAGAATAATTTTATTTAAGACATTTTGTAGGCAGACAATAAGAATAAAAGCAATATTGACAGAGAATACGTCTTCGAGTGTTTAAAGTTCCAATAAAATTGTATTAAATAAAATCAAGCGTGTTAAAACTCATAATCATAAATCGTGAACATATAAAAGAATATAAAAGGAGAGAGAAAAAGAGAAACTGGTAAGAAGATGTGTCTAAAATGAGGACATATCCTTGAATATGAGAAAATCAGTCTAGTCACTCTGTCAACATAATAGAGCTATGTCTCAACCAACGTCTATTCCTTCATCATAGATCCGTCAGCGTAGAATAAAACGCTTTGAAGAACGATGTGGGATTACGATGATTGCGTTCAGTTCACCGCCATACCTACGTTTCTTGCGCTCGCCAAGTCAAAGGTCGGCGGGCTGGTTCCATAGCGATCCGTTGTTCTCCAGGTACCGCGTGGCTGCCTTAGTCTAGACAGAAGAACGTACCGCGCGCGCGTAGTCGCAAAAAATACGTACGATCCGGATGGAAGACGGTTGTGCGACTCGACAAGATCGTCCTCGTCATCGGCCGAGTCCTCCGCGATTCTTTCGAACAAAGGTCACGAGGCAAGGTTTTGTTTAACGGTATCGGCCGTCCGTCCGTGATGCTAATACCTCTCGCTACACGATCATTACTCCGGCGGTCGGGACACTGATTGGCTCGTTACGTCACACGATCTCACGCTAATGATCCCAACAAGGCACCGGATATCTCCGATCGACCGGATCGTTTCGGTGGAATGTGAACGGGCCGTGCCTGCCGATCGCTCTCGACCGTGGATTATACGAGAAAAACCGATCTGATTCCGGCCGCGGAACGATATATTTGGCACGGGAAACAAGGCCGCGTGTCTGTGTCACGTAAAACCACGGCGATGTCTTAAAGTTATTTATGGATTAGAAGGTAGAGATATAATTTCGCCTCGAGTGGATCTAATATAAATCTCGAAATTGATTATAAGGCAGGTTTGCGCAGTGAGTAACTAGTGGCGTCGGTATATCGGCCGTCTAGCCTTTTGCTTTGCTCGCGCGGGATTTGCGAGCATCTTAAGAACGTTAAATAAGTTGCTCCTATTTGTCGATCGTAATACACTTACCAAGGGCCGCTTATTTCCCCTGGGAAAAAAATCAGGTGGCATGGGTCTACATTACGAGGGCAGTTGGCTTTGAGCAAAATGCCACATGCATCGCTTGCGGAGCAAGCGAGCCGAGGAATCTCGCAGACCGGTTTAGTAAAACGAAGAGTTTCGAGGAAGATAAACTCTTATTGCTTGTATAATTACAACAAAGTCCAGCATACGTTCCGCAATCAGGAGGAGTGACGATTTAAAGAGGCTAATAATTATTTCTCGGCGACATCCCATTAGTCGTGATTAATCATTTATTTTTTTTTGAATCATTAGTCATAAAGTCATACTAAAGATTCCTGAATCCCGTATGATAGATGGGCGCGGATCGTTAGAAGACATTTTCACGCTGACGATAAAGTATATGAGGTACGCCTTTAAAACGCCGTAACATTCGAAATAATCTTCCAGCCTGTCGTTGCGGTTTCCGCAATATAAGTGCGGCCCGCGAATCTCATTTAAGGATCGAGCAAGGAGTCCGTCACGAGAATTTGCCGCATGTCACTATGCTACTATATTTTATAACAATGAGTAATAAACCTTGGTGATATACGGCTGTAGAGCGACCCTTTTTACGTGCGAAAGTCGGTTCACGAGGATGTTCAAGGAGGCAACAGCGGTGGCGTCGGCGTTGGCGGCGGCGGCGGCGGCGGCGGCAACGAAACGAGAACGAAGAAGGCGGCGGTGCAAGAAGAAGGAGGGTTAATGCAGAAAGGGACGGGGTACTTGCGCGCCTGCGAAGGTGGAAAAAAATGACGGTTGTCCTGCAGCCATGGTAGTCTGCAAAAATGTTTCGCTGTGCAGGCAGCGGCAGCAGCGACGATCGCATTTGAATACCGCCTGTCCTTGGCAAGTATTGTCTGCCTTCCTTCTTCTTCTACTTCTTCTACCGTCTCCTCGGCTTCCTCCCCCTTTCCCCAATCTCTCGCCCTTCCTAACTCTTCTCTTCACTCTCCTTTCTCTTACCTCATTATATATATATTCACCGCGTAATATGTGTACCTATATAGCACGCCGCGTCGGACTCACCACGTGCTCGCGCTTGCTAAATTGCAGGCTAAGACCTTCGTTTTGCACATTAGCGAGAAACGGTCGTCTAACCCCGGCGCTTGGTACCGAGAGGTCCTTCCATTGAAAATGAATGAAAAAGAATGAAAAAGATTTGAATACTTTAACGCGATCATATATCAGCCACGAAAAATCGGATGATAGAATCTAATAGGAAAAATTGAATTTCTCAATAATTGTTTGTTTAATTGGTTTGGATTTCTTTGGAAATCTATCTATTATAAAATAATGTGAGGATCATTGTATAAGATATTACGTGAAGAAAAAAATAAGATAAGGAGAAAAAAGCTTATAGAGAAATGATGGATTAAAAATTTCAATTAATAATATCAATATCAATTTCATAATGATATAAATATGTTGGATAAAATACTTAATTTTGATATATTCTGTAAAATAGGGGAACACGGTCCACTTAATGCTTACAAGTTGAAATTTCTCGCACGCTCTCGACCCTTCGTCATAATGGAGGTCAGTCGTGGGGTCCATCATGAGACCGCACGATAATTTATGGACGCGCGAGGACAAAAGTTGCGACGAGAGAGAGAGAGAGAGAGAGAGAGAGAGAGAGAGAGAGAGAGAGAGAGAGAGAGAGAGAGAGAGAGAGAGAGAGCGTCACCGCGAGATGGTAACGTGCAATTAGCGCAAATGTAAATAAGAGAAGCACAATTTAACACTGCCCGCGCGGATCATCGCGAGTATGTTCTCTCGGTGCCTATGTGGTGCTCCTCCCTCTCCTTAACTTGGCGCTCGCGAACTTTATGCGGCATTGCGGCGCAAGTTTTTACGTCGTTCAGTTGTAGGAGGGGCACCGCGAGAGATGGGGCAAGGTGGGCGTGCATACATTTACTGTCAAACTATGAATCCAAGGGGCCCTCTTATCGCCGCGTCCTGTAATTACACAGTCGAGGTCGCACTAGTATAAAGCACGAACTTAACGCTTCCGATCTTTCGCGCGCGAGTGCCGTGCACTTTTGAACGATACGACGGGCGTACAAAGCCGGCGAGATTATAGGTACGTGACGTTTCGAAAACCGGCTTGCGAGCCTCCCCAAGATTATGGCCCCCTTATGTGCCAGAGGTTGCGACAATCTCGCGCATAGGAAAGGGTTCATCCACGGGAGAAACGAACAAAGTTGGCTCGCGGCGTTGTGAAATTACGCCGACGGGTAAAAATCGTGTATTAAATAAATTGTCGTAACAGTATCCGTAAACGTAAGTCCTTACGTTTATGATTCGCGTAATTTTGCAATCAGATTCCGCAAAGTCGGATTGTCTCGGTAATTTTACGTCGGACACATGAACTGTATTATTTACTGAATAACGGGAGAGTATAAATTTTTCCTATTTTTCCTTTATTAGAAAAGTAATTGTACAAGTCAGGAATTGTAAATAATTGTTAGACGGTAATATTAAAGCATGCGGCATCATGATATAAATTTCAAGATTTTACTTCAATAACAATAATTAAATTTCACGGCGCTTGAATGTCTGAAAGAAGCTCATTAAAACACACGAATTTCAAAAATCTCCCTTGGAAAATGTCAGTTCTTGCAGCATGATTATCTGTACTTCGCATAATACCTCCTTGCCTTAAAGCACCGCCATCGTTTCATAAAAGCACCGCCATCGGAGTCGCCGCCAGATCCGACGATAATGATAACGACATGCGACCCATAGTGAAAGCGTAATCGCGCAAATACAATGCTCGCGCATACGTTACGATAGAGTGAACAAACGAGGTCATTTTACGATTTGGAAGCAGCAGCAGGAAAATTTATCTGCGGGAAGGAGGGAAAGAGAGAGAGAGAGAGAGAGAGAGAGAGAGAGAGAGAGAGAGAGAATGTAACATATATCTTTCTATTTTTCTAAAAATAACATTTGTTGCTCTTGTTCTCTCCAAGGGATATACTCCTTAAAAATATATACGCGCGCATATACAGGTGAGGCAAATAGGTATTTACAACCACAGTCTGGACGACTATGTACGCGTATATCGAGGTACTCTTCTTAAAGAGTCCTGGCAACACTATACCGGACTACGATATAAACGTATATGTCTTATGGTGCTGTAGTTTACTGGCACTGCATAAGTATATAAGTGCGGGTATACATAGAGAGTGCGCATATAAATGTTTTTATATACAAGATACGTACACGAATATATTTATATACCTACATATCTTTATATGTATATATGTACACACAATTGCGCGCAAATCCCCGCGCGCGCAACTTGGCCATTGCTGATTGCTGGCCACGTTGCTCCGAGGTAACCGTAGGCAACTCTACGTGGGCTCGTTATGGTTTCTCCGGCTCGATAATGTTCGATTGAAATGATCCCGCCGTAAACCGTGAAATACGTACCAATCATACTCGTCGGGCACATACGGCGGTATATACATCGCGAGGGGACCTAGGAACGCGTATACAAGCACGTCGACGAGGCCTTACGACGAGGAATTGAGACTTCAGGCGGTCTACGACGAGGTGGAGATATCTCCACGATGATCGCTCCACCGGGCATACAATTTGACGTTTAAGCCTCGCTTACTGGATATAACGCAGCCCTTCCGATTGAGCCTCGCGGAAAGATAAGCCCTTCGTACAGCTGCTACGGGGGAGTATAGACCCTCCTTCTCTCGCAGAACGGAACGTCTTCGTGACTCGGGTATACGATGCTTATCTCGCCCTTTTGCGATATGCGCGAGGGTAATGTTTAATAACATACGTTTGCGTTTCTGAAAATATGCTTCCTTTGTAGGCAGAACTTGGCTATTTTAGCTTATTAGCTAGCGAACTCGATTGCACAACAGAAGATAACAGTTAAAATTTATTGTTACTGATTTGTTACTAATTTATCAACTATTTGCTGTAATGTACGTAAATACAATAAGAAACTGAAAGCCAAAAACAATCAAAATCAATGACAAGTAACAAATCAAATGTATGTGCAAAGTACAAGTTTACGACTTTTATGCAATATCAATTTTCATTGTTTAAAATTATTATAACTCGACATGCATGAGAGAGAGAGAGAGAGAGAGAGAGAGAGAGAGAGCGAGAGAAAATTTTCGATTTTAATTAATTTTCTGAATACGCTTAAAATGTGGTACATTTTATATTTATAATTTAAAATTTTATTTTAACTTTGAAAAGAATTGTAATCACATACTTTAAGATAGAATTTTAATCAGGTTTTGTATCTGAACTTTTTTTCCCGTAATACATATTTAGAGAATCCATGAATGGTATAGGTTTAGACGTGAATTATTCAAGTGAAAAGAGAGAAACTGTTATTTTCTAATCTATCTCAGCGGAGCCAGCAAATTGAAATCGCAAATAAAGGGACTTCGTGCCAAACCGAACTGCTCCCGTCCAAGAGGGACTAAGGAATTCCAGTTCCTTATAAAATATTCATCACGTACTCATTCGAGCTCGCTTCCAGGTCACTAGCGCTTAGAGCCTAAGATGTAAGTTACGTCGCGTTTCACGGCTCTCTCGGCAGATTTCGACCTGGTAGTGGCAGGTTGATTAAGTATATGACAAGCAGGACGTAAAGAAACACGGAGACTCACGTCCTGCTGTCTTGCCGGAATGACTCGGGTCCGATCGTGATTTCGCATAGATGCGGTAAACACGATTCAGGAAGCGCCGGATTCGGTGTCGGCAAAAACGTTCGAAGGCGCGACACGACCGCAAAGGTGAAATTGTGGTATACAATGCAGACGCTCAAGTCTGAAAAGTCAATCTTCTATGCGAATCTTTGTTGATTCTCCTAGAAACTGCCGCGTGATGTGTATTTTTCACGCGATGCTGATAAAAAAAATATACGTGAAAGTGAAACGACGGAATGCTCTCATTGCGATTGCGAAATTCAGAGATTCTGCATCGTAAGTGGGCATCTGTTTAAAGGTGACAGGAAGCGACCGATTTTGCGCGGCAGCGGGAGGAATATTAAAAGCGACAAAAACATGACTAACTCCGTGATCAAAACTACACTACACGAAATCTTGTCGAAATATTTAACATAGCATTTATGTTCGATGTACATATAAAAAAAAGTCTTAGGCGAAGAAAATGCAAGAGAAAAGAAATACGAAATGATAAGAAATTTCAGATTATAAGATTATAGTTATTACTCTCAAACGGGAAATCCCTATATTAGAGCTGGAGATGTATATACAATATTAATTCTTTTCTTTCTTGGAGGAATTTGACTTGTTTCTCATAATCAGTTACATTGTACATCTGCTATGTGTTGTAAAATAGTAAGACTTCAATAACAAGATAATGGCTTAATTAAGCTAGTAATTTGTTTTGACAACATGTGTTGCGTGAATTGAACACTTCAAGGATCATCGCCGTAAGGCGCACGCGTCTCGCAAGTCTGTTTCGTACCGTGAATCACGTCATAATTGGCTGTGATGTAACATGATTTAAGCGCCACTACCTTCCCTCGATATATAACGCTACTTAGAGTACATTTATATCAGATGTTCATTGGCGATTTGATTAGTTTTTGTTGGCGTGCACATCTTTGGTGTTAAACGAGCCACGAGAGGTATCTCATGATACGATGCCATATCAGTCGAGGTGAGTTCACCTAAGTTCAGCATCAATAGAATATAATCGAGCGTTGCTCCATTTCCCGCAAGACTGCGCGAGTGGAAGCCGACGAAGATGAAGGGAAAGGAGGCGATAGCGGCAGAGAGCGGCGGAAGAGTTAGAGAAGGAAGAGATACGAAGGTGGGATCCTTTTACACGAGTCGGCTTGCACGAGTTGTACCGGGTGGTATGGGTGGAGCGAAGTTCACGAGGTCGGGTCGTACGGGCAAGCCTAATGCAACGATTATCGGTGCTGAGTTATTAGGCTTAGGCTGAAAGGGGAGTCGGAGAATGGAGTAGAAACGATTCGTCAAGACCTGTCGCGCCATAAAACTGCGTGGGCGATTACAATGACACGCGATAAGCCGCTCCCCCGCCCCGTTCCCCTGATTAGAGACAGACCTAAAGCGACGTGTCTTAGATCGCAAATCTCTGGCGGTTGCAGCGCTCTTTTGTTAGCTAATCTCATATACAATTTCACTTTCGCATTCTGAATGCTGCTGCACTGAGTCGGCATACAGTAGCATGTGACGGCTGGTTTTTGCAACATCCGGTATCCTGTTGGAAGAAAGGACGAGAAGGGAGAAATGTATGCGACTTTATGCGCCACAACGTTGAACTTATAGCACAGTCTATGTGAATTGGACACGCGGCGCGGATGCGGATGATACCTCGAAGACGACGTTTAGGTAGGCGGGCGTTAGAAAGTTTTTGAACGTGCCAGCAATTTGTTTTCCGCGTAACACTCGAGCTCAAACGCGTCTCGTCTGATTCGCATTAAACGATTTACGGTCCTTACGTAAGTAGGTAGTAACACCTGCCGGTTGAAAAAATACACCTACTACGATCAATTATACTGTACGAACTGTAATAGTCGCGGCAGCTTCCTTCTCACTTCACTCTCAAACATATCTTCGAACAGACATTTAGTTCAATCGAATGTAAAAAAGTGCGTTTCTCCTATCATTAAACGTACAAACGTGATTTAGCATAACGTAGTATTGAAAAGCATTTATTAGTAACTACGTTAGTAGTTAAAAGGGAGAATTAAAAAATATTTTTTGCTTCTTGAATTTAAATTTCTTTTAGTGATTTTTAAATTTATTTTAATTAGGCTTGTAGGAAAACGGACAACATTGAGGATAATGTATGTACAAAAGAGTCGAGCGAATAAAGAATCAGCTAGAATAGATTGAAGGAAAAGAAACACATGAAAAGATGAAAAAAGCTTCCGTGAGAGAAGATTATTCAGACAAGGGAATGTGAAGTATATTTAAGATCCGGCTCATTTGCCTCCCACGCCACGCGGTCGACGAGAATTAAATCTGACTTATTTCATCTCCGACTAATTTGAACGTTTTCAAGCGGCGAAGAGAATAAAAAGCTCTTTATGTAATCCTCGCGAGGCTGACCAATCAATCCCACGCAATAAAATCGAGGACGTTGGGAACTGTCCTGTCGAGGGACCCCGAGACTGTAACCGCGCGATATACCGCGGGATTCGCCACATCAGTCTGAGGATTGGTGTTACGTCAGCGACTTGCACGCTCGTTCGTGCAATTTATAACTCCCACTTGTGCTTTCCGAGAGTACGAGATCAAGACGAATCGCGCCTCATCCTCTCTTCCGCTTAACCTCCAGCCGTGGCGCCGCGGTTGACCGTGCTTAATAGTTTCTACTTCGCAAGAGAAAGAAGAAACGGTGAGGAGCGGAGAAGAGGAGAGAAGAAGAGAGAGAGAGAGAGAGAGAAAGAGTTTCTGTCCCGAGGCTAGGCTATAAATCGCATCGCGGAGCTTATCAGAGTGGGATATTCGTCCGGAATACTGAGCTCCCTCCTCTCCCCTGGGAATAAAAGAAGCACGGCGGAGACGAAAAAAGGAACAGGAGGAGGAAGAAAACGATCGAGAATTCAGAGCCGGAGTTTGCCGACCGGAGCGCTCACTGACCCCTGACGGCTCCAACCGAAGCGGACGTCACGAGAAACCTTTACCTTCGTTACCTTGGTAGTATTTAAGGATCTTCCTCAGCGCGCCGTATATACAGCTATGCAGGTACTTAGATCTTTATCCGACATTGCCCGTCATGAGGGGATACTCCACTGAACCTGAAACCTCCTCGAGAGCCATTATCGGTTTGCGAGATACCTCCTCCGTGGCGAATCGCCTGTGAAATTGTACCTTGCGCCCTAAGTATGGCGTAATAGGAGACGAGCCGATATTAGAATATTCGATCCGTCGCGCTGCGGCGGTGTGTCCTGCACGCGTCATTGAAAATTCGATTGTCACGCGTTGCGATAATCGCCGGGCAGCGCCAGGGCAGCGCCGGGCAGCGGTGCGATCAAATCATCGTTGAACTTGACGCTCGCTTCATCCCAACCCGATCTGTGTTGCGATCGTTAAATGCTATTTTGCGTAATAAATGCGTGAGTAGATGCGAAGAACCGAAGCGGCCGGCCGCATTAAATCGATGCCTCGTAACGCTCGAGTGACATTCAAAGGTACCGAATGCGGCCACGTCGGCAGTGCAGGTTTTAATCGAGATTTCAGTACCGAGAGCTCGTTTACCCGCCATTCGGTCTCGTCACTTTCCTTTAAAGACCACCGAAACCGTAGTCGACAACAGGCCGGGGTGGGGATCCTTTCGCAATGCTATTTATCACGGTGTTCTCTTCCTTGACGTCTTTCGCGATCCGATCGGTGCTGATAACGGTACACCACGACAGAGCACACGCGTAAAAATATCCGCGCACATTATTTAAACGCGCGTCATCGGTACACTCGCGCACTGCTGAACGCAATGCTGCATTTACCAGCGGGGCACTTTAGCATACGTGAACCAATTAATTTCTAGAACTGGCAGGAAGTTAATTACGTTATCGGTCATTACTAGACATTGTTACGAAACGCGCTCGCGCAGCGAGGTACTCCCGCCTCGGGCTAACGGCCGTTTACAAACGGCCAGTGGTGGTCGGAGATGATAATTCTAATTGTACAATATAGCATGCAAGTCACGAATATTGTTGCACGATGTCCATTCGTGTTGCACGAGCTTACGAAGCGTTTCCTCGGTATTCTCGCTGACTGGAAAGACATTGCGACGAAATGCTGTCGGTACTGATTCTTACCGTATTCCTTGGTATCATCAGCAGTTCCATTGTACGTACCTCTCGCACTGATATAGGATATTTCATTGCTAGAGAGTATTTTTAATAGCAGAAATACCTCGCGATATAAAGTTTCGTGAGAATACAAAAGAGATGTTACGTCATGTTACAGGCTCTCGCTACGAGTACACCAGCAACAATCGCGGACGAATCATGGATAGCGCTTTTTAAGAATTCTCTTTCTCTT
The DNA here is from genome assembly GCA_928718305.1 of Tetramorium bicarinatum. Taxonomy (NCBI): domain Eukaryota; kingdom Metazoa; phylum Arthropoda; class Insecta; order Hymenoptera; family Formicidae; genus Tetramorium; species Tetramorium bicarinatum. Next base: position 12,893,370 of record OV788323.1, on the reverse strand, counting down.
CTTCAGGTTGGAGAACTAGACAATAATGGAGTAGTTTATTTCAAAATTGCGCAGAGCGGAATGTGAATATCGCGAAGTTACACACGTATGAGTAATAGAAAATATTTTTAATCATGTAATTATACAAAATGTGATGATTGTAAAATTATTTCTATTTTATTACGTTTTCAATATAAAAGGAATACGTTGCTCCATGCTACTGCTATAAGTTGCAATTATCGAGATAATATCAAATTCATTAGTCAGTAGGAAAAAAGGAGACTAATGCCACGTATATTCCCATGGCATGTGGCATTGCATAAATGTATAATTGTGGATAATTTAATTATAAAAGAAGTATAGAAACGTAAGAAGAAAGTTTATAAAACTGTGTTATCAATGATCTTTGATAATGACGATTAGATGCATAAATTTATAAATAAAGTGTTGCTTCAGTTATTATGGATATATTAAAATTATTAAAGATCGAGACGGCATTTCACGAAATATTAAATAATAAACTAACGAATACAATTGTTGTGATATATTATTATATGATACTAGCAATTTTTCACATGGTATTGTTATTGTTGTCTATAACTGGATATGTAGTCAAGTCACGAAAATGGCTAGTCGTGTAGACCTGTGTAAGACTTCTCGCGAGGATTTATAACTTGATTACATAAGAGCCCGCGATAGACAATATCACACCGTTTATGAATTTTTCGTGCCTTTCGAGATCTCGAAGATGGATAACGAGGTGCCAAGTTTCATAAGCACATCCTTGCTTATCGATTGCCTGCATCATTGACACAATGTGTGTTGGTGTATACATACGGATACGTATACAAGGTAATACGAATAGCTAGACGCGAGAAACCGTCTAAACGTCTTATGAACCTTCATCGGATAATATCGGTACCTGAACCTGAACGTAATGTTTATGAGTAATGGTTCGAGATCGTGGCAGTAAGGTCGACTCCGGTGAACCGTGCACGGAATTTCAGATTTAGATACAAGAATCGAACTTGCCCCGAACAACCTGCATTGTCGTTACGCATTGTAGACCTGGCCTATTTGATCTTGTTCATTATTATTTCGTCTGGTATCGGTAATTCAATTGTCATGTTATGTAAATTCTATTTTCTGAGCTCAATATTATCAGCTTGTCTAAACTTTATGTGTATTTCAAGCAAATTTATAATCGTATTAAAGTATAAATATATTTAAATTTATAACAATACTGCTACATTATACACATAAAATATTTAACAGTGCATTATTACGTACAATGCATGCATTATTTTCAAATAATACGATATAAATACCTATTTAATATCTTACAAAAATATTGATTGCAGTTATAAAAAACGTCATCATAGTCGTGATGCATATAGAAAAAATGTGGAATTGACGCAACATGGAAATGTGATTAATAAATGTGCAAATAAATACATTATTCTCTTAAATTAAAACATTGGTTATAAACGCATGCGTTAAATTATCAAGTTTATTGTTCTGAGCATAAACGCATGCGTAACGGTTTACTCATTTCTTCATCTTTAATTAATGACACTGCGAGCGCTAATTAGCCGCACGCGTATTATACGTTCGCAAGTACGGTTGCAAAATTGGTCGTGTGAACGTTATTGATAAAAAGTACGATAACATTTGACCGTCTTTTACGGCACAAATATATTCATTGTGTATGGCGGTACAGGATATCATAACGAGTGTACATGACACACTGAACAATAAATACCACGGATGAGAGAAGAAAAGAATCGTCGTAGCGGTGGAATTTACCGATACGCATAGCGTCATTCGAGAAGCGCGAATATTTATTTTCCGTTTAAATCGAACAAATGCATCGTCGCTAGCAGAATCCGCTTGTTCGCAGAGTGCATGTGTAAAATTTTCTTGTTCGCCCGTCGCTATCCTACGTGTATCTGCGCGCAGGATCTGCATCTCGGAGCCTTGCAAGTAACGACAGCAGACTTTATCGAAAGAACAAATAATCTTAATAATCACGCGCGAAGGTGAGTTCGCCGATCGGGTCTGGCGTTGTCGAAAGCCGGTCGGGAAGTGTCGATAAGGTCAGACCTTATCGCGAATTCCAATACGCCCGATAAACGGTCGGAGCGCGAGGAGCTTGATTGCGAGAGAAAACCTGCATCGAAAGGTTCTCGTATACGTAGGGATGAGAAGCGGAGTATCGGGGAGGGTGGAAGGGCTCGGAGCCAGCGAAGGTGATTCATTAGTCGTACAACACGGAAGTGTTTGGTCCATGCGGATTCTCGACATGTTCCCGCCCGTACGTGTGCGTCTGTGCGCGTGTGCGTGCTGGGACCTCCGAGGCCAAAGCGGACTCTCCGTGGCCCTCCGCGCTTTATTATGCGCGACGGGGGCCTCTCGAACGAGTCGGGCGTTTCGGCTCGATCCGCCGTTCCCGGTTTTAAAAGACAGAATATATTGCGATAATTCTTTCCGTTCGATCGCGGACCGGCCTGCCTTAAACGCGGCGCTGGTGCTCCTCTTTCCACGACCGGAGTCATCCACCTCGCGGCAAGTAGTACCCCCATACAGGTGAAACGGATGTGAGGGAAGTCGAGTGTATAGGGAATAGAATGGTGGAGGCTTCTCCCGATACTATACCGCGACCCGTTACCCCCTGTAGCTAATCTAGAATTTATGTCGCCCGTAACTTACTGAGGTGCACTTTATTACATCCGGAATACGAGAATTTCATCTGCCGCGTGACCCTATGACGACGTCGAATGGATAACTTGATATGTCTCGTGACGTGAATTCATGGACGCGTTAGAATCCCATCCGGTTTCATTAGATGCCCGCGATATCGAGTTTTACTTCATATTTGGCACTGAATAGCTCGTTAAAACGACGTAAATTTCACGAACGATTATAATATTTAACTCCTTTTGATAACAGGTGTTGGAAGAAGAAGATATTTTATCTACAAGCACAGCGAAATATATAAAAGTTTAAATTTGCATTTGGCGGTATTATTGTGGTAGAATTGCTTGTATTAGATACGTTCAAACTCCTTAGTCAAAATGATATTATTTGCAATTTTTTACAAACTCGTGTACTTTTAATTAAAAGCGTCTTTTATAGCATCCTCGTAGCCATTACTTGTCTCGATATTAATATCATAAAATTGTTTCCCGAATTGTAAATGATAATTACTTGGTCGGAGTGTAAGCGAAGTCAGCGTCGCGTTGTTGCGGAATGGAATAAACTTGTCCGGTCGTAAGAGACCACCGGTGTCTCAGATTCCGTCGGAACGCCTATTACTAATCGCGCGGAGTCTTCTCACGCACCGCAAGGACCGCGAATTCTGCAGATTGCCTCCGCTTCCTGGTTCATCTCAGCTCATTCTCCGCTTGCCGATCAAACGGTATTCCGTCGGTATAATGCGGAGAATCCGCCGACCTTCCGCTAGCAGATTACGCGATGACGCCGGGTGTAATAGGTCCCCGGGATTATCTCCGCAAGTGAAACATCCTCCAACCGAAGGCATCTACCAGTTTTCAAGCGTGGTCGCTCGGCGCGACTTGCCGGGTAATAATCGGTCTATTAGCCTTATCGCACGCGGAAATTCAACTTGAATTTGTAAATAATCTAATTGCTTATATCGTTAATGAAGCTTGAACAAATCGTCGAGTATGATACACGCCGATCGTATTATATACACGTATATATATATATATATATATATATATATATATATATATATATATATATATATATATGTACGACGTGATACGCTTTGGCAGCGTTATCATTTCCACCAATGTAAGACATTTGTAGCGCGTTATCTTTTATTATATTTTACGATACCATCGATCGTCAATCATGCTGCCGCGAATGCCACGCCGCCAATTACATTCAGAGGACGCTCCCGGTTAGAGGTTTCCTGCGTGTCGATTAATTATAACGATACCCGGCGTAGACGAGTGAAATATCGGCGGTATTAGCGCATTCGTATGCGACGTATAAAGTCGGATAAAGTCGCGGAGATTATATACGCGGACCTTCGCGCGCCAGCGAACTTGCTGGCAGCGTGACGACTCGCAAGTCATTCAGCATTCCTGTTACGGCGGACTCGGAGCCGTGTGCTCGGTTCTCCGCGGTCCTTTTAGCCGGCAGCCAACGTTGGTCCCAAAAGGACCGAAACGCGAAGCCGGTCCCAGCCAGGTTCGTTCGCACAGGCGCTCACGTACGCCCCAAGAGCTCGACCATGAAGAGTAAACGCGATACAAAATACGGAGAATACGTTCATTCGCGTCACGAAACCAGCAATATCGTGACAGTTATTGCCGCTTGGAACAATGCACATAGAAAAACGGTGATATGAAATGTTTTCTGTTAAGCACGTACCGGAGCGAATGGAATAGTAAAAACAAGCTTGATGGACTAACTGTCTAACGACTTAGGTATTCGAAATCCGTTAAGCATTCGCTTGGATGAAACATATTTCACTCTTATCATAATATGTTAAACATATAGTTGAACATAATCATTCTCATGTCACCCGAAAGAGTACAAAAATTATACATGATTAATTAGTTTTTCTATAAACTTGATGAAAAAGAGGGCTTAGAGCCACAAGAGTGTTCGTGTCGAGATATTTTTATTGAAATGAAATTAGGATAAACGTTTCGAGTTGAAATTAGATTTTTTCATAAAATCTATGTTGTAATCAGTGTAAATCAAGTTTTGTCGTAAAAAATCGTTTCAACGAACCATTCACGAACTGAATTGAAAAGAATTGACACTAAAATGAAAGTCAAATTTGTAAAGCACAAAGTAACTGAAAATATATGTAGAAACTGATGTAAAATTCTTAAATATTTTCTATTCCAAATCATGTGGTTATTTTAGTATTGTTAAAAACGGTCTTGACTTGAATTGACGAATAATATTTTTGCAATATAAGTTAATGAGTAATTATCTTTCCGCCACATATATATTTTCGTTGTTACTAATAATCTTTCAGTAGCTCTCAAAAACAATTTCCATAGATTTGTATTATTGAATAATTCTACTCTATTCTTTATATTCTTATTTGGATAATTCTATAAATTCCTTACCGATGGCATTGTCGCTTGAGTTCTCGTCGAATGCTGCTGCGCGTCCGAATGAAGCGCAACGCACCGCTGCCGAGGGAGCTCGTGCGTTTCTCCCCCTTCTCGACGGTTGACAACCACTGGTCCGGCTGTAGGCTGTTCTGCACACCGTCATCCATATCTGTCGCACCCTGGATCCGACCACGTCGGAAGCCTATGCCGAGATTGTTCTGCCACGGTCTGCGATCCCCACGGTCTCTCGGAATTCGCTGCGCCGCATGCGGTATCGTGCGTACCACCGAGCGCGAGGAAGCATTCGCATTAGCACCACAACACGTAGTGCGTTCGATCGCACCGTAGCTGCACGACGGTGTGTAGCAGCCTTTAACCTCTAACGGATCGGTCAAGCTTCCCGCGACATCGCCGATCGTCTCATCCGATTAAACGCCCGATTACACCAAGAAAAGTAAAACGCCGCTCGCGATAATATCCTCTCCCCGTTTAACCGCGAATGCTAATCAATTCATCGCTCTTCTCGAAAAAGTACCATATTGGAGCATCCCTTTCGTCAACAATTATATTCGTTTAATGATCCTTCTCGTCGTAGGGCATGCAGTACTGCATGCTCAATTGGAACGGGGAGCAAGAGCCTAGGTTCTTTTAGTGACGGTTTATCGTCGGGAATATCGTGTCCGACGGGAAAACGCTGCCCGCACGCTCAAGCCATTATCGTAAATAAGGAAAATGATTATTCGTTAAATAACCGATCCTTACATTGTTTATGAGCGCGATCAACGCCGCCGTCGATTACATAACGGCCGTCGTATGCACGCATGCACGCTTCAAGTTCCTCGCGAACGTGTGTATTGAGCTGGTCCTCGCTGGTCTCACTGGTTACTTCAGCCAAACGATGATGGACTGAGGCTACTTTGCCTTCGACGCGTCCTCGCTTCTGATTTCGATAAACCATAGATTGAGATCAATTTTTAATAATTTGAAACGGATCAAGCATCGTTCAATTCGTCTAAATTTTCACGTTACAAAAGAGTCTTTACCGCTTTGTAAAACTAAATGCTAAATTTATTTGGAAACTATAACATTTTTACAAATTGTATCTTTTTATAATTATTTTCATTTAATTTGTTGTATTTAATGCACTTGAAGTTCACGCTAAATGCGTCGTAGTTGTCAGTCTATTACTATTTTGTCAAAATTTCGATACAGATTGTTTAACGTATTATTTAACGTAGAAATAGATCATGATGATGACGTAAAGTCAACATTCACAATTTCATATCATAACATATGGTGATCGAAAATGATTCACGGTGTTTTCAATAAGGGAAGTTCACGCACTTTTCTTGAAACCGGTGCCTCCAGTCAGTCGAACAACCGGTCCATCACTTGCCGCTCAAGAGCGGGAACTCCGCACCGATTCTTCATAGTCTTTGTGGTCGTCTCTCTCTCTCTCCCTCTCTCTCTCTCTCTTTCTCATGTGAAATTCATACGCACCACTATAATATACCCGTCGATTACCACCGTATAATCAAACTGAGATCCCGCTCAAGGATCCGAAGTGACGCAACTGGCCGGTCGAAGTCGAGTACCGGCGTCGAAGCGCCGGTTTACCGTTCGCGTACGCGGTACCAGGAGCAAATGTGGCCTCCAGTGGTAGCGCTCTGAAGCGACACCTGTGAAGAGACGCTACCCTCTTCTTCTTCCTCTCGAACGTTCGTTCGCGGGCGCCTCCCGAGCCGAGCTCGCTTTCTTCCTCCTCCTCCTTTTATTTTTCCTCTTCTTCTTCTTCTTCTTCTTTTTCTTCTTCTTCTTCCTTCTTCTACGTTTCGATCCCACTTCTCGTGATAACAATGAGGTTACGAGTACCCTGTCGATATAATGGCGGCGATAGGGGAACACACCGTGCGATTAAGAATATTCGCAAAGGATCGAATCGTGCGATTAGAGGACGGGAAATTAATAGCACGACTTGTCTTCCCGCAGGTCTTAATTCGCGCCGTATCCATTTGCCGCGGACACGCTCACGTCGCGCATAAGCGGGTTAATAACAACGACGTAACAAACGCACTGACAATCAGCATCGCCGTGTCTCGGCCGCACCGAAATGTACACTTCGTTAGTAATTGCATCTTACGTATTTGGAGAGACGTCGTTAAGCCGAGAAGTATTATGAAAAAAAGCAAGGGGGAAGGGGGAGAAGAAACGTAATGGCTGTGAGTTCGTTCGAGACATCGAGTCACGGCCACGTAATAAAAGCACGTAGGGTCTGTGCGGCGCGCCGAGAGAAACTGCTCGGTATTCTCTCTCCTCTCCGGCTCTCCTAACCGATCTCGGGTTCAAGTCGCCTCGGATTGGCTTTCTTGTTCTCCGGTCCTCTACCCGTCGCCGTAGAGTCGCCAGATACCACCGCGAGTTCCTATATCCTCCACGTATCCTGATGATCACGTCGACTCGACAATAACAACAACGCAGGTAACGAGCTTGGGTCTCAACTACATCCCGATCACATCCTAGACTTCCTCGACTTGGAGCTACAACTCTTTCGAGTCGAATCCTAAAGAGTATTTAAGAGATATCGTGAAAAAATCAAGACGGGTTCCAATCTTTTAACTACTCCAAATATCTTTTTCAATTTCATTGGATATTTATAATGGAATATTATATTTTACAATTTGAATTTTCAGACGCCATTTGGTATATCTGTGTACATCTGGAAACTTATAATTATCGAACAATGCGATTTGCACCCTTAGACAATCGTAGAAAACAGTCCTTTATTAATTGCCTCGATTATTCATTGATTTCAAAAGGATCGAGCCTATTTATTATTGTTATTTATTGTAACCGATCGTTCCGGGAGGAACGGGAGTGCGCAACATCAATCATTGTACGTTTTATCTGATTTTTGCACTTTTGTATTATGACGTGGAAGACTTACGGCTGGTTTATATACAATTTGCATCATGATAATATCAACCGAGGGGCCGGAAACGATAATTCGTTGGGCGGATGAGCTATGTCGGCTCGTATCTCTTCGCTCTCGCGCTCGCCCGCGTTTTCCTTTTCGATGTGATCCAGCGAGATGCACCTGCGTAATTACTAGCCCTCTGGTAATAACGTAATGGCAACAATGCAGTGGCAAACAGTATCGAATCGTAAGTTATGCTAGTAGCTGAAACGGTTTCTCTGCGTTATGGCACTTTTACGCAATATAAAATGCATATGGAAATATCTCGCTGTCATTCGTGAAAACTTATTAATCTTTGCAATTTGTTACCAAACGATAATATACAGATCGAGCAGTAATAATTTTTTTATTTGACAGTCGAATTATTGATTTCTAATAATTAATTTTGAGCTGACGTTTTCTAAATCAGGTTTATGACAGTCAGTTTCCATTTTCATCCATGTTTGTTGTCATTATCTCAGCATGCGCACTATTGCGCATTGAAAATGATTGAAACTGTCTGAACACGGTAATCTTGGGAATGGAATCATCTAATTTGGTTAATCATCCATAAAACCGAAATTGCATTTCCGCGTAGAGCAGAATGAATTGGAACATAGACAGTAAATTATTCCATATACATATATGTATGTATGCATGTGTTCTTAAGAATATAAATACGATTGAGAGAAATTCGAAAATATGTTTCGCTCTTTAGTAGCATTTTACTTTAACTTTATGTTTAATTACGATAAATATATTAAGTTATTTTTTTCTTAAATTTAATGCATTATTTAAATCAATTGAAAACTATGTATATTAATAAAAATTTACATTGATAGATTTACTTATAAACGTTGCTTCACACAATCTTCGGCTAAAACATTTCAGATGATGCATAAAGCATATTACAATTTCTTCGCTTCTATTTCTTTCGTGAATTTTTGGTGAATAAAGATCTATCTTTAAGGATATACGCAGTGTCCTCGTTGCGCACTGCTTACCAATCTCGAAGCGCACGAGCAGCAAGAAGCGGCGACTAAAGGGAGAGCGGACGCATTCGACGGTGAAAACGGATGAGTAACGGCCGACAGCCCCCAAGACTGCAAGCACATTGCAAGTCGATCTCAGGGCCAGCGAGTGTGGCCAACTACTCGGGCTGCACACGGATGGATCCCGCGTGCACGGGGAAAGGGTCATGGTCACGAGCAAGGTCGTGCTCGCGATTGTGCACACGATAATGCGTAGTGCTCGTGAACGAGGATAATGGGGCCTACGAATTTCTCGATGCTGTCTTACCGGGCCCCGCTTCGTTCGCTCCGAAGTGTACACTCCCTGGGGATGCAATTACGCCCCGGCTCCACCGCGGTCGGTTGCCTATTGGACGCGAACAAATTGAAAGAAAACATCGTTATCCAATATTATTTTCATCGGGCAGCGTGCGCGCGCGACTACCCGGTACAGACGAAGCGATATCGGATATCGCCGCGAAAAATCATCATCGTGATTGCATATGTATATAGAAGCGCCGATCGGAGCGATGCCTAGCTTGGGCTATATAAGGTTCGCCAGGTGAAATTACTTATTTGATGATAATATCAACTAAATAGCAATCGGGGCCTTAGCAGGCCTCAACGTGGGATGGGTTGAGCTTAGTGGTCTTCTTTTCGCGCAAAGTAGCATCGCCGTAGAAAGAAACGATCATTTGTTAAACGGCAACGTACTGTACTATTAAGTAAGAGCGCGCTGTTATTACCGAACTCCGGTATCTCAAAATTCCAATTGTGGTTATCTCTCTCGGAATAACTATATACTAATAATATAATGGCGAGAGTAATAACGCATTGTGAGTGTGTTACCTAGACGTATGGATCTGTAATCTCACAGTGCAATCAGCGATAAATATATCAAATTATAAATTTTTATGACAAAGTCAATTTTTCTTTATACACATGAAGAAGACGTACACATATATATATTGTAGCGAACTTACATTTATTAGATCGAATTTGGCTAAACAGTTAAAAATTAGTTAAGAAAATGTGTCACATTTTAATTTGTATAAAGATTTATCATTAATCTACACTATTGTGATATATAAATAAAATAAATCTAAACGTACTATCAAATATATATGAAACAAGAATACAAAATTGTCTGGTAATATCTCCAATATCGTTAAAGTTACGAGATTCTTAACGATTATAATATTTTGTTATCTAGTCACAAGTTTCAACGTCACAATGATTATGTCGTCACTCCGCACGTCATTATTTCCGCGAGCATTATAATAGCGGATTCCGTTTACTTTTTGTTACAAAAGGACGTGGACGCGAGGAGGTAAGACCAAGTGCATGGTGCGTTTTCTAAAGAGAAGACCCGGGTTAAAAAGGGTCGCGCGGTGCTTTTGTCCGAGAGTGAATCGTCCATATACGAGCGGAGAGCCAGCTCTAGCTCTGCTCCATTGAATCACCGGGCGTAATTATGCGGAGTCGTGGAGAACGCGTATCGATCACTTGGTGGTGCATGCCTGACAATGGGCGAGCGAGCGAGCGGCGGTTCATTAACCGTTCGATTAAAGCAGTGTATGCATCCACTGTATCCATCCAGATATCCATCGGATGAGAACGGCTGTCATCGAGAATCACTCCTGGTGTACACACGACAGGGCACTTAAATCGATGATCATCGCCAACCTCGCTCGGATTTTTACGTTCGCGTTTCTCGCCACGAGAGATGGCCGAGAAAATATGTATCGGTCAATAGCGAGCACAGTGACGGTGCAAAAGCTTCCTCCTACTGACGCCTCGTGATCCCAGAACAGTTACAATTCATTATCTCCGTCCCTCTCACTCGCATAAAAGATCGATTCGAGGGTATTTGAAAGTCTCACGATGTCCTTCATATTTTTATTTTTTTTTAATAATAGGCAGTAAGAGGACACGTCATCCAAGATTAGCCGCAATCGGCACGCGTAATGTCAAGTGTAACCAACATCGTGTTACAGCTGTTACACGAGCGTAGCATTTCACGCGCGAAGAACGCAGGTGTAGAAACTCGTAACCCAATTATGATTTGTAAGTGTCCGCAGCAGGGAGAGGGCATGATAGAACGGCTAATTGGACCTATAAATGACCACTTTCCGACTGCTGGGAAGTTTAATCTATGTGGCATGCATTAGCCGAGTGATTGCTTGCGCTTTCCAAGTCGACTTCCATCGGACGAATCGTCGGCGTGAAAGTGTCGATGAGTAAAAAAAAGACAAAGAGGACGGACGGACGAAAGAGATGAAGGAGCTACCGCGTTTACGCTACCAGTATATCGTGACCAGGCGCTCACGATCGCCATCTCTCAAGTCGCATTTGCGAGAGAAGCCGTCGTTCTCTCCCGCCGTTCTCGCGGTCTCTCGCCTCGCGTCTTTCTTCAATACGAAAATACGCGCCAGGTAAGGAGTATGTAGGTCAGGAGGTCTAATTCGAATGGATGTAGAAGCGGAGATAATTTGTATCCTCTCTCGACATTATGTCGTGGGTGTGACAATTTTCTCCGATCGTATAAACCTCCGCGTTGTGCACCGCGCCTTCATCGAAGAAAAGCGATAGACGCGATCGCTTCTCTCTGCGTCCCGGGAAATAAATCGCGGTGATATATAACGCATATAAAACGCGCGAGGGATAAACGAGAATACAGGGACGCGCGTAGTAAATTAGAGGTGCGTTTACCGCGTTAAGCGCCGGCAGATCGCTCCCGCGAGTTCTCGTTTGCAAACCTATTTATTTTCATCGTGTTTATCGATAAGAGCGACGGCATATGAGGTGTGGCGTTTCGCGAAAAAATCGAAAGCGCTTTTATATTACGCAGCGTGTTGGCGTCTCTTTACATAGAGACTCTATTTTATTATCGTATGATAAATTTCTTGTTGAAGAGAGTCGGACAGTGCTAGATAGCGAGTATACATCGACGAGTTCCTTAAAGTAAATTTGGTCTTCATTACGTCTGCAGATAAGTTAAATGACACGCACGGCCATATTCCGTTAATACTAGTTGTCTACGAGACACGATAGTTTGAAGGAAACAGGAGTCGCTGATAAAATACTGACAACTGTCGTAATCAGTCGTATTTCCGACGCTCAGCCAGGCGTGAAATGGGATTATTCAATAAGGCGGTCCATTTATTTTTGATTTACACGCCATGATCCTCTCGCCGATCTTTCCGCTATCGTAGCGACTTTATCGTGCGACTGTCATCCGCATAGCGCGTCGGGCCGCTCGCATAATTAACAATCAATAACGCGTGACAAATTATTCTGCCGTATTAACCGCGGCGAGAATCATTATGCGACGTGTATTATTAGTTCCGCTATTATGTCCGTGGAATTTTGGCATGCTTTCGCTTTATTTGAGATACGAGTGGCTCTTTCTTTACACGAGGATTTTACTTTTTACCAGCAAACCAAAAACTGCTCGTTACATTTAGATGCAATTTAGATGCAATTGTATAATAATGGCTATTTTCTCAATAATAGGAAAAAAAGATTTCAATAGCAAAATCTTTCAAGGCAATTGCATAAAAGCACTTCTTGCTCAATCTTGTTTTCGTTGTAGCAGTTTCGTAAAAATGATGAACACACGTGAACGCCTGGAGTTATTCGAGAACAACTTTCAATACATTGATAGATAAAGTACCTAAGTGATTTTTAATTTGGATCAACCATCTGCAATTCTATACAAAACACATGAAATGACACATGAGAGGCAACTGCGTGCTTAAGTGCAGGTAAATAACTTGGAAGAGCCATTAGATGGCACAACGAGAAGAAGCCTCTTCGCGCGTCATTTCAAGGGAATGTGATTTCGAAATAAATGTCCGTCAGCGTAGTCTTCGCCATTGATGCTGCAATAATCCTCGAATGACGATGTCGTCGTCCGATCGCACGTGCCTGTATTCACGATCGACTCTTTCACTATTTAGATGATGTTTTCATTTTCCTTTACCATTCTCTTCCAAGAATTGTATCCATGTGATGGATGATGCGATACCACACATAATTGCTAAATGTTATGTTAATTAGATATTTAATTAGTATTCTGGTTTATTCTTATTTCTTAATCTCTTTTCTTTGTCTCCCGTATTTGCTGAATTATTTGAAAAATACAACTATTCTATACTTCAGTAGAAAGAGAAAGAGAGAGAGAGAGAAAATTAGATTACAACAATTATTAAATAGAAATATAATATAGTATTTAAAAAATTTTTATTGTATTATAAACGGAGTACTATTTAACAAAAGGTAAATTATTAATTCAATTTTATTTTGTAAGCTGAAAGAGAAAAAACCAATAAAATCGATTAATGGTAGAGATATCCAAAACTCACATTATGTTGAAAAATGGTGTATAAAATTATGATTGAATTAAAATTGGTAGAATTTATACACCTCTAGAAAAAATATAAACAATATAATTATAACGATACTAAATTACAAATGTTGCGGCATTATAATCAATGCTTGAACGCGCAGTCTAACAGGTTGAAAATGTTACGCACAAGGTGCAACGCAGTAGATTACTTATGCGCAAATGTGAATTTTTTATTTTCTTCATTTATTTTATACTTTTTTCAATGCACTCGTAGAAGCTAACGACCAGCTGATAACATCAGTCATTTATATCAACGATTATAATTTATAAGCAAAGACACGTGATATAATATGCGAATGCGCATTAAAAATACGGATGTAAGTGTGCGTTGCAACAGGTTTTTGCTTTGTCTGCGTATGTAAAAGCTGTCGTTTACGACGCGCGGTATTGATATAGGTAATCGCTAAAGGTTCCACACGGTTTCTTCTTTACATGTGCATATAGGCGTGTACATATTTGTGTGTGTGTGTGTGTGTGTATATATATATGTTTGTGTGTGTTACAACATAAGGTAAGGTTGGTTTAATAAACGTAATGCACAACGCCAGCAAACCGGCCGTTGCCGGTGCAACCACCCCCGATATTGCTTCGAGCTGAAATAGCGGGGGCGGCAGGGCGGGAGTGCAATATACACGGTGTCTCACGAAAGTTTCGATTATGATCATCATGACGTAACATGCACATTTATAAATGATTCTCTTTTTCTTTCTTTCTTTCTCTCTCTTTTTTAATAAAAAAATTTTCCTGAGCATATCTCAAGAACAAGAACTAGTTTCAGATTATTATTACTCCACTTATTATTAACAATGTATATTATTGATATTTAAATTGTAGTATGTGTATATTCAAAGGAAAAAGACGCTCATAGAATAGAACAAATCCCATTGCACAGAGAACCGGCATCGGTTATCTAAGTTCCGTGGCAACGACGACGTAGCGGCATCTCGGATCTCTGAATATGCTTAAAGTCATTTATCAGATTGCATCGGGCCTAATGCGGAAAATATAGATGTAACTGGTAAAAAGCTTAAAAGGATCTGTAAAACCTGTTTCTCTTACGGCAGTACCAGGTGCCACAAAAGCAGGATACATTCCACACGAGGACACCCCGTAAACATATATAGCCTCTTATTCCGGTATGCTTACATGTTCTCGATGGCAATTTCGTGTAAGCGAAAGCCATTGGGCTAAAACGTTAGACGAAAGGAGACGAACAAATGTCACTTCGAATATTCTAAAAATTAATCGCCGTTTGTTAAATTTTATTTAGAGTTTTACAAGTAAGCAAATTATCGAACTTGGTATAAATGTATTTTTTTATAATCGTAGCAAATTGAAATAAGAAAGAGTTATAATAAGAGTTATAATACACATGTATGTATAGCATTGTAAATGTATTTTTTCTAAAGCTATTAAATTTTAAATTGTGGATTTTGGGCTGAGGACTTAATAATAGAAATCCAATAATACTTCGCATCACTGCATCTAAGTAAGATTTGACCTTGGGCGACCTAGTCCTTGGAAGGAACGACGAACTGTTCGTAAGACTCGCCGTGAGATACATCGCACCCTCCTACATCCAATTCCATTCGTACGCCACGATGCGTGTCGATTGGCTGATTATACGTCGCTGCAGGATCATTCGAATCAGCACGCGGATATTCCTACGCACGTGCGCACGAATAAGGAGCCTCAATCGCATCGCACTAGGACAATTAATTCAACTGCGCGCTTTGTCTTCAGTCGACCAGCCGGACGGAGCACGAGGGAAAGAGTGTGCGCAAATCGCCAAGAGATCGCTCCGCTGTTGTTCCGTCGCGGTGGCTGCGTCTGAACGATAACATCCGCGATATCTTTTACATGCGTATCTGCAGGTGATGTAGAGTACGAAAGAATCTATCCTGTCTATTCGGCGCATAGTGTTGCTTTTGGCGAATTCTGTAAAAGAAAAGTTCGGTGCACCTCAATTACATAATGTTAAGTGATCCCAGAGTTTTCAGCCAGTTTATTGGATTTCATTACATATAAATATGCTTCTATCTTATTTTACTTCATCTTTGTTGTTGGTTGGATTGCCACGATGGATTTCGCACATTCATGCGAATTGCATTACATAAGTCATAAGTTATACGCCAACGATAAAGTGATTCCTTGCAAGCGTGTATTATCATTATAATTTTTTTAAACAGAAATAATGAAAAAAATGGTTCATTAAGCAGGTAACTACAGCTTTAATAAGCTATTACTTATTTGGATCTTTCTTTTTTACGTACGAGCTATTCAGAATGCCTTTTAAAAGCCAAATCCAACCGTTTTTATTATGCAATTTTTGAATAAGTGAAAATAATATTTTATTTTCGTATTATTTCGTGAAATGGGATGGGTATTTGTATGCCGCTCGAATGTATGCGTATAAGTTACGAGAAATTCACTTACAACGTCTTCGCTGCGTGTATCATTGTGCGCGAATGTTCGCTGTCGGAGTACGGCAACGGTTGTACATTTTGCAGGCGGAAATAGCGCGCGGGGAGATGTGTTTCTATCACTATGATTTAAAAGTAGCATGACATAACGCGTCTTTCGCCATAATGTTGCGTTGGTCTGTGGGTAAGGTAAGATTTGCACCGCACGTGGTCGCAACAACGGTCACCGAATCGGACACGTCGTGCCCTATCAGGTTTCTCGAAGGGCAGGATCGAACGCGCGGTGAATTGCGTTCTCGTAATGCATGCAGCAGGGATTGAATAGAGAAACAGAATAACGAAAGGGAGTGGACGTGTCACTAATAAAGGAATGAGATGCGACGGTCTCCGTAACCCTCCAACGCTCCTCGTACAAAGATCGTGGGGGAAGGGTATAATATTCGAATACGGGTGAACAATCGCTTTGTTGGCAGTGATTTATGGATCTTTATAGGAGCCACGGCGACGACGACTGTCTAGTGTCACGACGTGTTTCGTATCACTTCACTTCCGGGGTGTCGTGAATCAAACGAACACGTCGCGACTGCAGGCGCGACTGTACGAGCTGGTACGCCGGATCTGTAAGATTGTAGATGCTCCTCATAAACTTATGATGACATGCAATCGTAAAGAATCTATATGTATCAGTCGTGTATTACGCTCTCATTATTCTAAAATATCTTACTATCATAATTAGAATAAAAAATTCGATGTACGAATGCGAATTTAAGTAAAATTGACAATATGCAAAAGAAATAGCCATTTATCTTTATATTAATCGTAAAATGTCTTTCCTCAAATTTAATTATTTTTCTTTTTTTCTAAAAATATTTCAATCGTCCACTTAATTATATAAGATATTGTTACGTACATTTTACGTGAAAATATGTAAAATAATTGCGGAATAATACTGGTAATTTTGAAACACAAGAATTGTCTTTATTATCATTTGGTTCTCAGATTTTTAAAATTATACATATGTAATATTAAATATTAATTAAAAATATTGATTTATTAAAACAATTTTCAGATATTTTCTTTCTTGTTTAACTGAAGACAATCAATCAACCCAATAAATAGAGAGAGATTTTAAACAACCGGTTGTAAAGATAGGAAAAAGTAGTTTTTAAAATCTCACTATAATCACCAAATTCGAAAAAACGCTACATTTGTAGACGCTGTTGTGCGAATGTACGTTTTGTCTTGTCACGTTTTGTGCCAGGGATCCCTTGAAATACGGGATGGATTGGGCAGCGGGATAGTTTATGGGTTATCGTAATGCGGCTTAAACGCTAAAACGCGTTTATTGTTAGCTGTTACGATACGGATTTATTCCGGCTACCTGCCAGACGGCGACCGATTACTTCTACCGTCATTTCGTCACACGAGAATAATCCCCGGAATCTCGGGGCCCGACCCTTTCACATTCGCCTCGAAGACTATAAAACTTCAATCGCGCCGCCGTCGATCAGTATATTCGCATTACATTCGCATAGCGGCCGGCGCGGAGACAAATAAAAGCAATCGTTCGCACACTGCTGATCGGCCGGTGCACGTGGGAGGTCGGAGTTGTGAACACAAAAGTCGATAGCCGGAAACACCACGGTCTTGTTAGCCGCTGATCTAAGCGATTCAAGTGTAGGCGCTAGATCATAGGCCAGTCAATCTTTCAAAGCAAGTAAATATGGCGAAAGAGGGTATCCGTGATCGGGAGCGATAGGCGAAGGCGATAGATCTATGCCGATACACTTTTCGCTCCCCCCCCCCCTACCCTCCGTTCATTTCCTCTCATATCGCGATGTACCATTTCTCCGCATTTTTCGCGCCGGCACACATCACGTGTGGCGCGCGAGACATTCCAGGTGTGTATCGCGCGGCGCGGCGCGGCGCGGCGGCGGGTGCAGGAAATTGGAACCGCGTCTGGCGAGAATCGGCGCCGATATGTCGTGGGCGTTGATCGTGCCACGAGCGATCGCACGGCGATCTTCTGGAGGATCACGCTCCAGACCGACCTGAAATAAATCAACCGCTCTCTGGATGAGGCGCTGGGTGGGGTGCACGTGGAAGCGTGCGCTCGCAGTTTCTACTATTCCCACGCCAACCGTCACCGGCCACGAAACCGCAGAACAGCCCCTAACCGTAGTCGTCGCCAACTACTGACATTACGCCTGAAAAAACCGGCCATGAGCCGATTCCATCGTCTCCGCCGCGGCCTCGAGAATCGCCGGGATCACTCCGGCGGTACTAAAGTTGTTCGTTATACGGTGACCTCCGCCAATACGATGATCTTTGCGCCATCAGCGTCGAATTCGGAAAACCGGCTTGTCTCGGCAACGACCGTTTCTGCGCGAGGGTCCCCGCGAAAGCGACTCTCCGGCATTGTAATTGAAACCGCGGACCGGTAATCTCGAAGGAAACGTCAGATTATCGACCGCTTATGTCGAAGGGAAATGATTTATTCGACGGCAATCGCACGAGCTTGCGTAAACTCGCGATAGCTGTGGGGAGTATCCGCGTGAGAACCCGGCGGCTCCTAACTTCTACCACGAGATTAAGTCACGCGTGCAGCGCGCCGCGCGCGCGCGCGCCGTAAAACTTCCGGTTGTATATCTCGCCGGAGTATATAAATGTCTATGTCATAATGATAAGATTATCTTTATTGCCTAATAGCCCCTCGCCGTTTTGCTTATTTTGACGCGTCGTTGATGAGGAATCATCATCGACACTCGCCCGCTTACATTCGCAAGAGACGGCGAGTTGTAAGCTTTAGAGCTTACGTTATTCTGCTTTCTACAGTACACCCACTCGTTTGTGAAACGTTTCGACGACATTCTGAGCTTGCCGAAGCAGCATGGTAATCGTTAAGTTGCGGAACCAATGGCTGCAGTCGTCCCACGCACAAAGGACGCGGTGACACGAATCTGGTTTACCGAGACCATCACTTCTAAATTGGCGAGCCTTCGGACAATTGCCTCATCGGACAGTTTTTATAAGTCGAAAAAAAAAAACTAAAATTGAAATTAATGATTAATCTTCTAAATGTCATGCTGTTTATTGCAATGTTAGTAATCTTCCAAAAATTAATAATTTTTATAAATTTATGTATATATTGACAAAATATTGATATATTGTAATTTGTAAATTAGATTTACCAATTTACAGTTGTCATATTTCACAGAACAAAAGTATTCTTTATTAATAATCATAATTTAGTAAATTTAGTAAATTTTAATTGTTAAAGCAGATGGTTTTCCATCCACGTTCTTTATCTTCACTTCGTGCACGTCACGACGTGCACGATAACCTTGGCACCTCGCTGCCACTCGTAAATGTTATTACTCTTAACTAAACATTACTGCTCGATCTTTTGGTTAGTATTATGGGAAGTATTTCATTACGAGCATTCAGTCGTTATGACGTGGTATGACCGCGTCCGTTACGTTTGCACGCGATACCGATCCGTATCGATGCATCTCCGGCGCCGCACCTGTATACCGACGTTGTTATTACCTGCATCATTATCTTTATCAAAACAGTCAATCTTCATTAAAATCCTACAATGTTGCTCGAAGCGCTGGCGAGGGCCAACCGGATCTCGAATCCAGTTCGTCGACTATCCTTCGATGTGAAGCTGCTCTTGTGGACAAACACAATTCGATGTGTTCGCATATAGTCGCGTATGGTGGCAGTTAGATCATTCAGAAGGCAATGGAGAATGGAGGCAGAAATCGTGTACGAAGAGAAGACTAAAGGAAGAATGGAGTACACGACAGCACATCAGAGAAGTGGATCCATAAAGGCGCAGACTGCTCGCTATTGCTGAGTGCAAACGCATGCTGTTGCTGATAAGACACCGTCTCGCAGTCATCACGTAAGCAACTGCGGTCTACCTGATAATCCGTAAAATGCATAATGATTTATTATTACACCGCTTGACGATGGGAGGTATGTAGATACAACGTATACCTTCGTGACTCTGAAAGTAAATTAGCACGATAATGGCCGTTGGTACTTGTTTTGTCATAGAAATAAATGAATTGTGTATATGTATACGTGAAAGTAAAGATGTTAAAGTCTTGAAAAAATGTAAGCTTCTTCGAAATATTTTTGATCTTTGATATTGAATTCAACAGTACATTGTCTGAGAGGTGATAATGCTTAGGTAAAAGAAATAATAGCAAGCTAGATAATATTTATTAAAAACAAATTTAAAAATTTGTTAAAAAAAAGAGTTGCTTCACAGAGAAATGCTCAATATATAATGTATTGTATAATTGTGTTTCTTAATAAAAGTTGGATTTTATTGGACAATAAGAAACCAAACGCCATTTTTGTGATTTTTAATTCTATATTGAAAAATAATTATGAAGAATAATCATGAATATGTATTATGCAAAAATGGATGCAGTTTTGCACTGCAAAACTAACTGCAAAATCTTTTTTTTCTAAAGTAAATTTTGCAAAACATTAAAAATAAAATTTTGCATTATTTCAAGTATAATAACTGAAGATAATTTTCTTTAAATATAATTACAAGTGTTATATGCATTTTTAGAATTCACGTATCCACGTAAAATATTAAAACGAAAATTTTATTTTTAATGTTTCACGAAATTGATTTTAGTGGAAAAATAAAATTTTCGAGTTAGTTCCGCATTGCAGAACTGTGTCCAATTCTTAAATAAAAAAAATTTTGTGTGAAGATTTTATATGTATAATACATTCAAATATTACTTTATGCTCAACCTATCGTAAATTCAATTAAGCTTAATATGTGAAAATTAAATAGATAGTTACCTATTGTAGATAATGATAATTAACACAGTATATTTCTAAATTTTATATTTTTATGATATTAGTTTATTACTTCTATATATTTCTTTAATGAAATACTCTATCCTCTTTTAATCATTTAACTTTTTTAATTACTGATTTTTCTAATTATACCTTTAAAAATTTCTAAAACTTATACTTCTAACTTATATTAAAATTATTGTTAAAAGATACTTTTTTAAAATAAAACAAGTAAAACAATAAACAAGATATGACAAGTTTTATGACGAATTTTCTCAAATAAACATTGTTATTTAATTAAAAAAAAAATTTCCTATGTCATATAAAAACTTAATAAATTTAAAAAACTTAATAATGTTTAGTTTTAAATAAGTATATTTAATATTGAATATTAGTTATAAAGTTTTTCTTTCATATTAGTGTAAATTTTCTTTCTGTTAAGAATTATATCAACAAAGTTTAAATGTAATAATTAAGAATTATTTGCCGTATTATATATATAATTATTTGCGAATGATTTTGGCTAAGTTTACAGGAAAATAAAAAATTAAATAACGTTTGCTATGATATTTTTTTAAAGTATTTATTTCAACATAGTTTATAGATAATAAGAGATAATATGAAACATTACTAGTATAACTAATTATGGACACCGAAAAACTTAGACAAGTCGTTTATGTAGCTCGGATTGTTCATGATAATTAGACGTTTACAAGAGGTAACAAAATAGAAAGAGAAAAAGAAAAAGAGAAAAGAATACAATTATATGTACATACAAATATTCTAAATTAAATATCTATAAAATATCAGATACTTCTTTCTTACATTATATCGCGAAATGTAGGGAATTAAAAACAAATCATTGCACAAAGAAATCGCTCTAACTATTCGATTATAATTGCTAATTATATTTAACAATATTATAAATAAGTATTAATATTGGGCACATAGTATTTTTCCTATTCTCTTCTGTTCATCACAGACCGATATACATATGTATAAATTGGCTATTATATAATACATAATATGTTACTGTTATAATATAAACTATAATTACATATACATACATGTATATGTATATGTATTTACGTTCTGTTTTAATAGTGTTACATATGTAATAATAATTTTTATAATGAAAATACAATATGCGATGTATGAAATCATTTAATTTATGCATCAATTTAATTTCTTAGAACCAAACTTATAATTTACAAAACAAATTAAAAATGATAAACATTAAGATGTTGCTTTTAATTAACTAAAGATCAAATGTTATAAAAATTTTTGTAGACATATATTAATATTTAATACTAATTTCATACAACAAAAGGATATATAAGAGTTTACTAGTTGCAATTTCGACTGAGATTTTTGACACATGTACTAATACTATAAAATTTCATTCAATTAATTAATTTATTTATTTATTATAAGAATGCATGAAAATATTACTATTCTCTTCATAAAATTGAGAAAAAATGTCTATACATATTGTGTGATAATATTCAATAATAATTGTTTACAATATATGTAATACTTTATCGTTTACGGATTAGATTTACGCGCACATTAAAATTGAGCATATTTACTGTAATTCAATAAAAATGTTAACTTAATAATTATAATATTATGTACATAGGCTCGTAATTCGACGAGATTACAATACTTTTGTCGATGCAATTGCACTAGTATATAATAACAAAAGGCAATAATTATAAACATCTATTAAAAATGTCTTGAGCCGTAGCGTACATTAATCGAGATGTACAAGAAGCGTTCCCCATCAATTAAGCATGATAGTAAAATTAAAATATTTTATAATTTAAACAATTTTATTTCTATATTATTTCATTATAGTCATACTATCAATATTACTTGTATTTTACGTAATTAATCAGTTTAACTTATCGATCATTATTAAATAAAATTAAGGATAGAATATTAAAGAAACATCGTAAGAAATATCAAAAACTATTGTAGTATTATACAATTACTACAAAATTCTTGATAAATATTTTAATAATGTCATCAATTACATGATCAAATTACATGCAAAAATGGCAAATTAAATGCCGATGTATATATGTATATACGAATGCGTACGCCATCAGATGTTCGACATAAAGAACGAACAATACTTTGCACCAATAAAATTTATGGCAATTATAAAACGTATAGGAAATTTTTAATAAAATAATGGAAGAAAGAGCATGATATCTCGAAATTAGCTATGTACAAAGCGTATGAATATTACATGACTAATAGATTTGATTTCTCTCAGCATTACTAATCCACGATTACCGTAACGTTGCAGATATCTTATAAAATGTTCTATTAGATATCTATAAAAAAGTGGTATCACAATATTATGACGTATATGAACAAACGAATTCGTAACGAAATTATATTATATGAGTGAAAATTACAATTTAACTAGTGTAACAACAGTGTGCATTTTAATATTAATTGATTAGCGATTTCTTACAGTATTATTGCACGATGATATAAAAATATTTCCGATGTTCCCCATTAAATTATATTTCGCTTTAAATATTATATTTATAACTTTTTTTTGTTGCGAGTGTAAATAATCGATAATCGATTGGCAATAAACTATTTGATTCTTTCCACGTATTTTAAGAGAATCAATTGTTTTACACTCAGTTCGAGAGAGAGAGAGAGAGAGAGAGAGAGAGAGAGAGAGAGAATTTAATAATTATACATATAAAATATTTTAAATATATTTTCCTATAAGATTGATCGTTATATAGAATTTTTAATGTATAAATTATTATTTACAACATAATGGCAAAACCTACTATTATTAATTCCCTTCACTGATCGCTAAAAATGTAACATTGTAATGCGATCAATTTATAATATAAATCGTTTGATACATCTTGTTACATTTCTTCATCTTAAGTACAAAATATTTCAAAAAATACGTAAAAAGAACAAAATTAACATAAATAATAAAACTATAGGAGACAGAAGAGTGTGCGCTATCTCTTGTATTTATCAAGAGTAACTGCACTATTTCTAGAAACAAATAAGATGTTACAATAAAATCCTAATGAAGAATTCAGAATAATATTTGATATGAAAGTCGATTTGTATTCAGCGAATTCTCTAAAAATTCCATTTCCATTTCATGTATATCTCGATTTTATAAGAGATTTGAAGAATTAAAAATTATCTGTATATATATATACAGGGTGAATTTTAATGGTTTGAACAGCTTTTTACCATAAGAGCTGGGTTACCGATTCTACTATTCACACATTTATATCACACTTAGGCATTTAGTCACACAAACGGTCATTATAAGTATGTGTGTGTGTAGTAGAATCGGTAACCTAGCTCTCATGGTAAAAAGCTGTTCAAACCATTAAAATTCACCCTATATATATATATATATATATATATATATGAGAGAATATAAAATATAAATAAAATAAGTCGTTCCAGAAATGTATACTTCATTAGGAGAATTGCAGTAAAGAAAAATTCAAAACAAGAAATTACAAGATAAAATAGAAATTTTTATGTCTCGCGCTATATGTTGTGATTTAAAAGAGTTTATAATGGAAATGAGATATCTCTTTAAGAATTCAGACACTAATGATCCCGCCGATAAAAAATCTAGACGATCAAGGAATGAATAGATCCACATATAGTGCATCACAATAAAGAACAAAGATGAATCTCAGGAAATGTCAACAGGATATTGTATGTATGTATTGTATGTATTAATTAATTGAGTCCGCGTTATTGATTTCTTTCATCAAACGTAAACTTCGCCTCTCTTGCTACCAGTAACGGTCGTCGTGGTGGATACATTCGTAGACGATGTTGATGTCGTGCCTATGCTGCTCGAAAGCGATGCGTTTGTGCACGAGGCGCTACTGATTTTTCTCGACGCATCCTGAACCCTTTGATTGGACCTAGAGAGATCATGACCGAAACTGCTGGTCCTCGGTCGAATACTTTGATTATTGGCGGTAAGACCGTCCTGCCTGCTCGACACGGAGGTTATGCGAATTTCTCTCGGCTGCAATCCTGGAGATTGCGGCAATGACATGCTTCTATCGTCTCGATCTGGGTGCGCCGGTGGTACTGGCGGACCGGGCAGCGAGGCCGATCGTCTACCACGCGCGTCCATCGCCATCGCTCTACTAGCTTGAGTTCCGGGCATAGTGGCGGTGACCACGTAGCCCAGTTTCTCGGGTCTCATCAAGATTGGCGAGCGATCGTTGTAGCCGTCGAAAATGGGCGAGCTGCCGTTGCTGCCCATCGGACTGTTGTTGTTGTCGATCAACGGCGTCGAGCGATCCTCCTGTCCGGTAATACTTCCGCTTCTACTGCTACCGCTTCCGCTACCTTCCTCTTCGCTGCTTGTGACTTCCGTTAATGTCGCCTGGACGATGCTCTGATTGTTAACGTGCGGCGTCGTTGTTGTCGCCGTCGTCATCAGGCCTAATTGCGTCAGATGGCCCATGGTGACCGGTGTCAAAGTCACCGGTGTCATTAGACCGGCGCTGGTCAACGTCGGCGAGAGTACGGCCTGCGCCAAGGCCGCCGCTCCGGATTTCCCTGATGCAGGCGTGCTTTCAGTTTCCTGTATCGGTGACAACACCACCACCGACAGATCAGTTGGATAGTGACCGTTTGCTGGTATCACGCCCACCACACCTGCGCCGATGTTCGCCGCATTGGCAGCGGACAGAGCCAACCTCTGTTCACGGTCGATCACCTCTTTCGTCACATCCGGAGTTGGTATGCGCGGCCTGTTCTTCAGGGATACCGGCACCGAGTTCAGCTTCGTCATAGTACCTGCAATTAGAAAAGAATCGTGATGACCGTTAGAACGATGCTAGGTTGGTCGGCTTATTCCGGAATCGGGATCATTCCGAGGACGCATGTAAAAAAAAAAAATATAATGACGTTGCCGATTAAACTAACGACTGTAACAGTTCTCAGTTGAAGACCATGTTGAGCGAGCGTGAAAATGAGTTTTAGACCATTGCTTTGGCGCCAGGAAGCAAGTTACACTGACGAGAATATAATTACGCGGATATGATACTTTTGCGATACTGTCTGTCTTCTTACGAGAAGGAAAAAAATAAAAGAAAGAAATACAAGGACTTTAGAGAGTTTTCTCGTTGGATGCGAGAAATAACCGCGGAAATTGCAGAGGTCACGCAAGATCAAACATTGCGCAATCTTGCGCGTATGTGCAATATAACAATAAAGGAAAAACTTGTGATTCTTTGAAACTTTCTTTCAAGGAGAGTTCATGACTCATTGTCAGAGGAAAAAATCTGTGATTGGAAACGCCCAATTCTCGGAAATGCGAATCTTCTTCGAAAACATGTTACTGAAATAAAGAATATTCCATAATATTATGAAAATATTACGAAAATAAGAATATAAAATGAATAAAAACTATTCGTCAAATAATTTTGAACGAGAAACGAAAATATTACTATTTTGGAAAATTTACTTTACTTTATTCAATTTATTGTTCTATAATGTACTCTAAATATAATACACATATCAGACATTGTATTAATTCTTATAAATTTTATTAGAGCAAATATATGCATAACATAAGACAAAATTAAATGTGACTGATAGCTGACATATTAACTATTATGCAACTACGTACCTTGGCGACCCATGCGCTGACTCCGAACGCTCTTTCGTCCGACGAGACGATCGTAGAGCGAAATTTTGAGATTGGGATTGTTCGTTTGCGGGAGACCGCCGGTCTCAGGGCTGCTGTACACGCTGTTGTGACGGTTTCGTGTAAAGAAACCACCGCCGCTGCTATATGTAGTCGAGGAACTACGTACCGAACCCACTCGGGTGATCTGCCGTTGGAACCAGCCATTCTTCTTCCGTTCTACCAACGGAGTGTCCACGCTCTCCTGAAGAACATGCGAAATTTAGTATCGAAAGCATCACAAAATTATGGCAGAAAATAAATTTATATTACTCGAATAAATTCATATTACAAAAAAGACTGACAATGAGATCCTAAATAATTATTTAGGCATATGTTATCGGTAAATCTATGATTGTATAAGAGAGCGTCAGTTAAAATTTATATGAAATTATTCCCTTATCACGCTTGTAAAGAATTCACTTACGTAATCGGCATACATATCATCTTGATGAGCTTTACGATGCTGACCGTGATTATGAATCTGTGTACCCAGCATAACGTTTGCGTAAAGAGCATCGCTTTCTTTCACTTTATAATGTTCCGCAGAACCTTTCGGCTCTTCTTTTCGATATTGCTCGCTGGCGACTGTGTATGGCAAGTCCTTGGGCACAACTTCGTCCCAGTATTGATCTTTCAAGAGCTCCGGATGTTCTTCGTGCATCTCATCAACGATCATGTAACCTGCCTATTATACGATAACGCGCGATGACACAATGAGAAAAAAAATACATTAACATACAACTGAAGAAAAGTATGTAACAAAAAACGTATCTCCATGTGCAAATACTTTGCTCTAATATCCATTCTTCTATGTATAAGAAAATATTTATAAATAACAATGTTTTGCGGAGTTCTTAAAACATTGCAATTTCTTTTATAATCTTTCTTTTAAAAGCTTTCTTACTCTCATACGTACCTTGATATGTCTGTCTATTAACCAATTTAGCTCGATGTCGTCGTCATCTTCGCCGAACGGATTAATCAGTACCTCTGCGACTTTCAGCCATCCGATATAAAAACAAAACTGCAAGAATATACGTCAGTTTTATAAAAAGTCTTCAACATTATGCAAGCAAACTCCTACACAGCATTCCACAGTCAGTGTTTGAAGATAGTATCGTATCATTTTAATCACCTGCAACGCGGTGAAAAACGGGAAATACATGTCCGGCTCCTCATATTTTCCAGTGCCATTGGAATGTTCGACGAATTGTCTGCCGAGTAAAGCCGAAAAAAAGTAGGCATATAGCGATAGCGTTACCACCTGAAAATATATTAAAAACAATTCATGACAAAATTCTTATTATATTATTACTGTAAGAAAATGTGGCGCAAATACAAATTTTTAGGAAAAAGTTCGTATTCGTCATAATAGAAAAGATAGCGTGTAATATAATTTATTTCATTTGGAGCAGTTGCTTTAAACGTAAAGCAAAGTCGTGGCAGCAAATTACTCCCGCCGGAAGTCTCGAACTTCGACTTCGTCTTGTCGCTTCTTTTTCTGTGTGTCGTGTAAGTACAAGCAAACAGGTTTAATGAATGAATATCAAGGTCGTTTCGCGAGCACCGCCTTTCTCATTGAAGGTTACCAGGAAACGGTAGTTTATGCGAAAATATAGCATTACTTGTGCATAAAAAGGACAACAGATAGTTTTGCATATGGACTTTGAACATTTCGGAACTTCAGATTCGAAAGAATTCTTCTTAGATGTAACGCGAAATCATGCCCGAAGGCGTGACGTATCGCAGAAAAATTACTGTTCAACTCTCTTGTCGACCTTGACCATGCAACGTGTATCATATTTATTCTTTGTGTTTCATGCACGTTTCATTATCCGCGCTGCATCCATTAGTTAAAGCTGAATTCCCAAAGAAATATTCTTTTAATTAACTTTTAATTAAATTTACTGTAATATATATGTATTACAGTACATATATATGTTAATTATAATAACATGTAATAACTATAACCATAATCCCTTAAGAACCATGTATCAATATCTTATATTAAAATAAGATGCTATAATTACATACTTCTTCAAAGTTAGATTTTAATCGAGTCAAGTTTCACAATCGCATGTTATTTTAAAAAAGTTATTTTAAAAAATATTTATATACAAATACTCTAAATATATATAATACAAAAAAACAAATATTATTTATCATATATATTATATATAAATCGAAAATGGAGATATCTATCTGGGGATTCTATGTGAGATTTGGGTTAGACATTTTCATTGTGATACATACATGACATATCGTAATAAGATAGCATCTTAAAATCGTTTCTTACAAGGATAGGCAAAAACGTTTGCAATGTAAATGCAGGCGAATGCAATAACAGCGAGTATCCAAAACGGGTATTAATCTTCGACGGACGTATCATTACGCGGTGAATACTCTACGGTCGTTACGCGTAATCTTCTTGCGATTTCACGGAGTATGTCGAATTACATTATCGTCTTGAAAGAGATTTATATTGTGATTTATATGTAAAAAAATACTACATATATGTATAATGCATCATTGCTTTGCTAGCTTTTCCCAAATTAATAATAATCTTGATTGAGGATTTTAAATATTAAACGTTGATTGTCTTTTTTTAATCAAATCAAATTTCTATTTTTCTATTTTTATTTATTTTATTATATGTATAATTTGCATATGTATAATATGATAAAGTATACTTAAATATATGCTATTTAAATGTATTTTACATATTTTAGATATATTAATGAGCATAATTGCTAATAATAATAAAACAAATGATTAAAAAAAACCTTTAGAAATCTGTGAGAGTAATACAAACTACATTCTATAACACAAGAATTTCGCGCGACTTCTCGTTGCATCACGTTCGCCCAGATTTGCGAAATGATGTAGTCTTTAATTTCTTGAAAATAGCTTTAGCACTGGATTATTAAGGGAATTGGTTGATGAGCAATTACAATTGCATAACGCATACATGTTAGCTAATTGCAATACGAAATACATCTTTCGGGTAGAGATTTCACTTTACTGTCTTAACATATTTAAATGTATTAAATGCTAAATAGAAAAGATTTACAAGGTTTACAAATAAAAAGTTTAATAATAATGCATAGTTAATGTCACAATGGTTTGACGCGCACATATTAACGATATCTAAGTAAATTAGAAAAATTTTTAAGAGTCATGTTTTTCCGAGTAATTACAATTAGTTAACTATAATTCGCGTAAACAACTCAAGTTTTGTACGATAATCAATTTTAACGATTAAACTTCTATATTATTAAAAATTAATTATACATATATTAATATTTATACCCAGTAAAAATATAATAATATGCTTAATTAACGTACATTGCTGAAGCAAATATTTCCAACATTATTTAAAGCAAGTTCAGCTTGCTTTAAATAATGTTGGAAATATTTATAGTCAATATTTAGCAACAGCGACAGACTTTTCTATTTAATGTCACACATTGGTAATAAAATGTAAATAATGTATTGGATACAGTTGTCGAAGAATTACATAATAATGCGTCACACTCCTGGCGCTTAAAGCATGATGATGATACGATCACTAGAGAACGATGAAGACATTCACGTAACATATTCGACATCTGCCAATGATGAGCGATACTATCGACGTGTAATTTTTCTACGGCGCCAATATAAAAAGGAATAAACAGAAAAGCAATGTACAAAAGATATATTGTCTTTCCTCTTTTTTGCATGTGAAAAACGTAGTATGAATAAAACGGATTATTAGAATTTCGTTATTCTTGTAATATTATCAGGATTTATACACCAACAGATTTATACATTTAATGAAATGTTGCCTTGCAGATTTATTCCTTCGTATTTGTTATTTTATATACATTTTATCAGTCAATCAAGTCAGATATCCAACAATTTGTTAATTTATTTAATTTATCAATATCTGCTTTGCATGAATGGTTATAAAGCCAATTTTAATTTCGCGAGAATTATTAAATATAAATTCTAAAAAACATATAACTGACGCATTTGATGATAACGTTTTTCAATTTCACGTGAAAATATTTACCTGAGTGTAGACTAGAGGAACACAGACAGTATCGTAACCAATCAATGCACCAAGCCTCTTCCGGATGTCGCTGAGCTCGACAAGGAGGGTTTGCACTACGTGATCGCTCGTGATCAGGGCTTCTTTTCTTGCCCTGTTGATGATATTGGTCGCCCAAACCAACGGCATCCAATACTTGGACATGGCCGCCTTCTTGTTCATCATCTCAAAGATTTTCTTCTCCGATTCCATCATCAGACCTAAGAAAATGGACGAGATTAAGCACGAGTTGTTTCGTTGCTTGTCCGACTTAAGCGAAAAACATTTCCGGACGTCCCAGCGAACTGTGTAATTACACAGAACTTTCCCCGTGTGAGACGCTTGAAAAATTTCCTCGGCGAGATACGGGTACTTGTATATTGTAAATCGCGATCGATATCACAGGGCAGTAAGTCAGCCAACCTGCGCCTCGCAATACTCAACAATTCTACATTAATTAACAAATCCATCAGCACGGTTCGTTAATCGGCAGCGAATTATCAAGCAATCAGCATCTTTCGCCGACTTTCGCGTGCGCAAGTTCTATAGTAGAATAGTCATATGTTCGTTTGAGCTAGATTGTAGTCTTGTGGATGCATGCGTACATACGTGAAACTGTATAAACTATTAATGCAAAACATGTCCATTGTCTGCGCAATAGTTTTCTCGAAACTAAAGTGAAATCGTTGGCCAGACAAAAGTTCTGCTTTATTTCCTGATTAGCGACACATTGTATCTTACAGATTGTATTTTAAAGTTTTGCTAATAATAAAGTTGCCATATTATTTTATACAAATAAGCTTCTTTAGCGAAAAAATCACGCTTTATATTTTAGCAAATTGTATATTATTTTTATAAATCAGTTTCATTTTATTGTGATTAACTTTTATTATTCTAATTTTATATAAATTTAAGAGAAGGAACGTAGTTACATTTAATTGTAATATTTTATTAGATATAAATTTATGCTGAATAATCTAAAATAATGTGTCGAGCAAAGCGCATTTCTACGTTATGAAAAAAGATGCTCAATGTCTTCAGTAGAAAGTACTGTTAGCATTGTAAGTAACGAATTGCATAAAAAAGATCAAATATTTGTTATGTGACAGAACAACAACTGCGTAAGAGTTCACTAGTAACATGAGTTTGTCGTAAACAACGATGCGATAGTACGATGAAGGCGGGAGAGATTGTAAAGAAAGGTGAGCATTTAGTTAACCAATAAATCACCGTTGATATTAGATAAGTAAGAAGCTAATAACGTAACGACTTTCATGTTCAGATTTGCGTATGAAAGAAAATCGAGAGATCGCGATGTGCGGAAATTACCTAAACCGAGATTGTACGATATTATATGGCATGTCCAATTTCTTCCACACCAAATCTTAACGAGGAATCTTTCACGTATTGCCAGTTGACATCTTCCTAGTGAAAGTCAGTGAAACAGATTATTTATATGTCTGTAACTATTTAATACATTAATTTAACTCGGATGCGCGTGTAACTTAAAATAACTAAAACATTTAAAAACAGCATTAAAATATTCGGTTCTTGCATCTGCTATTTTTAGTCTGTTATTTTTTTATTCCAAAAATTAATGCTTTTATAATTGAATTTATTTGTTTGACTTTTCGATGCATTTCTTAAAGAGTCATTTTTTCTCACTTGTTTATGACTTGGATCACTATTTTTTATAAATATGTACAAGCATACAATAATTATTATTGAAGAAGAAAAAATCATTAAAAATATATAAATAATCTCTTACTTATTGAGATATAAAACTAGTTTATACAACAATTTTAAAAGAGGATGATTTTTTAAAATATAACTCGGAATTAGAAAAGCACAATCATCACACGAAAATAAAAATTTTCCTATTGCAATGATTCAAGTCTCCTGTCATCACATTCCACAAATGTAATAGATTTGTGACCAAACAGGTAGAGATTGGTCTTCTATCTGCGAGCGACCGTAGTCGAAACAAAAACTATTTTAAAAGTCACGGTGACCGCAAAGAGCAGCTACTAGCACGATTGGTGCCCGATCGAGTAACGGGAATATCGTAATTTTTCTCGGAGGTATCTTTTTATTGTTAGAGCAGAAAGGGTCGCGTTCGCACGAACGTACATCCGTAACTAAGCTGGAGCGATGGTTGAAAAAATGAGGCAACCTTGCTATAGGCAGCTATCGAAATAACTCGCAATGTCATTCTGACAAGTCGTTGATCGAAGAAACAGTCTGCGAGATGAAATACACTACGGTGGAACTGTGTAGATTACTAATGACGGCACACGCACGCTCTTTTATTCAGCGGGCGTAGTTGGATCAGGTACACACCTTAATAGCAAAAACTGACATAGAGACAACTAGGCGTTCAATTTAGTGCTTTATGTGATTTATACGCCTTAAACGCAGCATTAAAATCTTTTTTTTATTTACGATACATTTTATCCTTTCATTCATCTCTTCTGCGAGATGTATGTTCATATGCATGGCACGTATGCATGCTCGTACATGCTTAGCACGCATGTTTCAGCATCATTCCTTTGATATACCGTTTTAAAAATCACATACTATCCTGTTCTTTTTTTTCTTAGACATGTATTTGTATACAATGTATCTTTTCATGTACTGTTTTGAAGACGGCATGTTATTTCATTTTTTACATGTATTTAATTAATAATTTCACAGAAGTAATATAATTCTTATTTCTGTAAAATAAACGTAAAATCTTCGCTTTCTCTATAAAATAATTACAAACATTATAAATATGTAAAACATAATATCTAGGATGTCAGATGGAACCAATTAAATATTTTATCTTTGTATTGGATTTTTAATAAAAAATACGTCTTACGTGTACACTTTTAACAATTATAACAATTACTAGTAAATATCGCAGAACTTTTAAGCTCTAAAATCATTTTGAATGGTTGATCGATTTGATATTGCGATCAGTTCGTCCCATTCATCGCAAGACCTTGATATCGATGTCACACAGTCATATGATATCATGCACAATGAGCTTGAGAATTTGCAGGCAACTATTGAAAGTAACAGCTGATAATTCATCAAGTGACTCATTCGAGCTGCGACACGTTACTGGCAGAGAAAACCAAATATGTCGAAATAGATGCTATCAGATTCTTAATACAAACAATTTTAAAACAAGGTTAAATAATTGGAATAATGAAACAAATTACAACACATTACTTGCAATAATTATAAAATATACTTATTTACGCTTTCACCTGTTACACTTTGGTTTACAATTTCCGCGCGAAAAATGCGTGGCGCCATGCGCCTTAAAAATTTCGAAAGCGCCCGCAGCCACAAAAGTGATTTATATTCACTTTCACGGGTTTTAATGAATAGCACAAATTTGCGAGGTGACATCCGCCTAATTCACGCGTTGGTGTAAAATTTACCGCTCGAAGCGGAACGCCGCGCGTCTGCCGACATACCTAGTGCTGTCTCTAGGAGAAGAGGCAAGAATTACTTAATGCCGTTAGTATCTGTTAATAGAAGCAAATCGATGCTTGTTAGAAAAGTGCCTGACCATACGTAGTTCTCCGACCCCGTAGTTGTTTATTATATTAAACTGTAGCTCGTAAATCATAAGCATTGCATCGATGGAAAACGGTAGAGCGTTAGTGGTATAAAACTCAATACACATGTAATGACTTTAAATCCGCGATCATTAAATCATTAAATCGGGATTAGCAGCCAACTTTCTTCGCAACATTTACGCTTTGACCGATATAAATAGATGGATAATATTGTTGTAGAGCATATAATTGAAATGCGCTCCGATGCATGAATGCGCAAGAAAATCAAGATATTTTTAAATTCTAAATATAGATAAATATCTATATAATTTTCTAAAATATAGGAAAAATAGAAGTACAGAATGAAAGGTAATAATTCTTATTTAAATACCCAAAAATGTGCAATAGATTTAATGTAATGAATTATCCATAATTCACATAATAAATGTATTATCCATTATTGTTCTTAAATGATTTTTTTATTTACAAAATATTTTCCTTATTTTAAAAGTAAAAGTTTGTATAAAAGAATATATAGCTGACAAACAATGCTGACACATAAATAGAACTAGAACTGCGTTATTGAAACAAAGGATTTATTTTTCAAAAGCGATAACGCGTTACAGACACAATTCCAGAAAATTGTAGCCAAGCATAGTCGAGTTTTGCAAGTCTCATCAAATAAAAAGACTTTGGAGACGAAGAAGTGGTTCCCTTCATTCCTGACAGGATATTTACCTCTCAGGACCATTGCCTACAGACATGGATGGATGAACAAGATGAAGTACGAGCATCCAGGGAGAAGGATACATAAAGTAGGGGTCAACAAACGCAGAGATCCTTGCTCCGTTGGCAAGGTCGCGATAGAAATAAAAAATAAACCGAGTTGTCTCGGTCCTACCCGTTCTTCATATCCTTGCCAGTGCGCCATGACGACGCTGAAAAGCATCCTTCGGAGAAAACCAGTCTGCCGTCCGGTCCGTAACTCCTTAAGTATAGTTTATAACGCAGGAACCCATGAATGCGGATGTATCACGTAAAAGTGTTGTGGGATCTCGACATTGGGATATTCAAATTGATATAGTGATATCCGGGTGTTGTACCGGGCTTTCTTTAGCAGGATAACTATCGGCAATAATAAAAAATTTACGCTTCAGAATGAAGAAGCGTTCCTGTTATATTATTAAAATTGAATTTGAAGAAGCATTGTCGTGTGTATTCTATAAGGTAACGTTTTAATCCATATTAAAATATGGATTAAATATTCTAATACGCCAGCTAGAAAGAATAATTGTTTTAAATAACAGAATTGTGCGTGTCTGTGAAAAGGATAAGAAAGATAAAAAAAGGATACATGATCGAACAATACAATTATTAGTTAATTAGAGAAGAAAAAGTTTCTATTATTTTAATTATAATTAAATTCAATTATACTTGGATCTTATTTTATGTTAATGTGACGCAAGATTACTTTAGATAAAATATTACTATTAGTTATACATATACTAAAAAATAAATTTGTTCTAATCTACAATTTTTATTATAAAAAAATAATAAAATAAAGGAAGAAGGGTTTGACCAATAATTATGAAAATTTTTCCAGGAGATACAATTAGTTTGTTGAAATCTCCTGCGCGTAATAATAAACCTCTCGCGCGTGAATAATAGTACTTTCTGTTACACCAACGTTCATGTATATGTGTAGCTGAGCTCAGTCGCAGACTTGGCGCCAGTGAAAATGCACTGATTAGGAAATATTCTCGCGTAATTAGAGGCAAGGAACTTTGGAGCCACTCGGCGCGTGCGTTGCGACGGATGCGCGCTGGATGTCAATAGATCGCGTCTGCCAAAGAGAAAATCGATCATGTCCATGCACCGAGTCAAGACGCGCGTACATTACGCGTTGCCGATTCTCGCAAATCGCACAACACATGACGCAGCCATTAACGATTTCACTATCATCTGAGCGACAAAGCGCTTCCGTCGCCAAGCGCAAATCTCTTATGCCTGCAGGAGAAATTTATGAGATTTTCCATGAGCGGATCGTAAAACTCAATTTAATTATTCACACTTTCTGAGATAGAATAGTCATTAATTCATTATATGAATCGTTAGATAAAACATACCTAGTGATATACATCAATAATAAACAGATGGTTGGAAAAACATATTTGAAAGAGTACACCATTTATAAATGTCTTTGTATGATATAAAAATTTACGTAAATTTTATAATTATAAAAAGATACTATAATAAAAGAATTCAATATTTCAATTAATTTAATATTATAGCAATGTACTTTATAGAATTTTTGCATAAAATTTTTTATGAAAGATTATTTAACAGTAATTTATCTGCCCGGTAATGCATATAAATGTTCCAATCTCACTTTCAGAATAGAAAGACTGTATTTAAATCAGTTTAAATTCTATAGATCAGTGACGAAAGTGACTCGCATTCCCAATTATTCTGTACCGTGGAAACGGAACTTCTGTGCAAAGCACGTTAATCAAATGTGATGTACCGATGCCTATGAATTAAGAATACGAATGAACTGATTCGCATCCTTAATTGTTTAGGTAGATGCAACGACCCTGCTTAGAAACGTCAAATTAACTGTACAACGTATATATAAGAATTAATTTCAAACTTGATAAAACGTGAATGTCTATTATTATTAATTAGAAGACCGAACAACAATCACCTGACGATTAGAAATAAAAAATTATAAGAAACATTTCGTTTGAGATGACAGTTAAAATTTTGCTACTTTAAGTCTCATTATATCTTACATTACAAATAAATGAGGAATGAATCGTATCTACGCTTATATGTATATACCGTAGATTCGCACACGCACGCAGTGGCGCGTGCACACTCACGCACATAAAGATCGTCAAACGATTAAGAAATCTCATATTCCGGGAATTCAGCGCGTTTCTCCTCGTTCTCTCGTTTCCTTCATTTAGGTGAGCACGGTCAAGGTCCGACCTTCCTCAAGGCCGATATCTACGTAACGTTACGTTCAGGTAAAGTTCACGGTTTTTCCGCTCTTTTGAGGCTAGTGATACATTCACGTGACCCAGACGCGCTCTATAACTGTTTCTCGAGGGACTCGAGAATGTTGGAGAGTTCCACGAATAGATCGCAAAAGAATCCGTTATCTGCGAAACGTTAATTACAAGAATCGATTGTTCCCTTTCTAAAAGCCCAA
Organism: Tetramorium bicarinatum; assembly: GCA_928718305.1. Taxonomy (NCBI): domain Eukaryota; kingdom Metazoa; phylum Arthropoda; class Insecta; order Hymenoptera; family Formicidae; genus Tetramorium; species Tetramorium bicarinatum. Next base: position 12,856,094 of record OV788323.1, on the reverse strand, counting down.
TTGCCGTTTATCCGCTAGTGAGAAAACGTCAATTGTGTCATGCGCATAATCGCGCATGAAGTCTTATCGCGGGTTTAATTAATATCGCAGATTTTCTTCATCTCGCCTTGACTACCGTGAAATTCCTCCACGGCTACTGGACAATCTTATCCGCCGATCTACGATCCGATGGAGTGTGCTCTCGAAACTGCTATATCCGGACGTAATTATTTTCTTGCCCGGATCATGCCCGCGTCGCCGATCGTTTGGCATAATCGTGGAGAAATTCTACCTGGGACAATAATTTGTGCTAAATATAGGTAACGCGTGCTGCGCGCACATTGGCGTATTACGGTCGTCTAGTGAGCTTATACGAAGGATGGAAAAAGAAACGAAAGAAGGAAAAAGAAACCGAAGAAACGGATTCTCGAGTTTCTTGCTCTGCTCTCACTGATGTGGACTTGAGGACGCCACCGATGATGATGATGATGATGATAATGATGATGACGACGTTGAAGATAATGATAATGATGATGACGGCTAGCAGTGTGATTCCTAAAGCCTTCGCGACTGGCGGAGCTGCCGAAGAAGGCGAAACGGCAGCGCACGTATCGCCAGCGTGATACCAAAGAGTAGCGATTACCACCTGCAGTCACGGCTAGATTATGACTCTCATTACGCTGGCTATATTTAACATCTAGTCCCGATCTAACTGCATGGAATCTTACAGGTCCCAAGATAGCTTCCACAATCGCTCGTCTGAGTATCATCTTCCGATAGACCAACACGACAATCGCTTTGAATGAAGCTAATAAGTTGCTGGCCTCGCATGGACAGGGATATCATCGAAAAAAATTATGATTTTATCAGAGAGCTATTAACCTAATAGCAGATGCATTTAGAATATGCATAGCAATAAATCGACGAAACGTGATCTTAAAATAAAAGAAGATTCGCCTGCGTTTTGAAACGGTGATGACATATCTGTGACGGAGCCAGAGGGAAAAGCGTACCGCATGCGTTAACGGTGAAAATCAATGGATGGTTGCTGCAAGGAGGTCTGCGGAAAAACGAGAAGCAACGTGGCCGTACGAAGACCAAGGAACTCCTCTCGAGGAAATCGCGAAGACGTGACCGATGATTATCGAGCAATGCACGGCATTAACGCATCGGATCGGCCGCAATCGCATCAGGTTATTTCTGTATGCGCCAGGAGGAAGAAGCGGCACGCAAGAACGAGAACAGGATGAGGCAAAGGAAGAAGAAGCCCGCAACGTCTGCTCGGCAGCTCAGCTCATTCTCGCAATAGAGAAGCGGTGAGATGCTGCTGTGCGCTTGCTCCAGCAGCCACGCGGCTACAAAACAAGGAGTCCGCGAGAAGGAAAAGGAAAAAAGGACGAGGAACTGGCGCCGGCGCTCCGCGTTTCTAAGCGGTCTCTCGGCGTGCTCGTTGAAAATTACCCGGACGCACGTGAAAATTGCCTGCCGGCGCGCGAGAGGCAGTCGCGGCCGACAGCATAGACGAGCGCGACCGCCGTCGCGGCGCCTGACGATTTCCAGATCGTAATTCGCCGGGGGAATTGGGTACACGCGGATAATTTCGACTACTTTCAAGACTCGAGTTTCGAGATTTCTTCTCGTCGCACTGTAATCTCGCGCGATCGCTCGCGATCATAGACACGCGACGGAACGACTTTCTGCTCTTCCAGGGATCTTCGGCGCCGAGGTCTGTCTCGTTATTCAGTGTACTTGCGAAACGCTCGTTTACGAGATAATACAGATAGGTTCAATTCATAGGACAATTTGTAACTAGCAAATTTGAAAGTTAAGTCGAGAATAAGACGAAAAGTTTATTTCTTTCAAAATTATTTGATTTTGTAATTATTATTGGAAAAATATGAAATAAAGTTCTCGTATGCTCACTACTGGGATTGAACTTCCAACTTACGTGACTACTTGACAAATATATATGTAAATACTGAGACAAGTCATAGCGGCAAATTTATTCCTCGTCTTTCGCAATACATACTTCATCGATGTCAACGACCAGTCGTTGGACACACGCATGCATGAAATCGTTTTGAGTGCAATTTGAACGTCCGTTGCAATTTTGCACACACGCACATATGTTATCTTGAAAAAAAAGTCTGTTGAGTGCGGTCAGTTCTGCGAAATTTATTATCCGTGACTTTGTCATAGCGGATATTATGTTCGCGTATTATGTGCAGCTTCGAGTATGTCACATTTTAATTAAAGACAAAATAAGATGAAAAAGACGCTAGATAAAATCTTTCCTCCGTATTATATTATGCTTCTATGTATGTATAAGCCATTGTCTTTTGATCTTAAAAATGCAACATCTATTTTCATAATATAATGTATCTCCTATAAAAAATATGATGTTTGTTGGAGTTTGATATACGTATGTAATTGCATGACGTACATATTTGCGTCAGTAATTTTCTTACTCATCTTTGTCATATACAAACGTATTTTCCTGAAGCTGTATTTCATAATATAATATCATGATGATTATTCTTTTCTTCCATTTCCGCATGATCTTTTATCATGCGGATTATATATTAAAGACTTTGATCTTCTCTGGAAATATGTATTCTAAAGAATTTGCATAGTTTTATTGCAAATTCAATTATAGTATAGCAAATTCAATAAATATAGTTTGATATATTATGATCTATCATTTTCATTTTCTTTCTTATTAACTCAAATTGTCAAATTAATACATATGTTCACATTAAGTGATTCATTTAAATCAAGTCAACGTATGAATAGCTTGTAGAAAATGTCTTCTTTTTGCTTGATTGAAGTTTTGCAAAATTTATAATGCGCAAACACCTTTTGCGTGTATTTCCTCATTCTTTCCTCAAAGGAGACAACAATTGTAATGTTCTGCTTGCACAACGTAGGAATTGTTACATTTCAAATGCGCATGCCGTAAAAATTATATCAGCATTCCAGTTTCATCATTTTGTGATTATCTCATTATATGAGCGACTGTTATCCAGTAAAACCAGAAAAAGCTGGCACTTTATTTATAGAAATGCAATGCATTTTTCACACATACATTATTAATGAGACTGTCGGACCGAGCATGTTGTCGGGCAGATTTTGTTTCTATGATGATAAAAATTCCTCCTATTTAGATCCTGTTTGTTCTTCTGAGAGCTAGGCTTCTTCGTCGCCGGCACGTTTCTTTCGCGATGCCGCCGCGAAGTCAGTCATTCCACGGAAGAACAAGTTCTTATCGTAGATTCCATCACTTATTCCCCGATTTAAGGATGGATGGTATCCTCATGTTCATGGAGCATTCGCGGGATCCTTATGGGAGAAATGCGAGCTATTTCTGGAGCAACATCCGCCCTGACTATCAGATCGTAAGAAATTGAACATATGCAGGCTTCTTTGAAGACGATAGAATGACAGGAAGTAACAAAGATAACGTAACAATCGAGAAAATAAATCTTACGTCTAGTTAATGAAGATTGATAGAGATTTAAACTTGAAAGAGATTCTTACTTGAATAAAGTATTGTTTGTTTTATTTATTTATTAGATTATTAATTCTAGCGATAAAGTTAACGACAAATTTCTGTTAATTTTTTTGTAGAAATTTAATATTCATACTATTGAAAGCCAGTTGCTCCAAGCAGAATATAACTGATAAATGCGAATTAATAAATAAAAATGCTTATGGTATCGAGTTACTCTTCATTAAAGATATTTCATATTTTAATGTTTGTCTTACTAATCATATTTACGTCTATGTTAAAGTTGTCAAATCCAATGGTTATTTGCAAATCGACACATTGACGAAGCTAAAAGTGAATTATCGTCAACGGGTAATAAGTGTTCGCATACTGTTCAACGTTGCGCCGTTGAGTACCGTTTAATGCGCTGAAACACACGACTTTGTTCCGCCGTCATCTATTATTTCGCGCGACGTCTAACGCGCGACAGAAGTGTCATAGTTGTCGGTCGTTCAATGGTCACGATATCGCCTGCGATGCGCAATCGCATTCGCATTCGAGGAGCGACGAAAAAAAAATCAGAACTACCAGACTGTCCTTGCGCTGTCACGGCACACGTGGCGAAGCTACATTATATTATATGTTTATGGATGACGTGGTGAACGGCTTTGCCCGCCGATACACGCCGACTAATGGAAAAGTGGCGTGTAATGTGATAAGAGAGCCGTAAGCTCCAGCACAAAGAGGAAAGTGACTTCTGCTGGTAGAATATTATCTGCATTCGTTGCATTCGTCGGTTGCAAAAATAGCACACTAACGATAACAATTATAAAAAGTTTGAACAACAGTACTATTATTAGTTATCATAATTATCAACGGTATCTTTGACAGTGAATATTATACTTCAGCAATCATAAGCAGGAAGAAATTCCAACAATGACATTGATTATAACAATAAAATTGTCTGAGAGTATTATTAGAATAATTGTCAAAAATATTTCAAGATCTTTTAAAAATTTTACATATTTACATAAAAAAAGATCTATAAGATGTGCAGATATTTGTATAACTGAAGATAATCATAAAGAAAATTTACATAAATAGTTGGTTAATTTCTAGAAAGTAACAAATTTTGGAGCAAAATATCATGTAAAATAACTTGCATGATTATTGAAGACATATATATGAGAGATTATAAAAAATAATACTTGATCGCAACGATTCGTGGAAGTCAAGGCTAAACATAAACAAATTATTTTCTCATTGAGAAAATAATAATTCACAATAATGATACATTAGAAATCTTTCCAATTACAATTAGTTTTGATAAGCTATTTCGAGACAATCTATCATTATAATTCTATTTAGAAAGGATGAACGTTTCGTCGAGATTTCGTTATCATAAATGAAATATCGGAATAATAAATATATTAATGTAATCTATATTTTATCGTCTTAAATTAAGCAGGATCACAGCGATAAATGCTTTCGATAATATTTTGCGAAATCAAGTTTAATTTCTATATACTTCAATTACCAATATCATACTGTCATTAGAAAGATATTATGTTTAAGATATTATCTGTATCGCATTTTGCACGCTAATATTACCTAAATATAATTTTGTAACTTACTGACCTACATCTACCATATGCTGAAGAGTCGGGAAACGCCTCTTAACTCGGAGCGAAATCCTTTGCAGTGTAATGACGTATGCAAGCACAGCATACCTCACGATGTTGCGTCTCATCAATCGCCCCCGTTCATCCTGAAACAAGCGAACAAATACGTGTTATAATTATATTTCATGTAGGTATCTTTCTGTGATGATTGAGATAAGCACGTTAATTTTCTTATTAATTTTAACTGAGTTGATTTGCGTACATACACGGTAATAAATTTTTAAATTATTCGATCTACCGTGTTTAAATTTATCACTTTGATAAAAATCCAAGTTTGCAATAAATCAATATCGATTGAACAGCGCCGACTTCAAAATTCGTTCAAATGCCGAACACGTTTCCACGTCTCGTACATACTTTCCCCTTGTTCTCTTGGCCCGACGTTACGAGCTTCTCCTTGGCCATATTCACTGCTACCGTTTTAAACTGTTCTAGTATCAATCGGAGAAAAACCGATGACGCCTGCTATTTTCTTTTCTTTCTTGGACATTGACGCGCACTTTTGTAACCGATCGCGCGTTTTGCAATCCACCGACGGCCGCAATCGCTCGAAGGAATATCAATTTAATCGGAAATGATCGACGATGTCGACATTCAGATTTTCCGTATGCTCAAATTGTCGCAACTTTGAAGAAAAAGAGTTAAAGGTTGAAAACTTTTAAGAGTTAAATTTATAAATGGCAAAAAAAATTGGAATTAATTTATGTTATTAAAATATCTTTTCTTGT